>JANHMN010000001.1:63940408-63954996 GCA_030674055.1 Rhabdomys pumilio | reverse complement strand
GAAAGAAAGAAAGAAAGAAGGAGGGAGGGAAGGAAGGAAAAAAGGAAGGAAGGAAGGAGGGAAGGAAGGAAAGAAGGGAAGAAAGAAGAAGGGAAGGAAGGAAAGAAGGAAGGGAGGAAGCTGGACATGGTGACACAGATGCCTTTAATCCCAGCACTCAGGAGGCAGAGGCAGATCTTTGTGACTTCAAGGCCAGCTTGGTCTACATTGTAAGTACCAGGACAGCCACAACTACAAACCTGTTTCAAATATAAAAAGATAAACATGCTTTTTCTCCATGAAACTGGTCGTTTTTCCCAACTCCCTCCTCACCCTCTCTCTTTTGGAAAATGCTGCAGATGGAATTCCAAGCTTCTTGCTTGGTAGACAAGTTCTGGACCACAGAGCTATACTTACTCCCAGCCATATTAACAAGATTATGTCTCACAGTGTCACACTCCCAGCCGTTAAATGAACTCAGTCTATTTAAATCTCAGGGCAGTTAGAAAGTATGAGTCTGTGGGATTGAGTTTTTTTCTCTCCTAAACCTTTTTTTATTTTTTTAAGAATTTATTTATTTATTCATTTTATGTATATGAGCACACTGTAGCTGCCTTCAGACACACCACAAGTGGTCATTTAGATCCCATTACAGTTGGTTGTGAGCCACCATGTGGTTGCAGTCAGTGCTCTGAACCATTGCTCACCAGCCCTCTTCTACACCTGACTTCTGATTTTTAACATGGTCGGAAGTAAATTATTTTTACTGCAGCCTAAAATAAAATACATCCATTTACTAATTATCAACATGGGGTCAGGGTCTTTTTTCCTGAAGTTGGGGCCAATGAGTGGATTTATGGTTTGGGGTTTTTTTTTTTTTCCTCTTCTTTTTCTTTCTTCTCTGAGACAGGGTTTCTCTGTGTAGCCCTGGCTGTCCTGGAACTCACTCTGAAGACCATGCTGGCCTTGAACTCTGAGACCCACCTCCCTCTGCCTCCTGAGTGCTGTAACTAAAGGTGTGCGCCACCACCACCTGGCTAGATTCCACGTGGTTTTTATTCAGACCTTACCAGTTACTTGTCACCTACAACTTCCAGTTTGCTTCTTTTTTCTTTTCTTTTTTTTTTTTTTAGATTTATTTTATGTGTATGAGTGTTTTGCCTGTGTGTATGTCTGAGAACCATATGCATGCCCGATGCCCTCAGAAGTCACAAGGCCCTGGATACCCTGGAACTTGAGTTATGGACAGTTGTGGGTGCTGAGAATTGAGTCCCGGTCCTTTAGAACAGCAAATGCTCTTAATGGTCTCTTTAACACCTCCCACCGGAGTCTGCATTTTATGACTGATTTTATTTTGTGTGCATTGGCATTTTGCCTACATGTGTGTCTGTGTGAGGTTATCAGGATCCTTTGGCGTTACAGACAGTTGTGAGCTGCCCTGTAAGTGCTGGAGAATGAGCCCAGGTCGCCTAGAAGAGGAGCCAGTGCTCTTAACTGCTGCGCCATCTCTCCAGTCACTTTGCTTCTTCAAAGGGAATCAGCTCATGAACGTGCAAAGCGAGTCGAGTGCCAGGTTACTCTAGAGTCTCAGGATTCAGGCCGCTTTGTAACCCCCCTTGCTTGCATCTAAGGGCAGCTTTTGAAAGTGACTAACCTTGGCCCGGAGCCAACAAAGCAGTGCTTGCTTAGCACAGAATTAGGTTATGCCCTCAGTCCCTGGCTGCAAGCAAAATAAACAGAAACAACCCAAAAAGTGACCTAATTTGCACGAGTCTGTTGAGGATCCAACTCAGCTTTGTAGAAACAATGCTTCTTTTTGCACTTAGGTCCCAGATTTACACTTTGTGCTGCCAGCCAACTCAGGTGGGAGTGGGGTGGGGCTGGGGCTGCACAGAGGTCTGTGTCACTCAGTTCTACCTCCAGGTCCTGTTGGTGTGACTGGATCTGTAACCCATTTCATCTCTGAGCTTTCTTTTCCTAGTGGTATGGGGAATTCAGAACTGTCTTGTGTGGGAGAACTGGGTTCTAATGATGCCAAGTACCCTGGGTTGGTTCTTGCGCTTGCCTTTTGCCATCTGGATCTCCTTAGTGCTCCCTGCCCTGTCTCTGACTGGAGCCTGTCTTTCCTATTATTTTGGTTGCATCAGAACTGTGTGGGGTGGGTGTTACTGCTGAGGTTAGAGCTGGGGCCCAAGATCTGCTCAGTGCTCAGGCGCAGACAGGAAGAAATCAGTGCTCTGGGCCAGGAGTGACTTCCTGGGTCCTAGTGGGTCCCAGTTATTCCCTGTTTGGGGCCAGTGTTGCTTTCTCCTTACCTAAGATACTGCCCAGGTTAGAGCTCCTGGGAGTCCCACTTCCTCTGGGTTCTGTGAGACTGGGCGCAGAGCTGACGCCGGGATCTGCTCAGTGCTAGGGCTCAGACTGGTGGCTAAGCTTTCTTTTCCTCATCTTGGGTTTGTTGTTGGATTTTTGTTTTTGTTTTGTCTTTTGTTTGTTTGTTTGTTTGTTTGAGATAGTGTCTCACTATATAGCCCTGGCTAGCCTGAATTTACTATGTAGACCAGGGTAGCCTCAAACTCACAGAGATCTGCCAGCCTTGGCCTACCTAGTTGTTTCGTCTTGCTATGTAGCTCAGGCTGGTTTTGAAGGGGCATCTTCCTGCCCTCTCTGAGCTTTAGGCTCATAGGCCTGTGTCACCATGCCCAGCCTTCTCTTCCTCCTGCACTCCTGGAGGAAATACCTGTAAGTGTTCAGGGTGTGAAGCATGCTCAAAAAATGTCGCAACATCATTATTGTTGCTGTGACCTCAAGTATTCATGGGGGACAGAAACTGGAGTGTTGCTCTCTCTTCTGTTGTATGGCATTCATGTCTCCCACATGAAAAGGGGACATGGAGAAGTTCAGTGGTCCCAAAGTCATCTGAGCTAGGAAGTCGTTATTACAACTGGCAAAAGCTTTAAAAGTCATGACACCCTAACCCAGGAAAGCAAGGGTCAGTGCTCACTGTTCACTTCCCAGTTCTGCCCTGAGTTAAAGTCCCCCCAAAGAAGAGTAAAGAGACTCTCAATGCCAAGCCATCAGAGCCCTTGGCCTGTCTGTTCAGAAGCACCATGTCCATACAGGCTAAAGAAGCTCCTCCCCCAAAGCCCTAAATGCATATATTGGGAAGTTGCTGCGAAGGTAAGCACTGTAGCCAGCAGGTATAGGTTACATGATGGTGCAGAGGCCAGACTGGATGCGTGTCCTTTGGCGGTTCCTGCCGAGGGCTTCCTTGGTCCATGTGGATGACCTAAAGGAGGCAGAGGGGTTGCCATGGGGCAACTGTGGAAGCATAGCAGGCTATCTCCCTGGTTGCAACTTCTCATCCCTGTTTTCTTTAGGACTCTGCTCTTCTCCAGGCTGCAGACAGGCCTTACAGGAGCCTGGGATACTGCCGAGCATTAGATGCTTTCTTCCCTCAACCTAGCAGTGGCCATGCTCAGTTAAAATGACCACAAGCCACCTCTCTTACTTGTGCTGCCCATCCTCCAGGTCCCCACCCCTCCTCTAGGACCTACCTATTGACTTGGAGCTTGTTGGGTACTTTGATGATGGGATATTCCACTCCATTGGGACGTAGGCCTCCAGATGGAAGATGGGCTGCAATTCCTAAGCCTGAATGGAGGCAGTTGGATACATTCATCACTGGCCTCTTCACAACCAGGGAATCACAGGGAAAGAGGAAGCAGGGGTGGGGACAAGTGGGGTGTATGTAGCTGTGTATTGGTCACTAAGTGGAAGATGCCCTGGACAAGCCAGGTGCTTGTCCTCTAGTGACAAAGGATCGATTCCCTAGAAGGAAACACACTGGAAACACATCAGGAATCTAAGCCAGCTCACAAAAGAGCAAGGCCTTCATCTCTGCCATGAGCTTAACAGCTTCAGGGACAGCTTAGTAAGAAGTAAGCCTAACACAGTGCCTGACATGAAGCGGGCTCTCCACACACCCTGGGCTCTAAGATACAAAGTTTAAGTTTTCAGGAAATGAAAGCTAGGAACTAGAAGGCAACACACACATCTGAGAAGGCCTTGGAGGAAATGGGCCAGGCCCCATGAGATAAGCAGAAATGTGGGAAAGCTGCTGCAGGAAGGGGAGACAGGGGTGGGTGGCAGACGCAGGGGGTTGGGGGTGACCAGGAAGGTGAGATGAGGGTTCTGACTGCAGGAGTGGGGTGTGTTCCTCCCACTCTTTCTACTCACGGTTCTGTCTCCGAGGTCCTAACACAGTGGCCAAGTTCACCAATCCCTCCATCTTCTCACAGCCGCCTTCTGATTCTCCAGTTTCCCACTTACTGAAAGGTTTTCAGGGACAGAGAACTGGATGTGGCCGAGCTGTGGGACACCCCTGGGGTCAGCTCCCCACCCCCAGCCAGCAAACCTGCTTCTACTATGTCAGGACTTGTTGGCTCACCTGTTCTGGGTTCCTTCTGTACTACTTTGTACCCTGGCTGAGGTCTTTGCCTCTAGGGGAGTCTTCCATGAAGTCTGGAGCTTTCCAGAAGTGGGGGGCTGTTGAATGTACAGAACATGGCATGGGAGAAACCTACCTGGCTATCACGCCCTTCCAGCTACCTTCAGGGAGCCACAGTGTCCCCACACAGACTTTCATTCTGGAGACAGCCCAGGGGGTTTCTGAGACTCAGATTCTGAAGTAAGGCCCTTTGCTCTCTAAAGGTTCACCTACTAAATCCTAGATCGGAAATCAGGCTTGTAGACCCAACCATAGCTTGACCATTATCATGCAATACCCAGAGCCTCCATGTACTGTCAGAGTTATTGGAAGGCCTTGACTGAGGCCTAAGACTTGACTTTTAATCCAACCTCCTACCTGTTCCAGGATAACTACCTCATCCCCCAGTACGGTAACTGAACCTACAGTCTCACATAAGCTGGGCAAGCATTCTATAACTGAACTATATCCTCTCTGCTTCAGGTGAATTTAATTGTGTTTGAAGAGTATTCAGTGTCCTGGGCTTTAAAACAAGAGGGCACTCAATCCGTTAAATCCCTATAATAAAGCATAGATTTCAGTCCTTGGGGTGAGAGGATATTTCCTATAGAGGAAAGCATTTGGAGGGCCCATGACCTGTGGAGAGAGACTGGAGGCAAAATGAGCTAGAGGTAGAGTCAAAGGGGACCCGAAGAAGCCCTACCCAAGAGACCGCTCCTGGAGTTTTCTTGGAGCACCACCCCCATCCTGTGGCCATCTAGGGAATTGCACCCAAGAACAGCCTCCCAACTCTTAACACAAACGGCTGAAAGGCCTTGGCCTTAACCCAACGAGGCTTGTGACCTCAGCCAAAGTCCTGAGAAACAGCCCGTGTACAAAAAGGTATGTCACAATCTCCGTCCACCTCCCTGCCCAACCCCCAACAACCTGATATACATACACCCCTCATACAAGCCCAGGGGCAAATGAACACGGAGTGGTTAAGTATAGCATTCCTGAGAACATCCTTTCTGGGACATCTTGTCCCCACTCCCGCCTTCTGGTCTTAGGTGTTATACTACCAGGAAATGAGCCTGGGCTAGCTTCTCCTGAACCACGAAGGTCCGCATAGCATCTGTCAGTTTGGCCACAAGACGTTCTCGTACAGAACCTGGTTCGTGCTGGGGAGAAGGGGACAGGGGTGGAATAAGGACTTAGCTATGCAGTCTGCAAAAATAGGAAAGGGACAGAAAGAGTGAGAGGTCTGATTCCCTCTCTTTGTGCTCCGCTACCATGCCACTATGCCACCGATCGCAAAACTGTAGGCAGACTTCCCCTTCCTCCATGGTGTTTCTAATCAGTAAATACCTGGTGGGAGCAAGGAGCAAGGCCAGCAGTATCAACCAGAGAAGGCTTCTGGAGGAGGGGCAGGAAGGAAGTCAGAAGCCATCTTGGAGGGTCTCACCTGACATAGGGCCAGCGCTTCCTTATAGTATTTCAAGGCCTGGTCATGTTGCCCCAGTCTGGCTGCAGCTGCCCCAAGGCCCTCACACGCCTGCCACTGTCCCTTCACGTCCCCTAGGGAAGAGTGCTCGAAAGATCTTTTCATATTCCCTGTTCCACAGACCCTTCCGGCATTGTGTACCCTCGGTCTTTGCGTCCCCTTCCCTGAGTTCCAAGGTAACCCTCTCATTCTTACCAGTGTCTCGGGCAGCCTGCAGGGCATGCAAATAGCTGTCCCAGGCAGCCCTGTGGTCCCCAAGCTGGCTCAGTGAAAAGGCCAGGCCACTAAAGCTGTGACCTTGCTCCCACCGCTGGCCCACAGAGCCTGAAATCAAAACAGGTCCGTTTGAGTAGGAACTTGGTTGCTGGGGCACTGGGACCCTGCCCTCAGCAAGGGATGATCCCAGGAGTTCCAAATCCCAGCCTCAGTGCCTCTAGGCGACCCACAAAGACCTAAGGTTAAGCCTCTCACCTCGTTTTACCCCCAAATACCTCCCTAACAAGTTGGGACCCGTACGTTAAGAGGCTATGTTAATAGGTTGAGGCAAAAAAAAAAATTTAATTAAATTTTTTAAAAAATCAGAGATCTGTTTCTACTTCCGGAGTGTTGCGATCAAAGGTGTGCATCACCATACGGGGCAGGTTTAAAAAAATCTACTTAAGGGCTAGGCACCCAAGTCATAGTTGGGTGATTGGATGCCATGTTTTATGTGTGTGTGTGTGTGTGTGTGTGTGTGTGTGTGTGTGTGTGTAGTGCTGGGAATAGAATCCAGGGCCTTGTGTATGTCAGGCAAGTGCTTTGACACCAAGCCATGCCCCCAGCAACCCATTGTTTTTTTTTTTTCTTATTTATTTCTGCAGGTATCTGCCTGTGTACAGATGGGAGTCGGAGGGCCATGTGCTGGGATAGGTGCTCTCCGGCATCCACATGGGTTCTGGGGAGTGAACTCAGGCCAGAATGCTTGGCAGCAAGTACCCTTACCTGCTGAACCATCCCACCTCTCCCTCATAGTCCCATCTTTATGTGTGGAAACTGAAGCTCAGAGAAGGAAAACAGTTTGCTACTGAAGGAGGAGATTAGGGAAGCACTTCTGGCCTCCCAGCCCCCAGCCCCAGACCACTGAGCTCTGCTCTGCTGTTTCTCCTGTTTCAGGTAGTCCCAGCCTAATAACTAGTCCCAGAAATCCAGCCAGCCAGGACTCCAGGTGTGGAGCTGTACAGGTCAAGGCCTAGGCTCCTCAGTCCCCTTCCAACCCTTGGGGCACCACCAAGTTCATTGGAAACATTTTATTCTTTTTCTTTTTTGACAGGATACCATGTAACCCAAGCTGGACTGGAATTTGGTATGTAGCCAAAGATAACTTAAAGCTTCTGATTCTCTTGCCTCCACCTATGAGCACTGAGATTTCGGATAAGTGTCACTACCCTTGGTTTATGTGGTGCTGGGAACCAAACCAGGACTTTGTACATGCTGGGCAAGCACTCCAGATACGTATGTGTATATGTATGTGTATATGTATGTGTATATGTATGTGTATCCTCTCTAGGCCTGAAACCTCTTCTTAATCCTTTAGTCTTGGCCCAATTCTCCAGTCCCTGGGACCCACCATGCAGATTGGCAGCCTTCTGATGAAACTTCTGGGCTTCCCAATAGTTGCCAAGGACATTGTGGGTCATTCCGAGGTTTTGAAGCACTGTAGCCTGCTCTGCTGTCTGTCGACACAGGGGTAGAGCCTGCAGGAAGGCCTCTACTGCCAGAGGGAACAGTTGGAGTTGGAAGTAACCCATGCCTAGATCATTGTAGAATGGCCCTGGAGAATAGAACCAAAGTCCACTGACAGTCAGACCAGCCATAGCTAAGGCTGTACATGTATAGCTCTTGACCCACTCCTCCAGGTTCCCCAGCCCGCAGGATACCACCAAGCTTACACTTAGCATCTCTTTAGAGCTCACACCTTGTTTACTAAGGCTCACCCAGCAGTCCTGGGTCAGTGCCTGGGTCAGCATCAGCAAGCTTACGGCTCTCCTCCAAAGCCTTCAGCACATCACTCAGTCCATACTGCCGACTGTTCAGCATACACCTCACGGCAGCTGCCTGGGCCAGGGCTGCATCCCAGAGCCAGCCTGCATGGGCATAGGCCCGGCTTGCTGCCTGTAAACTGCAGGCTGCTTGCGTAGGCCATCCCAGGGCCTGGTAGCAGGCTCCTATTTTTTCCTGTGCTTCCCCATGGTAGCCCTGCGGCTGGTAATGAACCAGAGCCCTGTGGTACCAGTCCAAAGCTTGAACCAGGTCACCAAGGGCATGATAGGCTAAAGCCACATTGAAACACTGGTCACCATGACACCAGCCTTCAGACTTCTCTTCGGGGTGGGCTCTCAGAAGCAGCTCAAGACCTGTAGTTGGATCTCCAGTCTCCACATAGGCAGCCCCTAGGTTGAAGGCACAGGCTTGAAGAACTGGGCTATCTCTGGTTGATGGGGCCTTGGAGGCCAGCAGGAAGGCCTTCTGGAAGCTGCCCAAGGCCTCTTGAATCTGAGCAGCATGCAAGGCCCTGTGTGCAGCCCTGGTAAGGCTCTGGATCTTGGATTCCTCCTGCAACCTCTTCTTTTTCTCCGTTTTCTTCCTGCAGTTTGGGGGTTTGGGTACAGTCTCAAGCTTCTAGTGGCTATTCTCAGGGGTAGGGGAAGACCCAGGGTTGATACAGGAACAGAGGGGTCAGCACATCAGCCTTAGCTCTCTCCCTCTACCCCTCCAGTAGGAGCCCTCAAGGGAAATTTGGCTCTACTGCTGACCTCCAGGGAGCCAAGGATTTTCCTCTGACCTCTTACCTTGCTTCCTGTGTCCTACTAGGCAGCATTCTGACTCCTTCTCTCTTTAGAATTCTTCCATGTTCTTTGTGAGGACTCAGACCATGTAACTTTCCGAACACTGCCTTCTGTGAATCCAACTGCCCCCCATGTTACCACAACCAAAAAAACAGACCGAACAAAAATCCATGCAAACTTCTGTAATTTCATAGGATTTTTCTCCCTAAGTCTCCCCCCAATGTCTACCCTCAGTATTGGGGATTGAATCCCACTTTCAAGACAAGCGCTCTGCCTCTGAGCTGCACTGCCAGCTGCATTGATCACAGTCTGTCACCAGCCTGAGAATGAGTTGAAGGCAATGAGAGCTTCAGTGAATGTTTACTCAAGGATTGGGGCTGGAGGACTGGCTCAGCAGTTAAGAGCTCTTGCTGCTCTGGCAAAGGGTTCAGGTTGGGTTCCCAGCACCCACTTGGTGACTGACAATCATCTCTAACTCCAGTTCCAGGAGTTCCAACTCCTCCTCCTCGTCTCCGAGGGCATCATATGCGCTCGGTGCATGGACATACATGCAAGAAAAACAGACATACACATAAAATAAAAATTTTTTTTAAAGGGCTGGAGAGATGGCTTAGCAATTAAGAGCATTTACTGATTTTTCCAGAGGTCCTGAATTTGGTTCCTAGTGCCCAGGTCAGACAGCTTGCTCACAACCACCTGTAACTGCAGCTCTAGGGGATCCAAAGTCTCTGGTACACACACAACAACAACAACGACAACAACAACAACAACAACCACAAAACAATCTGTCTCTAAAAGGTTAGTAAATTTTTAAATTTGAGTCACAGAAGTGACTTACCTTTGTGGCTCCTGCAGGCACATGTACTGACACACACATATACACATACACATAATTTTAAAAATAAAATATTTCAAGCCTGGCATGGTGGCATAGACCTTCAATCCTATCACTCAGGAGGCAGAGGCAGGCAGACCTCTGAGATCAAGACCAGCCTGGTCTTTCAGATAACCAAGGATATACAGAATACCCCTATCTCAGATCAGGGGTGGGGGAACCAGCAACAAGAAAAACCAAGACACACACACACACACACACACACACACACACACATACACACACACAATTTAAACTCATCTTCAAGGGTCCATTTCAGTGACACTACATGAATTCAACTGTGCACCCACTATGTGCCATTCCCTGGGGATTATCATCCTTTTTAGTCAACTTCTACAGGATTTATTTTTGTTATTTTGAATTATGTACACATGAGCGCTTGTGGGTGTGTGCACCAGAGGCTTTGAATCTCTTGGATCTGAAGTTATAGTTGGTTATGAGCTGCCCAGTGTGGGTGCTGGGAACTGAACTCAGGTCTCTGCAAGATCAAAAAGGCACTCAGAGCTGTCTTATCTGTTCCTCAGCATCTCCATCAAAACAAACAAACAAAGGCTGTCATAGCAGCACACACTGTTAATCCCAGCTCTAGGAGGTAGAGACAGGCAGATCTCTGTGAGTTTCGAGCCCAGTCTGGTTTGCATAGTGAGTTCAGGACAGCAGGGTTACATAAACCAAAGAGCATACACAGGGCTACCCTATCACCTCTTATGCATGGCACCTGTGCATATGGCCACCCTCTTGTGAACTGTGTGCTGCTGCTTTATAAACCAATGGGAATTCAGCACAGTCAGCTCCTGGGCACTCAAAGCTGAACAGGATACTGAATCAGGAAGAGATGTCCAAGAGGAGTCTGTCTGCATGTACTATGCCCTTCCTATTACCTCCTTGACTTTCTGTCAGTCAGTTCTTGCTCTGGTTCCTAGAGAGTTCTTAAGTTCAAATACATCCTTTTCATCAGCATGTTTCTCTTGGACCCTCTTTCTTCCCAGGAAACAGAAAAAAGCCAAAAATCAAGCCCCCTGCCCCCACTTTTTTTCTCTTTTACAGAGAAGAGGCAGAAAGGATGCTTCATTTCAAAGAAAGTTTCTCTGGGGTTGGGGATTTAGCTTAGTGATGGAGAAAAGGAAGGGAGAGAGGGAAGAAGAGAGGGAGGGAGAGAGGGAGAGTGAAAGGAAGGGAGGAGGGAAAACTAAGAAGAGTTGCTTCTGAAAACACATAAAATCCCAACTTCATAAGGCTCCCCACCTTGAGGCACTCTTGGGTGTCCCTGCACAGTCTTGGGGACCCCCATCCCAGGACCTCTTACCTCTGTACTGTTTTCTCCACAGCGGCTTTCTGAAATGGTTCTGCTGGCTTAGGTTACTTCTTACTAGCTTTGAGCTCAGACCTGTGTTACCAGACACCTGGCAGTATCCTCTCCTTCCAGGCAATCCTTTGAGTGACAGCTGTGGTGGCCTCTCTTAGTGGAGAACCCTAATGGTGCACAAGCACAGTCACCTAAGACCTGTTCCCCTTCCTGCTCAACTGCCTCACCCCTGTAGACACACCTTCCAGTTCCTTCAAATAATATATCAAAGCTCCACGAGACTATTAACCAATCATACCCACGAAGGTCATCTATCCCTCCCCATCTTCTCTTGGTAATTTAACTTTAACTTATTTTTAATTTCAAAGTAGGCTTTTGTGGCGTTCTTCTTCCCTTGGCTAGCTTCCTGAGTGCTGGGACTGCAGATTGTGCTACCATGCCCTGCTCAGTCTTTCCCTTTCAGAGAGAGACGTGACAGCCAAAGAACTTGATCTGCTACAGGGTGACTACAAGTTTGTTTTTTTTTTTTAAGAATTGTTTATTTTATGTGTATATGACTACACTGTAAACTCTGTAAACTCCAGGTTCTGTTTGATGAGAGGTCAGGAGGCCCCACAATCACCAGGACTCACCAGCCCACCAACCCATAAACCTACTACCATCAATGGCTGCATCTAAACATAAATTTGCCCATTTTCCCATTTGCCTAGGGAAAACCTTTTTAAGTAGAAGGTCCATTGCCTGAAACAGACTCCTGAAGTAGATGTGCTGACCACAGTTGCAACACAGGTTTTTGTGCAGGCCTGGTACCCAGGGTCATATCTGTGCTCTAGACAGGCTGAAGCTTCTGCTCTGACCTGGCTTGCAGAGGTTCTAGGACAGCCTGTCCAATTAGGCCATCGAGTGGTCCCATATTCAGCAGGCTTTCCTTGAGGATAATCTGGGGCAAGGTAGGGGCTGAAAGTGTTCTTAGAAGGAACTCCTCCCAGGATCCTCCTGAGGAGCTCCCCCACAGATCCTCTGTCACTCTGAACCATCATCTGTTTCCCTCAGTGTCACATCCACCATGCCCTTGCAGCTCCTTCCATAATTATTAAAACACAGACCATCAACACAGTCACGATTAACACATACATTTCAATAATAACTTAAAATGCCAGTGGAATCAACTCTCCAAAAGACACAGACTGTGATTGATCATGAAACAAAAGCCAGGGGTTGGAGAGATGGCTCAGTGGTTAAGAGCACTGACTTCTCTTCCAGAGGTCCTGAGTTCAATTCCCAGCAACCACATCGTGGCTCACAACCATCTGTAATGGGATCTGATGCCCTCTTCTGGTGTGTCTGAAGACAGCAACAGTGTACTCATTTACATAAAATAAATAAATTTTAAAAACAAACAAAACCCCAATCCATCTGTTGTAGCTCCTATTTATCTGTTTTTGCCAAGAAATGCATCTTAGCTTTAAAGACAGGCACTGCCTCAGAGTAAAATGATGGAGGAAGGTACTTCATCAAATAGAACTAGGAAGAAGCGGGCATCACTCTCCTAATAGCTGACAAAACACATCAAACTGGAACAAATCAAAAGAGATAAGGAGACACTTCATTCTAAGGGAAGGAACTGTTAACCAAGAAGATGTCACTGTCCTAAACACACATGCACCCAGCTCTGGTGCCCAATTTCGTTAAAAAAAAAATAAACTACTATATTTAAAGACACAAATTGTCTTCAATCCATTAACAGTTGATTTCAGTATCCTTCTGTGTCATCTGGACAAAAAATAAACAGAAATATAATTCATTGACATCATACATCAAATGGACTTAACCGAACATTCCACCCAAACATCAAAGGATATACATTCCACTCAGTCAGACATGGAAAGTTTTCTGAAATAGATCACATCTGGGACACGAAACAAGTCTTTACAAATTCAGGAAGATGGAAATAACTCCTTGTATCCTATCGGAACACAATGCAATAAAATTGTGAAATTGAAATTGACACCAAAAAGATTCTAGTCAATATGCAAATTCAAGGAGATTAAACAACTCATTATTAGGGTCAGTGAAGAAATCAATCAATCAATCAATCAATCCCGGTAACTCAACCGAGGAGAACTCTGGGACACACAGAAGGGAGCCCCACAAGAGGAATCTATAACGTGCCTGTATTAAAGAATCAGGTACAGCACAAATGAATGACTCCAAAAGCTAGAAAGACAAGAGGAGCTAAATAAAGAATCCAAGACCAGATGGATTCACAGAGGAATTCTACCAGACACTCAAAGATCTACAGCCAGTCCTTCACTATTAAAAAGAAAAAAGCTTGCCAATGGTGGGACATGCTTTTAATCCCAGCATTTGGGAAGCAGAGGCAGGTTGATCTCTGAGTTCCAGGCCATCCTGGTCTACTGAGTGAGTTCTGGGACAGCCAAAAATACACAGAGAAACCCTAGTTCATAAAAAAAGTAAGTAAGTGTGTAAGTAAACAAAAGAATGAATGAAGGAAAGAAAGCAGAAGCACTCCCAAACATCTGTAGATGTAGCCAACATCACTCTAACATCCAAACCAGGTAAAAGCTCAATTAAAATAAGAAACTACAGGCCAATATCTCTGATGAACACAGACTCAAAACAATACTTGCAAACAAAATACAGACATACACTAAAAAAGACCAAGTTGGCTTTATCCCTAAAATGCAGAGAGGGTTCAACACATGCAAGCCAATAAATGTAACAAGTCACATAAATGGACTTAAAGATAAAACAATATGATCTCAGTGGATGCAGAAAAGACTTGACAAAATTCAACATTTCTTCATGACAAAGGTCCTAGAGAATGTGGGGTGAGAGGGAATATTCAACACGAAGGCTGTATATGAGAAACCCATAGCCAACACCTCCTAAATGGAGAAAAGCTTGAAGCGATCCCACTGAAGTGAGGACCAAGTCAGGGATGTCCACTATCCCCACTCCTTTCAGTGTTGCACTTGAAGTACTAGCTGGAGCAATCAGGCAAGAAAAGGAAATTAAAGAGAGACAAATAAGCCGGGCAGTGGTGGCGCACGCCTTTAATCCCAGCACTTGGGAGGCAGAGGCAGGCGGATTTCTGAGTTCAAGGCCAGCCTGGTCTACAGAGTGAGTTCCAGGACAGCCAGGGCTACACAGAGAAACCCTGTCTCGAAAAACCAAATAAATAAATAAATAAATAAATAAATAAATAAATAAATAAATAAATAAGAGACAAATAGGGAAAGTCAAACTCTCCCTACTTGCAGATGACATGATACTATATGTTAGAGATTCCCCAAAAGTCATAGACACAATAAACAAACTCATCAATGTGGCAAGATGCAAAATCAATTCGCACTTTTTTTTCTATACGCCAAGAAACATACAGAGGATGAGATCAGCCTCCCATGCAGAACAGCCTCAAAGAAAACAATATCTAAGAATAAGCATAACTAATGAAGTGGAAGATCTCTCCAATAAAAACCTTAAACCTCGGGAGGGTGGGGGGAGAAAGGGAGGGAGGGAGGGAGGGAGGGAGGGAGGGAGAGAGAGAGAGAGAGAGAGAGAGAGAGAGAGAGAGAGAGAGAGAGAGA
>JANHMN010000001.1:63921793-63940398 GCA_030674055.1 Rhabdomys pumilio | reverse complement strand
AGAGAGAGAGAGAGAGAGAGAGAGAGAGAGAGAGAGAGAGAGAGAGACTAGAAACCAGGAAGACATCCCATGCTCATGGATTGGTAGAATTAACATTGTGACAATGACCATTCTACCATAACCCATTTACAGAGTCAATGCAACCCCAACCAAAACCTTCATCTCATTCATCACAGAAATAGACTTTTTATTTTGAGGCAGGGTTTCTTTGTATAACTGCCCTGGGTGTCCTGGAATTCACTTTGTAGATAAGACTGGCCTTGAATTTACAGAAATCCACCGGAGTACTGGGATTAAAGGTGTACACCACTGTACCTGGTTATCTTAAAGTTTATATGGAACCACAGAGGACTCTAGTCAGCCAAAACAATCCTGAGTTGAGAAGAGCAGAGCTGGAGGGTACTACCATTCCAGATATGAAGATATATTACAGAGCCAGAGCAATAAAAACAATATGGTGCTCACACAAAAACTGACACATAGACCAAAGGAACAAACTTGAAGACCCAAACATCAGTACAGGTAGCTTCAGCCAAAACCATGCACTGGAGAAAAGAAAGCATCTTCAACGAATGGTGCTGGGAAAACTAGATGCCCACATGCATGAGAACGATGTTAGATTCATGTCTATTGCCTTGCACAAAATTTAACTCCAAATGGATCCGAGAAAACCCGAATCTGCCAGAAGAAAACATAGACAGTACCCACTGATATAGGCATAGGAAAGGATCTTCTGAAGAGGACTCCATCTGCCCAGGAATTAAAGTCACCCATAGAAAACCCGGGTTTCACAAATACAAGAAACGTCTCCAAACTAAGAAAACAAACTGTGGGAAGCCCACAGAATTGGATAGAACCTTTGCCATCGATATATCTGGCAAAGGATTAGTATCCAGAATATACAAAGAAATTTTAAAAAGTGTTAAAAAAAAAAAAACCCAAGTGGCTGGGCAGTGGTGGCACACGCCTTTAATCCCAGCACTTGGGAAGCAGAGGCAGGCAGATTTCTGAGTTCGAGGCCAGTCTGGTCTACAGAATGAGTTCCAGGACAGCCAGGGATACACAGAGAAACCCTGTCTCGAAACCCTCCCCCTCAAAAAAAAGCAACAACAACAAAAAACCCCAAGTGACCCATTCAAAAAATGGCTTGCATAGAACGTTCTAAAATGAAGGGGAAAATTGCTGAGAAATATCTCAAAAAAATGTTATTTGTCCCTAGTGATTAGGGAAATGCAAATTAAAACACCTGTGACATTTCAGTGGAGCCTAGCAGAATGGCAAGTATCAATATCAGGACCAACAACAAACGCTAATGGCACAACTGTGGTGGGAAAGGGAGGGGATGTTGTGAGCTATGCTTTCCTGGTCTGTGTTTCTCCCTTCTCCACATGTTGTGCAAGCAGCAGGGTGGCCAAGGTTGGTCTCACGGCAGACATTTGAAAAGGCTCTGTAATGGCTATTGCTAATTGTCAGCCTGACAGAATCGAGAGTCACCTGTAAATTAGGCCTCTAGGAAAGCCTGGGAGGGATTATCTTGATCATGTTCATTGATCTAGGTAGACCTTTTTAAATTGAAGGTGGGCCCATTCCCTGGACAGAGGACCCTGGAGTATATAAAGAGGAGTAAAGGAGCAATCTCATATATGTATATAAAGTGTTGTGGCCATGTTTGTACCTCATACTGTATCATTCTTATTTGAAATATTTCTGTATAAAAGGAATATTATCTCTATAAGTAATCTTCACATTGGTTTTGTTAGTTGTGTAGGAAGTCTTTTGTTTGTTGTTTGTGTTTTGAGACAGAATTTCTCTGTGTAGCTCTGACTGTCCTGGAACTCACTCTGTAAATCAGAGTTGGCCTCAAACTCACATAGATCTGCCTGCCTCTGTCTCCTCTAGTATTAAAAGAATGTGCCACCCCAGGTGAAGTCTTTACGATGATGATGATGACGACGACGACGACGACGACAACCTCGACGACGACAACCACGACGATGATGATATTACTCTTATTTTATGTGCATTGGTGTTTTGCCTGCATGTATGTCTGTGTGGGGATGTCGGATCCTCCGAAACTGGAGTTGAGACAGCTGTAAGCTGTCATACTGATGTGGAGAATTGAACCTGAATTCTCTGGAAGAGCAACCACTGGTTTTAACTGCTGATCCATCTCTTCAGCCCCTCTAGGAAGTCTTAACCCTTAGCTGGCATTTTCAATTAGACTCCATGGTGGTGGTGCCTCTATTCCTTTCCCATGCCCTTTTAATTAATCTGTTTTTCTCTCCTGCCTCAAAATCAGCTGAAGCCTTCACTGGGAAGGTTTCTGCCCTCCACTGCAGTGGATCTTTCCCTCTGTGCGGCACAGACCTCCAAGCATTTGACTGTGTCTATCTCTTGTTGCTATAACAGCACTAGTCTAGAACATGTATTATCCCTTTATTTGTCGTCTAGTTCAGAGTATAACACCAAATAGCACACAGGGAATCCCAGGAATTCTATAGGAAGTGGGACAGGCTGGTGAAAGGGAGGGAAGCGGCAGGGAAGAAGTTAGAAGTTTTGTTAAGAAGTCAGCTGAGCCGGGCGGTGGTGGCGCACGCCTTTAATCCCAGCACTTGGGAGGCAGAGGCAGGTGGATTTCTGAGTTCAAGGCCAGCCTGGTCTACAGAGTGAGTTCCAGGACAGCCAGGGCTACACAGAGAAACCCTGTCTCAAAAAAACAAAAAAACAAACAAACAAACAAAAAAAAAAGAAGTCAGCTGAGCAGCAGGGCCTTAGAGAAAGACCAAATCAAGAAACTGCCCTTAGCTATTGCCCCACCTCTAAGAGGAACTACAAAACCCAGGATTCCCTGCGGCACGAAAGGGAAGTGTCCCATCCCGACGTGACCGCTCTGAGGGGTGGTGTCCCAGCGGCGGGAGATTCAAAACTGGCAGGAGAAGGAACATGGAGCCGTGCGCGGCAGGCCGGGCTCGGACAGCCTGTGAGTGCGGGAAGGATCTAGGGTGGAGCGGGGTGCTGCTGGTGGGGCTTGGTTTTCGCGGGAGTGGCTGTCCAGAGCACAGCTCGCTGGGGAGTTCGCCGAAGTGTGCTCAAGGTAACTGAGCAAAACTTTCAAAGGGCGCTCCCTCTTATTCCCAGGTTCTTGGGTTCCAGGGTCGGAGAATGTAAATGATCTAGATGGCCCCCTTAAATCCAGCAATTAATATACTTGCCAAAAGGTGCCACAGGACGGGATTCCGCATTGAGACACTGCCTCCCAAATTACTTGATGTCTGATCACCTGGCCGCTTGTTTAAAATGCAGAACCTGGAGGGCCGGTTTGGCGGCGCACTCCCGGTAATTCCAACAATTGCAAAGTGGAGCCTGAAGGTCAAAAGTTCATGGTCATTCTTAGCTACCTAGTACATAAAGGGCAGCCTGGGCTACCTGAAATACTGCTTTCTTAGAGAGAAACTCAGGTTCGTGGGAAGGTCTTAAAGGATTCCACCTGATCATCTGAGTGAAAAACAAAACAAAACCTGCTTTCTTCTCCACTAGGACACAAAGAGCAAAATCTGTCCATCCACCTCGTGAAGGAACATGAGTTCCAGGAAAACCATTTTGTGGTGGTTGGTTTTTTTTTGTTTGTTTGTTTTTGAGACGCTTTGCTATGTGGGCTTGTCACCGCAGGAGGCACGCTCCTCCTCGATTGCTCAAGGCCACTCCCATTCCATCTTAATGAGTCCCCAACTCATAACTCTGAGGTGATGTCACTCACTTACTGGTCTATTTTCCATGCTTCAACAACCAACTCTTGTTCCTTGTAAACTCCCTCAGAGCAACCCGTGGATTTTCTACCGTTGGCCAGCACTTTCAAATCTCTATTTGGAAGTGTGTGTCTGTTGAACTGCCAATTCAAATAAGCCCAGCCCTTCCTGAAGTCATACTGCAGGATATCCAAGATGAGGAAATAGGATAAGGAGTAAAAATGACTGGAGTGCCCAGTCAAAGACAGGCTGTGCTATCACTTCCATAGTCTCCAAGCTCATTTGTTCATTGCTCTTGTACGCACCCTGTGCTTACGTTTATAGTGTGTTCCCTACGAAAAACAGATGGACAGGTTTTAAAACTGTGTTTAAGGCAAAATAGGAATGCTCACTAACCCAGGGTCTGGCAGAAAGGTCTCTGACTGTGCTAATGGCTGATTATGTCAGCCATGCTCCCAAGGGAGTGACAACACATCTTTGAGAAGTTAGCATCTAGTGAAGGCTGCCATGTGAAGCTGCACTCCCAGCTGAGGAGCACGGTGGGTGGTCCTGCTGGCGGCACTGAGGGGGTTCATGAGGTAGACTTGAGGAGAAAGATGGGAAGATGGCTGCATAGGAGAGAAGGAAATGTCTCAGGTACAGAAAGATGCTCCCTGATAATGGGTACACTGGGAAGAAGAACTGGGGTACGGAGAGGGTTCTGTGCTCTGAAGGGACTGCTGAGGGCATATGTTCAGAAGCAGCTTCAGAGCTGAGGTCCTTGTCTTTTTTTTTTAAGATTCATTTTTACTTATGTGCATGTGTCCATGTGAATATACACCTTGTGTGTGTGCGCGCGCGCGAGTGTGCTCACAGAAGCCAGAAGAGGGCCTTGGTAGTTGTGAGCTGCCAGTGTGGGTGCTGGGATTCCTATCTAACACTGCATTCCTTGGCTATCTCCCCTCACAATTTAGATGAACGCCTCACAGCTGAGGAGATGGATGAGCAGAGGCGACAGAATGTCGCCTATCAGTACCTGTGCCGGCTGGAGGAAGCCAAGCGGTAAGCAGGGTCCAGAAAGATGGACTAATTTTGGTCCACTTTTCCTACCTCTCAATTCCAGACACTTGTTCCCAGAGCAAATGCAAACAGACAAGGGGCTGTGCTGTGGGAAAGGGCAAGTTAAAATAGTTTTGTCAAGCCAGGCATGATAGTACCTCAGTGCTTACTAGGTAAGGGGATTAAAAAATTCAAGGTCAGCCACAAAGGAGGTGGTGGTGGCTCAGTAAAGTGCTTGGTATGCAAGCATGAAAACCTGAGTTCAGACCCACAGCACACAGAAGAAGCCAAGTACAGCAGCATGTGCCTGTAACCCAGTACTGGGGAGGCAGAGGTGGGCAGATCTATAGAATTTATTGGCTGGTCAGCTTAGCCAATTAGTTCAATGAGAGACCCTGCCTCATAAAACTAGGATGGGAAGTGATCACGAAAGATGCCTTATATCAGCCTCTAGCCTCTGCATGCATGTGCACACGCATATACAAGTGTACCCATATAAACAGGCACCCTACCCCCACCACTACCACACACAGTTCAAAGTCAGCTTCAATTTCATAGCAAGTCTGAGACCAGCCTGGACTTCATGTAAACCCTATCTCAAAAAAAGACAGACAAGGCCAGCAGTGATGGTACCCATCTCTAATTCCAGGACTCAGGAGGCAGAGACAGGTGAATCTCTGAGTTTGAGGCCAGCCTGGTCTACAGAGGTCCCTGACAGCCAGAGCTACACAGAGAAACCCTGTCTCAGAAAAAAAAAGAAAGAAAGCAAAACAAAAGTCTTGGTTAGTTTCAGGTTCAATAGAAGATGCCTTATTTTCCTTAGACAAGATCTCTCACTGAACCTGAAGCTAGGCTGCTGGGGTTACAAGTGTTTGTGGCTATGCCTGGGGTTTTATGTGGGTGCAGGGGCTTTGAGCTCAGGCCCCCATGCCTGTGTGGCAAGCAATCTGACCTGCTGAGTGCTTGCCATTTCCCCACTCTCTTTTCCTTTCCTTAAAAAAAATTTTTTTTTTTAATTTAACTTAATGTGGATGAGTGTTTTGCCTGCATGTTTGTGTACCATGTGCATGCAGTGCCCTTGGAGACCAGAAGAGGGCATCAGATCCACTGGAACTAGAGTTACAGATGTTGTGAGTTGCCAGAAGAGGGCATCAGATCCACTGGAACTAGAGTTACAGATGTTGTGAGTTGCCATGTGGGTGCTGGAATCAGATTCCGGACCTCTTAACTCTGAGCCATCTCTCCAGCCCTCTTTTCTTTTTAGCTAATAGTCTATGTTAATACTTTCCCAAAAGTAGTTAGGATTGAGCAGAGAGGGAATCAGATGTCCTCAGATGTCTGTTTGGCTCTCTGTGGAAACATACTATCTGTAGACCTCAGTATCTGGAGAGTCTACTCAAGGAGTCACTGTACTTAACTTGTAAAAACCACCAGCAGTAAAATCCATTCATATTCAAAGTGAGCTCAGAATCAGCTCACTGATCCTGGCAGCTTTTCACTGAAGCCGGAAAGACCATGTTGGCCTCATTTCTGCAGAATGCAATTGGGTCTCAGAGGTGAGGGAGATGGGTTGGGAAGTGGTCGCCCAATTCTAAGAGCTGTGGCTTTTCTGTCCCTTGTCCTGTCCTTCTTCCATCAGACCACAGGGCCCCTAATACCTTCATTATTCTCATAACTGTGTGGTGAACTGAGGAGGTCACTCCATCAGACATGAGCTTTCTGTACCTAAGTTCTCAGAACCATAAACAGTGAGAGAAATGGCAAAGTCCATTTGGTTTGAGTCAGGTATGTAGCCAGACAAAGTGAGAAGTTACCTTACACAATAGGGTAAGAGTCTGGCTATACCTCCTTGAAAACAGGCTGTAATGACAATTTTGGAATTTGGGGGTTTTTTTGGTTTTTTGGTTTTTCCTTTTCTTTCTTTTGGTTTTTCAAGATAGGGTTTCTTAATGTAACCAACCCTGGCTGTCCTGGACTTGCTTTGTAGACCAGACTGGTCTCAAATTCACAGAGATCCACTTGCCTCTGCCTCTCGAGTGCTGGGATTAAAGGCATGTGCTATCATGCCCAGCTTGAGTCTTTAAAAATACAGACATATTGTGAGAATGTGCTTTCGTTTTAATCCCAGGTGTAGGATTATGAGGCTGCTTTGGACTGTCCAAAGCAGCTGACTATGATTTGCCCCGTGCTCTAGCAGAGGCATGGTTTTGCCAGCTGCAGATAGTTTCTGCCATTGTGTGATGTTTGGAATTCTGGGACCTTTTCAGAAGGTATATAAATGTGAGGGCTTAAAGAGGCATTGGTGGTGGTGGTTCAAGGGACAGGGGTTGGTTGCAGTTTGTTAATAGCCATGGTCAAAAAGAAAGAAAAGAAATTAGATTCAGATCTCTCTCTCTCTCTCCCCTCTATCAAACTGGGGGAGGGGGGAGAGAAAGGACGGGGGGGGGGGGGGGGGGGGAGAACACATGAAGTATGGAAGACCAGTTACAACAAGCTGGGAGCCACTCAGGGAGGCTTTCCAAGGCGAATGAGGCAAAGGGTTAGCTTGTTTAGGCCTCTGTGGCAGCTTAGGGAAAGTGGGGAACAGCAAGTCAGTAGGAAGAGAGGGGAAATTTGGGAAGGGAAGGAATGGTGTGTCAGGTCACTTGAGGGACGGGCAGGTCCTGCAGGTACCAGAACCTTTCGAGCGGGTAAGATGTGATCTGTTCACAGCTGGATGGAGGTGTGCTTGAAGGAGGAGCTTCCTTCTCCTGTGGAGCTGGAGGAGAGCCTTCGGAATGGAGTGCTACTGGCCAAGCTGGGTCACTGTTTTGCACCCTCTGTGGTCCCCCTGAAGAAGATCTATGACGTGGAACAGCTACGCTACCAGGTGGACACAGTGGAACAATCCCCCTAACCATCTCTTCTTCCCAAGATGTGCCTTCTCATAGTGATATGGTGACCATGTAATTTAAGGGTCCGTATATGAGCTTGGCGTGGTGCGCACTCAGGAGACAGAGACAGGGAGATATCTGTGGCTTGAGGCCAGCCTGGTCTACAAAACTTGTCCAAGACAACCAGGGCTGGCTACAATAAGAAGCCCTGTCTTGAAAAACAAAAACAAAACAAAACAACAACAAAAAAGGCCACACACTGTCATTTTTGAGGCTAAAAAGAAGTATAACTACAGGGAGGTTATCTATTCACTAGCGTCTCTCTGCCAGGTGGGTGGTCCCCTAACAGCAAAGAGCCCTGCTACCCGGGTCATAGGGTGCCCTAAGGTGCAAATGGCGGGGAGGTTTTCCTAATCACAGTGCACACCCAAGGCTCATGGGCTTTGTTACCCTGAAGGGCCTTGCTTGTCCCTTCTCCATGCTCTAACCAGTCTGAGCCTCTTGTCCCATGCCAGCTTGGAGGCTTTACCTTTACTTTCCCTCTGCCTGCCTTCCCACTGTCCAGCTGGATCACCGTTTCTGGTAGTTTCGGCTATTTTTTTGTTCCATGGGGCAGAGGATCCACAGGATAGGGTCTGTTGGCTCCTCCTGTCCTTCTTCCCCTCTTAAGCTGGCCTCTTCCCGTAGGGGGTCCTGAGAATGGTAGAAACATTCCCTCTTTCCTCCCTTTCAGGCGACTGGCTTGCATTTCCGGCACACGGACAACATCAACTTTTGGCTCTCTGCAGTAGCCCACATCGGTCTGCCTTCGGTAAGGCTCCTTCTGATCTAACAGTTCCTTGTGGTGGCACCCCTGTGTAAGGTAGATGAGGCTTGTGTTATCCAGGCATCTTCCCACCAGAACTGCAGAGTAAAGCAAGAACCTACCATATTCCCAGGTGGGAGACTACAGGCTGGAGCCTTGGGCTGAAGACCTGACAGTACTCATGTTATACGTCCTTTCCATCCGTGAATCCCAATTTGTTTCTTATCTATAAAGTAGGTATAGTAATTCCCATCTATAGTGTTGGCAGGAGAATTGCATGGCCCATGTAAATTCCCTTTGCAAAGCACTATACAAATTAAGGCTTGGCAGGAATCTACAGTGTATGGGTCCTTTGTGTTTCTTCCCTGTACAAGGTAATTATAAAAAGATGAGGTAAGATGGCTCAGCAAGGTTTAGCTTGCTGCTAAACCTGACAACATGAGTTCAATCCCTAGGCACCACATGGTGGAAGAAGACAACCAACTCCTACAAGTTGACCTTTGACCTCTATTCACATTTTGCTGGGTGTGATGGTGCACACCTGTAATCTCAGCACTTGGGAAGCTAGGACAGCAGGATCATGACTTTGAGGCCAGCCTGCATT
This sequence comes from Rhabdomys pumilio, assembly GCA_030674055.1. Classification (NCBI taxonomy): domain Eukaryota; kingdom Metazoa; phylum Chordata; class Mammalia; order Rodentia; family Muridae; genus Rhabdomys; species Rhabdomys pumilio. The sequence goes on along the minus strand of JANHMN010000001.1, from coordinate 63,931,332 downwards.
ATATAGTGAACACTTTCTCAACAAAGGAAAAAAGGTTGTCCTGATAGCACATCCCTTTAATCCCAGCTCTTGGGAGGCAGAAGCAGGCAGATCTTTGTGCATTCAAAGCCAGACTGGTCTGGTCCAGGACTCAAATGAGTGGTTGGATTTGCCTCTTCCCTAGTAGGAGGACAATCAGAACACACACTCTAGGTGGTAGTTCAGATTTCTGCGTGAGTATGAACCCCAGATGCCCATAGTGGTTACCAGTCCATGGAAGTCTTTTCACCTTTCCTTGTGGTTTGCCTAACTGTAGCCTCCTGGGATCTCTTCAGTGTCGTCATGGAGGTTAGGGTCTTGGTGAAGTTCGGGGACTGATCAGGACTCAGCTGGCATTTGGTGACAGTACACTGCCCTGTTCCTGCACTCTTGCAAGGCACACAGCAAACAAGGCTATAGAGAGAGACCTTCTCCCCACCCCACCCCCCAAAAAAACAAAACAAAACAAAAAAAACAAAGGAAGGAAGGTGGGTTAAGAGCATGGGCTGCTCTTGCAGAGGATTCCAGGTTCACTTCCCAGCCTCCACATCAGGTAGCTGGCAACTGTCTGCAGTTTCAGGGTGTCCAATGCCCTCTTCTGTCCTCAGTGGACACTGGCATACAAATGGTGCTCATATAGACAAGCAGGCAGGCGCACAAGCACACACACAATAAATTTAAAATAATTTTAAATTTCAAAATAAAATAAAATTTAAAATTAAATAAAACGGGAAGAAAGAGGAGCTGGAAGAAAGAGGAGTGGTTAAGAGCACTGACTGCTCTTTCAGCACCTGGGTTTGATTCCCAGCACCCATATAGTGGCTCACAGCCATCTGTAATTCCAGTCACAGTCTGCTCTTCATGGGCACCAGACTCACAAGTGGTATATACACAATGCAGGCAAAACACCCATACAGATTTTAAAAAGGGAAAGCAATCAGTCTCAGGTTGTGGATACAGCTCTGAGGTAAAGGATTTGCACGGGTGTGAGACCCTGGACTCCCTCCAGTTTTACATAAGGCAAAGGTTGAGCTTAGTGGTGCAATTCTGCTTTCAGCTTAGGAAGATAAGGCGGGAGGGTTGGGAGTTTCCAGGTCGGGCCTGGGTTACTCAACAAAGTGGATGGCAGCAGGGGTTAGATTAGGGCCTTTTCTCAAAGGTGAAAGAGCAGCTGGAGAGATGGCCTGAAGGTTTAGTGCACTTACTGTATTTGCAGAGGATCCAGGTTCAATTCCCAACATCTACTTAGTTCATAATTGTCTGGAACTCCAGTTCCAGGGATCCCTATTTCTTCTTCCAATTGCTACAGGCACCAGTCAGGCATGTGGTACACATAAATGCATATAAGCCAGACACTTGTACACATAAAAGAAATAAACCTTAATTTTTGTTAAAAAAAAAAAAAAAAAAAAAAAAAAGATTTATTTTATGAATGAGTGTTCTATCTGCATGTACACCTGCATGCCAGAAGAGGGCACCAGATTGCATTATAGATGTGAGCCACCGTGAGGTTGCTGGGAATTGAACTCTGGAAGAGCAGCTGGTGTTCTTAACAACTGAGCCATCTTTCCAGCCCCATTTTTTTTTCTTTTTTCTTTTTTTTTCTTTTTCTTTTTCTTTTTCTTTTTTTTTTTTTTAAAGAAAAGGAGACGTTTTGGTGAGAGACAGAAGCAGTGAGGGCATATGCTGTGTTGGTGTAAGTGGGATAGCTCCCTAGCTCTGGTCCCTTGTTAAGAAGCTGAATGTAGCATGGGATAGACTAAGCTTATGTTTCAGCTCTCTCTCTCTCTCTTTTTTTAAATAATGTTTTATGATTTCTTTATTTTTATTTTATGTATATTGGTTTTCTTCCTACATATATGTCTGTGAGGGTGTCAGATCCCCTGGGACTGGAATTACAGAGAGTTGTGAGCTGCCATGTGGGTGCTGGGAATTGAACCAGGGTTCTTTGGTTGAACCTTTTCCTTTGGAAGAGCAGCACTCAACCACTAAGCCATCTCTTTAGCCCCAGGTTTCATTCCTTAAAGAGATTTCTACAGATCAGTGGCCTTTGGCTTGAAAACTGGGTGGCATGCTTGGTGCCTTTGTGGGCCATAGCAATGCATGCCTTGTTTGCCCATCCCTGGGGCATGGTCAGCCCCCAGTACATTATCTATGTGGTAAAAATCTCAGGTCAAGGCCCAAACTCACTCAGACTGAGAGCCTGGGACCTGATTTCCCTACAGAAGACAATAGCCTGCATCCTGTACCTCCCAAGGTCCCATCTAGAGGTCAGCTGACCCTGAACACTCTGTGACTATGTAATTGGCTGTGTCTTGGCTTAGTAAGCCTTTTAGACATTGGTATGAATGGGAATGATTATAAGAACTGACTTAGAAGCCTGGGCTGTAGGCACTCACAGCTTTGGTTGGAGAGCATGATCTCCCCCGGCCCCTTCTTAGGCCAGCTTGGAAGCCATATTACACAGGCCTCCACTGTGCCGTCCTTCCCAGTGTGCAGCAACTGTCTGGATCTTCCTCTAGATCTTCCTCCCAGAGACCACAGACATCTATGACAAAAAGAACATGCCTCGGGTGATCTACTGCATTCATGCTCTCAGGTGAGACAGCCCCGCCTTTGTCAGCCAGGTTCCTCTACCTGGACCAGACAATAAATGTGGTAAAAAGGAGGGGGGGTGGTAGCCGCATGAACAGTTCTCGGGAGGCTGAGATTTTAGATCTGCATGGGTATCTATGTTTATATGCCTGTTTGTGAGCACATTTGTGCGCAAGCCTTGTAAATGAAGGGACAGAAGGATAAAAAGCCCTTAGTTTGCAACTGGGGCATGAATGAGTCAGAACCAGGGCCCATCGAGAGCATCGATGCAAGCCACTTAATGCTAGCACAGAAGGCTACTTGGTTCTATTCACAGGCAGGCATTACAGTTGGCTGAATCATAGAACAGGACTGTCCAGTTCCCAGGTCCACTGTGTCACCTTTTCTTGCCTTCTCTTCCTGTGCCCTTCTTTGCCTCCATTCCTGGCCTCGGTGGCTTTGTTTGTTGTAATCTTCCTCTTGTCCATCTCCACTTCCACTGTGACCACACTGTGACTTCCACTTCCACTGCAGTTTGCCCTCTGTGGAGCCGGCATAGCTACAGAGACTTCTATGGCATCTTACTCCATTCTGTGGCTCTTGTCTCGGCTGGCTATTCCCATGTGCTAGAGTGACTGGAAGGCACGACTAAGTGCTCTTCACCTCTGGGTCTCCATCATCATTTTACGAACCTGTGGACAAGGTGTGGAAATTAGTAGATCCCAGTGTGTCCTAATACCTTCCGTTCTTCCCAGTCTCTTCCTCTTCCGGCTGGGATTGGCCCCTCAGATCCATGACCTGTATGGGAAAGTGAAATTCACAGGTAAGCCAGCCCCTTCCCCCTGTTCATAGACTAAGCAGGGGCTCGGGGGTTCCAGGCCTAACGAAGAACATCTTTGGTACCATTGCAGCTGAGGAACTCAGCAACATCGCCTCTGAACTGGCCAAATATGGCCTCCAGTTACCGGCCTTCAGCAAGATCGGGGGCATCCTGGCCAATGAGTTTTCAGCCGATGAGGCTGCAGGTAGGGCTGGAGTCTGCTGGAGTAGGATATGGGAGCACCGAAAGCTTCATAGCCCTTGGTTGAGCTCTGAAACCTCATCCATAGGCAAAGGGGTCAAGCTCCCAGGCGCTACAGCCACCTGTGCTCTGACCTGGGTCCTTTCTGGCTTCTTGACCTTGCTGTGCTACCCCTCCAAGTCCACGCAGCTATTCTGGCCATCAATGATGCAGTGGATCGAGGTGTGGTGGCAGACACTCTGGTGGCCTTGCAGAATCCCAGTGCTCTTCTGGGGAATCTTCGGGAACCTCTGGCAGCTGTCTACCAAGAGCTGCTGGCCCTAGCCAAGATGGAAAAGGCTGCCAATGCCAGGAATCACGTAAGGAGAAGCCTTGGGTTATAGGGGCCAGTAAGTTGAGAGGCCTGGGGAGTCTTAAGTGGAACTAGGACTGCAGTTTGTCCCGTCTCCGGTGACCGTTGAGAAGGAGTAGAGGAGCTGGAGGGTAATTTCTGTGAGCAAGAAGGCTGGAGAAGAGGCTGGAGGGATGAGCCTCAGGCAGCTGAAGTGGGTCTGGAAGGAAGCATGAGCTGTGACCAGACTGCAGTCTACAGGCTGACTGGCTTAATTGTTGGTGGCTGGTCTTGGCCTGGCTGTCGGTCTGCAACAATGACATGGATAGGGAGGAAGAGGTTGTGCTGTTCCCTGCAAGTCTCCCTCTTCATCTCGTTTTTGCAGGACGATGGTCAGGAGCAGGACATCTATGAGTCCTGCCTCACTCAGGCAGAGATCCAGGGCCACATCAACCTTGCCAATGGTAAGAGATGACTGGGAGAGCCTGGGAAGCTTTACTAAGCTCCATGGCATTATGTGAGCCACATCCTGCCCTAGGGAAAGATCATAGGCCAGGGACGCTATGTCCTGCTCTCTGGCCTCAGCAGGGAGGTTCTTACCAGGGAGATCCTGTGGAGATGGAGAACTATTAAGACAGGCTAATGGACAAGGCTTTCAGCTCCGGGGCTAGGGGTGGATATTTGGATTCAGGTCCCTCAGGAAGGAAGTATAATGTGAGTAATACCACACACCTGTCATCCCAGCAGTCAGGAGGCCACACAGGAAGATTAAGAGTTCAAGACCTCACAGGGCCACATTGCGGGACTTTCTCAAAAGAAAAGGAAAGACAAAGAAAGAAAAGAAGGAAGGATGAGGATAGATGGGTAGAGCAGGCAGTGGGCAGAGGGGCAACCTGAAGGCTCACACTGAGGGGATGTTTGTCTGATAGGATCAGCGTGTTCTCAGGGTCTGGGACAGTGAGACAGGAGGGCTTTGAAGAGCAAGAGGAAGATATAGGCTCGCCCACATGGCCCCCTGTGTCAGAGGTCAAGGACAGAAAAACTTGGGAGGCCAGAAGAAGGCAGATTTCCAGGAATGGCTGGGGTTCATAGGGTAAGCTTCTGCACACTTGGAAATTTTCTGTCTTTCAGTTCAGGGGGCTCTGGAAGTTGTTGATGATGCTCTGGAGAGGCAGAGTCCTGGGGCCTTGCTTGAGGCCCTTCATGACCCTGTCCTGGCCCTACAAGGGGTGAGAGGAGCCTTTGCTGACTGGTACCTGGAACAGCTGACGTCAGACAGAGAGCAGAAATCACAGGTCCGCTCTGGCCAGCACCTGTCTCCCTGTAGGGTGGGAAATGGCCTCTTATATGCATGTCATCGCTGACTCCATGTTTAAATGGCTGAGTTACCCGGTAAAGCCTTGTGGACCAGGCGGGCTGTCTGAGTCTACTTAGATTCCCTCAGAGTGAGATGGAAGGACCAGGCCAGGCCATTGGGTAACAAAATATGCTTCCCATTGCTGAATTGGAATCTTGATTTATCAATTTTATTTTCAATGTTTTGACCCTTCTACATTTTTCATGTATATATGTGTCCATGGTATAAGTGTATGTCTATAGGTGTGTGCACATGGGGTGGGCAACTGTGTGAGCATGTGTATAGGAGGCCCAAAGTTGGTGTCAGGAGTCATCCCCAGTCACTCCTCCTTATCCACTGAGGCAGGTTCTCTTAACTGAACTCAGAGCTCACCAGTGTGACTAGTCTCACTAAGCAGCTTGATCCAGGCATCTCCTCTCTTGCATTTGAGGCTGCAATTACAGGCAAGAATTATGGGTTCTGGAGATTCAAACCCTAGTCCTCTTGCTTCTGTTGCAAGAACTTTAGCCAGGAAGCCATCTCTCTAGCACTTAATGCTTTGACTTAATGTTTGATGTTACTTATGCTTACATCTTGTCTGTTGTTATTTTAGATGTATGCAAGGTTAAAAAAAAATTACTAGAATGCTAGAGATAGGTAGGCCAGGTCCTCCTACCTAAAGCGTGAGGCAGGGCTGGGACTGGCAGCTCCTAATACACATCCATGACCTGAGAACTCTCTTCTCCTGCACCTCTGTGCTCTTGCAGGAGCTGGGCCTGGTGAGGCTTCTAGAAAAGGAGGAGATCCAGGCTGGTGTGGCTGCAGCCAATGAGAAGGGTGATCAAGAACAAGCCAGTAAGTCATCTCCAGGTGGGGGCTACGGGGTTTGCTGGCTCTTACAAGTGTGTCTTGGCCCTTTACTGGCGTATGTATTGGACAACGCAAACTCCCATCCAGCTCCAAGCCCAACGAGGAACTTTACCCTTTATGCCCTCTGTCCTCTGCACCCCCTGGAGGGGCACTTCGAAGGAAAGATCATGACATCTTGCTGCCGATTGGGACTAGGCTCTAGGCTCCTTCTGGGGACTTCACCTCTAATTTTGTTTGTCTGCTTGTATTTCTTTGGTTTCTGAAATGTGATTTCTCAGGTAAGGAAAGACTACATTCTGACTCAGGGTCCTATGAGCCCACGTCATTCCTGAGCGCCAGAGCGATCTCGGTGCAGATCTTTCAGCAGTACAGCTTCGGCTCTCTGTTCTTGGTTAGGTTTTGTTTTGTTTTTGAGATAAGATTTTACTGTGTAGCTCAAGCTGAACTGGAGCACAAGTGTCACTGTTAGCTCAGCCTCCCGAGTACTCCCGAGTGCCCCCGCTTACAGGTGTGAGCCACCATACCCAACTGGCTCATCCACTTTTTTTTTTTTTTTAAACATTTATTTGGATGGTGGTGACCCACACCTTTAATCCCAGCACTGGGGAGATTTATGTATTTATGTCTATGAGCGATTTGCTTACATGTATGTCTGCAGTGCCCACAGAGGCCAGAAGACAGTATCAGATCCCTGGAACTGAAGTTATAGATGGCTTCGAGCCACCATGTGGGTGTTGGAACTGAATCCTCCCTCTGCAAGAGCATCAAGTGTTCTGGGCTGCTGAGCCATCTTTCCAGTCCTGGTTCCTTCACTCTTTAGTCCACACTTTGGGCTTTCTTTCTTTTTGTTTTTTTGTTTGTCATGTTTTTTTCAGACAGGGTTGTTTCTCTGTGTAGCCCTGGCTGGCCTACAACTAGGCCTGTAGACCAGGCTGACCTTGAACTCAGAGATCTGTCTGCCCCTGAGTCCTGGTATTACAGTTGTGTGCCACCACTGCCTAGTCTCTCTTGCTCTTCCTTGATTCCTTCACAGTCCCTGGCTTCTGGATAACTTTTTCCCCACATTTCACCTGTCAGAAGCCGGTGAAACATCTCCAACACCGTCTCCAAGGTGTCGGTAAAGTCATCTGCTTTCTCCCAGTTAGAATCCCTTCTCCTGAGCACCGTCATAGCTCTGGGGTGGGGCCGCTTCTACCATGACCTTTAGAACTGGCCACAGGTCTTTTCATATCCTTATTCCTCCTCACAAGACTATGTGCTCCTTGGAGCCAGTGTCCATTTCTGCTGGTATTTTACTGGCCCTAGAGTGTGTAAACTCTAACCATACTGTGTGCTATGGCTGCTTTTAGCCTCCTCCACCTGCTGTGGTACAAATGGAGCTAAAATGGAGCTGGCTTTTTAGTTCTCTGCACTGTCACTAGGGTTTGGTCCCTAGAGCCCTTTGACTCACTTCATCTTAGTTCTGCACCGTTGCCACCTGTCAATCTTGTTCTCGCTGCCTTAGGAACTCGCCTCTGCTGTGACAGCCACTTTCTGCTGCATTCTGAGCTGTGCAGCTCCCAGGCCTACCACACTGCCATACACAGAGCTGCTCTTTTAAAGTGCCCCATCCCCCTTTCCTCTGGAACATTTAGAAATGCGCTTTGAATCTAGTAGAATGACTTTCCAGAAGTGTCACAAAGCCATTTCCCTTAGAGGTCCCAGCAGAACCTGGCTGGTAAGGACAGCTGAGGTAACAAGGATCACTCAGCCTGTGTGGCTTCTTGCTGTCCTCCTCTGCAGTGCTCCAGGCGGTGTGGAGGATCAACAAAGCCATCCAGAGGGGAGTGGCCACTGACACTGTGAAGGAGCTCATGTGCCCTGAAGCCCAGCTGCCCCAAGTCTATCCCTTTGCCTCTGTTGTGTACCAGCAGGAGCTGGCTCTCCTCCAGAAGCAGCAGCAGGGGGTAAGCTCTGGGGGTCCCAAGAAGCTGCTGGGATAGGGATAGCTGGCTGGTCCTTGGATGGCCAGAAATCAGGATGTTAGAAATGATTAGAAATGTCAGCCAGGGCTGCTGCACATGCTGTGTCAGCAACAACCCTACCAGGTAAGTGCCCGTTTCCTGCTTTAGAGGTAAGAGTTGGGGACACAGACACTGAGTACTTGCCTGCTCAGCTGACCTGCCAGGGCGTGCTTTAACCTCTAGGCTGCCCCACCTCAACTGTCTACACAGCTCTCTGATAACAAGGCATGAGCTTTCCTTAGGGTCATCCCTATCGACTGCAGGAGTTAGAGTGCTCCCAGGGGGTCAGGCAGAGGTGGAGAGAAAATGATGTAGGTTGAAGATGATTTTACAGCAAGGTTCAGGAAAACAGAGCAAGCAGTGCTGGAGAAGTCTGGGAAGGCTTCCTGGAAGAGACTTCACAGTGATTCCCTCCATAGAACATTTATTTTGGACATGACCTGCACACAACACTCGTCTCCAGCAAGGGCATGGTGACAGCAGCTTTGTGACAGGAACACAAGGGTTGACAGCAGAGTGCTGAGGGCTGTGGACTTGAGAGTTCAAGTATGACATGTGACACTGACAGTTTGCTTACTTGTTTCTTCATAAATGGTAGCAATCGCACAGGATTGCTCCAAGGACTCTGTGATCTAGTATATGTGCGTCAAGAAGCACCTAGCCAAGAAGTCTCAGCAGTGATTATTGTCATTTGCAGCTCTTCTTGTTGAGTACAGACAAAGGGAGCAGCCTGAGCAGGTGTCTGAAGAGAAGCAGAAAGAGAAGAGGGTTGGGAAATGGAGCCAGGGCATATAGCGTAGTATGAGATAGCTACTTGGTCTTCTCTGCCCAGGGCCTTGTGCAGTTCTGTCTCTGACTATCTGGCTCTCCCCGTCCTACCCCTCTGCCCGTCTCTGTCCCTTTTGGCTTTTTCAGACATGATCTCACGTAGCTCATGCTGGGCTTGAACTTGTTAACTTGTTATATAGCTATGATGGCCTTGAACTCCTGATTTTCCTGCCTCTGCCTCCTGCAGAGGCAGAGGCACTGCAGGCACTTATTCCTACAAGTAGTAGTTAATGCAGTTCTTGATGGGTCCTGGGGACCAGAAGGCTGCTGGCAGAAGTCCCGTGTTGAGTGTGGGCTCTATAGCTTTATTTAACCTTACATTCCTAGCGATAGGCTTGACTGGGGAAAGGGGGTATTAATGGTACCTACCTCATTTGGCTTGTTATGAAAGTTAAAACGATACTGTGTGTGAAGTCTTCATGGTGCTGTTCACAGTAAACATCCCCAGGTATAAAGTATAAATGTTGTTAGTGAATGACTTTATCCTTGGTGTTGAACAAGAGTATTGTGGGTGAATGAATGTGGCCCAGGTGCAACCCAGGTGTTGAGCATCAGTAC
>JANHMN010000001.1:63908213-63921783 GCA_030674055.1 Rhabdomys pumilio | reverse complement strand
GGTGTTGAGCATCAGTACTGTGGGTGAATGAATGTGGCCCAGGTGCAGTCCAAGTACAGCCCAGGTGTTGAGCATCAGTACCGTGAGTGGATGAATGAGACCCAGGTGCAACCCGGGTGTTGAGCATCACCGTGAGTGGATGAATGTGACCCAGGTTTTTAGTATGAATGGTGGTGTGGAGTGACTGGAGCTCCTGGCCCTTGGGAATGGAAATGGGATGTTCGAGAAGAAGGGACAGGTTGGCTCCAACAGTCCCCCAACTCCCTACAACTCCTCTACAGGAGCTAGGCCAAGAGGAGCTCTTTGTGGCTGTGGAGATGCTTTCAGCCGTGGTTCTGATTAACCGCGCTCTGGAAGCTGGAGATGTCTGTTCCTTTTGGGACAATCTGGCGAACCCTGCAACTGGCCTGGCCCAGGTAGAAGAAGAAAATGCCCAACGGTGAGTAAGAAAGTTTGAACCACGTGTCAGAAGTGAAGGGATAGCGTGAATGTGGCTGACACTGGGCAGACAGTAGGCTGTGTCCAGTGCCCACGCAGTCTCAGCCCCCTAGTTCTGTTCAAAGTCACCCCTCCTGTGTTTCTTCCCCTGCAGGGAAGCACAAGATCACCCCCTCCGTTTCCATTTCTTCTTTTTTTTTTGAGTAAATGTTTGAGTGCCTACACACTGCTAGGTGCCACTCTAGGTGTTGAAAACAGTGACTAAAGCCAAGCATATACATACCCAGGAGTCATAATTGGATGGATACAGCTACTGGATGGGCCAAACAAAGCAGGACAAAGTGGGTGTGGGGCAGTTTTCCTAGCTACGTACCGTGGTTATAAGATGGCTTTTGAGAAAGAGGGTCATGTGGAGAAGGGCATAAGGAGCCCGAGTTAGTCCCATGATGCTCTTCAGGACACAAGAGTGTCCGAGGTACACTCACAGAACATCAGGAAGGAACCTCCCAGCGTTGCTAAACAAACAAACAAATAAATAAATAGACTGCCAAGAAGCCAGAGTGGTGAGAAGCCAGACGAAGCGAGGCAGGGAAGAAGTGGGCTAGCAGGAACCAGTTGTGTCCTCAGACAAGGAAGGAAGCGTGGGTTGTTTAGCACGGAAGGCGCCCATCTGACCTGCTTTACCAAGATCATCCTGGCTGCTGTGCTGAGACTCCACCACAGGACCCAGGCCGGGCAGAGTGGCAGGGATGCCTTTAGGCACGCTGCTAGATCTACCATGGAAACAGCAGGAGAGAAAAGAAGGTGGCAGCGTGCAAATGTATTCCGAAAGCAGATCTGACAAGGCTTGGTGGCAGTGGGAACCGAGTGGGAAATGACTCAATAGACCTTCATCCAGAAGGGACAGGCTGAAGTCAGAGACAGACCAGGGTGATTGAGAGTTCAGATGTGAGCTGGGTGTTTCAGATCCTGACTGGCATTCAGGTGCAGATCCTTGGGAGTCACTGGGGGCTGTGAGGGATGGAAGTATGCTTTTGGGGTTCATTAGCCTAAGTCATTAAAGGCCTGGAGAGCGGGTGAGATCTGGGGTAAGAACATGGATGGAAGAGAGATCTGAAGCTTGAAGGACTTTGTGCTCCACACAGGGGGCTTGGAACTTTCTGTGAAGGGAGAAGAGACCCTGGAAATCATGGTGGCCCAGGGCGGAACCAGCTTAGAGCTTTCTTCTTTTGGTGGCTGTGTGCTCATCTCACTCACATGGCTGCTCACGACACTCCTCTTCTTTGCTCTTAGTTACTTTGACGCCCTGGTGAAGGTGCGGCAGCTTAGAGGAACACATAGCGGCTTCCTGAGCTGGAATGATCTGCAGGCCGCTGTGAGCCAGGTCAATGAACAGGTTCAGGAAGAAACTGATCGTGAGTACCCCCTCAGACAACCTTACTCAGCCGCCCTCAAACAGCCCCCCTCAGACAACACTTCTCAGACAGCCCTCCTTAGCCCCCTCAGACAGCCACCCTCAGACAGCCTCCCTCAGACAGCCCTCCTCAGACAGCCCCCCTCAGACAGCCCTCCTCAGGCAGCCCAGTTCTTCCTTTATTTTTGTGTTTGGAGCTGCTGTCCATCTGGATGTCTTCTTTAGAGGTCCTCGCCATCAGCCTCATCAATGAGGCTCTGGACCAGGGCTGTCCTGAAAAGACTCTGTCTGCCCTGATGCTTCCTGCAGCTGGCCTGGAAGATGTCAGCCTTCATGTTGCACCTCGGTACCATCTCCTCCTTGTGACTGCCAAGAGGCAGAAAGCACAGGTAAGGTTAGGGAGAGATGGGGTGGCTGGGCTAGACACTTAAGCAAGAGGATCAGCCTTGAACAGATCTGTGCCTGGCATGAACTCTGAAATTGCTCCAGGCTGGTGGGTATAGCCCCTTCCCCGGGTGAGGCACAAGCAGGATATGGCCTGTTATGGGAAAGTGAACTTCATTCTAGCACAGTGTGGGGGAAAGGGCAGACCTGAGCGTCAGGTGACTGGATTCACCACTCTGGTTCCCGGTGAGCATCTGATCTTCAGTAGTCCTCAGTACCCCGGGGGTACTGTAAAACACTATACCCCTCATGGTGCAAATCCAGTGAGCTAAGGATGGAACAGGGGTTTGAACTAACACACCGTTGAGCTGTGTGGCAGTAGAGTGAAGCTGAGCAGGGGGATTGATCCGCAGCCTGCAGTCTCACGCTGCACTTACTGAGTTTTCATTCCGTGCTAAGCATTGCTTGTGTGCTTCATAGGTATTGGGTCGTGCGTGAGGCTAGAGAGGCGACTCAGTGCTTAAGTGCCCTTGAACTTGAGGTCAGTTGCCAGCACACATCAGGTGGCTCACAGCCACCTGTAATTCCAGAGTCAGGGGATCTAGTACCCTCTTCAGGGCACTTACACTCACGTGTACATACCTCCACACAGATACATACATATATACCTAATTAAACATACAGTCTTTTTTTTCTTTTCTTTTTAGTTCATAAGAAAAGTCTTAGCAACAGTACCGGGTAGCTCACACCTGCAGAGTCTGAGGTTAACTTGGGCTACAGACTCCATTAGAAAGATAAGACAGGGCTGGAGAGATGGCTCAGCAGTTAGAGCATTGACTGCTCTTCCAGAGGTCTGAGTTCAATTCCCAGTAACCACATGGTGGCTCACAATCATCTGTAATGGGATCTGATGCCCTCTTCCGGTGTGTCTGTCCGAAGACAGCTGTAGTGTACTTATATACAAAAAAATAAATAATTTTTAAAAAGGAAAGAAAAGAAAGATAAGACAAGCAGTCTCCTGACACATAGTCAGTGCTCAATAAAATGTTCGTTTACAACGTCTGTTTCTGGTGTGGAGAGCGTGGAGTTGGGTTGGGTTTCAGACTGACCATAGGAAGCATGGGCTTACTTGGCCTGTGTACACACAATCTTCCTATTACTTTCTGGTGATAAGAAATGTGGAACCCCGGGCAGTGGTGGCGCATGCCTTTAGTTCCAGCACCTGGGAGGCAGAGGCAGGTGGATTTCTGAGTCCCAGGCCAGCCTGGTCTACAGAGTGAGTTCCAGGACAGCCAGGGCTACACAGAGAAACCCTGTCTCAAAAACCAAAAGAAAAAAAAAAGAAAGAGAGAAAGAGAGAGAGGCAGAGAGAGAGAGAAAGGGAGAAAGAGAGAAAGAGAGAAGTGTGTAGCCAGAAGGAGAAGTACAGTCAGGGCCAGGATCTGGCTGAGGGCTGTGAATGATGTAGAGGGATATGGTGTGTGTATGTGTGTGTGGGTGCTGTGGGGTAGGTGCCAGCCATGGCTAAGGCACAAAGGATAGCAATAGAGTAAGTGTTAAAAGGTACTGGATACTGAGGGTATGAAAGCCATAGAGAGCCCTGAGGCCAAGCTGAGTTGATACTCAGGGAGTAGGAAAAGAGCCTTCAGTGCCTGGCAGTGATGCAAGGAGGCCACATGGTTCTGACTCCACAGAGCAGGAAGAAGGAAGCAGAGAATGCCTTCCCTGCTGCCCAGGTGTCCGCTTGTACTTTGATTCCGCTGCTGGGCTTGGAGTCCGGAGATACCAGTTTGAGGTCTTCTTATTTTTTTTTCCTTCTGAATTTTCTAGGTGACAGGAGACCCTGGCGCTGTGCTGTGGCTGGAAGAGATCCGGCAGGGAGTGGCCAGAGCCAATGAGGACACAAACAGGGCTCAGAGAAGTAAGTAAGCAGCTGGGCGCTGGGAGGGGAGAGCAGAACTCAGCAGCCTTGCAGGGAGGGGCCCCACCCCGGCTTACCTTAGCATCTTAGTTAGCTTTCTACTTCTGGGCAAACACCATGGCTAAGGGCGGCCTGGGGAGGACAGGGTTTATTCAGTGTACACTTCCATATCACAGTCCATCACTGAAGGAACTTAAGACAGGATCCTGGAGGTGGAGGCCGTGGAGGGGCTGCTCATGGCTCCTCTTGGCTTGCCCAGTTTGTTTTCTTACACACCCCAGGAGCACCTTCCCACGGGTGGTACCATCCACAGTGGGTTTCCTCATCAATTGTTAATCAAGAAAATGCCCTGCAGGCTTGCCCATAGGCCAGTCTGGTGGGGACAGGGTCTTGAGATTCCCTCTTCCCAGATATATCTAGATTTGTGACAAGTTGGCATAACCAACAAGCACAAGGAGGCAGGACAGAACTGGAGCCGGAGGGTGCTTTGACCCTAAGATAGATTTCCCGGTACACAGCTTGGCAGGAAATACCTGAGTTTAGAACCAGCCTCCCACAGGAGCCCTTCCTTGGCTGCTGTCTCTTCTCAGTATATCTGCCTGCTGTTGCGTCCATGGACAGCTGTGTCACCCCACACTCCCCACCCCACCCCCATCAGCCATGGTGGTTTTGTGTGTCTCCTGAGTACGTACGGCACCACTGGACAGGACAGGGCTTGGGAGGGACTCCAGAAGGATTGACTTCTCTCTCCTGACACCCATCAGTAGCCCTTGGTGTAGCTGCTATCAACCAAGCCATCAAGGAGGGCAAGGCAGCCCAGACAGAGCGAGTATTGAGGAACCCCAATGTGGCCCTCCGAGGGATAGTTCCTGACTGCGCTAAAAGCTACCAGCAGGCCCTGGAAGCCACAGTGGCAAAGAAGCAACGTCCTGGTAATAGCTCTGACCTCACCTTCCTCTGTGTGGCCTGCCTCTGGCCTCCTCTGAACCTTCTTGGCTCACTTGAGTTTCTACTCAGGGGATACAGCCTTCTGGGTCCAACATGACATGAAGGATGGCACTGCCTACTACTTCCATTTGCAGACCTTCCAGGGCACCTGGGAGAAACCTCCCAGCTGCCACCTCAATAGCTCCCATCTCACCTGGGAAGAGATTCAGGTTGGTGGGGTTCCTGTCAGGGTGGGGGATGGTACCTGGGAAGAGGCTCCTAGCCACCAGAAGACTGCTATCTCCACAGTCAGTCGTCACCAAGGTCACCGCTGCCCACGACCGCCAACTACTCTGGAAGGCCAATGTTGGCTTTGTCATCAAGCTCCAGGCCCGTCTTCGTGGCTTCCTTGTTCGCCAGAAGTTTGCTGAGTCTTCCCACGTCTTCAGGACCTTGCTTCCAGCCGTCATCAAGATCCAGGTAGCCACCTTGGCTTTTCTCCCTGCCTGGAAAGATCAGACGTTCTTACTGGGTGTCCTCCTTCCTTCTCTTGCCCTGGATGGGGTTTGGCTGGTTCTTAGACCTCTGGGCAATAGTGATGAAGGCTGTGGACTCTGTAGCCAAACTACTGTGATTTGAAGCCCGACTCCATGACCTGTTATTCATGTGGCCTTGCAAGCTTTTCTTCCTGTTTGTACCTCAGTTTCCTCCCCCAAAAGATGGGAATGGCAGTGTTGCTTTACAGGGTAGTAAGGAAAGATTAGTAAGCAATGCCTAGAGTTTTTGTACAGTAAAAGCAGGACATAAGTTCCAGTTACTGGCATCATTGTCACTATCCAAGGCAGCATGAACTGATATTCAAACATCAGGAAGATGCTTTCCCTGGAGCAGGATTTGTAAGGAGTGGCATGGGCTAGGTAGAAAGGGAGTCTGCCCCTCCCTGTGGGATGTTAGTGGTTAATCTGTGGTCCTCTCCGGTGGGCATTCCATTCAGTTCTTCTAACCTGTGCAGGGCCCACGGAGCCTTTGGAGTGGACCAGCCTGTGACTGGGGCAGGAGAGTAGCTAGGAGGGTAGCCAGAGCACTCTGTGAGCTAGAAATAAGGAAAACCTTCCCTTGTCAGGCATGGTGTGGAAAGCCTCACAGGGATGCTGACAGTGTGAAGATCTTTTGTTTAGTAAGCCTCCCTGGTAGCCAGTACCTACCAAGCATGCCCCAGTGCACAGGGCAAGGTTGGCAAATGGGTGCAGAACCTACAAGTGAGTAGCTGGGGTGAGGGTGGCATTTGATGGGACAGGAGAAACACAAAGATTGATTGCCCTGGGGGCCCTGAAGGGAGAAGCATGAAACAGGGGTGGTGTGACCTAAGCTTGCAGTAGTAAGTGAAGGCTCAGACTCTGGAGTTGGCCTCCCGGTCCTACCTCGCTCATATTAAGGGCTGCGCACCCTGCTCAAGCCCTTGCAGTATTCACTTCTTCCTTACGTAAGGACACTTGCTTAACTCATTAGCTGAGGAATTAGGAAGTTACACATGCCTCGAGTGTGGCAGAGGCTCTCGGTGACACCCCCTTGATGCTGGTGTGGCAGAGGCTTCCTTGGTGACACCCCCTTAGATGCTGGTGTTGGCACTGGCTCAGTTATGCAGTGGCCCAGGCCGCAGTCTCGTCCGATTCCAGACTAAGGTCCACGTGCACATAGACAGAGGCAGCCTGCTACCGTGGTCACTGGCCTCAGCTTTGAGAAAGTAAGGCAGCCTAAAGCCCTGAGACTTTACTCCGTCCGTTGTTGGATCCCCAGTGTTCTCGGCACTGATTAATCCAGATTGGGGGCATGTGTTGGTCTTGTCTATATTATATGCGGGGGGCGGGGCATGGCGTACACTGAGGTCAGGGGATACCTTAATAGGAGTTAGTTCTCTCCTTCACCATGTGGGTCCTGGAGATTGAACTCAGGTTGTCAGGCCTGGCTACCTTTACCTACTAAGTCATCTCAACAGCCTGTGAAACATGTTTTGGGAGTCTGGTCAGGGTTGGCAGAGTATACAGGGTCATGGTGCATCCTCTGGTGAGCAGGGGCTGGACTGGGGCATGGAACATTCTCTGGTGAAGCCGGTGAGCATCTGTGCTTTATTAATAGTTTTGGGTCCGTGTCGCACATCTGAGTTTCTGGGAGGAAGTATTAGGATATGATCTTAGTCTTTCTCATAAAGCGAGCAGACCTCTGAACAAGGCTGATTTCCCTCCCCATTCTTCTTAGTTTCGGTTTCATTGCTGTGAGGGAACACCATGATGAGGTAATTTAGAAAAGGATTTACCTGAGGACTTGCTGAAACTGTAAATTTCGGAGGGTTAATCCATGATCATCAGGCCGGAAGCATGGTGGCTGGCAGGCTGGCAGGCACTGGAGCAGTAGCTGAGACTCTTACATCTGTTCCAGCTTGGAGACAGAGACTAGGCCTGGTGTGGGTTTTTAAACCTCAAAGCTCAGCCCCCAGTGATATACCGCCTCCAACAAGGCCACATCTCCTGACCCTTCCTAAGCACGTCATCACTAGGAACTAAGCACTCCAGCATGTGAGCCTATAGGAGGCCATTCCCATTCAGAACACTGCAGCATCCTAGAGAGCCTGGAATGAAGCTGTTCCCACTGGCCTCTTGAGCTCAAGGAGATCTGCTAGGGTTCCCTCTTCTGCTTGGCAGGCTCATTGGCGGGGCTATAGACAACGGAAGACTTACCAGGAGCGGCTGCAGTATTTTAAAGCAAACCTGGATGCTATAATCAAGGTAACTCTGATGGTTTGGGCAGTTCCTTTCTTGAGGGGTCCTTAGAACACTTCATTCTGTCATTTCCCGTAGCCCTGGAGTTGGCTGCATTGACTAGGGCCTGAGGGTAGGTCTCAGCCTGAGGTTCTGAAAGTAGTGTCTCTTCTCTTAGATCCAGGCCTGGGCCCGAATGTGGGCAGTTCGGAGGAAATACCTCAGGCGTCTGCGATACTTCCAGAAGAACGTGAGTGCTGCCCCTATCACGCCTGTCTGTGCTCACAGATCAGAGCAAAGTGAGTAGGAGGACAGCCACCATGTTCCCTTGTGTTCATGCTAGGTTGACTCCGTTGTGAAGATCCAAGCATTTTTCCGAGCCAGGAAAGCCCGTGATGACTACCGGATGTTAGGTATGCTGGGGAGATAGAAATGCAGGGCCAGACAGGTATCTGTGTTGCCCTTGGGGTTGCACAGCAGGAAAGGTTATCTGAAGAGCATAGAGTCCTCACCTCCTGGTAGCACATAGGTTTGTCATAGACAAGGCTCCTCTGACTAGGTCCTTTCTGAGCAGGCCTAGCATATCTATTCCTCTGTGGTAGGCTCTTTCTCCCCTCCCTAAACTTCCAGCTTTGCTATTTTCCTTGGCTCATGCACTGGCTATAAGGCCCCCAGAATCCTCCTGTTCTCAGCTCCCAGCCTGACATTACGGGCATGTGCCTCCACGCCTGGCTTTTTGTATTGTTCAGGTCCTTATGCATGTGTAGCAAGAACTTCCTGGTAGAGTTCATTTTCCAGCCTAGTCCGTGTCCTGCAAGTCCAGAATTCCAGCCTCGGGTGTGAACTAGCACATTGGTCTATCTCTGTGTTCACCTCCTGCTCTGGATTCCTGGAGCATGAGGGCCTTTCTTTTCTGTGCTTCAGGTAGGGGCCCTGGGCGGCTCACGCTTAGTCCTCCTCCCTCTGGCAGTCAGCATGGGCTGCTTCCTCCTCCCCTCCCACCCTCTCCTTTGCTGCTACACCGCTCTCCCTGCCCTTTATCTTTCTTCCTTCCGTCCAGTCCTTAGTATTTCTGGGGGAAAGTTATTCCTCCAGTGATTCCTCCACCTTCCTCGCCCCAGCATCCATCCAGAATTGGCCACATACTGTGTGGCCTGGTGGCCTCTGCATTGAGGATTTCTTCCATCAGAGGTGGTCACTTGCCATCTCTGCAACCATTTTAATCTACTAATCCTGAGCCTAAGCCGATTCCCGTTGGCTGATCTCCGGTGTCCATGAGGTTGAGGTCCTGATTCTCAGGGCTGACTGGACCAGATTATCCTGACCTTCTTCATGTGGCTTCAGCATCTATCTCCGCTGCATCTGAGCAGCCCTGCTGCTGAGGTCCAGCCTCCTACCCAGAGCACCCCTCCAGCCCCTTTCCTCCCTCCTGTACTTCTACACACCTTGTCTTAGGTTCCTATGGCTGTGAGAAACACCACAATCACAGGTGACATGGGGAGGGGAGGAAAGGGTCAGCTTCATCTTTACACAGTCTTCTACAGTCTGTCACTGAGGGAAGTCATGGTAGGAACCGAGGCAGGAAACTGTAGGAGGGGACTGAAACAGAGGCCATGGAGGGGCGCTGCTTCCTGGCGTGTTCCTCTTGGCTTGCCCAGCCTGCTCTCTTATAGAACCCAGGACTACCTGCCCAAGGATGGTCCTGGCCACAGTAGACTGGGCCCTCCCACATCAGTCACTAATCAAGAAAATGCCCAACAGCCTTCCCTACCAGCCTGTCTGATGGAGGCATTTTCTCAGCGGAGGTTCTGTCTCAGATGATGATTCTAACTTGTATCAAGTTTACAGAAACCAGAGACACCATAGTGGGTCTTACTCCAGGCACACTGCTTCCCCAGCTTCTGACATCTGCTGCTGTCCTTTCCCACCTCCCCTGCAGACAGTAGGTGGGACTGCACAGCCTATGGCAAGGTTTCTTTGCTCTGTTGTAGGAATAAGGATTACTTTTGTTGCCCCAAGGTCTCTCTGCTGGCCCCTCTCAAAACAACAGCCATGCAGTATCTGACAGTGGCTTATTTGCCTAGATCCCTTACTAGATTCCCTCTAGCCACAGCCTAGATTCATTCAGCCTCTAAATATGGCTGCTTCTTTCATTGCTAGCTGGGGGTAACCTAGGCTATGTCACCTACCCCTCTCTGCCTTTGGAAGCTCATCTGGATGCTATGGTATTGGACACATTGAGGGTTTCTTTTTTTTTTTTTTTTTTGGTTTTTCAAGACAGGGTTTCTCTGTATAGCCCTGGCTGTCCTGAAACTCACTCTGTAGACCAGGCTGGCCTCGAACTCAGAAATTCACCTGCCTCTGCCTCCCAAGTGCTGGGATTAAAGGTGTGCGCCACCACCACCTGGCCCATTGAGGGTTTCTTGGGTTATTTGTTGGTTTGTTTGTTTTTGGTTTGTTTTTGTTTTTTAACCACTTAGGTTTGGGGTGGAGAGTTGGGGTGGAGAGATGGCGCAGTGATTAAGAGCACTGGCTGCTCTTCCAGAGAACCCAGTTCAAATTCAAGCACCTATACATGATAGCCCACAACAGTCTGTAACTCGAGTCCCAAGGGCTCTGATGCCTTCTTTTGGACTTTGTTTGAATAGTGCACAGACACACATGCAGTCAATACACCCCCATACATGAGATGGTTCCTGGTAGCACCTGCTTGTAAGCCAGCTCTTGTGAAGCAGAGCAGGGGATCCTGAATTCAAGGCTAGCTGGGACTGCCTAACAGGACTGCCATGAGGAGCCCTGCCCGTCTCATTAGTGAACACGGCAGTGTCGTCTTGTTCCACGAGGCTTAATTCAGAAATGACTTTTTAGGGTTTTCTTGTTGGGTTTTGTTTGTTGTTATTATTATTTGGTTTTGGTGTTTTTCTCTTTGTTATAAAGTTGACCACCTTACCTCATGCCACACAAGTACTACATGCAGTGGGCAGGACTGTGTGGTAGATGACAGGTGGGGGGCATGAGAGACATGTCAGCCCAGCAGGAAGGGGAACAGATGGGATAGAACCAAGGTGCCTTTGCAGAGCATCAAGAAGGGTTGTGGCCCTGGTTTGGTGGGAAGAGTCACTGGAGAGGCCAACATGGGTTGGTACGTGAGGGGCGGAGAACAGCTCTGATATCCCTATGCGTGAGACAAAGCTCATGGGTGGACCTGGCAGTTAGACGAGGCCTGGTGTTGGACACGGGATCGTCATGGAGCGGGCGCTGGCAGAGATGCTGCAGGCAAATGGTACCTGCCTAACCAATGTCTCCCCTTCTGTCAGTGCACGCACGCCACCCTCCCCTCTGTGTGGTCCGAAAATTCGCTCACCTCTTGAACCAGAGTCAAGAGGACTTCTTGGCTGAAGCGGAGCAGCTGAAGCTCCAGGAAGAAGTGGTCAGGAAGATCCGCTCTAATCAGCAGCTGGAGCGGGACCTCAACCTCATGGACATCAAGATTGGCCTGCTAGTCAAGAACCGAATCACTCTGCAGGTGAGATGCCCCGAGCCACCCTCCTCCAGCCCTGCTGCTCCTGAGAGGGAGCCCTGCCCCTACTTCAACCAGCAATTCTGTCCTTTTCAGATGTGTGTAGGTTACCGCCTGGCTCAGGTCCCTGTGCCAGGTCCTCTGCCCTTGGTCAGCCATTGGATGTGTGTAGCGCAGGATACCCTGCAGGGAGAATGTAATGGCTAGCTCTGCTGAGTCCTAGTGCAGAGGCTGTGGGTGATCAGGTAACCTCGAAGTCTGTCTCCTCTTTAGCTCACTGGAATAAGGAGTTGATATCTTTCCTGCCGAATGCAGAGACAGATGTGGAGTAGCAGACTGATGATGCTGTCATGTCTTCCCCCACAAGATTGTATATTAGTCAATAAGAATAAGAGGGAAAAAGCAGGAGTAGGCACAGGGCCTCTGCCTGGCCGCTCAGAGCTCTGAAGCCCCACCTGTGAAAGCAGAGGTGCCAAGTGGAGTTGCAGGCAGGAGCAAGGGCTTTCTCTCCTCTCATGAGCCCTGTCTCTCCCAGACACTGAGTCTGGACCATCTGTTTCGTGCTTGGTACCAGTCCGGCCTTGTTGGTTTGCCCCTGCACCCACATTCAGGAGGTAGTCTCCCACTGCAAGAAGCTGACCAAGAAGAATAAGGAGCAACTGTCGGACATGATGATCCTGGACAAACAGAAGGGATTAAAGTCACTGAGCAGAGAGAAACGGCAGAAGCTGGAAGCCTACCAGCACCTCTTCTACCTGTTGCAGGTGAGCCAAGAGCTCTTCCCAGGAGGAGCCCTGGGGCCGTGGGGGAGAGTAGTACAGTGGTGAGTGCTTGCTGGCACACACAACACTTAAAAAAAAAAAAAAAAAAAAAAAAAAAAACCAAAGCAATTAAAACCCAAGGAGCCCTAGTCACCTCCTAAACTTAAGGTGTTCTCTTTGCCTTTCTCCAAGCCCTGCTCCAATGCCCTGTTTCCCAGGAGAGCCTACCTCTCCCCATTTGTGTGGAGTATTTCCAGTGCCCTGAGAAGGTGATACTTTCTCCATGTCAGGAAAGCCTTTGTAACTCATCTGGTTGCTAATTCTCCAAGAACATTCCCAGCCCTCTGTCTCCCTGATCGTTCACAGACTCAGCCCATCTATTTGGCCAAGCTGATCTTTCAGATGCCCCAAAACAAAACCACCAAGTTCATGGAAGGTGTGATTTTCAGTCTGTACAACTATGCCTCCAACCGCCGAGAGGCCTACCTTCTGCTCCAGCTGTTCAAGACGGCACTCCAGGAGGAAATCAAGTATGCTCTCCTGACTCCGGCTGTGGGGAACAGGGAGGGCAGGTCAGAGGTGGCAGCTCTTGTTGTACACACCTAGAATGGTATCAGGAGGCCATTCTCTTTTGGCCTATAGGAAGTAAGACTCCGCAACAGCACAGTGCAGGCTGCAGACTGATCTGTTAGCAGGAAGGATGGCACCCAGACAGCGGGACCATTCTTGGGGTGGGCACTAAAGTTGGGTTGAACAGGCAAAACTCTGGAAAACGGAAGGCAACTATGCTCTCCTTAAAGGCATGAGGCCAGTGACCTATTGCACCACAGGTCAAAGGTGGAACAGCCCCAGGATGTGGTGACAGGCAACCCAACAGTGGTGAGACTGGTGGTGAGGTTCTACCGCAATGGGCGGGGACAGAGCGCTCTGCAGGAGATCCTTGGCAAGGTCATCCAGGATGTGCTAGAAGACAGGTCAGTCAGCATCCACACAGATCCTGTCCACATCTATAAGAGCTGGATCAACCAGGTGGAGGCCCAGACTGGACAGCGCAGGTGAGCCCGCAGGAAGGGAGGGCATGCTTTGATCTGTAGGGAAGCCTGGGCGTATTTGAAGGTGACATACAAAAGCAGAGATGATGCCCAGCCTACAAGAGATTTGGGCCCTGACTTTCTCTGTTACCATGGCTGGCAGAGATGATTTTGAGAGAAGCACCTGGTATCTGCTTTTAAGTCTGGCAGGCATTTCTCCCTGCTCTTTTCCAGCTGCTCTGTGGCATGTGAGTCCTCCCTCCTCACTGTGCGTCCTCACGCTGCAGTCCTCCCTCCTCCCTTCCTGTGGTATATCCTCACTGCTGCAGTTCTCCCTCCTCCCTCCCCACTGTGCATCCTCACGCTGCAGTCCTCCCTCCTCCCCACTGTGTATCCTCACTGCTGCAGTCCTCCCTCC
>JANHMN010000001.1:63820966-63908203 GCA_030674055.1 Rhabdomys pumilio | reverse complement strand
CCTCCCTCCTCCCCACTGTGTATCCTCACTGCTGCAGTCCTCCCTCCCTGCTATGTATCCTCACTGCTTCAGACCTCCCTCCTCCCTCCCCGCTGTGCATCCTCACTGCCCCAGTCCTTCCTCCTCCCTCCTCCCTCCCCGCTGTGCATCCTCACTGCCCAAGTCCTTCCTCCTCCCTCCTCCCTCCCCACTGTGCATCCTCACTGCCGCAGTTCTTGCTGCGTGCTGCCATTTTCTCTGACTCTTCTTCATGGTATGATCTATCTTGAGTCTATCTGTAGAAGACCATATAGAAGAATTGATGGGAAAACCCGGAAGGGAGGCAACAGAAGGGGACATCAACTTTACCACGTCTCTCTGCCCACAGCCATCTTCCTTATGACGTCACCCCCGAGCAGGCTCTGAGCCACTCTGAAGTACAGAGACGATTAGACATCTCCCTGCGCAATCTCCTCACCGTGACTGAGAAGTTCTTTGTTGCCATCAGTTCATCTGTGGACCACATTCCGTATGTGTCACCACCTCCCCAGAGCCAGGCTGGTTTGTCGGGGGAGAGCAGCACAGTAGCATTCTGAGGGATGCAGGTGGGAGAGGAGGGAGACAGGGGCCAAGAGGGGCTTCTGGTGTGCTGAAGTCCTTGCCAGCGAACTGAGCTGGGATACTACAGGTGGGTCTGTGTGGCTGTTACAGTGTTACTGGTCAAAGGGGAATCCAAATAACAGAGATAACAGAGATACACTTTTGTCTGAGAACAATTGAAGAAAAGATAGGGTTCTCTGGCCCACAGAGTCTAAAAGATTTCAAACCGGTAAAGAACTTCATGGTTACAGTTCTCTCTCCCGTACTTTCTTTTTCTTTTTTCTTTTTTTTTTTTTTTTTTTTTTTTTTTGAGACAGGATCTCTCTACATAACCCTGGCTGTCCTGGAATTTGCACTATAGACCAGGCTGGCCTCAAAATCACAGAGACTCACCTGCTTCTGCCTCCCGAGTGCTGGATATCACTACATCTGGCCCTTTTGAAGACTTTTTTTTAATGTGATGATGATTTGCCTGTATGTCTGTGCACCATGTGTGTACCTGGTGCCTTCAGAAGCCAGAAGAAGGTGATGGATCCCCTGAAATTAGAGTTAGTGGTAATTGTTAGCCACCATGTGGGTGGTGGACTCTTTCTCTAGAAGAACGGTGTTCTTAACCACTGATCCGCCTCTCCAGCCCCAGTTCTCTTCTTAAAAGTCAGCCTGGAGGTAGATGCAGGGTGGTCAGCTATAAACAAGCCGTACACTTCCAAGTTTGAGTCCAGCCTAGGCTACACGAGACCTTGTCTCAAAACAAACAAAAATCATTCAATAAATGTTTTGTTGGAAACTATTTGAAGCTGGGTGTGGTGGTGGATGCTTTTAATCCCACCACTCAGGAGTCAGAGACAGAGGATTTCTGCGAGTTCAAGGCCAGCCTGGTCTACAAACTGAGTTCCAGGACAGCCAGGGCTACACAGAGAAACCTTGTCTTTTGAGGGGTGGGGAGGGTGAGGAGAAACCGTGAGCGAGTATAGTCTAGATCATTCAGCCACTGGGCTTGGTTCTTAGCGCTGAGGACTGCAGCAAGGAGCACCAGAAGGTGGAGGACAGCCACAGGGAACACCAGAAAGTGGAGGACCACCACAGGGAACACTAGAAGGTGGACTCAGCTCCAGAGTGGCTGAGATTAGGGGAGCGGCTGCCAGTCTCTTATACCTTGAGTCTGGGACAGGAAGAGCCACAACATCCCTGTTTTGTTCCT
Source organism: Rhabdomys pumilio (assembly GCA_030674055.1). NCBI lineage: Eukaryota > Metazoa > Chordata > Mammalia > Rodentia > Muridae > Rhabdomys > Rhabdomys pumilio. The sequence continues at coordinate 63,906,423 of JANHMN010000001.1, read as the reverse complement.
AAGGTATGGGATGCGGTATATGGCCAAAGTCCTGAAAACAACCCTGGAGAAGAAGTTCCCCAATGCCACGGAGAGGGACATCTATAAGGTAAGTGTTGTGTCTCTTCTGCCACCCCAAGACCCTCCTTTGTCCGATTTTGCCAATTATCCCAAAACAGACTGGATAACAAACAATGTTATAAGTATCCAAAGAAAGAAATGGGCCCCATCCTGTACATTGAGCCTGGCCCACTAGTGGGGAATGTGGACCTGTGGCTGCCAAGGTGGCTTCTGGACCTTTCTGGAATTTCTCCTCTGCACTCAGGTGGTTGGGAACCTCCTGTACTACCGCTTCCTGAACCCAGCTGTGGTAGCTCCTGATGCCTTTGACATTGTAGCCATGGCAGCAGGCAGCACCCTGGCCACCCCACAGCGCCACGCACTAGGAGCTGTGGCTCAGCTCCTACAGCATGCAGCTGCTGGCAAGATCTTCTCCGGGGAGAGCCGGCACCTTCGAGTCCTGAATGGCTACCTGGAGGACTTGCATCTCAAGTTCAGGTCTTGTCACCCTTTTCCTCCCTGGACCTCTCTCTCCATTTCCCATGGTTCACTCCCCCCTCTGCTCTCTAGAGTCTGACGAAGAAAATGCCAGAGGCACAGGGTATATAAGAGGTCTTAGGGGGCAGCAGTAAGCCTCCCAGGGGACAGAGAAGAGCTCCAGTGAACTAACTTGGGTGGCACACTGAGAGCAGACCAGCAGGGCAGGGGCCAAGACTAGCATCAGAACTGACCTGACATGGATGGTGGCCATCCAAGTGGTGAGCCTATTGGCCCAGTTCACTCTGGCATGCCCTCTCTCTGGGACAGGAAGTTCATCTGCAGAGCCTGCCGGGTACCAGAGCCAGAGGAGCGTTTCTCCATAGATGAATACTCAGACATGGTAGCTGTGGCCAAACCCATGGTATACATCACTGTAGGGGAGCTGATCAGCACACACAGGGTAAGGGGTCAGCACTGGAGGGCTAGGCTGGAAGTCCACACAGAATCCTGACCCTCCCCCTCCTCCCAAAACCAAGCCTGGCTCAGCCCTGCACCTCTTTCCTTCTACCGTCCACAGCTCTTGCTGGAACACCAAGACCAGCTGGCCCCAGGTCACCAAGACCCACTTCACCAGCTCCTAGAGGACCTTGGGGAGCCACCCACCATTGCAGACCTCATCGGTGTGTGCCTTTTTGGCTTCTGGAACCTTCAGGGGTGATTGTCTGCGGGCAGCCTGTTAATAGCCCTCTATTGTTTCGGATGACTGCTGTGCACAGACTCACAGCCTCAGGGCCAGTGCACAGGTGTTGATGGTAAAAGAGGTCAAGCTATGGCCACACAATCATACAGAAGAGATAGGAGGGGAAATCCACTAGGTCTGGTCCAGGTGTCTAGCTCTGGGACTCTGGAATGAGAGGGGTTTGGCACGCAGTGGAGGGATGTGTCAGAAGTGTCAGTGGGATGCTATCAACACCTCTAAACTGCAAGGCCCAGCTGGCATCCAGATTGAGATCAGAGGCCCAGAGATAGTAACTCAGGTCCATGGGTGTCAACACTGAGGGCATGGTATGGTCCCCTGAGAGAGTGTGGGAGGGCTTCCTCAAAGGTATACAGAAGAACACCTCTACTGTGACCCCATCTTCGTGTGCCTGTCCCACTCATCCCTCACCCCATCACAGGGGACAACATAGCCACAGATGGGCATGTGGATCTGAGCAGGCTCGAAGTGTCCCTGACACTCACCAACAAGTTCGAAGGGCTGGAGACAGATGCTGATCACAACAGCAACCAAAGCCTGCTTCTGAGGTGAGTGTGGCAGCTCTCCCAAATAGCCCTGCTGCCTGTACAGTGGCCCCACTCAGAGAAGGCTATCATACGTCCTTGTTGCTGCCCCTCCCTGAAGCCTAGCTCAGGTTCGCCTTGCTCAGAATAGCAACCGCTCAGCCTTTCCTTGGACTCACAGCTGAAGGCACAGGGAGCCTGGAGCAGCGGGCGCTTGCAGATTGTGCTTTGGCTTATTTCCTTTTGGAGATGGGACCTCCTGTGTATGTGCATACATGATTAGGGGAGCACATGTCAGGACACATGTATGGAGGTCAGGACAGCTTTGTGCACTCAGTTCTTTTGAACGACTTCCATTTTTATGTGAGTTTGAGGTGTCGAACTGAGACCGTGTCAGGCTGGCACAGACAGCCACTTACAACCCAGGCCAAGAACTCAGTTCACACTTCTCAGTCAGGATGGAGCACAGGGGACTGGGCTGGTCATCTGCACCCTCTGCTCATTCACAGGCTGTCAACAAGAGTTGGAGACACAAGCAGAGAGCTTCCCAGAGGGAGGGCTCAGACATGGGGTTGGCTGTCAGGAGGAAGTGAATACTTGGGCTAAAGGACCAGAGGAGGCCAGTTTGGGAGGAGTATTCTCAGGACAGCCCCTCCCCTGGGCCTTCTCTCTCTTTTCATCCTGGACATCCCTAACAGTCCAGACCTGGGGGCAGGATCCACTTATCCTTGGCTCTTTGGCCTACCCTGTCCAGACCTTTCCTGGTCCTCACCCTGCCCTTCCCTGCAGCACCAAACAGATGCTGGCTGACCTCATCCAGTTCCACCCTGGGGATTCCCTGGAAGAGATACTGACCTTCTCGGCTCCCAGGGAACATGTAAGTAGCCAAGACAGTCCATAACAGCTAAGTCTTTGACTCCACCTCACCCTTTGTCTGCCACAGAAGCTGGTGGACACACAGAGGACCAAGCCTCTGAACTTGATGTCAGAGGTCACAAGCTGAAGGAGCAGCCTAAGCAGCTCTCTCTCCCCCCTTCTCTTTTTCCCTCTCTCTCTCTCTCTCTCTCTCTCTCTTTCTCTTTCTTTCTCCCTCTCTCTTTCTCTCTCTCCCTCCCTCCCTCCCCCTCTGTTTCCCCCCATGTCTTTCTCTCTCCCTCCCTCCTCTCTCTGCCCCTGCTCTCACTACACTGTGCAGGGGTTAGGATAGTGCTGAGGGGCAGTCTGTTCTGAGGACCACATAAGGGAATTAATTGCTCTGGAAGTGGAGACCGCTGGAGGGTTTGGAGGCAAGAAAGGATGCTGGGTGGGCTCACTGTTGGGGTTGGAGTAGGAGCAAAGCCAGGAGTTAGTTCCCTGAGTAAAGATGGTAATGGCAGGCTGGCTCCACCTACACTTCTGTGCCCACAAAACACCACGTTGGGTTGGGAAGCTGTTAGCAGCCAGTGTCCCCTTGATCTGTACTGATCCACTGGGCCACCTGTTATCAATAAGGCCCTTCTATGTCACTGCCCCCACCCCCCAGGATCTAGGCTGGGAAGGTAGAATGTACATAGGACTCCCAAGCTCTGGGCTTTATCCTGTTTTGAAGTAGGTAGGGCCTAGGACCCCCTCAGTATCTCTGCTGCCCTTCCAGGAAGAGGCCCATCATCGGTTGATGTGCCGGCGCCAAGCCTGTGACACCCAGAAACCAGAGCCGCTTCGACGACACCCCTCACTCATGGCACATACTCTCCTGTCACTGGCAGAGAAGCAGCAACGTGTCAGGCGGAATCTGCGTCGGCTACAGGGCCTGGGGCTGGTTGAGACCGGTGACTGCTACCAGGGACTTGTAGACGAGTTGGCCAAGGTGATAACCCAAGCCAGGGCTACATGTGGCTGTTGCAAAGCCACTGTGCTGGAATTCCAAAAGCAGACTTCTCTCCAGTGGGTGGCATCCCAAACTGCCCCCAGCTGCTCCCAACTTGAGGAAAGCCCAGGGTTCTTTTTTTTTTTTTAAGATTTTATTTATTATGTATACTGTGTTCTATACTGCATGTATGCCTGTATGCCAGAAGAAGGTACCAGATCTCATCACAGATGGTTATGAGCCACCATGTGGTTGCTGGGAATTGAACTCAGGACCTCTGGAAGAGCAGTCAGTGCTCTTAACCCCTGAGCCATCTCTCCAGCCCTAGCCCCTTCCAGGGTTCTTTTTAAAGGAAAGGTCCTAAGACTAAGCATACAGATTTCACCCTAGTTCTCTTTCCCTGGGACATGGTAACCTGGAGAGAGGCTCTGAGTTTGTGCCTGGGTGGTTAGTATGCAGTCTGCTTGGATTGTCTCCCAGGTAAACAGTTTTCCAGGTGGCCATGTCCCAGTGCTGGGAATGGAACTCATGCTAAGCAGACATTCTACCCCAAGCCACTCCTGCCCCAGGACCTCTTCCTCTTTCTCTTAAATGTCCTCACAGTATGTCTTGTGAGGTGTTTTAGGATATATGAAGGGTGCTGACCGGTTTCCTCATCCCCACCTGCAGGACATCTGCAACCAGCGCAGGCACCGGCAGCGGCGGAAGGCAGAGATGCTGAGACTCCGGGCCACACTGCAGGGCCTAAACGCAAAAACCATCTTCTATGAGGAACAGGGTGACTACTACAGCCAGTACATCCAGGCCTGCCTTGACCACCTGGCCCCTAGCCCCAGGTAGGTGCTGTAAACCCAACCCTAACCTCTTGGTTCCCACCCCACCACTCCTCATCCACCATTGCCCTGCTATCTCCCAACCCTGGCTAGGAATTTACCCTAGTGTGGTACTGCCTGTTCCTAACTCCAGTGTCTGGTTCCTGTATCACCTCCCCAGCAGGCAGGCTCCTTGGAGCCTGGTGTCTTCCTGCCAGTCACCAAGAGTCAACAGCCAGTGTTGAAAGTTTGTCTCTGGGGTTTTCTTCTAAACAGGAGTTCTGGGAAGGGGAAGAAGCAGCCGTCTCTTCACTACACAGCCGCCCAGCTCCTGGAAAAGGGTGTCTTGGTGGAAATTGAAGATCTCCCTGTCTCTCAGTATGTGTCTTTGGGGGACAGAATGTCAGACTCTTCCTATCTTCAGGGAGGGACAAGGCTGGGATGAATGAAGCTCTGAGTGAACACTGGGTTGGAAGGAAGAAGGAACTTGCAAAAGAGGAGGTGGGGAGATGGGGCATCTTTAAGCAGAGTGGAGGGCAGTGAACGTGGGCCTGCTCTGGTAAGGATGCCGAGGGCAGTGGACGTGGGCCTGCTCTGGTAAGGATGCTGGGGAAGCTGCTGGGAGCTGGGAACAGCTTGGCAGGGCCAAGCAAGTAAAAAAAGAGATTAAATAGGCAGAAGTCAAACTAGAGGAAGAGAGAGCAGGCCCTGGCACTGGAGCAAAGGAGAAACCTGGCTCTCAGTGGCAAAGTACTGACCCAGTGAGCAGCAGAGGAGTGGGGGTGGGACTCTAAAAATAGGAGCCCTGCGTTATTGACTCTTATCCCTTACAGCTTCAGAAACGTCATCTTTGACATCACTCCTGGAGATGAGGCAGGAAAGTTTGCCATCAATGCCAAGTTCCTGGGTGTAGACATGGAGAAGTTTCAGCTCCACTACCAGGTAAGATCCTTAATTACAGCACCTGCTAGAGCCAAACCCATGAGTGCAGGTCTGTGATCCAAGCACCAAGGAGGCTGAGGCAGGAGGATCAAAACTTCAAGGCCCAGGGCTGGCAATGGGTTGGCTCATGACACCACTTACTGAAAAAGCCTTTGACTTGGGTGTTGATCCCTGATGCCACCTGCATGGTGGAAGGAGAGAAACGACTTCTGTAGATTGTCCCCTGCCCCCTCCATATGTACTGTGGTGTGCATGACCACGTGTATATATACACGCACAGATAAAGCTGGACATGGTGGCACACACCTTTAATTCTGTACTGGGAGGCAGAGTCAAGTGTGTTCCCACCATACTGACTGTTCTTCCAGAGGTCCTGAGTTCAATTCCCAGCAACCACATGGTAGCTCACAACCATCTGTAACGGGATCCAATGCCCTCTCCTGGTGTGTCTGAAGACAGCTACAGTGTACTCACACGCATAAAATAAATACATAACTTCTGGGGGGAGGACTATGGATACAGCTCAGTGGTAGAATATTTGTTTAGCACGTGTGGAGCCACTGGGAAACAAACTACACCCCTGGGTTTTAGGTTCAGTTCCCTGCACTGCCTTGTTTAATCTCCTAGCCACTCTGCAGCGTTTACCTGCTCTATAGTCTCTGGGGCTGAAAAGTTAAGGAAACTGACCTCACTCCTAGCTAATGTTTGGGGAAACAGTGATTTCGTTTTAATTTGAGACAAGGTCTTCTGACACCTAGGATGGGCATCCTAGCTGAGGATGGCCTTGGATTTATGATTATCTTGCTTCCATCCAAATGCTGAGATTGCGGCGTGTACTGCCACAGCTGATCTATGGGGTCCCTGGGCTTCACACGGTTTAGACAAGTACTATTCCAGCTGAGCTACACACCCAAGCCCATATTTTTAAAGTATTATTTTTTACATGGGCTCTAGGGCTCCAACTCAGGTCCCTGATAAGCACTTTGCCAACTGAACTATATCCCAGCCCTGTTTTCTGTTTTGGGCCTTGATTCAGAGCTGTGGTTTTCAGTACAGATTCTCTGTTGTTTGCCTTGAGTAAGAAACCCAGTTTCAAGTCCTGGCTCCACTTGGCTTGACATTTGCTCAAATCACTGGGCCTGTTTTTCTCATTTGCAAAGTGAGCTTTGAACACCCTGCTCTAATGGCCAGTGCTCCTGGCAGCTGTAAGGCTGTGTGACATTAGTGTTTCATAGGCTGGCTGGGCCACTCCCAGAAGCTCTTAAATCCCCCTCCCTGTCTCTTCCCTCCTAGGACCTCTTGCAGCTGCAGTATGAGGGTGTGGCTGTCATGAAACTCTTTAACAAAGCCAAAGTCAACGTCAATCTCCTCATCTTCCTGCTCAACAAGAAGTTCCTTCGGAAGTGACGGAGGCAGGGGTGCTGCGCAGCCTCTCAGCGGACTGGCTGCTGTGCTTCTCCATCAACCAGCTCTGCTCCCTGCAGACCAGAGCTCAGGCCACAATGCTTGGCCCTCCTGCCTAAGAGGAATTGTCCTACTTGGCTGAAGTGGACCATGCTTCCCAGTCCAGCTGGGTGGCTTTTACCACATCCCTGTGAACCAGGAACCTGCACTGGGTCCTGGAAAGGACCATGGTTTTGTGTCGCTACTACTTTCGCACGCTCATCACAGTGTCTGCCAGTACTTAGCCGAGCACTGCCCAGCCGCCTACCTCCCTTCCTTTCCACAGCCTTCCAAAGCTGGGGCCAGGCTGTCTGCCCCAACTCCCGTTCATAAGCCATGGGAGTCACTGTCCCCTACAGCCCAGGTCCCTCTGTGCTGTGCCCCCAGCAACCTCTAACCCCTCATCATGTCCCAGCATTGACTCTGGGTGCAGCATTTGCTGATGTCCATGACAGCTAAATGCACACCTCAAATCTCCTTTCTCCGTTTGTAGTGTTTCTTATGTGGGTCCTTGGGGTATTTATTCTAGCCTGATTGTTGTGTGGCCTTAATCATGGTTTTAATTCTCACTTCCTGAACTCAGAGTCCTCATCCACCCCCATTGGAACTCCTGTGCGGTCCATTGCCGCAACCTCCCTTACAGTGAGTCTCAGTGGAGCAGGGAGCCTCCCGGGCCCCAGCTGAAGAACTCCTTAGCTCAGCTCACTGCAGGAAAAAAGCAGTCTTGTCATCTTGTCGCCTCAGAGCTGACTTCCAGACGGTTCCCATAGATCTGCAGGGTGGCCTTGGCCACTCTCTGTCCACCCCACATCCTCCAACCTCCTGCCTTGCTGCCCTCTAGATTTTTTATTAATAAAATGTCATTTCCTATGTTAATCCCTGTGTTGTTCCTATAGTACGGCTCTTAGGCTCTGGGGTACAGCTTCTGAGAACTTGGGGATGTATCCCTCAGCAGCCTTCTACCCACCATGGGCACAGGCCCACTATGTCTGCCCAGGCTTGTGCAAGTAGAGGGTGTAGCATCTCTTTCTCTTTCCACCACAGGGGACATAGAGGAGGAAGACATGCTTAGCTTTGATTCAGTTAATCGGCCACTCTGATGGCTCAGGCTGAGAAGAGACCAGTCACCAGTCCAGGCTCCCCCCGCCCCCCACACCACTCCTCTTTGGCCCGTGCTTAAGCTAGGACATACTTGAAGAACCAGAGGTCCTTATGTCCCCTTTCCATGGAGAAAGTCTCTCTGCTTTCAGGAATCTACCAGGGCCTGTGGGGGATGGGACAATGGACACCTGCCTGACACTTGAACTCAGCAGCATCTATTGGGCGCCCACATTTTCCTGGGCTCTGCTCCATTCCATTCTGTCACCCAGGATCTGTTTTGTTGTCATATTCAATCTCACTCAAAGCCTCCTCCCCATTAACATGTCACAGTAAAAACTTCCAAGTGCTGCCTTGCCCTGAGTGACAGTGAAATATACCAGGATCCTAGTCTCTGCATGCGCAGTTGTCGGCACATTAAAAATCTCACACTCACCAAGTAGCTCTGACTCTGTCCTGCTGCAGGACCACACACCCCACCCCCACAAATACACACCAGTCACGAGCTCAGTCACACATACCACACAGAGAAATGTCACAATAGCTAAGCGGTAAAGGGCACCACAGGATTCCATCACTGTCTCTTTCCATCCCTCCCTGGCTGCACTCCCCCTCTTGCTAACAGTCCCCAATAAGCTCAAGCTAATCACTTGGGCCTGACTTCCAAGGCCTAATTTGATATACAGAGCCTTTGTGGGTGGGACTATCAGGAACTTAAATACAAAGTGCTAGCCAGCAGAAAAAGTATTGTAATCCAGGCATGATGGCATACACCTGTCATCTCAGCACAGAACAGTAGAGGCAGTATATTCAAGACCAGCCTTCTACTCTCCATAGTCAAGGCTAGCCTGGGTAAATGAGACCCCATCTCAAACAAACAAAATATGCTCCAGGGCCTAAGGATATATAACTTAGAGGCTCTGTGGTCTGGTGATTGTCTAGTATGCCCAAGTTCTTAGGCTGACTCCCTGCAAGGGAAAGGTGGATGACTTCAGTAGATGGTCCTGAGAAAAACCCAAAATTCACACTTTTAGAAAAGAATGGCATTGAGTCCTAAACCCCTGTCACACACCATATGCAAATGCTGATTTTTTGTAAAAAAAAAAAAAAAAAAAAAGAATTACTTATTTAATATATATGAGTATGAGTATAGAGATATACCAGAAAGGGCATCAGATCCCTTACTGATGGTTATGAGCCATCATATGGTTGTTGGGAATTGAACTCAGGACCTCTGGAAGAGCAGTCAATGCTCTTAACCACTGAGCCATCTCTCCAGCTCCTCCACCCCCAGTTCTCTTAATTTTAATCTTTACTTGTGTCCTTTTTTTTGAGAACCATCTCTCTAGCTCACAAATGCTACGTTTTTGAGACAGAGTCTCACTACATAGTACAAGCTGTCCTTGAACTTGTAAACTCCCTGTCTTAGCCTCCCCAGTGTTGGAAAAAAATTCAGTGTGATTCGTGGAATCTAAATGAAAAAACATAACTATAGAACTCTTAGAAGAAAACAATCAGGGTCAGAGCTCAGCTAGTAGGGAGCCTGTCTGGCAAGCACAACGCTCTGGGTTTGATTCCTAGCACTGTATAAAACCAGATGTGGAGGTGTACACCTCTAACCCCAGCATCTGAAGGCAGGGGAACCAAAAGTTCATGTTTGGTCTATAGCACAAGCTCCAGGACAACAGTCAGAGCTACACAAAAAATCCCTGTCTAGAAAGACATATATTTTAAATGAGATGATTTAGGGGTTAAATGCACTAGCTGCTCTTCTAGGGGACCTGGGTTCAGTTCCCAGTATGTACATGGCGGCTCACAACCGTTGGTAGCTCCAGTTCCAGGAGAGCTGGTACCCTATTCTGGCCTGCACAGACCCCAGGCACATAAATACATGCAGGCAAAACACTTAAACAAATAAAATAAAAACAAACCTTTAAAAAAGAGTATTGAAAACACATATTCACACAAAAGTCTTTCATAAGTATTCATGTCAGCATTGTTTGTAAAAGCTCCAAATATCTACCAACTGATACCTGGATAAACTCAGGGAGAGCTGTCCACATGGTGGGGTAGTAACTATCAAAAGCAGCAGGGTTTTGAAGTAGAAACAAACTTGATGACACACAAATCAGGTCAGCCTGGAAAGCCATGTGTCAGATCTCCCATCCGAAATACCCATGGCAGACAGAGCCATGACACCAAAAGAAGTCAATGACAAGTCACTGGGAAAGGAAGGGACCTAGGGTGCAGGGAATGATGAAAATATTTTATAATTTGAGTTGGCCACGGTGATGCAAGCCTGCAATCTTACCAATACTGGAGACTGAGGCAGGAGGAAGAGAAGAGCAGCCTAAGTTAGTGTCTGTCTCAGGGGACCATGCAGGACTATAGCTCAGTGGTTCAGTGAGAGTACCAGCCTGACATGGTGCTGCTTTTGACTCAACACTGAGGGAAAACGTGTGTCTACATGTCTATTTTTTTCTGTAATTGGATAGTGATAATGGCTCATAAATATAATGAAAACCACCCAACTGTGCTTTTTAAAGGGCTGAATATTATGGCATACTAATAATATTTCAATAAACTTTTGTCTTTGTTATTTTTCTTGGTTTAAAAAAATTGACTGGGTGGTGGCACGTTCCTTTAGTCTCAGCACTTTGGAGACAGAGGCAGGTGGATCTCTGTAAGTTCAAAGCCAGCCTGGTCTACAGAGCTAGTTCTAGGACAGCCAGGGCTATTCAGAGAAACCCTGTCTTGAAAAATAATAAATAAATAAATAAATAAATAAATAAATAATCAAATAAATAAATAAAACTTTAAAAATTTACTGTTTTTGTTTTCTTACTATTACTTTGGCCAAATGCCAACCAAGGGAGGAAAGAATTTATCACATTGTACAGCTTATAGTTCATCACTGATGGGACTTAAGGCAAGACTCTGGAGACAGGAACTAATCAGAGACTAAGCAAGAGTGGAGGGACACAGCCTACTGGCTTGTTTCTTATGCCTTGCTCAGCCTATTTTCTTACAGTACCTAGGACCACCTACCTACCATAGGCTGAGCCTTCCACAGTAAATATCAGTTAAGAGAATGCCTCACAGGCCAATCTGATGCAGGCATTTTCCTAACTGAAATTCCTCTTCCCAGATCACTGTAGCTTATATCAAGTCGACAAAAACTAACCAGGGCATTTTCTTATTTTTAAAGTGTTTGAGGTTTGCCTACATGTATGTAAATGTATCAGAGTTTGGGTCCTCGGCAAAAACAGCCAGCGTTCTTAACTACTGAGCCATCTCTCCAGCCTAGCCCTCTTCCAACTCTTTTTTTTTTTTTTTTAAAGCTGGGAAAGATCAGGGAGACAGACTCCTGTCAGGTCAGAGGACAACTTCTCTCCACCATGTGGGTCACAGGAATTGAACTTATGTCCCCAGACTTGGCAGCAAGTACTTTTACCTGTGGAGCCACCCACCCTCCAGGACAAAAACTTTTTTTTATCTTTAACTATTTATTTTTTCTAATAATACTTTTTTTTTTTTCCAGACAGGCTTTCTCTGCATGGCCCTGGCTGTCTTGGAACTCACTATGTAGACCAGGCTGGCCTCAGCTAGCTTTGTTGACACTGCTGTGACTGTCTGTGGCCACCTCCTAGTGAGAGACTCCAGCTGGGAAGCACCCAGCCTCAAATGTGAGCACCTCCCAGGATTTCAGCGTCCGACATGTGATTTGGCTGTCGTTACTATTTTTAGACTCACTTAATAAATCCTGAGGTACGTATATACTTGTATATATCCTCCTGGTTCTGCTGCTCCAGATAACTCTGACTAAAACACCAGGCCTTAGAAAACTGAGGTCATCAAGGACTCTTAGCCAGAAAAATAAAAAAGAGCAAATCTGCCAAGACCAAGAAAAACAAGTGTGTCCTGGAGACATGGGTCAGCAATTAAGAATACTTACTAGGGGCTGGAGAGATGGCTCAGTGGTTAAGAGCGCTGATTTCTCTTCCAGAGGTCCTGAGTTCAATTCCCAGCAATCACATGGTGGCTCGAAAACATCTGTAATGGAATCTAATGTCCCCTTCTGGTGTGTCTGAAGACAGTGACAGTGTACTCATATACACTAGAGGGGGGGGGGAGAGACAGAGACAGAGACAGAGACAGAGACAGAGACACAGAGACAGACAGAGAATAGTTACTGAAGCCTCAGATGAGAGTACCAACAGACACAGGGCAGCTCACAACTCTAGTCCCACGTATCCTATGCCCTCTTATAGCCTCTGAGGGCATAGCATGTACCCATTGCACAGACATACATCCACACACTCAACAGTAAAATAGTTAAACTCTTAAAAAAGGAAGGAAGAAAACGAGTGTAACAGGAAGCTCAGAATGTGCTGCCACAGATGCCTGTGGGCCTTGGTCATCACAGACACCACAGAGTCACTCAGAGCTCCCTGCCCTGGCTGCCAGTGAAGGGGCCTGATGAATCACACACTGTTGGATGGTAAGAAAAGTCCTGAAAAGCAAACAATGTAATAAGTTATTTTCGTCTGTGTTGGCAGTGCTGGGGAGGTGGAGGTAAGAGAGTCAGGAGGTCAAGGTCACCCTCAGAGATGCGGTGAGGTCAAGGCCCAGCCTTGGGTAAATAAGTCAGACCTTGTCTCAAAAACAAAAATAAGCTGGGCAGTGGTGAAGCACATCTCTAACCCCAACCTGGTCCACAGAGTGCGTTCCAGGACAGCCAGGGCTGCACACACAAACCCTGTCTCAGAAGACATAAAAGTTAAACAAGGTTTAATATTTCTGGGGCCAGTGTTTTTGAGAAATGCTGCATGACACACATGAATTTAGAGAAGGCGTGTAAATAGGTTTGATTGTGATAGCTTTTATTTTATATTTCTGGAGAGAGGGTCTTACTGTGGAGCCAGTGAGATGGCTCCATGGGTGGCCTGACCACCCGAGTTGCCTCCCCAGAATGCACATAGTGAAGGAAAGAACTGAAAGGCAGCCTGTGAGCACCTCCAGGTGCTCCTCCTGGTATGTGTGAGCACCTCCAGGTGCTCCTCCTAGCATGTGTGGGCCCTCCACACAAGATAAATAGATGTAGAAAAAATATTCTTTTGAGACAGGGTCTCACTATACAGTCCTGGGTGGCCTGGGACTTACTATGTAGACCAGGCTAGCCTCAAGTTCACAGAAATCTGCCTGCCTTTGGCTCTTGAGTACTGGGATTAAAGGCAAGTATCACCAACACTTGGCATTTATTTTTATTTTTTTTTAATTTAAAAAAAAGTTTCTGTTTTTTCAAGACAGGGTTTCTCTGTGTAGCCCTGGTTGTCCTGGAACTCACTCTGTAGACCGAGCTGGCCTTAAACACAGAGATTCACCTGCCTCTGTCTCCCAAGTGCTGGGATTAAAGGCATGTGCCATCACCACCCTGGACAAACCCTTTTATTCCTATGTTTTGATGTGCTGGGACTTGTGTGCAGGTCTTCCTGCTCACTAAGCATACAGTCTCCAAGTGAGCTACCCGTCGTCCCCAACCCCTCAAACCCTTCCCTCATAAAAGCTTACACCGAATTTCCCTTGTTTTTCTCTTTTGTTTCACTTCAAACAAATAAGATAGTATACATGCTCTCTCAGCACAAAAAACCTTCAGTAATTTACACAAAAGTAGAGTAAAATCCACCTGGCCCACCTTCCTTACTTGGGGCACTGTCTGCAGCCTGGGACGAACCCTTCTCAGCCTTCCTCACTGTTCCCTTCTTGAGCATGTTCAGACCATGGCTATTTCCCAAAGTGACTATCTCCCCTCTCATCTGCTCAGACCTTCCACATGAGACAGTGACTCTGGCTTCTACCCTAGAAGTGAGACAACCTAGTAGCCCCTGTGACTGCCTTGGCTACTGTATGACCTAGTAATGCTGTGCCCAGGAGACCAAGTCCTTGCTAGGGTTTGGACCTGGTCTGCATCCTGCAAGGGTTTCTATGTCCAAATGTAATCCCCACCGTGTGGTATTAAGAGGGTGGAGACTCGACTGGGAACATGGATGGGGGGATGTGAGCCTCTGGGTTCAATCCAAGGCCCCCAAAAGAAAACAGAAAAGAGGGCAGAATTTAATGTGAACATGGTATTTGAGGTTGGCCTTTGGGAAGTGATTAGGGTTAGGTAGGGACACTTGAGTGGAGCCCCATGAGTGACTTTACAAGAGACACCATGCAAAGTCCCTGATATTGCCATTTGATGCTCTGTGCCATCCTGGGATTTCCCTAGCAAGCAGACCATCATGAGGTGTGGCTAAGATGTCAAAAACTGTGTGTGAGTCAAAAATAAGCAGGGTTTATACTGTTTATAAATTATAATCTTGTGCTATTATCTCATCAGTTTGTTTGTTTTTGACAAGTTCTCACGATTAAGCTCAAGTTGGCCTTAAACTCACTTAAACTTAAACCTGACTCAGCTTCCTCAGTGTTGGGCTTACAGGACTGAGTCACTACGCCCCTGTGTTATTGACAACAGAAAACAGGCTAATGAGGTCATCAAAAGCAATAGTGAGGAGCCAGAGAGACATTGAGAACACTAGAGCGTTAAGAATGCTAGAAGCTAAGACTACCAACTGCTCCAGCAGGACCAGGATTCGATTCCCAGAACTCACATGGCAGCTCACACCCCTCTGTGACTCCAGCTCCAGAGGCTCCTCTTCTGGCCTCCATGGGCACTGCATGAGCATGTGATGTGCATAAATATATGTAGAAAAAACACCCAAACATAAAATAAAAAATTTAAAGATGTTAAAATAAAACAGAAGATAGACCTGGGGGAGTAGCCCTGTAAACCGGGCTCCTGAAAAAGGGGTGCTGGAGCACAGGAGCCGAAGCCCACTCCAATCTGCCCGTAGAATGACATGCTGTCTCAAAACAAGGGTCTGGAAAAATGCCTTAGCTGTTGAGAGAACCCAGATTAGACTCCCAGCACCCATGTGACAGCTGACAACTATCTGTAGCTCAGCCTCAGGGAATCTGATGCCATCTTCTGGCCTCCTGGGCACCAGACCCTTATGTGGTACACAGACATACATGAGAACAGAACACACATACACAGATAAATTTAAAAACAATTTTTTTTTTGAGATAGGCTCTATGTAGTAGCTCTGGCTGTCCTGGAACTCATTATCCAGAACAAGCTGGCCTCAAAGGCACAGAACCCCACCTGCCTCTGTCTCCTGGGTGCTAGGATTAAAGACATGCGCTGCTATGCCCAGCACTAAATAAATGTTTTTGTGAGACAGGGTTTCTCTGTGCAGCCCTGGCTGTCCTGGAACTCGCTCTGTAGACCAGGCTGGCCTCCACTTGCTTCTGCTTCATGAGTGCTGGAAGGGGAGGAGAGGGGAGGGAGAAGAGAAGGAAAGGGAGGAGAGGATAGGGCAGAGTGGAGAGGAGGGGAGGGGAGGGGAGGAGAGGGGAGAGAAGAGGGGGAGGGGGAGGGGAGGGGAGGAGGGAGAGGAGCAGTGGGGAGGAGAGAACTTGCCACTACCACCTAGCTAAATTTTTAAAGAGAAAATTTAATTAAAACAAAACAAAATACCCCGACAGGCGTGGGTGGTGCACATCTTTAATCTCAACACTCAGGAGGCAGAGGCAGGCTTATCTGGACCTCTGAGTACTAGGCCAGCCTGGTCTACAGAGCAAGTTCTAGGATAGCCAGGCTACACAGAGAAACCCTGTCTCAAAACACAATCAAGCAAATAAGCAAACAAAACCACTAGAGAGATATATCTCAGTGGTAAAGCATTTGATTAGTACACACAAGATTTTGTGTGTTTCGTTCCCAGCATCAAACACACAAAAGAAAGAAAATCTCAAGAGAGTGGGGGAAAAGGGAGAAGGGAAGGGGGAGATAAGAGAGATAGACAGGAAGAAGGTAGAAGAGAGGAAGGTAGAGAAAGGGAGGGGAGGGGAGGGAGGAGAGGAGAGGGGAAGGAGAGGGGAGGAGAGAAGAGAGTAGGGGGAGGGAGAGAAGGAGAGAAGGAAAGGAGAGGAGAGGATGAGGCAGAGTGGAGGAGAGGGAAGGGAAAGGGAGGAGAGAATATGGGAGAGGAGGGGAGGGGGAGGGGAGGTGGGAGGGGGCAGAGGGGAGGGGAGGACTTGCCATCATGGCTACCTGTGCAGGTTCCCTTATTGGACATGGTGAACTGCACAGGGTGGGGCCAGGAAGTCAAGGATCCAAGGGGGCTGCAGATTTCATTCTCAATATTCCAGAACTTTTGGTTTCTCTGAGTTTTCTCAACATCTGCCTTAGAGAAGCAGAAAAGGAGGGGCTGGGAGTTTTGTTCTCCCCTTTGTCACCAGCGAGCCCTGTCTGCTCCTGCAGGTGAGGCTAGCTTCCCAACTGCCCTGGGAACTTTTGCTCCAAACATGACCCCATATTCTGTCCCTTGCCTTCCATCAAGGCACTCTACCAAGAGGTCTGCAGCTCTCTTGAATCTGACTATAGTGACATGTCTTCTGCAGGAGCTGCAAGCAGAAGTATCCTCCATGTTTCTAGGCAACGGTGGGCATCCACTTTGTTTACATTATTTGCTGTTGTTTTTTGCAGCCCTTTATGAGTAACTCTCCTTATAGCACTAGAGAAGGCTCGGAGAGAGCCAGTGATTCACCAAAGCTTACACTAGAAATGGTTGTGCTGGGACTGGATCCCAGAAGGGTCTGATCCAACCTTCTCATTTCTACATATGAGCAATTCTGAAAGCCCCACATGGCCAGACTGGAGGTTTTGTGGATGTGTGTGCATTCTTTATTTTTTTTTTAAAGATTTATTATTTAGAGGCCAAAGAGATGGCTCATCAGTTAAGAGCACTAGCTGCTCTTGCAGAGGACCTGGGTTTGGTTCTCAGCACTCACATGGTAATGAGTAACTACCTATGACTCCAGAGACAGGGCATCTGATGCCTCTTCTGACCTCTGTGGACTCCTGCATGCATGTGTTGTACAAAACATATACAAAGGCATATGCATATAGACATATTTATATATAAATATATATATATATAATTGTGTGTGTGTATGTGTCCTCAGGGGTTGAAAGAAGGCATTGGATCTTTTAGATCTGGAGTCCCAGGTAATTTTGAGTCACCTGATGCCTTACTTTTCTGTTGTGGCAAAGACACCAGGACCAAGGCAACTTATAGAAGACAGAGTCCATTAGGGCTTACAGATTTAGAGGTTGGCCCATGACCATTGTGGCGTGCAGGATGGCAGCAGGCCGGAAGGTATGGTACTGGGGCAGTAGATGAGTGAGAGCTTATGTCTTTGATCCCCAAGTACCAGTATATATATGGGGGGGGAGGGAGAGGAAGAGGGAGAGGGAGAGGGAGAGAGAGAGAGAGAGAGAGAGAGAGAGAGAGAGAGAGAGAAAACAGAACACCTGGGAGTGGGAGCCTAGGCCTGGTATGGACTTTTGAAACCTCAAAGCCCATCTCCAGTGACACACACCTCCTCCAATAAAACCACACCTCCCCAGCAAGGTCACACCTCCTCCAACAAAGCCACACTTCCTATTCCTTCCCAAACAGTTTTACTAGCTGGGGACCAGGACCGAGCATTCAATATGAGTCTATGGGGGACATTCTCATTTGAACCACAGCCTGTGATCTGGGTCCTGGGAACTGAGCCAGTCCAGTCCTCTGGAGGATCAGCAAACATTCTGTCCCTCTTGCTCTTTTCTTGTGGACACCTTCACCATGGCGCTTGTGTCTTGTTCTAAGTGTCTGAGTGCTTCTCCAGCATCTCCTCTGTATGCCACTGTGAGCATGACATACTGGCTCTCTTCCTCAGCAGTGGTGAGAGCCAAGCTGACTTTCCCCCTGTATCCTGGACTGTTGTCTGGGCACATGAGGTACTGAATGGGAATCCCACAGATACTTTTTGAGTTTTGTTTAGTTTTATTTTCTGAGACAGTCCCACTAATTTTGGCCTCTTCACAATCCTCCTGTCCCAGCCTTGGGAAAGCTATGATTCTAGGCATGAGGAGCCATCCAGTTCCTCAATGACTTGTTGCCTGATAAACATGAGAGGACCCATTGGCTTCTATAATCTTCAAGCATCCTTGTCTGAGAGGCCTCCAAGCCTTCATCGTGGTCATGGGATGGTAGAACCCAGTGCCTGGCATAAAACAGGAATGAAAAGAATCAGTTTTCATGTCCTTTTAGAGGAGGGGCTGTAGGAGGCAAAGGTCAAACCAGGATGGGTGGCAGAAGACTGGTAGCCAGCAGGTACCACATATGGGAGCTCACTGTCATAACAAACCTGCTGAGGTGCCAGTCAGCTGGGTATGAGTACTCAGTATGCCCTGGAGAGTCTTGCACACCTTGACCAGTGGGTTGACTCAGTAAAGGCCTGTTAAATAAAAGTTCTCTTGGGGCTGGAGAGATGACTCAGTGGTTAAGAGCACTGACTGTTCTTCCAGAGGTCCTGAGTTCAATTCCCAGCTACTACATGGTGGCTCACAACCATCTGTAATGGGATCTGATGCCCTCTTCTGGTGTGTCTGAAGAGAGCAACAATGTACTCATATTACATAAAATAGATAAAACTTAAAAAAACTCTCTCATTAGGAGAGACAGAGTTTGTAAATCACACCAATAGACTGGTGCTAGCCCAGTATCAAAAGAGAGAGACTTTGTGGCATAAATCCCGCCAAAGATACAGTCACTTGAGTGAAGGCCAGAGGAGGAAGAACAGTCCTGATTCCCTGGGCCCTCCAGCCGATGGGCTCTGCTCATCGCTGGCACTGTGCAGCCAACCCGAAAACAGGAGTTGGCATAGAGGCACAGCCTTTGATTCTAGACCTCAAAGGCTGAGGTAGGAGGATCACAAATTCCAGGCCAGCCTGAGTTACAGTATAATACTCTGTCCCCTAGAATAGGAACAAACCTGGCCATAGAAACATACATCCATAATCCCAGCACTCAAAAACCTGAGGCAAGAGAATTCCTGAGTTCAAGTCTAAGCTAGAGTGAGACTCTATTTCAAAATACAGTTGCTCCCCCAATAAACAAACAAACAAACAAACAAATAAACAAACCTCACAATGAGATGAGGGCTGTGCACCCTGCTATACTCCCAGCACTCTTGGGAAGTAGAAGAGTCAGAAGTTCAAAGCCATCCTCAACTACATATTGAGTTCAGTGCCAGCCTGGACTACAAGAGACCCTAAGTAAATAGGTAAAATAATAAATAAGTCAGAAGAGGCAGTGGTATGGTAGAAAAGCTAGGTTTGAAAAGCACTAGAGGCCTGATGTATGCTGTCCCAAGGGGACACATCCAGCTGCTGCCAGCTTTCACCAGCTTTCATCCAGGCACCATGCAGGAATCATCCTTGGGCTTTTAAACAGAGGTCCCCACTTTCAATAGGCAGGCGCTCCATCCTGAGCTATACTAAAGCCCAGACAGTCTTTAACCAGGTTACTCCAGGGACTGCACGTAACCTTATAGTTCCCATCCTGCACAGCCCAGACCCTCAGATAGTCCTGTGTCTGACATGGCATCTGCTATCACCAAGCTAGAGAAGGCTCACATACTTCTTCCTCAGTGCTTGTTGAGCTGTGGTCATCCTTGCTCTGTAGCCATGAGGAAACAGAGAGCTATAAACTTGGCCCACTCAGCTCTTTCCAGGCTCCTCAACCTCCATCAGTGCCAGGACCCCTCCTATATGCCTTCTGTTGCTTAGTAACCATGCCTCCTCCCCATCCTGCAGCAGCACCCTGGAAACTCCAGAAGTGATGCTGTAGGGAGGGCCTTGCTGAAGCCTGCAGGACCTGCCAAGCCACTAGTAGTCAGTATGTAGGAACACAGTCCCAAAAGGTCTAGGTGTGAACAGGGCTATCTTCTGACATAGCTCATGTTGGGAGGGTCCCAGGGGGCAGCCTTAAGAGCATTGTTTCTGTCTTAACTGGGTTCCCAGAGAAACTACAGTGGCCTTAGGGCCAGGCAGACAAAGGCTAGGCTTGAAATAGAAAACCTTGTACCCTTACTTTGCTTCCTTTATGTGGGCAGAGTTCCCAAGAGGCAGTCCTGAGAGGCTCAGTGTCTATGCCAGCCAAAACTACTCCACCCAGACCATCAGTCCTCCAACAGCCAACAGCAAGGACCCTCCAAAGGCATGGCGTGTGTGTATATATATATATATATATATATATTTATATATGTGTGTGTGTGTGTGTGTGTGTGTGTGTGTGTGTGTCTGTGTGTGTGTGTGTCTGTGTGTATCTGTATGTGTGTGTGTGTGTGTGTGTGTGTCTGTGTCTGTGTGTGTGTGTGTGTGTGTGTGTATTGTGGGTTAAGAATCTGGAAAGTAGTGGGTAGTGGTGACACATGCCTTTAATCCCAGCATTTGGGAGGCAGAGACAGGTGGATCTCTGTGCCAATCTGGTCTACAGAGTGAGTTCCTGGACAGCCAGGGCTACATGGAGAAACCTTGTCTCAAAAAAACAAACAAACAAACAAAAACAAATGAAGACGAACAAGAACAAGAAGAGGAACAAGAAGGAAGAGGAGGCCGGGCGGTGGTGGCGGGGCACGCACGCCTTTAATCCCAGCACTTGGGAGGCAGAGGCAGGCGGATTTCTGAGTTCGAGGCCAGCCTGGTCTACAGAGTGAGTTCCAGGACAGCCAGGGCTACACAGAGAAACCCTGTCTCGAAAAACAAAAAACAAAAAACAAACAAACAAAAAAAAAAAAAAAAAAAAAAAAGGAAGAGGAGGAGGAAGAAGAAAAGAGTATGAGGAAGAGAAAGAGAAGCAGAAGAAGCAGCAGCAGCAGCTGCTGGACAAAGAAGTTAGCACAGAGCCAGCTGAGATGAGACAGACTGAAGGGCTATGCAGGAGCAGGGCACAGATAGCTCCCAGCAGGCTGGAGGGGTTCACCAGAGTGGATAGCCTACAAGCTGCCTTCTGGATGAGAAGGCCAGCAGAAGGTACTTCCAGTCCTGGGCCAAGTGATCTCACCAAAACCCATTGCCTGATGCTTTTGCAACCTGGCAAGTCTCTCAGCTCTCCTGGGTCCCCAAGTAGAAGGGCTTTATATAGCTCACTCCCCAACTTGGGTTTGAATAATTAAACAGAGTGGACATAAATAGCAGCCGGACAGTGAAGATGGGTTATTTTCGGGTTTTCTGGAACACAGGGCTCTTGGTGTCACCCAACCTCTATAGAGGGAGGAGCCAGCACAAAGACTGCTGGGAGATTCCTGTGGGGAAACCCACTGCACTCTTTGGGCTCCATGGGCTGCCTGCTAGGGCTGCTCTGAGCCAGAGTCTCAGCTCTATTCAAACCTCCTCTTCAAGGATGAGTTGGTGCCCCTGCCAGCTGATCTCACGTATTCCCAGGCAGGAAGTGCCCTCTGGTGTCTGTCAGGCCTTCGGCCTGGGAGAAGGTGACAGAAATTGACAAGCAGATCGATAAGCAGCTGCAAGACAAGATGAACGAGGACCGGGTGGTCTCTGAGCACAAGAAGCCAGAATCAGGTGGCAGGAGGCACTCTGTCGTCACCAGGAGGAATGAAGGTTAAGATGGGAACAGAGGCAGAAAGAGAGAAAGGAGAACGGCAGCTAGGGCTGGGGTGAGGGTTAGCCACGGTGAGGCTACAAAGAAGAAAACGCTTAGGTTCAGTTAGTGTCTGGCCAAGAAGTTCTTGCATTGGACACTGTCTTATACATCTGTAATTACACTCTAGGCTGAACATATTACAGATTCAAGCCATCCTGGGCTACAGCATGAGACTGAGGTTGTGAGTCCCCTGGCAGAAAGCAGGGGCAGCTGCCCATGTTTCAAGAGCAGTTGGCTAGCTGAGGCACTTTTTAGCTACAGAGATGCACCTCAGCTCTCAAGGGTTAAAACCTGGCATACAGAAGCATGGGAGAAGCAAGATACTATGCCTGCCTCTCTCCCTCCAGATAATTTCAGGGTGAGATAGTTCAGATTTGGGAGATACTAAAACCATTAACATATTCATTTTTTATTCACTTAACAAGGTGTACATGTATGTGTACATCTTGTACATATTCCATCTTTGTTTTAGATGGAATCTCGTGTAGCCCAGGCTGGCTTCCAACTCTTTATACAGTCCAAGGATGACTGTCTCAGTCACTGACTGTTCTATTGCTGGGAAAAGACACCATGACAGAGGCAACTTACAGGAGAAATCACTTAACTGCTTGCTTAACAGGCTTACAGTTTCAGAAGGTTCATTATCATCATGACAGGGAGTATGGTAGCCATGGTGAAGGAAAAGTAGGTGAGAGCTTACATCCAGATCTACAGAATGATGGAGGGAGGGATGGAGGGAAGAAGGGAGAGAGAGAGAGGGAGAGAGAGAGAGAGAGAGAGAGAGAGAGAGAGAGATGAATGAATGTATATACCTGGGAGCCTGGGAGCCTGGGAGCCTGGGCCTGGGCCTGTTGTAGGCTTTTGAAACCTCAAAGCCTACCCACAGGGACCTCCAACAAGGCAAATCTACATCAACAAAGCACACCTCCTCATCCTTCCCAAACATTCCCACTAACTGGGGACCAAGCATTCAAACCTATGAGCCTGTGTGGCCATTTTCATTCAAACCTCCACAATGACTGAATGCTTGATCCTCCTGGGTGCTAGTATTACAGGTGAGCAGCATCACACCTAGACTGAGTTTTTCAAAAGGAATTTTAGTCATGTGAATGTATGCGTCTGTGTGTGGGCAATACGTACTATGTAAGTTACCTGACGTGGGTTCTAGGAAGTGAACTCAGGTCCTCTGCACGACAGCAAGTGTTTTCTCTCCCTTTCATCCTTCCTCCCTCCCTCCTCCCCCCTTTCTCTCTCTCTCTCTCTCTCTCTCTTTCTTTCTTTCTTTCTTTCTTTCTTTCTTTCTTTCTTTCTTTCTTTCTTTCTTTCTTCCTGAGACAGGGTTTCTCTGTGTAGCTCTGACTGTTTTGGAACTAGCTCTGTAGACCAGACTGGGCTTGCACTCAGATCTGCCTGCCTCTGCCTGCTGAGTGTGGAGGTTGTGGGGGGTGTGGGGGCGTGGGGAGGTGATTAAAAGCTTGCTCCACTAGCCATCGCTACTTTATCCCACCACTAGGGATTTCAGCCCTGTAGCAGGTGTATTTTAACATCTCTCTAGCCTCACAGTTTACTTTTATTTTTATATGTGTGTGTACTTGTATGAGTTGTATGCCACACATGTATGGGTCCCTGAGGGGCAGGCTCTAGATCCCCTGGAGATGAAGTTATGGGTTGTTGTGTAGTGGGTTCTAGGAGCTAAACTTAAGTCTTCTTCAAGAACACTGAGCCCTCCTAACTGCTGAACGTCTTTCCAGCCCTCAAAAAATATTAAATATCTTTCTAATACAGTTACGTGTGTGTGTGTGTGTGTGTGTGTGTGTGTGTGTGTGTGCTCTTGGGAAGGTCATAGGACAACTTTCAGGGATCAATTCTTTAATTCCACCATGTGGGGCCTGAGGAGGGAACCCCGATGGTACTGTGCCTGTACCCACTGAACAACCTAGCTCACTCTTAACAAATACGTTTTTAAAGCACTAGCGATAAGCTCCATTTGGTGCTGGAAATAAATGTCATAGCCTTATTCTTGAGTAGCTCACAGTTTAGTGGGAGAGAGGGTCATTTTAGGACTCATCATTATCAAAGGGGGCCTCCACCATCTCAGAGGAGGGATGGGAAGAAGGACTGTCAGAAGGGGGACTGGGAAGAGTGGGGGCATAAATTGAATTTTATAAAAGTATATAAAGTGAATTTTAAAAGGGGGGGGGCTGGAGAGATGGCTCAGCTCCTGGGTTCCTTTCCCAGATAAACAAACCCAAATGTCTGGGAATCTAAAGTCAAGCCTGGTTTAGGATTTGCTCTCTTTAGCTGGAGCATGTGACTCCATGGTAGAATGTGTCCTTCGAATGTGTGAGGTTCAAGCCCTACAAGGGGAAGGAGACAGAGAGGAAAGCTAGGGAGAGAGAGCGGAAGAGAAGATTTAAAAGAGGCCTTGCAGCCCCAAACCGCCCAATGATCTGAGTTTGAACCCTAGAACCGACCCCACAAGCTGGAGAGAACCAACTACTACAAGTCGTTCTCTGATCTCCACAAACACAATAGAAAGTGAAACAAAAAAAGAACACAAAGGCGGTGGTGGGGCGCATGCCTTTAATCCCAGCACTTGGGAGGCAGAGGCAGGCAGATTTCTGAGTTCAAGGCCAGCCTGGTCTACAGAGTGAGTGCCAGGACAGCCAGGGCTACACAGAGAAACTCTGTCTCGAAGGGAAAACAAACAAACAAACAAACAAACAACCCAAGAAAAACAAAACACACAAAGCGCCACCGGCAGAGGTGGCACATGCTTTTAACCCTAGCAGAAGCAGGCAGATCTCTGAGTTCGAGGTCAGACTGATCTAAAGAGTTTCAGGACAGCTAGAGCTACAAAAAGAAACCCTGTCTTGAAAAAAAACAAAAACAAACAAAAGGAAAAGAATATCCTCTCCTACTCTCAGAAATTCTTTTTAAAAATATTTATTAGTATTGTACGTGTGCAGGGGAGAAATGTGTGTGAAGCTCACAGGATAACTGGGGAAGTTGATTCTCGGGCTTGTACAGTAGCACCTTGGGCCACTTCGCCGGCTTTATGCAGTCGTTCTGAATGTCTCTCCTGTAATTCTTACTGTTGGTATAGTTTCTAAGATCCACTTCGCTTTTCCTTTCTCCGGTAATCGAACAGGCCCTGAACTACTGGCCCTTTAAGACTGCCTTCTTCCCCCCACGTGCTGTCTGGTTGGGCTGGCGATGCTGACGCACGCTTGACGTCAATGGCAGCTGGTGGAGTTTGGGCACGAGGAGAGAAGTTGGGATGGGGGTTGGGGGGAGCGGAGCGAGAAGGCGATCATTTGCATTTAAAGGGGCCTCTCTTGAGTTAATTCGCGCTTTACAGAAATGTGTCCTGGGCAAACTTTCTGCCGTAGGCTGGGGATTAGGGGCAAGAAAATGGCGTGGTACAACTTAGGTCCACGGCGAGGAGTTTGGTATGTCCTTCCGCGGAAAATGAGAAGTAGTCCGTCGGTGCCCAAGCTGAAAGCACGTGACCCAGAGGGGGTGGAGGCAGGAGCTGGGGGGGGGGAGACTACAGTAGGGTTGTGTTTGTCTGCCCCCACCCCCACATCCTGCCCACCCAACTGCAGCTGCCACCACATCCTGCCCAGCCGGGGGCAGGGAGCTCCTGTGGGGGTACACGGGCCCAGGACCGCTCTGGCACCTTTCGCTGTCCCTCAGCCCTTGTCCCAGGTCTGGGTCCCAGGCACCCGGGTTCTCAGCGTTGGGTACTACTGCGCCACACGCACCTTGACAAGTTTCTGGCGGACTCTGCTACCCTTTACCCCAACTCTGGCCTGAAGTGGAGTTGTAGGACCCCAGACTCGACCCCTGCCCTTGTCTACCATGGTTATCGATACAGTAATGAGATGTTTAGCAGAGTTTGCACAATTCTAACTCACATGGCTGCGCGAATACATTTGCTAAGCGCGTTCCACGCCAGCTCTGCATCCCCGCAGGAAGTCAGGAGCTGGTGGAGTACCTTAGGAACCAAACAAATCCAGCAAGCTAGTGCGTCCTGAGAAGACAAGGGCAGAGTGGAGCGTCCCAGCTTCACACGGAGAAAATACACGCCCACCTGCAGAGGGTCTGTTTCGCAAGCATGGTGGCAGATGCCAGGAGGGATTTGGGGTCTTTGCTGTGATGATCCAAAAACTGGAGGAAGGATGACTCGGTGGCGGAGTTGCGGGTGGAGGTGGAGATTGAGAACTGTCCAGATGGCGCAGGGGAAGGGAAGGTGAGAAGAGGAGAGCCTGCCAAGCAGCTCTCAAGACTAGAGGGGAAGGCAGGAGCACTTTTCCTAGGTTGAGTAAGGACTGCCAGGTAGAAGAGAGTGCTGAGAGGGATGGGGACCAGTGGAAAAAACCTTTCAAGTACTGGTGAATTGGAGAAGTTTGAGAAGGGGCGGATAAAGTAGGGTTAAATTTTGTTTGCCAGAGAGCCTTGTGAAGATGACGCTGCAGGTGAGTGTTCTTTTTAGGACGTCGGTGGTGGGCATCTAAGTGTCTCGGCCCACGGGAGATTTTACAGCAGGGCTGGAAGGTGACTTTTCTTTAGAACAGATGGGTGAGATGGCTCAGCCAGTAAAGCGCTTGCCGTGCAAGCCTGGCAACGGGAGTTTGAGCCCGAAACCAATGGAAAGGTGGAAGATGATCCACTCGGTAGAACTGTCCTCTGACCTCTAAACATGCAGCATGATACGCTAACAAACACAATAAATTGATTAATAAGAGATGGTGCACAGCCAGAGGTAACGTCATTGCCCCCACCCCAGAGGATTCTGGGATGGGAAGTTCAAGGGCCAGAAGAAAAGAACTCAGAATCATTTTCAGGAAGTCCAATTTTCATCCAACTTTCAACGTTACCTTGGCCCTTTTCAGTCTTTCGGGGGAAAAAAAAAAAAGACCTCAAAATTGTTACCTCTCCTCTCCCAAGATGTTTTCAGAGTCTGAGTTTTGTCCCACTTGTAATGTTACTGCCCCCTACTCTGGTCTCCTGTGAGTTGTCAAGTCAGCAGTAAGCTCCAGGGCCCCACTCCCGGGAGCTCTTGGCTTTTTCTTCCTTCTAGTCCTTTAATACCTTCCCCGGTGACTCACCTTCCTTCCTCATTCCTTTTTTAAAGACTCAACATTCCAGGTCTAGGAGGGCCAGCCAACCAATCATAGGTCTGGACAGTCCGCCTCATATTTGAGATTGGCTGGGATTGTGGCTCGCTGAAGGCTCACCAAGTTGGTCAGGGAGAGGTTGGGGAGGGGGATTCTGGGAAAGAATTTCTTCTGGCTTTGGTTATGTTTTGAGAAACAATCCTCAAATTGAGTTGGGCCTGAGAATTCTCTAGCTTGGATAGCCTCCAAGGTTGAGGCAGGTTGAAAACTCCTGAGGGCTTAGCTGTTCCGGGCCCATCCTGTTTTGTTTTTCTACAAGCTGGAACCCAATGGCCTGAAGGCTGTGCTCCCAGGCCTGTTCCTAAGACGTCTTTTACAGCAGCCCTGAATCTCTCCAGTCTCAACATTCTGCTTTTCCCGACGTCGGAAACAGCCGGAAAAATAAACACCCTGATGACTAAACGGTTTCTCCAGCTAGAGCCTGGGGAAGCACTAAAAATAGAGGCCACAAGTGAGGGGAGGTTCCCCACTGGGAGGGCACTTTCCCATTCTGCTCCCACCAGAGCCACAAGCAGGAAAAAGGCTGTGTTCTCCGAGTGCTTGGGGAAGGGCAGATGCCTTTACTCAAGTCTTGGGGGCAAACCAGACTGCTCAAGAATACTGGCAGCTCTGTGCTGGGAGTGCCCCACCCCCCATACTACTAGGAAAACTAAGGAGCAACATTTGGGGACCATGTGTGATACTATATAAATCAGGCTTCTGGAAGGAGGGGCAGAGTGGAAGGGTTGAAAAGGGAGACCAAGGGAATAGGAGCCTACTTGCTTCCTGTTTAAGAAGGTACATATATGTCTCAAAGCTCTTTGCAGAATAGTCCTATTGAACTTGTCCCCTATGAGCCTTTTCAGAACTCACCCAGTGCCTAAAAGGGCTCATTTTTAACTGAGTAGCCCGTGTGGGTCATACAGTGCAACATGAGGCACTGTACTAGTCTACTGGGAACTAAACTCACACCAAATTCACAAGTTATGTACCTGTCTTTACTACCTTCAGCTTACTCAAGAGGATCGAGAGTGAAGAAATGTGCTTTGTTCTCTTCATAAATAGTGGAAAATTTTGAACCAAAATAGTCTGGCTCCGAGATTTAAAAAAAAAAAAATTTTTTTTTTTTTTTTTTTTTGAGACAGGGTTTCTCTGTATAGCTCTGGTTGTCCTGGAACTCACTCTGTAGATCAGGCTGGCCTCGAACTCAGAAATACACCTGCCTCTGCCTCCCAAGTGCTGGGATTAAAGGCATGCGCCGCCACTGTCCAGTTTGAGATTAAATTTTCTAACCCACCATTTGTCGCCTCTTCTTGTCTCTCCCACACGAAGCCAGAGCAGGGACTCTGTTCAGTAAAGCAGACCCTAGCTTGTTGAAGAACCTCTTGCTTCTGTTTTGCAAGGCTTTGAAGTCCACGCCAGACTCTGTCATTTCCTCAAGCTCCAGGTAGAGCCAGCAGAGCACTTGTTAGTGACAGGATGTTGGACAGGAAGTCTGACGGGTTAATGTCCAGAAGCAATGGAGCGCACAATCTTGTTGTGAAGCACTTAAAAATTCACCACGCCCAGAAGCCATCAGGGATTTTAAAATATTTTTTTTTAAGAGAGTTACAATTTCTTCAAGACAAGGCTTCTGGAGGTTCCCTGTGAGGCAAAGGAGGTGGAGGTTGGTTGGGGTCCCACCCCTTTAAATTGCCCCCTCGGTAGTTAAGTGAGCTGGGGCCCGCAGGCACTGAAAGAAGATTAGATCAGTCGAGAATTATGCACTGTCGCTTTAAATGTCTGGGCGTCAACCGAGCCGGGTCAGGGGAAAGGAGGGGACCTGTCACAGGTAGAGGGAGCAGCGGAGCTCCCCAGGTAACCACGAGATAAAGAGAACGTGATCTGGCATCGGAGCTTTGTCACACAGTAAGTGTAGGAACTGGGCCCTCCCAACACTCTCATCTCCCCAGAACTTATTTACTTAGGCCCCCGCCAACTCTGGGGCTGGGGTGCTGAGGTCCCCGCAACCTCACTCCGTCCGGCAGGCGGAGGGATCTGGGCTCCACGCGCCACGGTCGCGCGCCCCGGAGGGGTGGGGCGTAGGCCCAGGGCGGGGGGCGGGGCCACGTCCCAGGCCTCCCTGCCATGCCCCGCCCCCGCCCTACGGGGCTCTTCCATTGGCCCCCTGCCTGTCCATCACTCTCATCTTCCCCCTCCCATCTTGCAAGCTAGGCTGCGCGGTGCCTACGTCGGCCTCGAGTCTGGGGCTGGAGGAGTTGCCTTTGGAGCCCGAAAGGAGGAAGGAAGCAAAATATCAACAACCGTCGAGGCGGCTTGGGCGCTCGGCTGCGTCCCCGCCGCCCGCCGCCGCCGCCCCCGCGCGCACCAGGGGGTCCCGGCCCTGTGGCGCCGCCCAGGCCGCGTGGACGCGGCGCTTTCGCTGTTCCCTGTCGGAGCTGCGGCTTCGCGCAGCCGAGGATTCCGCGGGCCGGGCCAAGACTCCCGGCGCCGTGACACCCGGTTCCCCTACGGGCTGGTGAGTCACGACGCGCGTCGGCCCCTTTAAGAACCCCTCCCCCACGCCGCGCGGCCGGGCGCAGGGTGGTCTGGAGCGCGAGGGGTGTACGGGCGCCCTGGCACGAGCGTCCCGGGCCGGGCGGGGCGGCGGAGGCTTTGGTGGTGCTGGGGTGTCTGCTGTGACAGCCGCGCCTGGTACCCGAGCCCCCGCCGCCTCGCGCCTTAGCGGGCGCAACGCACGTGGCTCCGGCCGCGATCTTGCGCCCGTGGGGTCCCCCTTGGTCGGGCGTGTCAGCCACGCCAGCTGGAGAACCCCTGGACAGTAGTTTGCAGCTGTTAACATCTGGCAGGACCTCTCCGGGCCTCCCTTTGGTCGGTGCGGTGCGGGCCGAGTCGGTGCAAGTGGGGTTGGAGTTGTGAGGCTGGCCCAAGGGACTACGAGTGCTCCCGGCCTCCCACCGCAGAGATGGGGCAGGGAGGCCTCCCAGAGATTCCATGGAGCCCTCGGGGTTCTCAGTGGCCTTGGACTTCCCAGCTTGTCCTGAGTGCCAGTTCTTCCTACGACTGACCGGCGCATTGGGGCCAGGCTAGGGAAGTACAGTGGGTGGATTCGGTACCCTGCCTTACCCGTGTGAGTTTTCTCCGAGGCCTAGCTGTGTTTGGCTGTGTGAGTGGTGGATCTTCCCCCTCCCCCTAGCCCTCAGTGGGTCTGAGCTGCCTGACTGTGGGAAGTTTGCCGTCTGGGACGGTGACCTTGGGCTGCTCTGGCCGGATCTCAGAGAGGAGCCTACTGAGTGCTTTTGGCCTTGGGAGCTGTCCACCTTCTGTTCCTCTCTCAGTATCCGCGGTAGGTATCCGCGGAGGAGGGGAGCATTGGTGAGGTACCTGTCAGTGTCCTCAGACACCCAGCTTCTTGGCCTCTGGCCACCAAGCCCCAGTGTTCAGCCTGGCTGTCCCAGCTCCCATGGCCTTGCCTGTGAATGAATTTCCTTCCTGCGTCTTCCAGGATGGGGGTGGGGTGGGATGGTTGTGGGAGTGGCTGAGAATCTTGTTATGTAGGGTGGTTGGGGAATTTGGAGCTTCTATAGAGCACTTTTCCCATATACCCTAGAAATGGACACTGAGATCTCAGTGGTCATGTTCTTTGTTGTGACTCCTGTGCCCTTCATATATACCCTGTGTGTGACTGCTGCATGTACTTTTAGAGAGTCAGGACCTTTCATTCATTCCCATACCTACCAGAGTGGTAGAGCATTTTACTTAAGATCACACTTAAGATTTTGTATCAGACTTTAGTCTTCCCTCTTTCTGCCACATATTCCATGCAGGGAGAGACTTTTAAGATTAAGAATGAAGACAGACAAACCTTGTTCATGAAAGCATGAGCCTGGACAAGAAACAGGACCCAGCTAGAAAGTATGGGACGCCTTGTGTTGGGGGATGGGCACAGGGCTTGTGCTGCCTCTGCTAAGCCCAGTGCCTGGAACAGGGTGTGGGGGGACTTGGACATGAGGCAGGTGCAGGTTCCCCCTCCCCCTCTGTGTGGTGATATGGGGCTGGAGGGCCCCAGCTCCCTGCTCTGGCTTTCTGGCTTCTAGTGTACCTCATAGGCTGGGCGATGTGACAGGCTGGCTGGCTGCCGTTATATAATCTCTCTCCAGCAGGTTTTTTTCTTTCTTCTCCTGGTCTTCCTTGGTGGTGTGTTGGGAAAGGTAGAGGGAGTCTCTCCAGGTTGGGAGCTGGACCAGAGGATGGGGTTAGGCTCACTGAGGCCCCACTCTGACCCTGCTCTTGAAAGGGGCCTCTGCTGCAGCATCCTTGGTTCTTATGTCCTTGGCCTGGACCTCTGTCCATCTTTCCAGCTTTGTCTTCTGTGCCAGCAGAGTTTCCTATCCTCCATGGTTGCTCTGGCCTAGCACAGGTCCTTGGGACACTTTGCCACCCACACTAGAGTTGAGTTGGTAGGCTGGCTTTTCTCTGTTGCCTCCAGTTGTCTGTCCCCTACCTAGACAATTGTGTGGCAGGGCCTAGAGGAGAACTGCAGGCAACGGTGACACTATGGGTCACAAGTACAGTTGGTGTTGTCTGGGTTCCCTAATGGGGCTGATGATCTGAGGTCCAAAGTCATTGGCAAGGGTTAGACCTAGGGCTGTGGATCTGTGGTGGTGGGCTCTGCCCACACCTTGAGACCTTGGCTAAGACTTTGTAGGTTCTCTGAAGTCAACTGACCTAAGAAAATTACCTGCCTTTATAGAGAAGTGGGAAGGAGGAATGGTCGCATGCTGCACAGCCTCCGCATCTGTGTAATCACTGGTGGCTTTTATGAGGTAGTCATGGGGCCAGAGTCCAGCTAACCCTCTGTCCTCCTGTCCCAGTTTGGTGACTTACTCATTGGGGAGGGGGTGGCATTAGCTGCTAGAAGCTGTGCTATAGAAAGACGTCTGGTCTGGTTGTGTTGTAGCGGACGTCCTCTACACAGTTAGGAGAAAGCTGGATGGAGCTTGGCTAGCAGAACTTCCCAGGTTAGGGAAAAGATAGCTCTTAACTTGGTCAGGAAAAGAGGGGAATCTCAGGCATTCTCCAGTGACTCTGCTAAAATGGCTTTTGACCTTTGGCCTAGTGGGCCATTGCTGTTTGGCTCCTGGAATATTTTCTCATCTCTCCCTGTCTAGGACAAAACATATTCTGAGGAGTTGTCCTGGGGCTGTGGGAAGACTGACCCCTTCCCCAGAAATCATGTTGAGGGTCTCCTGCAGGCCCAGCTGCACCTGGCAGTCTGCAGCAGGTCATGGGACACATGCGGGAAGGTGTGCAGCGCACCCTTGGGGGTGTGACACCCACAGAGCAGCTGTTGCACAGTGGGGGGTGGGGCAGTGGTGGTAAAGATGATTAAAGGATTGGAGAGTGGGGGGTGGTGAGGGACTGGAGGCAGGAAGGCGAAAGGCTCACAGAACCCAGAGAGCCTGGGCTGGAAGCAGGGGCTGAGGTCAGAGCACAGATGGGCAGGCAGGGCCTGTCGGTGGAGAGCATGCTTTGTGAGTCAGGGAGTACTGGCTGACTTCCACCCTCCCTTGCTGCTCTGTTCCCTGGCTTGCTACTGCCCCCAACCCTGGCCTGAGTCCTTGGGTAAGTTGTCCCTTCTCCCACTTCAGCCTCAGCTTTCCAGGTGTGCAGGAGCTCCCTTTTGGTGGCATAGGCATCTGTGTTTGATGGTCCATGCTGTTGTCTGTCTCCATCTTCCATGAGGGAAGCTATTCCACTGCATTTGGGGGCAAATCCTTGGTTTAGGATTTCAAAGCATTCACGTCTACCCTTCCTTTTCCCAGACCCAGGCCACATGCCACCCCTACTCTGATGCCAATGACAGTTAGGCAGTACTGCTAGTAAGGCATGAAGTGAGATGGCTGACTGTGGCTGACAGCCCCTTCTTAGGAGGGTCCTGGAGGGAGTGACCTGCCCCAAGCTCTGGCCTGTGGCAAGCCACACCCAGGCGGGACCATATTTACTCATTTAAACATACCCTCCCGGGAGGCCCTGAGCTCTAGGCTTGGTCACTGACCTTGGCTTGGTGCCCCTGGCTGTTCTGGAGCCACTCCCCTAGCATTGGGCAGACAGCATGCCACAGGGAAGGCGTGTCCTGCCTGTCCCTAGCTGTCCCCTCCAGCATCACCAGCTTAATAGGGTGCATGGTTCAGACACAAAAATGAGGACTTTTGGGATTCCCCAGATCTGAGGGTACCATTTGTTGTCTCTGTGAAGATTCTAAGCTGGGCAGGGTTCTGTCCACTACAGGTCTTTGGTATTGGAGAAACTGAGGCTGAAAGACTAATGAGTTATTTAATGAAGTCTATTGTGAGGGGTTGAGGGCTCTTGTCAAAAAAGAGATCTGATACCAGGAGGTGATGATGCAGAACTCGAGATTCAAGTCTCGAGGTCAGACTGATTTAAAGAGTGAGTTCCCGCCTTTAATCCCAGCACTTGGGAGGCAGAGGAAGGTGGATCTCTGAGTTCAAGGCCAGCCTGGTCTACAGAGCAAGTTCAAGAACAGCCAGGGCTACACAGAGGAAAAAAAAGAGAAAGAAAGAAAGAAAGAAAGGGAAGGAAGGAAGGAAGGAGCTGCAGGAGCAGGAGGAAGTCTAGGCTGGTGCAGCACTTAGAGGTCTGGTGTGTGTGTGTGTGTGTGTGTGTGTGTGTGTGTGAGAGAGAGAGAGAGAGAGAAAGAGAGAGAGAGAGAGAGAGATATTGAGGGAGCATTGTTCTGACTCCTGAGACTGTAATTCCTTCAGAGTTCCCCATCAATGGAAGAGGCCCCGAAAACAAAGATGTGGAGCAGGAGTAAGCAGTACACAGAGGTCCCTAGAGCAGCTGCTTGGGGAACACAGAAAAGGGATTGAAAGTAGCATGGGGGAGGGCAGCCCTATCTTCCTCCCAACTCCTGCCTTTCCTAGACAAAATGGGTTCAGTGGGAAGTGTCACAGATGCACCTTCCCTCAGGATCTTTAGCCAAGACCTAAGGTGTGGGGATAAGGAGTTGAGGGGACTTTGAAGGGACCACCAGACCTGGGATGGCATGGGAAACAAATGATCTCCTTTCCATGCCAAGCTAGCTGCCTCTTGTCCTTAAAAGTTGCCCTGCAGACATCCTAGGTCCTAGGTCCTTTGATATTCCTAGTGATATCCTCCTTCCCCCACACTGGGTTTGAAGGCTGGAAGAATAAAGACTAAGTAAGACAAGAGGTTCAGTGGGGTGGAGGTGGGGGCAGATGGCAAGGGGAATAAACCTCTTTTCTGGGTTCTTCCTGTTTCAGTAGATGGAATGTGAAGGTAGGGACCTCTAGCAAGGCAGCTAGAGGGCTGACCTTGGGCCTGCCTGCCTTCCTTCTCTGGTGTGTTCTATAGGCGAGAGTAATGCAGCTTGCTCTGTCTCTCCCCTTGACATCTGGACCCTCTCTTTTGCCCTCACACCTGCCTGCCTCTTGACAAACTCCCCTTGTATGGTCCCCATGGCAGGCCTTAGGCTAGGCATGGGGTGGGGAACAGGTGTCCTGGCCCAGCTGTTACTACCCTTCTCCCCCACCTGTCAGCCTGCAGTTGGGGGTGGGGAGCTAAGGCTAAAGGAAATCTTCACCTGTTCCCAGGGGTGGACCTTGCTTGTAAAAGCCCCTGAGAGCTTCCCCTCAGAGGAAGGCCATGGCACAGACAAGTCATTGCTGACAAAGTTAGAAGGTCCCTGCTGTGTTCTGACAGTGAACCCTGTTTGATGAAGGTATGTTTTGATGAGTGTGTTTGCTCAAGGGTGCTCAGGACCCATCGGGTTAGGCACCTATCCTCACCTAGTGTTTTTTCCTGAAAGCAGTAAGCTAATCCCCGTAATAGCCACCTTGCCACCTTCTGCCTAGGGCTTAGAGACCAAGCCACTGCCCAAGGCCCCTTTAAACCCCTGGTACTCCTTGAGGTCACAATACCAGGAGGATTTGTCTTCCCTGATTGGATTGGCCTCTTTCTGGCCTGGCCTGTCTGAGTGTGGGTGGCCCTTCAGTCTATGTGCCACCTCACATTCCCCCATGCCAGAAGGCCAGCAATTAGGGCTCAGCTCTTGGTCTGTTCCTAGATGCTTGAACAAAAAGTGGTCCCTTAGGAGAGTCTTCTGAGATTCTCCTGCCTGCTCTGTGAGCCTTGCTCAGATTTCCCTGTTCTTATTTCCATGGGAAGTCCTTCAACTCATCTAGCTAGCATCCATCTACTTGTACTAGCAGGGGGCCCTAAACCAGCACTAGTAGCATGCTCATCCCAACAACGCCTATCAAAATGAACTGTCTTCAAGGCCCAGCTGCAACTTTCACTTCTGTCTCCTGAGACCCCAGGGGGAAGTAGGGTAGGGAGGTGGAAGGTGACACACTAACGGTCCCAACTGCCCCCACCTCTCCTCAACTAAGGCATCCAATGACCAAGAGCCCACATGTGCTATTCTTGTTTAGATGGCTGAAATGGGCTTAAGATTGCCATGGCAGGATTGGCTCTGAGAGAAGGATGGTAGTTAAAGGACTTCCCAGAGTAGGTAGACTGTGGGGCCTCAGTTCGGAGGGTGTGGCTGTAACTGGACAGATGGAGGTTAGGCTTCCAGGTACTCAAGGGGCTGGTTGTCTGCCAGCATCCGTGGTAGGAGCAAGCACCTTCATGACTCTCATATGTCCTGGTCTTGGCTGGTTAGCTTCTGACAAGGTGAGCTTGAGCCCAGAGTCTTCTATGAGTATAGGACCCAGCTTTAAAGTCCTCTCTGAAATGTAGTTCATGTTGACTGTGCTGCACTCTTGAGCTCCTCACAGTGGAACAGCATAGGAGCAGCCTGCTGCTGCCACCCTACTCTGAGACCACAAGCTGGACTATGTGGCTCGGATCCTTTCCCTAGACAGGAATCCCTGGGCTGTTTGTGAATTGAAGGTTGCTTTCTGGAACAGCAGATGGAACCAGTTCTGAGGTCCTGAGGCCTCACTCTGGAGTGGAAAGTTGAATTTGGAAGAATAAGGGTGGAGACACTATGCAAATGAACATGCAAATGAGCACAAGTGAGTCAGGCTACTTGGCCTGTTAGAGCTAAAGCAAAGCACAAGCTTGGATTTCAAAAATGGGCCACACTAGTGACAGTGACCTTGGGCCTAACCAAGGCCAGGACTTTTAGAGGCCCCAAACTCTGGTCCCTTAGGTATTTAGGGGGACCTTGATAACTGCAACTACCACCAGGACCTCCTGTGCTCCACCTGGCACTGTCCCCAGCAGAGTGGCCCTGAGCCAACTCTCCCTCATCTACTAGGGGTGACAGTTCAGAAAACTTCCTGGCTAGGCTCCATGTCAGCCTCCCTCTGGCCTCCACAGTGCCTTTCCTCACCAGCTGAAGGGAGCCTAGACTGGCACTTTTCCTTCACTACATGGCTGACTTCTCTTCCAAGGAAACTCGCCATTCTGCTCCTCTGTTGTTGGGGGGGGGGGGCAGCATTGCCTTGATTTGGGCACACATCTCAGTACAGGCTAGAAAAGCCCAGCTCAGACCCTGCAAGCTGGCCCTGACCTCCCTCCTACACTGCTTTGCTCCCAGGATGCAGTCTTCAGGAGCCCCTAAGAGTTCCTAAGGCCCAGCCGGTGGCTCTGGGAACTTTATTGTGGGTGGGAGGAACTTTAGTTAGGTGGAGGAGGCATTGGGGAGCCTCAAGGACTCAACTGCTACCAGTGGAGTGAGAGCTAGACTGCAGGAAGGACAGGGAGTGGGCCACGGAGGGGAAACGGGCCCCTCTTGGAGAAAACAGGATAATACTTTCCCAAGAGGTTTGCTAGATGGGAGAGGTGGGAAGCTGAGGGCGGGGTGTGGGAGAATTGCCCGATGGAAGCTAGGGATGAGCTCCTAGGCCTCCTGGGTGCTCCTCAAGTCAGTTTCTGTTTTTACAGGCCACAGTGCCTGGGACCACCCCGCCCAAGCTCTGCTTTCCTGGACTGCCCCCCCCCCCCAGCCCGCCCTCAGGTCTCCTGTTGGTGAGTTAAAATTAGCTCACTGCCCAGACTAAAAATAGCCCCTGCCCAGCCCCAAGCTGCTGTCTGGGGGAGGGGATGGTGGGACTTGGTGGGAACCAGGGTTTTAGTTAGTCAGCCTGACAGAACTTAGGCTTGGGCCTGTGCTTTCGAGTGGTGATGGAAACTCTGGAAAAGAAAGGCAGCTTGGGGCTGGGAGAAGAGAGGACCTGAGGGTGCCCCCCCCCCTCCCCCCGCAGGCTGCTGGGGCACCCCTCGGCTGCTTAGCCCAGTGGCTCTCTGAGTCTTGTGCCTTTGCCTCACTGGCCCTTTCTGTCTCCTTCCTCTGTCTGTGCATCTGTCCCCACCTTGCCCACGCCTCCTCCCACTAGCAAGCAGGCTGCCCGACTGTGGGGGTGACAGGTGGATTGGATTGTCGCCCCCTCCCCCAGCGCCTGCTGCTTATTTCATGCCCTGCAGCCCTACCAGGGAGAGGGTGGAGGAGGGTGACAGCTGTCTTCAGTGCAGCCTGCCTTCCCGAGTTCCAGCCTGAGGCCCCCCAGCGGCCTGGAAGGGAGGGGGAGTTCCTAATGAGAGCAGTTCCCTTGTTGTCTCCCACTCCCTTCAAGAAGAGCTCAGGGCTTGGCCTTTCTGGCCTCTGCTCCGTCGGAGCCTGCTGGTATAGGGCTCCAGAGTCTGATGCATGCAGCTTTTTAGAGCCTCAGGACACCAGGACATGGTGCTCAGGGCAGAAAGGTGTGAGGGAGCAGAAAATGGGGGTACATTGCTAAAGAGTAGAGGGAGAATGGAGACCGCTTGGGAAAGGCTCTTCCTCCCTGGCCTTTTAACAGTGGCTACAGGAACCTGTCTTGACCTCACTCCATCTCCACCCAGGCCCTTCACACAGGAACTGTGATGCCTCATTCTGAAACCCCAGAGTGGTTTGAGTATTGCTCAGGTACTAAGAGGTGTGACATAAGGGAGACAGGGGCCTAGTCTCCATGACCCTCCATTCAGCACCCCTTCGGTTTTCATGTGCCCCTCTTTTCCATTTAAACAGTGCCAGTTGCCATGGGATCCTAGATCCCAGACTTCCCTGCCCCCATGGCTCTCTTGCTGTTGGCTTACTACAGATCCCACCAGCCAGTACTTTCTCCTTTCTGCTGCTGTTGTCACAGCCTGCTGGTAACACCACCCTGCTCAGCTAGAACCTACTGAGGGGCACTGCTGTGATACAGGCCTGACTGTAAGGTCAGGATGGGAAGGCCCCTGGGGCCTGGCACCTCA
Source organism: Rhabdomys pumilio (assembly GCA_030674055.1). Classification (NCBI taxonomy): domain Eukaryota; kingdom Metazoa; phylum Chordata; class Mammalia; order Rodentia; family Muridae; genus Rhabdomys; species Rhabdomys pumilio. The sequence goes on along the minus strand of JANHMN010000001.1, from coordinate 63,868,433 downwards.
GCATGGTTGCCCAGGGCTACAGACTAGATTTAGAAGAACAGCAGCCCAGCCAGTGCACACTGTTAATCCCAGCACCCAGAGGCAGAGGCAGAGGCAGGTGGATCTCAAGAGTTCAAGGCCAGCCTGGTCTACAGAGTGAATTCCAGGACAGCCAGAGCTACACAGAGAAACTGTCTGGGAGAAAGGGGGAGAGAGAAGAAGAATAGCAGCCCAAAGACCAGAGGCTCAGAAAAGCGGGGCTGGCTGGGTTAGGCAGGAGCAGAGCCTGCAGCTAGAGAGCAGATGCCTCTGGCTCCTAGCAGTTATGTTGTTGAACAGAAGACTAATTAAGCAGGTCCAGGTGTTCATGAAAACCTCCTGATAAGAATAGGGAAGTTTGGGCAAGACAGCTTCATGCCTTGAATGGGGTCAGTCTGAGGTACTTTGTGACCATCTTAGCCCAGACACCATTCTTCCAGAACGAAGATTGAGTTCATATTCTTGCCCCAGGGCTTCCAAAGAATCTGAAGCAACGTGGAAGCAGAGGGGACAGAGCCTGCTTTGTAAGAGAACTTGTGGTTAGCTAGGAGGAAGGACTGGCCAAGTCAGGGTCTGTCCCCTGGCAGGGTAGTTCTGGCAGAGGAAGAGTAGCAGTGAACAAGACCCTGGGAGGCATGGGGTTATATAAATGGCTGAGCTAGTATAGAGGGAGTCAGGGTTGTTGAGGCTTGGCCTCTTAAACAGACAGGCTCCCTCTGATAAAGGATACTCACTAGGTCTCTCTGGCTTCCTTGCCTTCTCAGCCATGATCTCTCTCATTTCCTAGCTCCCCCAGCATGCTGCAGGAATGGGGGGGCAGTGTAGAAGATCAGCCAGGGAGCTGGTTGCCAGGCGACAGTTGCCTAAGCAACCCCATCCTCTCCATCTCCATGTGCTCAGGGCTGCTCCTTAGAAGACTTAGAGTCTCACCCTTTGCACCAGCTGAGCTGAGTGTAGGGAAGGATGAGGGTGAGGGTGGCAGGGTTGGTTGGAGAGTCAGTGATATCTGAACTGGTAGGCCTTGAGGGCAGCTGGTAGAAGGTTCTAACTCCATAGAGGACAGTGAGAACAGCAGGACAGACAGAGATTAGACTGCAGGAAGGACTTCTACAAGCTCCTAATATTTTCTTTGTATAGATATTTCCTGGGATCTTTCTACAGGCAAAAACACAGTGAAAAGCCAGATTCAATTCCTGCTTCATGAAGCTCTAACCTTGGGGAACCAGGCACAGAAGAGAAGCACAATTGATAATGCTGGAAAGATGGTTGGCTTAGCTTTTTTGGAAAACCGAAAACACTGGGACAGTTCACTCCAGCCTGCCTGAGGAGAAGCACTGGCCATAAGCAGGCGAGAGGTTATGTCATGCAGAATCTGTTCATGTTCTGGGTGGTGGCAGTGCACACCTTTAATCTTAGCACTTGGGGGGCAGAGGCAGGCCTGTGAACTATGAGTTCAAGGCTAGCCTCCTCTGTAAAGTGATTTCCAGGACAACTAGGGCTACACAGAGAAACTGTCTCTAAAAACAAAGAAAAGCAAACAAACAAACAAAAAGAATTTGTTTGTGGTCTGAAGGTGGAGAGCAGGAAACAAAGAAAGAGACAAGAAGGAAGGCAGCCACCTAGCTGGTGGGGAGTCAGGGCACCCGTGTTGTGGATCTAGATTAGAGTTCTGAGACTGAGCCAGAGAGAGCCATCTAAAAAGGCCAGTTTCCCGTAGCCCTTGCCCCAGTGTGCCTTCCAACCTCCCCAGCCCAAGGAAGGCAGTTGTGGGTAGCTCTGAGGTTCTGGATGGGACCCCCTACAGTAGATTGGGCAGGAATGTGGGTTGCAGGCCTGAATTTGGGCCATATAAGACTCTAGGCTGCTGCTTCTGGTCTGGGATGTGAGTGGCCAGAGGTAGGCCAGGGACTATGGAGCTCCTCAGATATCAGAGCAAGAGGAGAGGTACTGGTTCCCTCTTTTGGTGACCTATACATGCAGACAAATTATCCTTCCTTCAGGGCAAACAAAAACTGAGATGCTCTCTGTAGATGCTTAGGCTGAGTGGAAACTGGACAAGCCCAAGGGTTAGTCCTGTGATCTGTGGTGATCTTAAGCAGGTCCAGACCTTCCCTTCCCCACTTCATCCATCATAGTTAGGTACCCAGTGAACTAACTACTTCACTTACTCTGTACCCTTCAGGACTTGTGGAATAGGCTAAAAAGGCCGAGGTTCTGTTGAGCAGCCACTGGGACCCCGCTAGTGCTGAGGAACCTCTTACCTCCTTACCTGTGTCTGTTCACCATGTATGTGCAATGTCTGTGGAGGCCAGAAGATGACATCAGACCCCCTGAAACTGGAGTTACAGATAGTTGTAACCCTCCAAACGGGTGCTAGGAATGAAGTCAGGTCCTCTACTATACCAGCTAGGGCTCTTAATTAAATGCTAAGCCAGTTCTTCAGTTTCCTCAGTATACCCTCTTTGCATATCTCTCCCTTCCCTGTCCATTTATTTATTTATTTATTTATTTATTTATTTTTATGGTTTTTGTTTGTTTGTTTTATCAAGGTTGGGGATCTCACTATGTAGACCAGGCTGGCTTCAACTTACTGATTGCTGCCTCTGCCTCTGAAACATTGGGATTAAAGGCCTTAGCTACCATCCACCTACTCTCTCCTGTCATGTCAGTTAGGCTGCCTGCCTGTAGCCAAGCTTAAACAATGCAAAAGAATTTACAGCCTGCAGCGCTGACTCTCTGGCCTTTTACAGAAACACTTACCTGAATGGGGTAAATTCCACAATGGAGCATTTACCTAGGGAGTGTGAAACTTTAGCTTCCATACTTGGCACCACAGTAATCAGAGAAAAAAGCCAGACTTTGTGATGTAGACCTTCGACCATAGCTTATCAGGAGGCTGAGGCAAGAGGAGCACAAGTTTAAGGCTAGCCTGGGAAACTTAACAAGATCTTAACTCAAGAAATAAAAATGGGGGTTGGGGATGCAGCCAGGCAGCACCTGAGCATGTACAGGACCACTGGGTTCCATCCCCAGTGTAAGGTGTTCTGGAAAATACATTTGCTGTCCTCTGGCACAAAGTAGCTTGTCTGTGTCTAAGTAGCAGAACACCCTTCAACAAAACTGCTCGAGCTGAGCAAATGAAGTACAGTAAGTGGACTGATGTACTGATTGAGGGTGTGCATTCTATAACTCCAGCCTACACCGTCCCCGGATTTTGTGAGTCCATGTAAGCAAGGACTGTGCTGACAACCTGGACTGGGCTGCCAGGCACCTTCATGAGCATGGAGCATCCTCTCTCTGCCTGCTGCCTACAGTCTATGTTCTCACTTTGTCCTCCACTGATCCAGGCTGTGCTGGAGGGTAGGAGGTCGGGGGAGCACAACACATAGGACAGATAAGCTCTGGTGACAACGGTGCGGGTGCTCTCCAAGAAGCAGACCCTCAGAGCCCTGTGTCTTCTGTGTGACCTAAAGCCCAAGAACAGCAGTGACTTGGGGAATTAGCCTAGGCTAAGCCCTGGTACCAGTGGGAGCCCAGTTTGTATTTGGTATGGGTAAGGGGGACATTTCCTCTATAGCCAATATTGTCACAATTTGGGGACGGGGTAGAGATGCCACCAGTCTCTCACAGTCTGTAATGAGCTTGGCCCACATCCCAAACAAGGCTGGGGGTTGGGAGGTCTAACAGTCCTCTTATGACCCCTCCCAGGAGGCTGTGCATAGGTGTCCTGCAGACCATGAACTGAACACTAGTCCCAGGCATTCATGAACACAGTGTGAGGCTCCTGATCACCACCCAGCAGCCCCTTCCTCTCTGGCACTAAGGACTCCCCGGAGAAGATGGGGAGGAAAAAGATTCAGATCCAGCGAATCACTGATGAACGGAACCGCCAGGTGAGGAGGTCCCAGAGCCCTTGTGGTAGGTGAGCAAGGACAGAGAGCCAGCTCTGCCACCCATGACCAGTTCTAAAAGAGTTTTCTTGGAAACCCAGGGACTCCCTGGAGGTTCCAGTAGAGGGTGGGTCTAAGCAGAGACAGGAGCACTTTGTGTACCTCTTCAGCTTGCTGGCCTTAGATGGGCCAAGGCCCCACACCATTGCCACACCTACAGCTTCCTCGTCTCAGCTAGAGTCCCCCCCCCCATCAACTGGGAGGCATGCTGCTCTTCTCAGCCCACTGCACACAGAGAAATGTGGCCTCCTTTCTTGTCTGAGACTGGCTCTAGTGCTATTTTGTTTTTTTCTAGACCATGGCTTTCCATCAACTGTGGCTAAGTCACCCTGAGAGTAGAACTCTAGGGAAGAGGCTATGTCTATGGGCAGGGGGACTCTTATCAGACCTGGCCACCCACTACTCTCCTGCAGGTGACATTCACCAAGCGGAAGTTTGGGCTGATGAAGAAGGCCTACGAACTGAGCGTGCTGTGTGACTGTGAGATTGCACTCATCATCTTCAACCACTCCAACAAGCTGTTCCAGTACGCCAGCACCGACATGGACAAGGTGCTGCTCAAGTACACGGAGTACAACGAGCCGCACGAGAGCCGCACCAATGCTGACATCATTGAGGTGCGCGCCTGGGCCCACCTCTGCCCATGTGTAAACCCATCTCTTCTGAACCCAGGGTCCAAGGAAGGAGGAGCCTGACAGCAAAGGCCTGAGACGTAGCTAGCACCAGGCCTCAGCTCACCTTAGGCAGTCTGTGATCTGCCAGGTCTGAAGAGCGTCCTGCTGTCTTACATTCTCTTAGTTCTTCCTTCCTTCATCCTCTGTGATGGTCCTTCTTGTGTCTCCCTCTTTGTTCCCGTCTCTCCTTTCTGTCCCATTCCTCTGTTGGTCTGTGTGCCTCTTGTCTTCTGTTTCAGAGTCAGACGTGAAATGTTAAAGGATATGAGCATTGGGATTCACTTCTGGCCTTTTCTTGCCTCATGTCTTTAGGCAGGTGGTCTGGCTTCTCTTGGCTGTGGTAACTCCACAGATGGAGCAATGCTGGCTTAAAGGGGTGTTCTGTGAGCAAACAAGACAACCCAGTTCATGCTTCTCACTCCAGGTTGCCAACTTGGGGTATAGAAGTTAACAACACTGGCTTTCTACTAGTGAACCTGAGTTCGATTCCCAGCACCCACATGGCAACTCATGACTGCCTATTACTCCAGTTCCAAGGGTGGGATTTGCTCTCTTCTGACCCCACGGGCACCAGTCATTCATGTGGTACACATATATGCAGGCAAAACATATACACATGAGATAAAGTTAAAAAAATAAAAATAAGCCAGGCAGTGGTGGGACATACCTTTAATCTCAGTACTCAGTGAGTTCAAGGCCCGTCTTGTCTACAGAGCAAGTACTAGAATAGCCAGGGCTACACAGAGAAGCCCTGTCTCAAGAAAAAACCAAAATAAATAAATTAAAATTAAAATGAAACAAAGGCTGGCAAAATGGCTTATTAGGTAAAGGCACTTACTGTCAGACCTGAGTTTACTTCTCAGGAACCTCATGGTGGGAAGATGAACCAACTCCTGCAGGTTGTCCTCTCACATATGTGTTACGGCATGTACTTGTGACATGTGTGCACATTCACACGCGTGCACACACACACATAGATGGATAGATAGGCAGACAGATAGACAGATGGATAGATAGATGTGGTTTGATTAAAAAAATCTTTAGAGTTTTGAATGACCACAAATAGCTTGGGTCTGGGGTGGTACAGAGCTAAAAGCTCAGTGAGTGCAGGTCCTTTGTGCTTTCTTGTATGTCCTTTCCTGTCTCCATTCAATCTCTCACCTAAGTACAAACCTAGGGTTTGCATGGGCAGAGTCCCCCCCTCCCCCCCCCACCCCCAAGCACACTCTCTAGGGAGCCAGCTGGACCTAGCTTCTCCCTAGACAGCTGTGGAGCATGCCTGCCCCAGGGAACACTGTAGGGAGGGGAGGGTGGCTCTGGGTGGGTAGTGGGGGGGACTAGAACATCTGGGAACCATGGGAGAGAAGGTTGGAGAAGCGTAGGGAATTTGGGGGAGGAGCATGGAGGAGGCAGGAGGATCATTGCTGGCTGGCTGACTGAGTGGTGCCTTGCAGACCCTGAGGAAGAAGGGTTTCAATGGCTGTGACAGCCCAGAGCCGGATGGGGAGGACTCACTGGAGCAGAGCCCCCTGCTGGAGGACAAGTACCGGCGGGCCAGTGAGGAGCTGGATGGGCTCTTCAGGCGCTATGGGGTGAGCCCTCCTCACCTTTTCTCTGGCCCCCTTCCGGCCTTTCCCCCAGGCGCTGCACAAGAAGCACAGGGAGTGTGAGAGCCCCGAGGTGGACGAGGCGTTTGCCCTGACCCCCCAGACGGAGGAGAAGTATAAAAAGATAGACGAGGAGTTTGATAAGATGATGCAGAGTTATAGACTGGCCGTGAGTAGTCGCATGGAGGAGAGCCTCCTGTGCTGCATGGTGTGGCTTCACCCAGCCTTGCCCGGCCCTCAGCTGCCTCTGATGGATGTACTATGCTGAGCCATCCTTGAGCTGGTACTGACCACCGAGGAACTCCTGACCTTGGTCTTGATAACCCTCTTGTAAAGTTCTTCTTGCATAAACTAGAGAGACCTGCAGTATCCTCTCACCAGCAGACAATGCAGGTGCCATGAGTCTCTAGAGGGGAAGGGAGAGGAGCGTGTTCTTTGTCCTGTTGTTTTGGGGGAATCCCCCTTGGGGTGCTTTGGTCCCCCTGCCTCAGTCATTGAGCTTGTGTAAAGAAAGCAGAACTGCTAAAGGGATGGCAGAGAGGTGGGCTTGAGCGGCTCCTAAGGCAGGCCAGATGTGGTGGCCACTTAGTGAAGCCATAGCCTCAGTAATATGCGAGTTTGGGTCTGTACCCAGAGCACTAACTTGCTCCCAGTGTGTCCTGCCTGGCTAAGGACTAACCCACCTCCACTGGGGGTATCCAGTCCCATCTGCAGTGGGCAGAGCCTGCTGTATTGCAAGGTGCTCTCACCTTTCTGATGGGAGGTAGGCAGGACTACCAAAGGGCTGAAGGCAGGGAGCCCAAGCTTCTAGCCTTTGGAGATATAGTTCAGGAACCAAAGAACTCTTGTGTCTACCCTCTCAGGCAAAATGGGTCTAGGGGGAGAGATTCACCTGGTATGACGCTACCCTCCATCTCTCTGTCTAGTCATCTGTTCCGGCCCCCAACTTTGCCATGCCTGTCACAGTGCCCGTGTCCAATCAGAGCTCCATGCAGTTCAGCAATCCAAGTAGCTCTCTGGTCACCCCTTCCCTGGTGACATCATCCCTTACGGACCCACGGCTCCTGTCCCCCCAGCAGCCAGCACTACAGAGAAACAGTGTTTCTCCGGGCCTGCCCCAGCGGCCTGCTAGTGCAGGTAAGTGGGCTGGAGGGTGAGTCACTGAGGTGGAAGTGAGGTGTGGAAGGGGCTCTGGGCTTCTATTTTCAATGGTGGGTCTTCCCTCTGCAGCATTTCTGCATGCGTATGACTCTTGAGGGGAAAAGGCCTAGGACTCCTCAGAGCCCCCTCTTCTTGTCCAGTCCCCAAGACAAAGCTCATGGTAGCTCTGCTTTTCTCCCAGGAGCCATGCTGGGTGGAGACCTCAACAGTGCTAATGGAGCCTGCCCCAGCCCCGTTGGTGAGTGTAGCTGCCTCCACAGGGTGGCTCAGACCAGGAACCTAACAGAAGGGGAGGAACGACAGGGCCTAAGCAGAGTGCATCAGAGGATGTTAGCCGCCTCCCCTTCTTTTCTTTTTTCTTGAGACAGGTCTTACTATGTTACCTTGCTGGCCTGGAATTTGCTATGTAGACTAAGATGCCCTCAAACTCAATAGAATCCACCTGCTTCTGCCTTCTGAGTGCTGGGATCAAAGGCATGCACCACCCCACCTGGCCATGGTCCAGCATTTTCAGATTAAAATGGGGCATCTTGTTGAGATCAGGACTTGTCTAGACAAATAGTAGGCATTCAGACACCACCCATGCACACAGGCCTCTCCATGCTACTGTGGAGTCACCATACAGATGTGTACTTATAGGCATACATACTGGAGTCATAGGAAGAAACTACCATTGCCCTGACACTTCTAGCCACTCTTGATCTATGCTGGTATATGACTGGTGACCTCCTTCTAATGTCATCATTGATGTCACCCTGTCATTCTTGCCATTCCCAGAGTGATCTTGGAGTTGGGATAGAAACAGCAACAGAAGGGGAGGGTTTGAGGGTAACCGTGTGGTCTTAGGGGACAGAGAAAGGTGGGATTTCTCACTCTAGAGACCACTTATATTCCTGAACCTCAAGCTCTTCCAGCTCAGCCTCAGCCAAGTGCCACCCATTTCCTGTCCTGGTCATTATGGGTCCTATGTAAGGTGGGTGGGCATGAGGGTGCTGTAGCAATGGTTGTGCACTAGAGTCATCACTGTAGACTAAAAGCATACCTCTTCTCTCGAGGCCTTGCTCACAGGCCCTTGAGCCCAGCGTTGGGAACTCAGTGAGATGCCCTGGGTGGTTGTGGAGAAGTCATCACAGCTCTCCTAGCTAGTATCATGTGCCCAGAACTGACAAAGTATCCATCCTATGCACTCACACGGCTGATGTGAACATGTGTGAGACACTGTGTGTGGAAGACCTGGACATGGCAGAGCTCTAGTTATGGTAGTGACCATGTCATTGGCCCCCCAGTGCCAGTGGCCTGTTTCCCCAATGGTGGCATGCAGCTTGTCTTGTGCTGATGAAAAGCACAGAATTCCAGCTCCTGGCAAGGAAACAATCTATAATGGTTGGCTGGCTCTGGTAATCAGGCTCCTTAACGAAGACCAGATCACAGCCTGCCACCTTTTTCCACTCCGGTCATTATGCGTCCTGTGTGAAGCATATGGAGGGGTCTGAATGCCAGGCATGGGGAAAAGCAAGGCTGCAGAACTCTCTTAAGTGCCTGGGGCTGGCAGTGGTAATGGTTGCTTGTCAGTTCTACCTCTGGTCCCATCGCTGTGGCTTGGAGGCTACTTCATGTCAAGTGATTGGGGATCAAGACTTTAGGCAGTGTCAGGCAGTTCAGCATTCATATAGAACCCTGGCATGCCTCTGAGAAACTCCAGGTGACAGATATACCTGTTTGGGGCAGTTGGCAGGGACAGAGGGCAGGCCAGCATTTTTCAGTTTCTCATCTCACTTCTCCAGGGAATGGCTATGTCAGTGCCCGAGCTTCCCCTGGCCTTCTCCCTGTGGCCAATGGCAACAGCCTAAACAAAGTCATCCCTGCCAAGTCTCCACCCCCACCCACCCACAACACCCAGCTTGGAGCCCCCAGCCGCAAGCCTGATCTGCGGGTCATCACTTCCCAGGGCGGCAAAGGGTTAATGCATCATTTGGTGAGTGGGTTTCTGGGCTTTGGCAGGGGCTGGGAGGTGGGAAGAAAAGCAAGAAAATGAAGATTAGTAGCAGGTAGGACTTCTTGAGAGAGAGAGAGCATGGCTGTGAATGGACCACAGCAGTGGTGACCAGAGGGCAGTAGAAATGAACAGGAGATAGGAGAAAAGGTTCATGATGGAGAAGATGATAAAAGGAATTCACACTGTACCATGAGAATAAGGACTGGCTGACGATATCTGGCCAGGATACAGCATTTTATGACAGTCAGAGATAGACAGAATATCTAGATATCTTTTTGGACTAGAAAGAACACTCTGCTCTTAGGCACATAGGGGGTTGGGTTGGCCATGTGGGAAGGGCAGGAGCCATAGCCTGAACCATCCTTTTGGTTTTATTTCTGCTCCCAGACTGAGGACCATTTAGATCTGGTAAGTGCGGCTGAGATGTTAACAGTGTCTTTTGACTTCCAGCTGTGCCCAATGTTACTCAGTCTGCAGCATGAGTTTGTGTACCTGTCTTCTCCCTGTGTGTTTAACGTGTGTGGTTTATCAGGAGCTGTGCATAGAGCTGAGTGGGATACTAAGGTGAATGGGGTAGCAGGAAGGGCTGGACATGGCATGCATGTGTCATCTGTGTGTGCATGGATGTCTATGTATTACCACCTTATTCAGACATGTGAATGTGTGTGCATGTGGAAAAGAGCATGAGGCTATCGCCAAGCCTTTGAGGCCCCAGACAGATACCTGAATTTAGCCCTTAATTTCCACTGGCCTCTTAACTCCACATAGGCCCACAACATGAGAACCCAAGACAGAGACCTAATCCTTACAAGAAAATCTTGGAACGTCTGAGGCCTGAGGCAGTCAGTACTGGAGTTGTCCTTAGCAACTTAGCAGTTGACTTCTTTCCCTGTCTGCCTGCCTGCCTGCTTGCCTGTTCACTCACCTTCTACCCCAGCCCATCTCACAGGCACTTAGAGACATGCACAGCCCTTCCTGTGCTTATACTCATCATCAGCCAGGAAAGAGGAGGGTGCTTCCTCCCCAGCTTGCTGACAGGAGGCCAGAAAGGCTGGAAAAGGCAAGCAGGCTTTGGCGGCCAACACACCGGCAGTTTCGGCCCCAGCGTGGAGTTGGAATAAACAAGTGACTCAGCAGCAGATGGAGCTGACAACCCTACACACGTGTGTGCATACATGCAATCACATGCCACCCCAGATCCCACGTTTCATTCCCAGATGCCAGTCTACATTTCCTGGGGCATCTGCTACTGTAATGGGTATAGAGGAGACTTCAGTGGTCTTAGCCCAAGAGAGACCACATCTCTTCCTTCTGTCACTCCACCCAGGTACCAGGGTAGTGTTTCCATTGAGCTCCAGGCTGCCCCCATGCCTTCCTGTCTGTATGGATGCAGATGCAAGTGAATCTGTGTGTGCATGTTTTTCTTTTGTGAGTCTTGAGGCCTCGGAACACACCAGCTTTGTGAGTCTGTGGGTCTCTATGCTATGGTATTTTCCTTTGGAATTCAGGGACCTGGTTCACATGCAGTATAGCTGACCACCTAGAGATAGCCCTTCCATTTGCCATCTCTTGACAGACAGTTTTCTCCTACAGAACAATGCCCAGCGCCTTGGGGTCTCCCAGTCTACCCACTCGCTTACCACCCCAGTGGTTTCCGTGGCAACACCAAGTTTACTCAGCCAGGGTCTCCCCTTCTCCTCCATGCCCACTGCCTACAACACAGGTGAGTGCTCATGTAACTTGGTGCATTGTGCACTGTGCATAGGGCAGGTGAGTGACCAGAGACAGTCACTGGATGGTCCTTTCACCAATGAGTGTTATAATTAGTAGATCAAACAAATAAAATTGGCCTGGGGGTGTAGTGCAGTTGGTAAGGAAAGGGTTTACCTTTCAGGCATGAAACCGTATGCTCAGTTGCTAGCACTGTTTATAAGCCAGATGTGGTAGCACTTGTCTGTAATCTGAGCACCCAGGAGGTGGAGACCAAAGAACCACAAGTTCATCGTCACCCTCAACTACACAAGGAATGAAAGTCCAGCTCAGTTACATGAGACTTTGTCTCAAAAAAAACAGGCTGAAGCAAGTGCCCAGCAGTCAGCCCAGTACCCACACTGGGTTACCCACTACTACTTGTAATTCCAGCTCCAGGGGATCCAGCATCCTCTTCGAGCCTCTTACAGGCATCTGACCACATGTGCTGTACATACAAACCTATACACATAAAAAAAATTAAATCTTTTTTTAAAAAAAGTTTATAAACAAAAAATGACAAAATTCTTGATTTGAACTTCAGATAAAACAAGTTCTTTTTCAGTCTTAAATGTATCCCAAAGGCACTATTTGTGCTAAAGTATATTCTATACTAAAGACATACCTTTTAAAAATGCATTGTTAATTTAAATTTTACTTTTAACCGGGTATCTTTTATTTTTAACATAGGTCCTTGTGGAAGAGTAACTCCTGGCCAGTGTGAGGGGGACAGGCCAGAGGTGGCCTGAGCAGATGATTCAGGCACACCAGAGTAGTAGAGTTACGGTTTGGGAACTGGGGAAGGGTTGTGGTCAGTTCGGCAAAGCTTCCTGGAGGGTGCAGAGTGGATTGACTAGTTTCTTGAGCAGAGATGACTCGGTGCAGCAGTGAGTGGGAGGCAGGGTAAGCCTGGGGAAGGCTGGATAGGTCTAAAGGTGAGCAGTTACCTGGGGACATGGCAAAGGCCTCAGGGTAGGACTGTGGGACATATAGTGGTGCAAGCTGGCATAGCTCTGTCAGCCTCCCAGACCTTCCCCAGAACAGAGTGTGATGCCTGCAGCCATCCTTGGCTGCATTCAGGCTGCTGTGTCTGACCAGGAAGGACTTGCTAGTGGGGAAATGCTTTGTCATCTGGTCTTGGAGCTTTTGTGTGGCAGTAAGCTCTTTCCCCGTGAGGAGGCCTTTCTTACCCGTTCCCACTTCAATCACTGACCAGTGTTCAGGCTGTTCTGTGGTGAGAGTAAGCTAGAGCAGAACCCCTCCAAACTTCTCCACCTCCGCCATTCCTTTCTGAACTGAAGCATGTTAAGGTACAGACTCCACTACAGACACTCACAGACTCCACCTTAGCCCTCTTTCCCAACAGCAGGAGAAAGGCTGAGTGGCAGCTTACTTCATGCTTCTGCAGTAGCCAGACTATTGATGACTCTGGGCAGGTTTTCCTGCTCAAATGTCTCTGATCCCCACTTCCCTGGGTTCCTAACATGCATACCCACTCCCAGGTTATTGAATCTTGAGCCAGGAAGGGGCTGGCTGCTTCAGAAGTGGCAGCCTGTGGGCCTAGTTCCGGGAACATAGGTAAGAGGGCAGTGAGGCTCCCAGAGCCTGTCACTCACTCCCAAGACAAGGAGAAAAACCAACTTCCTGAGTTTAATGAATGTGAAAGTGGGCTGAACACAGCTCAGATCACCACAGAAGTGTTGTTTGTATGGGAATCCTACCATGGTGTCTGTCTGCACTTTTCCATTCAGACTTGTGAAGCAGGAGGGAAGTTAGTTCATCTCAGCTTTCTTCGTGGACTGCTTGTGTCTCTAGGGTGGGAAAGCAGCTTTGGCCCCAAGAAAGTTCCAGTTCCTCTTTCTACAGGAGTAGCTGAGCAGAGACTCCTGTCAGCAGCAGACATTTGCGGGCACCCCATCTGATGTGAGCCAGACTAGTAGGTGCTATGTGATCTATGGTAATATTCTGCTTAAGAGGAGATGGGCCTGGCCTTTGTGGACACTACCTCTAGACACTACCTCTAGAGGTCTGTCTGTGGTGACTGCAGAGCAGCTGAAGGTCACTTCTTGACCCTTAGAAAATAAGGCTTCCAGTAGATAGAGCTAATGTGCTGGGAAGGGGCAGGACTAAGAGCTGGTTCTGATTTCTCCTGAAGTCCTTAGGTAAAGCACTGGCCTATTTTGGGCCTCAATTTTTTTGTTTGTTTGTTTGTTTGTAAAATAAGCATTGAATATAGTTAGTCCTAGATGCTACATTTTGTATTTTTACTGGCTTTTAAAATGAGTAACCAGGGGGCTGGAGAGTTAGCTTAGTGGCTAAGAGCACTGGCTGTTCTTCCAGAGGACCTGGGTTCAATCCAAACACTCAAAGGTGGCTCACAACTGTTCGTAACTTTAGTTCCAGGGGATCTGATACCTTCACATAGACATACATGCTGGCAAAACACCAATGCATATAAAATACACTATTTTTAAAAATTCTAAGGGGAAAAAGACTTTAAATAAAACTAGTAACTGGCATTGACCAGCTAGAGTGAAGTAGTGGGGCAAATTGGGCATGGTGGTGCACACCTGTAATCCTAGTACTCAAGAGGCAGGGGTAGGCGGATCTCTATGAGTTCAGGGCCACCCTGGCCTACATATTGAGGTCATCCAGGAATACATAGTGAGACCCTATCTCAAAACAAACAAGACATGGAGAGGGCTGTGGTGCAGGTAAAATCTGGTGAGTGCTTGCCCGGCAGGTCAGGGCTGCCTTCCCCTCCCAGCACTGCAGAAATATAAATAAAGGAACAAGGCATCCGTGCTCCTGGGAGTGCTGTGCTAGCTTTTCCCGTGAACAGGCAGCTCCTCAAACCGCAGGCTGCATCTGTCCATGTGAGCGGTAGTGCTTGGTAAGTCATGGAGTGTTCACCAGGAGCCCAATGGTGTTGCTGTCCTACATGGCTTTTCCACACTTGCTACTCACTGGCGGCTGTGCTGTAGGAAGGAGCATTGCCTCTGCTCTAGACAGTCAGCACTTGTCAGGATCTCACAGCCTATAAGTGAAGGTTGCCAAGAATCTGTCCCCACAGTTTCAGCCGTGAGTGTTGCAGAGGTCAAACCATCTTCCTGCACAAACAGGGCTAGAGCAAGTGACCTTGGATTCACAGCGGAGCATAGGTAGGGTGACTGGACAGTACATATCTTCCTCCCACTGTGCACACAACTTTATGGCTCTTGGGGAAGTTATTTCTAAATATCTCAAACTGAGTACAGCACGAAGCATACTAGAGCTGTGTGAATAGCAGGTGAAGTGCTTTAACAGGTCACTTGTTAACAATGCAGACATCACAGTATCTTAAGATCAGTACTTAGACAGGAAGTACCCCATAAGTCTCTCAGAACCTTGGCCACTTGGCCCTAGCTTAGGCCCTGAATGAAGCCCCTTTCTGCTTCAGGGATAGAAAGACTTGATGTCAGACCCATTTCCTCTGTGTCTCTATGGGAGCTTAAGCCCTGTTTAGGGATCGTCGAGACATGTGGGGCCTCTGCTTCCTGGTCCCATCCTGGGGTTCTCAGAGCTCCCTGCTGCCTCTCCACTGCCTGAAGCTGGCCAGTGAAGAGACTGTAGTTGGATTGATCCTGGGCCTTCTCCATTTCCCTGCCCATTTCTTTTTTGTAACTGCCCTTGTGAAAACAATGCTTATACATGATTGATTTTTAAAACAATATCTTAAAAACCACTTGTTCTTTTACCCTGTTAAAGAAAACATGCCTTGTGATCTCTCTGACTGTCATTTTCATGAATTCTTCATTCTTCACATCTGTGCTTAGACACCACCTGCCCTCCCGAAAGGCGTGAGTAAGATGCTCTCCACCCAGGTTCCCCTCACTTTCTCTTGCTGCAGATTACCAGCTGCCCAGTGCAGAGCTATCCTCCTTACCGGCCTTCAGCTCACCTGCAGGGCTGGCACTAGGCAACGTCACTGCCTGGCAGCAGCCCCAGCAGCCCCAGCAGCCACAACCGCCACAACCACCACAACCGCCACAGTCACAGCCACAGGCACAGCAGCCACCTCAACAACAGCCCCACTTGGTCCCTGTTTCTCTCAGCAACCTCATGTGAGTCTTTGGGAGGTTTTCTTTCCATGGGGATGGTGGGGAGTGAGGGACAAGTTTCCTTGGAGTTGTGTGTGTATTCAGTAAGTGGCAGTCCTGAGCCCCTCCACCCAGCCAGCAGGGCTGAGGGTGTAGGCTTTAGAAGATGAATAGAGTGGTGTGGACAGATGCAGCTAACACTCATTTCTCTTCTTTCCCTTTGACACGCGTCTCCCTCTCTCCTGACTCTCCACTCTCATTCTGTTGTGTTTACCCTGTCTGGTGACTTCTTCCCACTATTTCTGTTACTGTCTCTTGTGTCCTTGAACTCCAGCCCTGGCAGCCCCTTGCCCCATGTGGGTGCTGCTCTCACTGTCACTACCCATCCCCACATCAGCATCAAGTCAGAACCAGTGTCCCCAAGTCGTGAACGCAGCCCTGCACCTCCTCCACCAGCTGTGTTCCCAGCTGCCCGCCCTGAGCCTGGCGAAGGTCTCAGCAGCCCAGCTGGAGGATCCTATGAGACCGGGGACCGGGATGATGGACGGGGGGACTTTGGGCCCACACTAGGCCTGCTGCGCCCAGCCCCAGAGCCTGAGGCTGAGGGCTCAGCTGTGAAGAGGATGCGGCTGGATACTTGGGTACTGTAACATTGCCCTTCTGTCTGCCGGTGTCTGCGTCACCCAGGGATGCCCCACATGCACTCAGCCTGTTTTCTTTCCCACCTGAGGCCTTGTGGCCAGGCATTTCTTTTGGGTCAGTACTCACAGCCCTCGACCCCTTCTTGCAGCATTGTTCCCTGCTCAGTGACCTCCAGCTAGCCTCGCCCTAGAGTGTTACCCTCGGGAGTGGGTTGGGTGCATCTTATAGGCCACGCTGCCCCTCACACCACCTTCTCCATCTCCTTTCTTCACAGACATTAAAGTGATGGTTCCCACTCCCTCCTCTCAGCCTCCCTGATGAAGAGTTGACAATCTCACCGCCCACCCCTCCCTGTCCTGGGCTCCTCCCGCTCGACCCCAGTTCCTTTCTTCTGCTCCATGTCCTGTTGATGGTTACATTTGTGTATAATTATATTATTATTATTGTTATTATTATTATTATATTTTTAAATTCAAATTCTCGCTTTAGAGAGAGGGATGCTCTTGCCCCTTTCTTGCCCCCACCATTTTCACTGATGGGGGACTCTCTTTATCGCGGGAAAGGGGGGACACTTTGCACGTTGTACACATATGCTGCAGGAAGGGGGGGGAGGCAGTAGGCCTTGGAGAAGGACAGGTGCCGAGCCCTGCATGTGGAGCCCTCCCATCCCATTCCCAGATAGAACCAAAAACTACCCAACAACAAAACCCAGACAGTGGACTGAAACCCAAAGCTGGCTTGATGATGGGCTGGTGTCTCAGGGGATAGGAGGAGGCAGAGTTTTTGCTTCTGGGCTGTTTACGGCTAATACCCATCCTGGTCCCTCCAGCCTCCTGCACACATACCACACTCGCTGACCCTGTGTGCTACACCCTGAGATCTGGATGATAGGAAGGCTGGCTGCCTAGGAATCTGAGGCCAGGGCAGGAGCTTGAGGTAGGAATTTCTAGAGGTAACATGGAGAGAGAGAGAGAGAGACGACTGTAGAAAGAGGGCTGACGAGGACAGAAGGACTGGGTGTGGTGAATCGGGACCCTACCCCCCAGCTTTTCCTTTAAGATGTACAGTGCAATAGCTCCCCATCCTTTAGCCTGCCCCAACCCTAAAGAAAGCTGGCCTTTACTGGGAGACTTGGGAGAGGACCTTCAGTGAAGTGGCTCCAGGGTGGGCCAGAGGTGTCCTTTGGTTCCCAGGGGCACTGAGGGCAGAAGGCCTGTCAGGGGCAGGGTGGGGAGGGTACCTCTCGGCTTTGTGCACTTGTGTCCAGAAGAGTACACACTGGGCACATGGCGTGGTCTGTGGAACTAGAGGTTCCTATAGATGAGGCCCCTGGCCCTTCCCCTGCCCTCCAAGCTCCTGCCCCTGACCCACCTCCCAGCTCTTTGCGTGCTCCTTGTCTCGCTACCTCCTGTCCCTCCACCTCCAGGCCACATCCCAAACCTGCCCTCTTGCTACTGTAATTGTAAATAGAGACCTTTCAAATGTTAGTGGTGTCACAGTCCAGGAAACTGTTGTGTTTGTTGTTGTATTGATATGAAATGAGATTCTATTTTTGTCAAAGTATATTGTAATAATAATGACTCAAATGGCCCGTACTGTACAGATGAGATTCTTCTGCTGTGTTCTTGCCTTCCTCTCCCAGACTCATGCTTTGTTGCCTCCTCAGTGGGGCTGCAGCAGGCACCAGGGGCAGCAGAAGCATTGGGTCCTGGACCTCTTGCTGGATCTGAGGTCAAACTGGAGGGAATAGTCTGCCCCCTCCCCAGCCTGCGCTTTCACCACCCCTGCCCTTCTTCTGCTTCCCCACCCAGGAAAAGGGCGTGGGAGACCTCACACACTCCCCTGGGGCTTCCTCCCAGCTGGAGGGGAGAGTTAGACAAGGCTCAGTGTTGGAGTAAGACGGTCTTTGCTCACCTGTGACCCAGCCTTTTGTAGTATTTGACACTTGATGCAGGGAAGGAGCCAGAAGCAGAAGGGTGTGAGCATGCTCATGGGGGCGTATCTGGGTTCACCCTGTATTTATGTGTTTGTGTGCAGCTGTGCGGATGTACCTTTGAGTGACTCAAGCTCCAAGGACCTCTGTGTCTGTGAGCTGGGTGTGTTTACAAGGGATAGGCAGCTTCCAACTCTGTGGCTTCACCCCCCTCCTGGGGCTGCTCTCAGTCCCAAAACATTTTACTAAAGTTATGGGGGAGGGGAGCTAGTTGGCCTTCCTGCTTTCCCCCACAGCCTACCTCCACCAGGGCTTCACATTTGGAGCTCTGCCTCCATATGGCTGTCCACTAGCCCCACCCAGTCACAGTTCCATCCCTGGAGTTCTGACTTGTTTATGGAGCCAACTCAAGTTCCTCTTCCTCCTGGGAGCTTTGCCTTTCATAAGGCAGGGACACCCCCCATCCCCCTTTACCCAGACTTTTACTCCAGTAACTGACCAGGCATGGGGTGCCACCCACATGCCTCATCTTCCAACCCCTCCTCAGTTCTTAGAGGGAGTTTTAAGACTTGCTTACGGCCTTGAAAGAAGCTCCTGTGCTCCCCCTGAAGTAGCTGGCACATTGTAGGCTCTCAGTAAATGCTGAATGGGTGGATGACAGGTGCTCAATAAATGTGGAATCATGGCCTCATCTCAGGCCCATCCTTCTAGGCTGAGCTTGGCCACCGTTACACACAGCTGGGGGAGCCCTGTAGTTGAGTGTGCTACTCAACAGTTTGCCATCTGCTTCCCGAAAGCAAACCTGGCTTGTGATTGCCATGTATGGATGTGTGCATGCATTCTGTATATGTGTCTGTGTGAGGGTGTGTGTGTGTGTGTGTGTGTGTGTGTGTGTGTGTGTGTGTGTGTTATCTGTACACATGAGTTCCTGTGTCTTTGTCCCTGACAGTAGGGGCAGTTCGTAAGTGAATATGTGACATTTCTGCAGTTCAGTATCTCCAGGTTTCTCCTGGGGCTATGCAGGGGCTTCTGGCTGGCCAGGTGAATGGATCCCTGGGAACCCAGACCTCAGATGGGGACTTATTTTCTTCCTCTCACAAGCCAAATTTGCCTCCTATCCACTCCCTCTACAAAACTGGGTATTTGCCAAAGTAGCCTCTGGCGTCATCCAGTGCCCTTCCCACCCAGGTTCCCCTCTGCTTTCAGGGATAGTGGGACTGAGGGTCACCCTCACATGCCTCAGTGGAACACACTTCCTCCATCCCCAGCAGTGTATCCAACCGTCCCTCCCCAACTCCAACAGGAAGGAAGAAAGAAATGCACCTTTTCTTGCTCATTATTTATTTGTTTGGAGAGACAGAAATGATGGAAAAGTATCTAAAAATCTGTCTATTTTTACCCAACTCTCTGGAACCCCCTGTGGGGGAATGCAGGCTCTCTTATAGGCTGGGAGCTCCTTGTTCTACCCATCTGCCTCTACATAAGCAGAAGGGATGGGACATAATGGGGAAGGAGGGCTGAGATTCCCAAGGAGAATCTGAAATCTCCACCCCATTCACGTCCCAGAAAGAGGGAAGAAGGGAGGGATGGGGCCAGCCAAGAGCTGACCCATCCCCAAACTTGACAATCACCCACACTCCTGGCTCCTGGGTCTTGGGTGAGTCCAAGTGTGTGGCTGTTGATTTGTTTTCATTATTTCTTTCCGTGCTGTACGGTGATGCTTTCTAGTATTCTGCACATTAAGAAAAGTCCTTGAGATTCTTACGAGTTTGGTTTGGAAACTCTTTCACTATATTTGTTGTAAAGAGGTTTACTATTAAAAGAAAAAAGAACATGTTTCTGATACCTCAGTTTGGGTTTTGATTTCTTTGGGGCGTCGAGTAAGGGGAGGAAGACCTGGTGTGCCTGTCGAATGGGTGAGGATCTGGAGGGCAGGCTGTGGTGCCAGGTCTGTCAGGCACTTCCCAGGCAGAACCATGGGCAGTTGCTCCAGATAGAAACCTTGAAAGGGATCCTGCAACATGGGAAGGACAGATGTTCCTAGGGTCAGGTCTAGCCCTCCCACTGCAGACAGCCATTCTTAGCAGACTTCCTTTGGCACAGTTAAACAGATGGAGCCCACCTTCACAGCCCAGCGGTGTCCCGCCAGCACAGTGACATGCTCCTTCTACGTTGGCTTCTACTTCTGCTGTCGGCAGAGTCTGGCACCTCTGGAAGGCTTGATACACTGCGCTGCACCTGGTCTGTGTCATGTGCCGAAGCAGCAGACAAGTGAGGGGTCTTTGCTCAGTGGCTAAGACTGCCCTGTAAATGCTTGTGGTGATGTGGTCTCCTGATAGGTGTTAGGAGAGGAGAGGAGTCAAGTCAGGCAAGGCACAGAATGTCTCCAGCCTCAGATTTCCATATTGCAAAATATGTTGGCCCTGCCTTTCTCACAAGGTCACTGGATTTCACCTCACTTCTCCCTCAACAGTGGCAAAGAGATGATGTCCTGATCAAGAAAGGGTTAATAGGATATTGTTCTCTAGGCAGGGGCTGTAGCTCATTTGATAGAGTGCTTGCCTAGTTCAGTCTCTAATACCACAAAAAAGCAGGCATGGTAGTGCACACTAGATGTTCTAGGTATAGGCAGGAGGGTCAGAAGTTCACAGTCACCCTCAGCTATGTAGGGACCCCATCTAAAAGAAAAAGATATTACTGTCCTTCCACAATGGCTTCCCACTATCTCTGCCTGTTCCCACACTTGAGTAACCAATAGAAAAAGGCAAGTAATGGCATGTGCTTTCAAATGGGAAGGGTGGCTTCTTGTTATCTTCCCTGATGCTATACACCAGCGTTGTGGAAAGCCCACATGCCAAGGAGACCAGTGGCCTCCTGCCAGCTGCCATTTGAATGAGGTCATCTTATGAAGTATAATTCCCTAACTTCTCCAGACATTGCTCCAGGGGAGATCGTACAAGCAAGATGTACTACCCAGCTCAGCCATGCTCATGGAAAGGACTCTTCTCTAAGGTGACCTCAGAACCCAAAGTCTTAGCAAACATTTCTGCTCAGTGCATCTCCCATCTACCTCAGTCTGTCTTGCCTCCTCTTCCTTCCTTCCAATAGGAAGAAGACCCCACTGGGTTCTGGGATAAGCCTTACTTACTGTTACTCACAAAAACTTGTGTTCCTTGTCTCTTTTGGTGTTTTCCCACCCCGTGTAGTTCAGTTCTTGGGGTTGGTTTTGGCCGATGGACTAATGAGCTGTAATGTGTATCCCTTCTGAAATACAGGTAGTCCTGCCTGTCCAAGTGCTGGTTCCCCTGTCTTGAGCATTGTGGAAGAGCATTGTGTCAGTGTGAAGTGCCATGGATCAAATCAGCCTGGGTTGAGGGTCTGATGCCCTCTTCTGGCCTCTGCAAGCACTGCATGCAAGTGGTATGCTAACATAGCTGCAGACAAAATACCCCCATACATATTTATTTAAAGCAGTCTGGATTGCCAACCAGGGGAACTTTATGTGAATAGAAATGAGGCCTGCACTATCACTATACTATGCTGGCCAGTGTGGTACTTCTCTCACTCAGTTGTGAGGCCTTGACTGATACAGAGGTCTGTGGATTCTGCATAGTCCAGAGTGTGGTCTAGTTCTGACACTTGCTGGATGTTCCTATACAACATGAACAGCTGCCTGGTTCCTTTAATTTACACCTGCCCTTCTCAGGCTATCCCCAATCTTTGGCTATGTTGATAATCTGACCTCTTCATGGTACTCCATAGCTCAACACGTAAAGTACAAAGGCCTTGCTGGTTCTCAAAGCCTTCAACAGGCCAATACAAGCCCCCTTCCAGGCTCAGTCCATGCCGTTCCTTGGACTCTAGGTGTACAACAGAACAGAAAGGAATCAGTTGGTTCCTACTGTTAGTAGGAACAGGAGACAAAAGAACCAGTAGAAACTGGATACATCCACTCCAAACTATTGGTCTGGGAAGTATCTTAGAGGAAGAGTTTGAACTGAACACTTGAAGGCATGTAGGAATTTCCTGAGCATATGGGGCCTTACAGAAATCAAAACACTGGTGAAAGCCAACAAGAATAGCATGTAGAACTGAAGGGGTAGGCAGAAGCCATGTGAAGGGCTTTCCTTAGCAAGTGAGGCTTTATTCTCCATATTCTAGGTCTTCAAAAGAGTTTAAGCAAAGAAATGACTCAGGTAAGCCAGGAGCTGGGGTGACAGACAGGAGAATGGGGAGTTCAGGGCAGCCTGGGTTTCACAGTAGGACCTGTGTCAGAATGACCACAGAAAACTGAAGTAGGGCAAAGATGCATGCTTGCAGTCCCAGCACAGACAAATCAAGGCAGAAGGATCAGGAGTTCAAGGACATCTGGATTACAGAGTGAACTGCAAGGCAGGCTGGCTTACATAAGACACTACTTCACAAAACGGAAATAGAAGAATACTTGTTAGCAAAAACTGACAGCAATGCATTTTGGAAGGATTACTGAATCAGACCAGAGGCTGGCCTAGTCAGGAGTCTCTCTCTTTCTCTCCCTCCCTCCTTCTCTCCATCTATCTTTCTCTCTTTCTCATCAGGAGTAGTCTACTACAGAGTTTCTTTTCCTTCCTCCCTCCCCTCCTTCCTTCCCTCCCCCCCCCCCTCCCTCCCTCCTTCCCTCCCTCCCTTCCTCCCTTCCTTCCTTCAGGCTGTTTGACACAGGCTCTCTCTGCCCTCCTGGAACTCACTGTTCAGACTGGCTCTGAATTTACAGAGATCTGCCTGCCTCTACTGGTATCAAAAGCATGTACCACCACAACTGGCTCACATGGCTTCTTAAACTTTTCTTCTCACAAACCTCTCTTTAGCTGAATTCATGTTCTGTACATCCAGAACATGAAATGTGCGAATCAAACAGTTGCTGAAAGTGACACGTTTGTATTTGTGTATGTATGTGGGTGTAGGTACATGAAGGCCAGAGCTGGTAGGTGTCCTCTGTCGCTCTCTACCGAATCAGGAGTTTGTCATTTTAGTCATACTAGCTGGCCACAAGTCCCAATGATCCTCCTGTCTCTGTCTCCCCAATGTGGGATTATAGGCACCCACAAATGTACGCAGCTTTGCTGCAGGGGACCTGAAGGCATACTTGTACCATCTCCATAGCCCCCCAAATTTATTTTAAATAAAATTTTTTAACTTACATAAACTACCTATATTTATAATCTTAACAGTTTTTAAAGATTAAAGCATCCAGCCCAGCTAAGACTACATGAGACCATGTCTCAAAAAAAAATTAAGGCAAACTTTCATACTAATGAGACAGATTTATTATAATGTAAATCTTGGCTGAAGGTTGGGTATAGTGGTACATGCCTTTAATTCCAGTACTTGGAAAACAGTCAGGCAAAGCTCTCTTGAGTTCCAGGACAGCCTAGGCTACACAGTGAAATCCTGTCTTAAAAACCAAAAATCATAATCAATTAATCTTGGCTGAATATTTGACATTCTCCATGTCGAACCTCTTCAATATTTTTCAAGACTAATACTTTGCTTGAATACTGTCAGCACTGAGTATGCTGCTTCACATACAGTACAAATCGGCAAGTGTAGCCTGGTTGGTTTTGTCACAATCTAGAATCACTGGAAAGAGACAACCTCAACTGAAGCACTACCTGGAGGGGCTGCAGAGATGGCTCAGGGATGGCACAGGGACCTTGCCCAGCAAGCAGGAAGTTCTGGGCTCAAACTTCACTCAGCACCAAATACTTCAGAGGTGGTGCCACATACCTGAAAACCTAGCTCAAGGTCATCCTCTGCTATGTATTGAGTTCAGGATAATGTGAAATATACGCATTCTGTTCAAAACTAAACCAAACATTCTAACATGATCCCAAGGATCTTAAAAAATACTTATTGGACAGGCTAGGGAATGACATTTTCTGGCACAGTGCCTACACAAGACAAATGAGACACGGTACATATTTTTGTTGTGGTTTTTTTTAATGTGATTTTACGTGTGTGTGTGTGTGTGTGTGTGTGTGTGTGTGTGTGTGTGTGTGCGCGCGCGCGCGCGCTCTCGTGCATGGGTATTCATGGAGGCCAAAGCAGGACATCAAGTTTATTGGAACTAATGTTACAGGCAGTTGTGAGATGTTTACATGGGTGCTGGAAACAATTTAGGTCAGCAAACATTTTTTTGTTGTTTATTTTATGTGCATTGATGTTTTGCTTACATGTATGTCTGTGTAAGGACAATTGTGAGCGACTGTGTGGATGCTAAGAATTGAACCCAGGTCTTCTGGAGGAGCAGTCAGTTCTCTTAAGACTGAGCAAACATTCTTAATGCTCCAACACTCCTTTTGTTTGCCTCAGGACACACGCGATTTTTTTAAATAAAAAATACTCTCAAGTTGCCACTTTTTGCAGCTTCTCTCCTTTTTAGCTGAAGGACAAGCTCCTTGAGTATTATCATATAAAATAGAACTAGGGTGTGGGTCTCTTGGACTCAGCTACCAAGGTCAGTAGTTCTTAGGAGCAATCAGTGTTATCTAATTGTTCATGCCACGAGGCCAGTGATTATTACGTTCTGACTCATCCTTAAGTCCCATGGGCTATCTTTTCCAGCCTTGTGATTGTGTGGGAACTTGTTCAAGAAACAGCAGATGTGGAAGGGACACAGGCGATCCTACCTCAGGCTCTGGACTTGAATGTTTGCAGCCTGAAATCACTACCTGGACGAAGAACAAATTCATTCTCCTGCCCTATTTCACGGTCTTGAGTATCAAAAGGAAGAGGTAGCCCTGTAGCATAGTTTACAATCCCCCTCCCCCACCGTGTTCTTTCCACCCAGCCTAGCGCAGTTCCTTGGTAGGTTTGCAGCAGGTCAGTTCCGGCCTCTCCGGTGAGTCAGATTTACCCCTTAGCCCCGTATCAGCTCAGCTCCACCTCTCGGTGTCTGTCCAGCCTTGGGAAGCGTCTCCACCCTCACAGGAGAGCCGCCCAGGACTGCTCCTATTTAGGACATGCGTTACCACGTGCCCAAAGCATGCTGGGTGCCCCTGGGGAGGGGGAAGGCCCGCAAAGCGCCGGGTCACGCGCCCGCCACGCACCGCCCCCACGTGACCCGCGGTGTATTCCGGAGAGCGATGAATTGCTTCCGGGTTTCAAAGCAACCCTCCATTCTAAGGCGAAAAGGGGCGGGTGTAGAAGGTAGGCCGCAGAGTCGCCTAACATCCATTTCCGCACGTTTTGCCCCCAGAGGTGTCACTGTGCGCTTGACTGCTTCTCTGGGGCTTCACGGGTCGCAGAACACGCTCCCGAGCTCCTCGCATAGTAATGCCGCTCGTGGAACAAAGGCCTTCAAGCCACGCCCGGCGCCGCCTGCTGTTCAGTGGGAAGTAGGTAACTAGGCTCACTCCATTGGCCCTTTCAGTGAATGATGGAAGCACAGGCCAACCGCTGTCTGCACAAGACGCGTGCGTACTTCTCAAAAGGTGGGGAAACTACGAGTGAAGCAACTGCTTTCGGCAGTCTCTCTTTGGCTTCGAGAAGTTGCGCATGCGTAAACTACCATCGTCAACTTCCTGCACAAATTGAGAGTTAGCACCCTCTGCCCTCTTGGCACTTTTACTGAGATTGACAGCACTGCGTAAGATCTGTCATTGCCTGGGCGTTCCAGAAGGAGAACCCAACAGGCGAATGCAACGATTTGTCATTGTCAAAACTGTTAACTACAAAGTTCACTCGGAAAAACTGCGTGATTGAATTATAAAGAAAAAATGAAAAAAATCGCGGGGCTGGGGCTGTAACTCTTTTGGTAGACTGCTCTCCTAGCATGCACAGAACCCGGGGGTCGACCTGGTATGTGCTTATAGTGGCGCATGCCTGTAATCCTGGCACTTGGGAGATGAAGTGAGGAGGATTCAAGGCCAGACGACCTAGTGAGTTCAGGCTGTCCGAAAATATATGAGACTCTTGTCTTAAAACAAACCAAACAAAAACAAAGCCGCAAACGATTTTGTTTGGGGAAGTATTCACAGATGCCCTCCGATTTAACGGGCCACAGGTTGGACACGCCTGGCTGTATTTTCCCGTCTTCTAGCGATAGCTTGAGAGCTATTGGCCCGAATCTGTGCAGACACTTTGCTACAGTAGTAAGAATATTTATTTTACAGTATTAAAATATTTTACAGTAGTAAGAAGAATTTTAGAATATTTCACAACTTGTCTTACATTCTTTCTTTCAAGAGGTCCTCACATAACCCCTCTAGTGGGATGGAGGTGTAGCTTAGTTTAGTGGTAGAGCACTTCCTAGCAGGAGTTTCGTTCTCAGATTACAATGGCCACCAAATCCCATAGACTGGTCACAAGTTGAGGATTAGGATGTTGGAGTCCCCATAAAACACTGTCAAGGTGAAGCAGCTGAGAAGCCCTATCTCCCCATCCAGGGTCCTATATTATTTGGGACTACCTCCTGGCTCACAGTGACCTTGTGTCAAGTTGGGTGGTAAACTCTTTTTTTTTTTTTTAAGATTTATTTTATTTATACAAGTACGCTTTCTTTCTTTTTTTTTTTTTTAAGATTTATTTTATTTATACAAGTACGTTGTAGTCATCTTCAGACACACCAGAAGAAGGAATCAGACCCCATTACAGGGATTGTGAGCCACTATGTGGTTGCTGGGAATTGAACCCAGGTCCTCTGGAAGAGCAGTCAGTGCATTTAACCACTGAGCCATCTCTCCAGCCCGGGATGGTTACTCTTTTTTGTTTGTTTGTTTGTTTTGCTTTTTGTTTTTCAAAACAGGTTTCTCTGTGTAGCCCTGGCTGTCCTGGAACTCACTCTGTAGACCAGGCTGGCCTCGAACTCAGAAATCCGCCTGCCTCTGCCTCCCAAGTGCTGGTATTAAAGGCGTGCACCACCACTACCCAGCTGGGGTGGTTACTCTTAAAGGAAGAACATAGACACAGTTAAAGTCAAAGCACTGGAAAAATGATGTGCCTGTGATCTAAGAGCCTTCACAGGTTGTAACTGGGGGGAGGGGGTTGGAATGGTTAAGCTCGGTGAGCAGGGAAACCCCCAGAGCCCTGCAAACATCTGAAATTAGCTCTTGAAGTTAAAATATAACAAAATAGCAGAAGCATTGGTGGAGCAGAGGAATGATAAAGATGGGATGTGTTGATGGTTACCTGGAGAGAGCCAGAGGCTGGAGTGGAGACAAGCATAGCAGAGTGCATGCTGTTGGCAATGGCCTGTTTACTGGTTAAATGCTGGGACTCTGGCATCCATTTTATATGTATGAAGTATAATTTAAATGGTGGGCCTAGTGACAAAAATACTTGGGAAACTAAGGATTGAGAATTCAAGGCTGGCCTGGACTGCCAAGTGAATCCAAGGCCAGTCTACTGTGTTTGCTTTCTAAACTTGTGATAAAGCATTCTAACAAGAGCAGCTTGGGAAGGAATGGGTTTATTTCAGCTTACAAGTTAACATTCATCACCAGAAGAAGCTAGGACAGGAGCTAAAGGCATGTACCTGGATGAAGGAACGGAAGTGAAAACCTTGGAGAAACACTGCTCACGGGCTTGATTGCTGGCGCGTTTGCAGCTATTATTTTTATGCTGTTTTAAAGATTTCCTTAGAGACTGGAGAGACGGCTCAACAGTTAAGAGCACTTGTTCTTTTGGGAGTCCTGGGTTCAGTTCCTAGCACCCACATGGTAACTCACAATCATTCCAACTTCAGTTCCAGAAGGTCTGACACTTTTTTGAGCTTCATGGACAGCAGGCACAGAGGTAATGCACAGACATACAGTGCAGGCAGAACACTCAAACACACGAAATAGATACATCTAAAAAATAAGAGATTTATTAAGTGTATGTATACCACACGTGCAGGTGCCCAGTGGAGGCCAGAAGCCTGCGTGGGGTGCCCTGGAACTGTAGTTATAGGCAGTTGTGAGCTACCTGATGTGCGTGCTACAGCTCTCTCCCAGAGATCCTCTAAAGCAGCAGTCGGTGCTTTTTAACTACTGAGTCATGTCTCCAGCTATAGCTACTTCTTGCTTTCTTTTTTATTTACCTTATCTAGTTAATATGTCTGTTTATTGTGGTGCTGGGAATAGAACTCACAGCCTTATCCATGCTAGACAAACATTCTACTGTTTAGCTACATCCCCAGGCCCCAGCTATCCCACAGGCCAGTCTGATGGAGGCAGTTCTTCAACTGAGGATCCCTCGTTGTGTGAGTTGACAACAAAGATTAGCTCTCACAGCCAGTCTGACAGTTTATCAAGACCTTATCTCAAAATAAAGTCTCACAATGAGTTAGACAAGGTGGCACATAGTCTCAGCAGAAAGTGAGTCTGAGGCCAACCGGGGCTACATAGCAAGTCTTTAGGAAGAAGAGAGCTGGAGAGATGTCTTAAATGTTAAAAGTACTGGCTGATCTTCTGGAGTATCGGGTTCAATCCCCAGCACCCACAAGGTAGTTCATAGTCATCTGTAACTCCAGTCCCAGAGGTTTTAACACCTTCTTCTGGCCTCTGAGTGCACACTGCATACACATGGTGCATAGATATACATGCAAAACAAACCATACATGTAAAATTAGAGAGAGAGAGAGAGAGAGAGAGAGAACAAGAAGGACAGTAGAATTCTTGCCCAGCATTTGTTAGTGCCTGTGTTTAATTCTCAATATTTTAAAATGAACAAATAGGAGCCAGAGAAAAACTTAAATAAATAAATGATAAAACAAATAGCATAAAATGTTCAGTGTAAAATCAGGTGCTGATCCCATGTACTGCCCTCTCCATCCTTGAAAATTTGCATTGTGTGTTGCTTATAAAAGCTCTCAGAACTCTGTTGGTGTGTCCAAGTGACAGAGAGCTTGTCAGGCATGCCGGATGTTCTGGGATTCCTGCCCAGGTAGAGGGAGGAAAGGAGGCAGGGGCAGCAGCATGGGGTCTCTCAGCGCAGAACGGGCCCTGAGTGTGCTGCACTTGGTTCATAAAGCGCCTCTAACACTGGCAGGAGGGCCTCACACATGCAAACCTTTTTTAGTAGAGTTATTCAGCTTTATGCGTTTGGATGTTTTTTTCTGAATATGTGTATATGTTCCATATGTGT
Organism: Rhabdomys pumilio; assembly: GCA_030674055.1. Classification (NCBI taxonomy): domain Eukaryota; kingdom Metazoa; phylum Chordata; class Mammalia; order Rodentia; family Muridae; genus Rhabdomys; species Rhabdomys pumilio. The sequence goes on along the minus strand of JANHMN010000001.1, from coordinate 63,839,518 downwards.
GCCTGATACCCGTGGGGTCAGAAGAGGGTGTTGGATCCCCTAGAACTGGAGTTGGGATGGTTGTATGTTGTCTTCTGCTACTTTGCAGATTCTTCTTTCTTCCATCTTCTCCACTTTTTTTCCACCCTTTCAACCTTCTAAAACTAGATAGAAAAGGGGACAGAAAGGAAAGAGGGAGATGTTATTGTTAGACTACTTCCTGCTGATTATGGGGGGGGGCATTGAGTTCCTTGGGGCAAGTTTGATCTTCGCTGTCAGGATATCTAATCTCTTATTTTTTCTTTGTACATGACTACTTAACAAACTATGACCAACAACAACCCACCTATCGGCCCCAGATTTCCAAATGACACACAGTTGCAGAAACTTTCTACAGCTGCCAAAAGTACTCCCCTATAGAGTAAGAGGCAAATCATAATCACCTGCTATGCTCAGTTAGAAGCAACCCCATATCTCCAAACCTGGGATCAAAACAAAAACACATTCCCATAATATTTCTGTGCTTTCAAAGGAACCACAACTCCAAAATTGTTATTACAGTTGTGAACTACTAGGTGGATGCTGGGGTTGTAACCCAGGTCTTCTCAAGAGCAGCAAGCACTCTAAACTGAGCCATCTCTTCAGCCCATACACAGATCTTTGAAAAGGCAAAAGAAGGGGCTTGGACTGTCAGCAGATGGGGGTGCAGGCAGGCACTAACATAGGCCACAGCCTTCTCAGGATGTGTGCTCAGGGTAGGGCACCACAAGACCACCCTGTTTACAAATGTCAGGGAGTCAGGCTGAAATGCATCACTGAGGGTCTCCTGAAAGCAGTCTTTGAGAATCAGTGGCTCATGCCATCGACCCTCTTTCTGCCCCCCTTCCAGTTTAGTGAAATGCTAAATATAGAAGGGACGGTATTGATCTCTGAGGTGAAGGATTGATTGGGACAATATTAATGAAGTTGGCAATAGACCCATTTCCCTTTCAGAGGTGGAAGCTGACCTTGAATGGCATTGAGTTGACAAGTGGTGACAATGAGGAAAGAAGGAAAGAAGATGTCAAATACAATTTACTTTATTACCATCATTTTGTAGAAGGAGAAAAAGGTAAAAAGCCTTCTAGAACATGCCTACAGGGCATGTGGAACAATGGAGCAGCGGTTTTAGGAAGTAGAATGGTTTAGTGAGTTCTTTTTTGCTTGTTTTTTAAGACAGATCTCTTTATGCCTTTATGCAGTGCTGGCTGTCCTGGAACTTACCATTTAGGCCAGGCTGGCCTTCAACTCACAGAAACACTACGAGCTGCCCTGCCTCCATATGCTGGGATTAAGTGCATGTGCCACCACGCTCTGCTGTCTCTTGAGATCTTGGCTGCAGGGAAGGCGCAATACAAGAAGCTGGTAGTGCGGTGATGACTGATGGGCTAGGATTCCTCATCACTGGAAGGCTGAGCTTGGTCCTGAACACTGGTGTTCCTAGAGTAAGCAGTTCTACTGCACTCATTCCCTGGTACCTGCTCCTTTGCCTTCTGTGCCAGAGAGGTAGGTGCCGACTAGGAGCTGTGGTGTGTTTGGCACAGAGTTTTAAGGTAGTCAGAATTTAGTGGGGCATGGTGGTGCACACATTTAATCTCAGCACCCAGCACCAAGGCAGGCAGATTTTAAAGTTAGCTTGGTCTACAAGGTGAGTTCTAGGACAGCCACAACCACATAGTGAGACCCCGTTTAAAAAAGGAATCTATCTAAATTGGTTTCTGACACTTAAAAATCATATTTCAAGGGCTGGAGAGACGGCCCAGCAGTTAAGAGAGCATGCTGCTCTTTCAGAGGACATGAGTTTTGTTCCCAGCACTCACTCTCAGACAGCTCAAAACTGCCTGTAGCCCCACCTCTGACCTCTGCAGCATCTGAATTCACGTACACAAACCCACACACAAACTTACATGCACTTAATTAAAAATATATAAAATATTTTAAATAATTTGGATTTTTTTTTTAATGAAAAATGGGGCTCAGCTGTTAAGAGCACTGACTGCTCTTCCAGAGAGCCTGAGTTCAATTCCCAGCAACCACATGGTAGCTCACAACCATTTGTAATGGGATCTGAGGCTCTCTTCTGGTGTGTCTGAGGACAGTGATGGTGTACCTACATACATGAAATAAATAAAATCTTTAAAATAATTTTTTTAAAAAATGCAAAGTGAGTCTGGTGATGCACACCTATATAATTTTGTCACATGAGGCAGAGACAGATGGATTACTGTGAGTTCTAGGCTAACCAGGGCTGAGACCCTGCCTCAAAACATCCAAACAATCAAGTGAAAAACTGAAAAACAGGCAGAACTAGAATGGGTAACTGTCCTGGTTGGTTTCAGCAGTCAACTTGATACAAAACTTCGAGTCACCTGGGCAGAGGGAATTAATCTTACTAAAGAGTTGTTCAGATCAGATAAGACTGTGGGCACATCTGTGGGACAGATTTTCAATTGTTATTTGAGGAAGGAAGGCTCAGTCCACTGTAGCATACATACCTAGTTAAGTAGGCCTAGGCTGTGTAAGAAAGGTACATGGGCCTGGAAACAAGCCAGTAATCAGGGGAGATAGGGTTTGCCTTCCTCTAAAGGAAGCAGAGCCAGGGGTAGTGTCGCAAGAATTTAATCCCAGGTCTCAGGAGGCAGAGGCAGACAGATCTCAGAATTTAAGGCCAGCATGGTCTAGAGAGGGAGTTTCAGGACAGCAAGGCTACTCAAAAAAGAAGAAGAAGAAGAAGAAGAGGAAGAAGAAGAGGAAGAGGAAGAGGAGGAAAGAAGAAAAAGAAAAAAGACTGAAAGAAAAAGGAAAGCAGACACAGAAAATGCTGCGTTGGTGGCACAGGAGAGGTTGCTGTACCCGAGCACTTTCTGCATAGTGGGTGGGGCACGAGATTGTCTAGCATGTGTCTTCTCTGCCTGGTACACTCTGGCCCACAGGACGAACTACTCTTTTGGAGAGAGGTCTGTTCTTTGGCTGCCTTCTCTTCACTCCTTTTCAGGGTAGTATCATCAGCTCCCGATTTTAAAGCAATCCTTAAAGTCCCACGGCTCACAGCACATTGTGCACAGCCTGAAACTCCCTCTGGAGCTTAACACCTTTGTGTCCAGTCACTGTGGGGTTGTATTCAGGTTGTTTCACTGGTTATATTTAACAGGAACACGGGAGCTTTAGCATTGAAGACATCAGTTTCTCCTAAATTCTTTATTGTAGTTAATAGTCACACTACTTTCTTAGATGCTCAAATTATGTCTGAGTATCTCTCTTTCCAAATGTGAGTGTGCACAGAAGTGTGTATGTGTGTAGTAGACAGGTATTTAAGACGAGGAACAGGAACCATGAGATGACTCAGCAGATAAAAGCATCTGTCATGCAAGCCTGACGACCCCAGCTTCATTCCTGGAACCTATGTAAAGGTGAAGGAGAGCTCAGTCCAGTATCATCCCAGACACACACACACACACACACACACACGCACGCACGCACGCACGCACGCACGCACGCACGCACGCACGCACGCACACACGCACGCACGCACGCACACAACATATCTCAGTGCTTAAGAACACTTACTGCTCTTGCAGAGGACCCAGGACCCACATTAGGCGGCTGACAATCGCCTCTAAGTCCAGCTCAGTTGCGTGGAGTCTAAGGCTGTCTTCTGGCCTCCTATAGCTCTAAACGTATGTAGTGCACACACAGACAAGCAGGCACAAGTAATAGTAAGTTTAAAAGAGCAGTAGCAACATCTTTTGTGCATTCCTTTTTCACTTCCTAATGTCATATTTATTTTGTCACAATATGTACTTTGCTATATCTTTTAAAGGAAATGTTTTAATTTTATAGGTATGAGTGTTTTGTCTGCATGGGTGCTTATACCTCACATGAATATCTTGTGTCCATGGGAGCCAAAGGAGGACACTGGATTCCTCAGGACTCAAGTTAACAATGTAGGTGCTGGGAATTGAACTCAAGTCCTCTGCAAGAGCAGCCTGTGCTCTTAACCACTGAACCATCTCTCCAGGATGGGACCCCTTTTCTTTGGAAGGCTCTCTATAAATCTGTTCCTTCCTACCTATCCACTATAGTTCCCTAGGTCAGCTTCACTGTCATTTTGCATGAAAATTACAAAACTTTCTTAATGATTAATAAGATTTTCATCTAAAGCATAGTTGGGGGTTTTTTTCTCCTCTGTTATGTGAACTTTAGTGGGGTGGTTTTTTTTGTTTGTTTGATTCGTTGGTTGGTTTTTTGGTCTTTTTTGAGATAGAGTCTCTCTATGTAGCCCTTGCCATATAGATGAGACTGGCTTGGAACTCAGAGAGTTTGCCTCTATTTGTGCCTCCTGAGTGTTGAGATTAAAGATGTGTGTTCAGTTATATTTATTATATTTTAGTTATATATAGTATTATATATCATATATAATATATGTTAATATTAGTTATGTAATAGATAATAAGTATTAGTTAATAGACACTTCTCTCCTCATCCCAGACAGTTTTCTCTTTAGCAGATGCTTGATCCCTCATGAAACCCTGGATGACCTCTGACCCTGAGCACAGAGCTTTACTCCTTCAATAGAGTGGAGTGAATTCTGAAAGTTTTTTGTTTTGTTTTTTAATTTATTTATTTAGATATTTTTTTAAATGTAGGAGTGTTCTGTCTGCATGTACACCTACGTGCCAGAAGATGGTTGTGAACCACCATGTGGTTGCTGGGAATTGAACTCTGGACCCCTGGGAGAGCAGTCAGTGCTCTTAACTGCTGAGCCATCTCTCCAGCCCGAATTTTTAAGTTCTTGTGAAGAAAACAGAAGTCCCCCCCTACCCCCCGCCCTCTGCCCAATGCCTCTATGCAAGCCAGTCTCGGTCAAAAGGCACTGTGAACTTCATACACAGCCAACATGAACAAAGTGTTCTCTCAGCTCACTTGATACAAGGGTCCAAGGGATTTTTTTTTTTTTTTTTGATAAAAGCATAAACAACTGCTACTCACATGCAGAGTCATAGCAACGCTCACCTCACTGAAGAGACGACTGACTGTGCTTAAGCTGAAAAGATGTTAAAGCATCACTCTTTCTTTACACGGTGGATCATACCTATAACCCCAGCACGCGGAAACTGAGGCAGGGTTGGAAGTTTGAGGCAAGCCTGGGCTAAAGAGTGAGATGGTCTCTGAAAACAATGAAAACCAAACCAAACGGGCCGGAGAGACAACTTGGTGGGTAAGAGTACTTTCTGCTTTTGTAGAGGACCCAAATTCAGTTCCCAGCACCCATGTTGGATAGTCCACAACATCTCCAGGAGATCTAACAGTTTTCTGACCACTGTAGGCACTGAACTCACATGCATGTACACACACACCCACACACACACCCACACCCACACACACACATATATATATATATATATATATATATATATATATATATATAAATAGGCAGCTAACAGCTCAGTGGGAAGAGTATTTGTTGTATAACTATGAAAGCTAGAGTTTTTTGATAAACAGTACCCAAATAAAAGCCAACCGTGGCAGCAGGTATCTGCAGCCCAGGGCTAGGAGCATGGGGATCTCTGAAGCTCACTGGCCAGACTAGCTGAAACTCAGCCTTCAGGTTTAGTGATAGATCTTGTCTCAAAAAATCATGTTGAGAGTGATTAGAGGAAGATTCCCAGCATCAATCTCTGGCCTCCGAGACACACACACACACACACACAAACACCACACCAAAAAGAGAAAGCACTAAATGAATATCCCTCTTTGTTAGTGTAAGTCTGTCTTAATTACTGATCTATTGCTGTGAAGAGACACTATGACCAAGGTAGCTCATAAAAGACAGGGGTGGCTTGTAGTTTCAGACTGTTAGTCCATGATCCTTATGGTGGGAAGCATAGCATGCATGGCACTGGGGCTGTAGCTGAGAACTTACATCCTGATCTTCAGGCAGGAAGCAGAGAATAAGAGACATAGAGATGGAGACAGACAGACAGACAGACTGACTGACTGACTGACTGACTGACTGATTGACTGACTGAGGGTATCATGGAATTTTGAAACTTCAAAGCCTACTCTGATGATTTGCTTATGATTGAACCAAGGGCTAGCCCTATTAGGAGGTGTGGCCTTGTTGGAGTAGGTGTGGCCTTGTTGGAGTAGGTGTATCACTGTGGGCATGGGCTTTAATACCCTCGCTTCCTAATTGCCTGGAAGCCAATCTTTTCTTAGCTGCCTTTGGAACAAGAGGTGGAACTCTCAGCTCTTCCATGCTGCCATCTCCCACTTAAATTAATCCCAATTAAATGTTGTCCTGTATAAAAGTTGCCTTGGTCATGGTGTCCACAACAGTAAAACCTGAACTAAGACACCTACCCTGAGTGACACACCTCCTACACCAAAGCCACGCCTCCTAATCCTTCCTAAACAGTCAACTAGGAAACAAGCATTCCAACATCTGAGCCAGTGTGGGCCACGTCTTTCAAAGCATCACAGTTCTAAATGGCTCCTGTTGAGGAATGAGGTTCCAAGCTTCTCGTCTAACCCCAGAGTGCTCCAGTCTTACCTCCTGAGCGTGTTTACCATCTTCTAATGTCAGCCTCTGGCTTTGGTGTAGCTCAGTGGTGAGTGCCTGCCACATTCGCCATACATCCTACAGTGTCTTTGTGAATCTTTCGTTCATTTGGCTGAAAATAGCATCTTTAACAAACCCTGTCCTTCTGTCCTTGACACTGATTCCTTCTTTAAGGCATTCTTCCTCTACCTGTCTCCCACTGTCAGACAAATCTGTTGAAATCCTACCTGCAAGAGCTGATGAAGCCTTAGCCATGAAGACACCTAAGCCTGACCACCTAAGTTCTGTCCCTAGAACCCACCATGGTGCAAGCAGAGAACTGGTTCCCTCAAGTTGTCCTCTGACCACCACATGCATGAAGTGGCATATGGGTGTACACGCAGGTTCATTCACAGTAAGTAAATAAATGTTATAATTTGTTTTTTAAGACAGGGTCTCACTATGTAGCTGTGGCGAATCTGAAACTATGTAGACCAAGATGGCCTTAAACTTGTCAAGATACACTTGCCTCTGCCTCCTGAGTTCTGGGATTAAAGGCAGAATTAAAAATGTGTGCTACCACACATGGCTCCTATTGTAATAATTTAAAAAAAAGATTTATTTACTTTTATGTGTATGGATGTTTGCCTGCATGTATACACGAATGCCCAAGGCAAGAAGAGGATGTCGTCTTATCCTCTGGACCTGGAGTTACAGATGGCTGTAAGCCACACGTGGGTGCTGGGAACCAAACCCAGGCCCTTTGCAAGAGCAACACGTGCTCTTAACTGATGAGCTGTTTTGTCAGCCCTGTCATTTAAGACAAAATAAATAAATAAATAAATAAATAAATAAATAAATAAATAAATGAAGGTTAAAGAAAGAAATCTTACCTGCACACAAAGTCCAGTTCAGATCCCCCTTTCCATAAATTGCTGTTAAAGCCCCTGGAAGCCCCCACCTTCCTTTACTGTATACCATCACTGGGCTATTCTGTAGATATTTGTCTTTTTCTGTAGTCTCTTACTTTCTCAGAGGACATGGACTACTTCTTAGCTACATTTGAACCAAGAATATTCTCTCCTCACCATTGGTATCCAAGGCTGGCTGGAGGGACCTGGGACACAGCCCAGTGATGGATGTGCGCAGGGTCCTGGATTCAAACACAGCAGAACATGGAATAAAACCACAGCCGTGTGTGATGTTTACCTCTTAGTGCGACCGATTTTAATTAGTCAGTTCTCATTAATTTGTTAATGTCTACTTTTGGGCTCTGCAAGGGGAGCCGTGGTGCTTTGTTTCTGAACTGACTGCATTGTTGGAGGTGAACATTCTGGGGGCACTGGAATATATTAGAGATACCCCTTAAAAAAGAGGGTAAATTTTCTTCTGGGCTCTGATGTTAATAACTCTTGTCTGTGCTTTTACATTTTAATTTTACTAAGTAATATTTAATAAACTTGTCTACTAATTTATGTGTTAAATTTTTATGTATGTTTTATCCACACATATGTCTGTGCACCACTTGCGTGCTTGGTGTTTGTGGGGACCTGAAGAGGGTGTCAGATCCCCTGGAACTGAACTGCCATGTTGCCATGCTGGGAATCAAAAACCTGGGTCCTCTGGAAGAATAGCCAGTGACAGTCCCTTGTGCTTGACTAACTCAGTCATCTCTGTTCTGAGTCCCTGGATAAAACGCCAGCTCCCCATGGCTTCTTGTAGGACTCTATAGCATGCTTGGCCTCTTGGAGTCTGTAAGGACATCATAGAGTGGAAAGCATTAAATATGAAACAGATAAAGCTGTTAGAAAAATATCAAGTAAGCCAAGGAGTTTGGAAATTCTTAAGAAGTGCAGTAGCAATAAGTAGGTTTTATTTACTTCCCCTCAGTCCTAGCCTGTCTGCCTTCCTGAAGCCCGTGTTGATGCAGGTTCAAGGGACCGCTTCCAGTCTCTGCCTCATTGGGCTCACACATCCCCACACACCCATCTTACCAGAGGACACTTCTGTAGTCTTGGCCACCAGGAGGAGGAGCATATGTACCATAGAAGGCAGGTCAACTGTCCCATGACACCTCTGGACACCTCTGTCTCTCTGGAGAGAACAGCTTGCCATGTTCTGTTTTGAGATGACACCATCAGCATCTTTCTGCCCTCCATCTGCTCCCCACTACTGTCCCACCAGCATGGAGAACTCTCTAGTTCTAGATTTAACCCACTGAGCTAGGGATGGTGACTCCCCTGCTTTCCCTAGGAAGGGTGTGCACCTTCCACGGAAGGCTTAGTTAGGCTCTATGGAAGTCGAGTCGATTGACATAGCCTGGTGCTCTGGTGCACACCTCTGATGCAGCACTTAGCAAGCTACGGCAGCAGTGCCAGGAGCTTCAGGTCAGGTTGGGATACATCATTAGTCCCAGGTCAGTCTGGGTTACACAGTGAGACCCTGTCTCAAACAGACAAACAGTAAAATAAATGGATAGATGGATACCAATCAAACAAAACCACTTTGTGAACAATGAAGTAAGTACCCAGAAGGTTAGACTCATGAGGTATCACCCTGTGTCCTCCCTCCTACTGCCATCTGGTTAGTGGACACTCATGCCGAGAAGCCTGTGCCTTGGGCTGGAAGGGATCTCAGAGCTTCTCTCTGCTTCTGCAACAAGAAGAACTAAGCATGAACCATAGCACAAGGGATTGAGACACTCTGAGGCAGAGGCTAGACCCTCTTTCCACATTGCTGTCAAGAACGGACAGACAGCAGGTAGTTACAGAAATATCTGGAGTCATGAAATGCCTCACCTTACCAGAGGGAAAGTTCAGGTTTTTTTTTTTTTTGTTTTGTTTTGTTTTGTTTTGTTTTTCTGAAATGTTGAGTGAATCGGTAAATAAGATAGAGAAGTTGGACATGACAGCATATGTCTGCAATCCCAATTCTTAGCAGGCGGAGGCAGAGAGTCAGGAGTTCATCACTAACTACAAGGTAAGCTCTAGGACAACCTCAGCTATGTGAGATCCCTCTCAAAAATTAATAAGTTAATTGTGAACAAACATGTGAGTGGATGAGTGTATGGACTACTGGGATGTGGTCCCTGCCTAGGGATGCTATTTCAGTCTTGGTACACGAGGTGGCAGCAAGAAGCAACAGAAGAGGAAACCAAGGCTTCTTTCTACCAGGCTGGTCCAAGGATGCCCTAAGGAGGAGCCTTATTTATTTTGATTGAGCCCAGCTTCCCTTCCCACAGTGGGTCTTCCACTCCACTCCAGAGGTTCAACACCATGGCTGCCAGTGGGAGAAAAACCTAGCGGAACCAAATACCTAGGGGTTCTTCTCAGAACCTCTGAAATTAAAGTTCTCAGCTCTTAAAAAGGAAACTCAGACCTTGCATGAGAAATAGGAGTTAGAAGTCATTTAGGTAGAACCCCTAAACTACATTGATGGGACAGAATGAGCAACAGAGGTTTTTAAAATTCCAGCAGTGGATTTAAAATCCACTTCCCTGGAGAATTGTTTCCTTGCCAACCCTGCCTCAGGGCACCTTAGAGCCTCTCTTCCAATTTCTTTATATAGATAGACCATAGCTTCTCTAGACATATTCTCCAGGGAACTTCGTTTTACCTTCCCATTATATAGTGGACTTTGCTATAGAAGAGAAGCCAGAGGCCACTGAGTAAATTTGTCATGGCCAGAAAACTCTGAAAAGCCACCCTTGACTATAGACAGCTACAGGGAATTGATCTAGCTACCTTTGCCTTCTGAATCACAACACAGCACCACTCCTTGGCTTCACTGTCTGTGGGCTTTGGGACACTATGATGAAATTCCTGCCCTAGTCAACCAACCATTACACAGACTTTTCTAAGACACACCCACTATGTACTCGGCCTTGAATTAGCCACTTGATAGAGGAAGGAACTGAAGGAGCATGGTGCCTGCTCCACACTACATCTAAAGAACTAAAAAAAATTATCGAAAATTCCTTCTTCAGACTTTAATTGGCCACTTATGGTCTTTTCTGGTGGTTCCAGTGGTTTTTGTTGTTTGTTTGTTTGTTTGTTGTGTTTTGAGATAGAGTCACACACAGCCCTAGGCTGGCCTTTGAGGATGTCTGTGTTAGTCAGTGATCGTTGATGTGAGGAGACTCTGACCACGGCAATTTTTTTTTTAAAAGATTTATTTAATGTATTTAATGTACACTGTAGTTGTCTTCAGATACAACAGAAGAGGGCGTTAGACCTCATTACATTTGGTTGTGAGATACCATGTGGTTGCTGGAGATTGAACTCAGGACCTCTGGAAGAGCAGTCAGTGCTCTTAACCACTGAGCCATCTCTCCAGCCCATCCAAGGCAATTCTTATAAAAGAAAGCACTTAATTGGGAGGGTTGCTTACAGTTTTTGGGGTCTAGTCCATTATCATGATATCAGATAGCATGGTGGCAGGCATAGTGTTGGAGAAGCACGTGAGAGCTACATCCTGATTCACAAACACAGAGAGATTAAGACTGGGCCTGACATGAGCTTCTGAAACCTCGAAGCCAACCCCAATGACACATCTCCTCCAACAAAGCCACACCTCCCCCAATAAGGCCACACCTATATGAACCTATGGGGGCTTCTTACTCAGACCACAATATCCTAGCTTGTTTTCTATTGTTTGCTAAATGCCATGGCTGAAAGCAACTTGGGAGAGAAAGAGTTTATTTGACTTACTCCATCCCCATCACAATCTGTCACTAAAAGAAATCAGGACAGGAACTCAGAGCAGGAATCTGAAAGCAGGAACGGAAGAGAGACCATAGAGAAATGCTCTCACTGGCTTGCTCTCTGAGGCTCACTCGGTTTGCCTTTATATACATCCCAGGCCCACCTCCCTGGGGTGGTACAGCCCACAGTGGGCTAGGACCTCCCGTATCAGTCATCAATCAAGATAATGCTCCAGAGTCACCTTCAGGTCAATCTAATGGAGGCCTTTCCTCAATTGAGGTTCCCTCTTCCCAGCTAACAAGATCTATCTCAAGCTCAAGCTGACAGAAAACTAAGCAGCACGGAGGATGACTTTGAACTGACATTCCCATAGCCTCCACTCTCCACTCTCTGGTGCTAGGATCCCAGAGGTGCACCACCACAATGTTTGCATGTTGTTCTGCATTTCCTGCCCTACCCTGCCTCCTTCCCATTCCTCATCATAGGGTCTCCTGTATGGTTAGATAAGTCCAACCCTCTTCTGTCTGGGCAGCCGTCTGACAACTAAAGACAGACACTAGATCTCTGAATCATTTCTTCCTCATAGTTCCTCATCTCAGAAGACATCTTTTTTTTCAAGAGTAATCTGAAGTGTTCCTCCCATATGCCAGGCACTTGGCAGGGTCATGTCATCTCATTTAGCATCCAACACAAGTCCTGTTCTATGCTGTAGACAATGGATATAGCAAGGGCCCCACTTGTTTAGCCCTCTTCCTGGGGCAGTCCTCAGCAATCAGCTTCCTGCTGCAGATGGAGCTGGTCTCAGCAACACTTGTCACCTGGTCTAGATAAATAAGGTAATGACCAAGCCAAGGATCACCTCAGCATTAAGCACTCACATGACGAGGGTGGCTCAGAATAGGCTAACAGGGACACAAATCTCTGAAATATTGGGACACACATCATTAAACGTTCTCCAATACTGCCTGTTGTCCCTCATGCACTGTGTATTCTGTCACACTCAGAGACAACCCAGCTCATACACCTGTGACAAAGCCATCCTGGTTCTATCTTGCTCCAACTGATGTCTGTCTTTCATAGCCTCTCATGTGCTGGAATTGCAGACGTGCTGGAACTTCCCCACAGAACCTCTCCCTATATTTTCTGAGCAGTAATTGAGGTCCTTGTTTTCACTTTTTAGTTACGACATAGCCCCAACCCACCCACGTTTTGTCTGTTATTGCCTCATACATGCAAGTACCCAACAACCATTTGTCAAATAAATCCACTTAGGAGCTAGGAGTTCATCTTTTGTCTCTGAAGCAAAGTCTCAAGTTTTTCCATTAAGTCTCTTCAGTGAATGGATGCCTCCTAACATCTGCCTGGGCTCATTCCCTGCCTCACCTCTGCAGCACACAGTGGTGCAAGGTCTCAGACAAAGTCACAGCAGCCCTGGGGGCAAGTTTGATCTCTGTTTTTTTTTTTTTAAAAAGAGGAGATGAGAGTCAGAAGGCAAAGGGTACCATGCCCAAGATCCCCCAGCTGGAAGGAGCAGCTTTCTCTGCCCTGAAGCTTGGCTTTTTTTTTTTTTTTTTTTTTTTTTTTTTTTAAAGAAGCATGTTCCCCTTCTGAAGATCAGTCATTCATGGGCATCACCCCAGATCAGCAGTTGTTTGGCAGAGTTGGGAAGACTGGCTTCTGCAGACTGTCCCCCTTCAAGTCCTTGAACAGTGAAGAAAGCAGCTAGCAACAATGGCTGAAGCACTAACCAAGGAGGAAATACCCTTGGTTGAGGACTAATGTGGAGAGAGCTCTCCTGAGATGTGGCTGGTGCTCCTGGGATGTGGCTGGTGTTCCTGGGATGTGGCTGGTGCTCCACTGGCTTGACTCAGAGTTCTGCTCTCCTCCACATCTGAGCCACCACAGTAAGGCCCATTTTCTCTTTTGTGTGCTGTTTTATATTTCTTTTTTCCACAGCAGTCACTATTTTTTATTATTTCTTTTAATCTTTCTGTCAACTTGTGAGTGTATGTGCATGGTGATGTGAGTGTATAAATGTGTGTGCATGGTGATGTGAGTGTGTAAATGTGTGTGCATGGTAATGTGAGTGGGTGAGTGTGTGTGTGAGTGTGTGTGTGTGTGTGAGTGTGTGTGTGTGTGTGTGTGTGTGTGTGTGAGTGACAGTGCAGGAGGAGGCCAGGGGTTGATGGAAGTGACTTTCTCTATTGCTTTCCTCTTTTTATGTTTGAAATAAGGTTTCTCTGTGAACTTAGAGCCCACCTGCCTACTCGGTTGAACTCAACTGGCTGGTCACAAACCCCACCATTCTCCTGTCTCAGCAACCCAGTGCTGGGATTACAGATGTGTCCCACTAGTCCCGTTAGTTTCCCATCCTGCTGGGGATCCATGTTCAGTTCCTTAGGCTCCTGTAGCAAGCGCTTTGCTTGTTGTCTTAGGATTTCTGTTGCTGCCATGAAGCACCATGACAAAAGCGAGCTGGGGAGAAAAGGTTTATTTGGTGTCCACTTCCGTATCATGGCTAATCATTGAAAGAAGTCAGGGCAGGAACTCAAAAAGGGAAGCTGGAGGTGGGAGCTGATGCAGATGCCATGGAGGACCTACTGGCCTGCTGTTCATGCTCACCCTGCTTGTTTATAGAACCAAGAGTCACCAGCCAGGGGAGGGGGAGCACCACACCCAATAGTCTGGGCCCTCCCCCATTGATTACTAGTTAAGAAAATGCCCTAAAACTCCATACAGGTTTGCCTACAGCCCAGTCTTATGGAGGCATTTTCTCAGCTGAGGCTCCTTCCTCTCTGATGACTCTAGGTTGGCATAAGAGCCAGCACACCTTACTCCTCTCCCCAGCCCTGCTCACTGCCTGTCTGTATGTACTGTTAGAATCTAATTTTCAAAGCCCAGTTTGCACATCTACCCTCCTGAGTCCAGTAGTCCACTAGCCAGGAGACTGACTGAGAAATTGTTCCTAACCTTCCGTCTGGTTTACCAAATCCTTCTAGAAAGAGTACTAACCAGTGAGAAATCAAGCAGGGAATAACCCACAGAATAAATGCTTAGGGATAAAAAATAAATCCCTGTTTAGTGGATTTTCATATTTCTTTCCCTATAATTTTGCCAAGGGACCGATGAAAGGCAGATTTCAGATTTCCCAGTGGTCTCAGGTGGGAAAAATGTAAAATGACTAAAAAGAGACCAGAATTGGCCTGTGCTAGGCCTCCAGGCAAAGACAGCAGGACAGTAAGGTACTGAATAGCCTGTCCCATACCTCCACAGGGGGCTGACCCTGAGAGACCCCTAGAGCCCTGGCCCGCCCCTCTCCCCATTCCCATCAGGGAAGGCTCTCTGGGAAGAAGGCAGGTCAGGAGCCTAAGTGACCTTTCACACCTCAGACAAGCTAAGTTTGTTTTCTGCCTTTCTGTCCAGGGCTCGGATGGGGGTGGGGAGGGTGGGGTGGGCCTTTTCTATTCTCTTGGTACAAATGCCCCAGAGGAGCTGAAGTGGAGGGAGTAAAGGATCTATTTATTTTGGCTCAGGAGGGACAATGTAAGCAGATGGTCTTTGATGGGATTAGCGGCGTAATCTCTAAGACCCTGGTAAATTGGAAAATGATCCATTATATTCCAGAACCTTTGGCGGCTTCAGCTCCTGGGGAGGGAGGGGCAGGCCGAGGGGCACCTTGTTAGAATGGACCCCTCTGGGAGCGGTGGAATCCTGCACTGGAGAACTGGGGTAGGGGGAGTGTCTTTAGACTCTTCCTGGCCCTTTAGCCTTACTTTTTTCTGCATGTGTGGACGGTCCTCTCTCCAGGCATCTCTAGCAGCCCAGGGTCTGGGGGTGGGGGTGGAAGGGAAGAGAACGCCACTACATCTCTTGCTTTGGAAGAAAAAAAAAAAACTCTTCAAATTCAAAGCCCATGTCCTCCAGAGCATCGCTGTAGCCACCCATTCCCTCCTGCCTCACACTTACGACTGTCCAGCAGTCCTCAAGGGAGAGCTTTGGCTACTGGGGCCTGGGACTGGGGAATGGGAAGAGAAGTGCAGGACTCCAGCCTGGAAGGGCTCCCCTCTAAACAGATGCAGGCACGGTACAACTGTGGGTAAAGCTGGGGGAGGTTAACTCACACAAGTTATCTGTGGACCCCATTTCAGCTGACTTCTTGCAGTTTACAGAGAAAGTTGGATTACAGAATTTCATTCCGATCTGGCGTCTGCTGAGTGAGGAGGCGCTGGAGCTGGTCTGGGTGACTTACCTGAGGTCACCCAGGTTAGTGAGAACACTGAGAGGAACCCAGCAACCACGGTCTCCTCCTCTGCCCAACGGTTGTGATCTGTGCAAGTGCCATCTTCAATTTTAACCCTTTCATCCAGCACTATGCTGTAAAATCTATTCATGTTGATAAACAATTCTAGATTTTCTGAATTTACTGAACAACATCTTATTTATTTATTTATTTCAGCATTTTAAGTTATTTTCCAAACTTTTATTTATTTTGTTTATTTAAGACAAGGTCTCCGTATGTCATTTTAGCCTAGAATGTGCTATATAGACCAGGCTGTCCTCAAATTTGTGAACTGCCTTTCTGAGTCTGTCCTCCCAGTGCTAGAATTATAGGCATACACCACCATGCCCAGTTTACATTTCCCAATTTATTGTTTCATCCGTTCCCGGGCAGGGATCTGAATGAATTTAATTGCATTTACAGTCTTTATTTTGACTATTAAAAATGAAAGCATAAAGCTAAACACAAAGCCTGTTCTTGTAATCCTAGCAGGAGGATGAAAAGTTGAAAGCTAACCATGACTATATAAGGAATTTGAGGCCAGCCTGGGCTATATGGGCGTTATCAAAAAAACAAACAAGCAAAAAGAAAAACCAAAGCACAATCAAAATATGTAGCATCTTCACAATTCTCTGAAAACAAATTCACAACTACGGAAGCTGGGGGCTAGGGATACAGTCCAGTGGTAGAGTGCTAGCCTAGCATGCACAAGCCCATAGGGTACACACACACACACACACACACACACACACACACACACAGGAAAGAAGAAGGAAACTACAAATTATTAAGAAATACAAATTAGTAAGCCAGGAGGATTACTGTGAGTTCAAGGCTAGTCAGGGCAACAAGCAATACTGTGTCAAAATAATATTCCTGCTGCTGGTGGTGGCAAACAGAGAGGCTGTAGGAACACACTTCCAAGTAGAAGGTGCGTCAGGCTGAGCTGGGCTTGTGGCTCGAGTGCAGCTTGCCTACAGCTTTGCCTCAGCACGGCCCTGAAGAAAAACAAACCAGAAAATGCCCTCGTTTCAGAGAGTGTCAATTCTAAGAGGCGGCTCAGACAGAGGCCCTGAGACAAATCTGACTCCTACAGCATTTTAAGTCAGTCTATTTCAGTGTACCGTGAATTGTTTTGTTTTGTCATTTTAAAAAAAGCGACAGTATGCCGTGTATCTATCTGAGAGAAGTTGATTCCCTTGGATAATCCGCTTCTCGGGATTCAGAAGCGGGGTACAGATAGGGAGGAGGGGTGGCAAGGGACAGTCAATTCACCCAACCCTACACATGCCAGCCATACCGAACGGAAAAGCCACACTACATTCCTGAGCGAGTAAGAAGAACCCAGCCAGCAGGCGCTGGAGTCTTCTGCCGCCACCCTGGAAGCCGCTTTCTCTCTCTCTCTCCCCGTTTTGTCCCTTTAGGAGAGGATCTGAGCCGCATCGCGCGGCAGTCCGTGCCCTTCGCACCCAGTCAGCCGCCCGGCGCCCGCGGGTTCCCCTGAGCTCCCAGCAGCAGCAAGGGGGTGGCCCACACCCACTCGCACTAACATCCACCGTTTTGACGAGGTCCAGAACTTTCTGGGAACAGGTTCACTGACCCACCAGCTCAGGGTTGGTCTTACGTGAGCTGGCCCGCGAGTAGCATTTATTCACTCCTTTCTTCCGGGCAGGGCTGCGGTCTTGGTCTGTGCCAAGACCCCGGGAGAGTGGCCACGAGCCCACTGCGGACGCAGCCCGCTCACCCAACAGCAAAGACCCGGAGGGCCCGGACAGTTGCTCAGGTTTCGAGGAAAATGAAATGACCCAACCCTGGAGTCCCGGCTGCTCGACTGCGGGCTGGATCCCTGGGCGCTGCAGGAGATCGACTTGCGGGGCCCGAGACATCGTCGGCCGTTCCAGAGCCGGGGCAAGCTCACAGAGCGGGTCCCGGGGTCCGCTCGCCCAACTCTAGCCTTGGGGTGTGGGCTGGACCCGCCGTGGGGGTCGCAGCGTCAGGGAGAACCCGGCCGCTGGAGATGAAAGCGCGGGAGCGACCGTGCTCCCGGCCCCGCGTCCTTCTCCGGGGGCCAAGTCACCCTGTCATCGGGACACCGCGGGACGCCACGCGGCTGGCCGAGGGTTCAAGCCTTCAGCCGTCCTTCCGCGCCCCACCGCGCGGTGGGCTGGGGCGGCAATTGGCGCTCTTCGTCCGAGCGAGGTCTGGGATTTAACGAGCAAGCCAGCGAGCGAGCAGCCAGGCTCCGGCTTCTGCCGCGCCCCAGGAGGCTCGTCCAGGGCAGGTGTGTCGCCTGTCCTCTGCCCCTTCCAGCCGGGTTTCCTGTGTGGAGTTCTAACGCAAATGTGTCTTTGGTAGTCTTTCTTCTTGCTTCATTTAGCATTACTGTCTCTTGTTTTAATGTTTTATTTATTTCCAGGTAGATGTGTTTTTTTTTTTTTCAGTCTGTTTCTGGGTGTCTCCCCACTCCCCCAAATCTCTTTCTCATCTCTTTCATCCCCTTGCTCCCCAAGGCTCTTTGGTTTTTCTCTCCTCCCCACTTCAGGGGCAGGACTCTCTCAGAGACCCAGGTACCACATACTGCAGCATCCTCTGGGAGTGGTACAGGAAGAGCAGGTCAAGGATGGACAACCTCTCACACCCACAGACGCTCAAGCTCGGTGCTCTCACACTTCACTCTTCCACGCAGAGCACCTGTGGCCGGTCCACGTCACGCACTGTTCCTTTACGTGGACTTTGCTGAACTTGGAAGATTGAACCACAGCTGGGGTGGGGGTGAGTCAGGAGGAGGGCATGCAGAGAGGACTACAGGTTAGTCCTGCTTGGTCTGGCTTATCTCAGAACAGAGACGGCAGAGACTGGGACTTCTCAGGGTGGAGATTGGGGTGTTTTAGGTCCATAAGCCCTTGCTTTTATACCTAGTTACCTGGGAGCTCCACAGTCAACTCAAGCCAAATTTCCACGCATCACACACACACACACACACACACACACACACACACACACACACACAC
>JANHMN010000001.1:63760165-63820956 GCA_030674055.1 Rhabdomys pumilio | reverse complement strand
CACACACACACACACACACACACACACACACACACACACACACACACCCCTCTGATTAGAATGTTACAGAAAGCCCCAAACTGCACACTCAGAACCTGCCTGTACCCTCAATCATGATGCACATACACACAGGCTGTGCACTGAAAATATAAGTGAGCCGCGGGTGAGCTTATTTGCTCACACCCAGTAACAGGGCATGTTTCCATTTCAGTGTTAACTTAGTGGTCAGGGTGACACTTAGAGGCAGAACTTGGCAGGGAAAGGGACAAAGCACCTACACATACCCACTCAGATTCATTTTCTCTACCAAAACTTGGACTGAGGTTGGAGTAGAAGAATCCCCGGATGTCAGAAGTGAATATTATACCTAAGAGACTCTGCCCACCGGTTCTGCATCAAGAAAGACAATCAACAGACAGCCATTACATTTGCCTGCCAAGAGGAGCTCTATCCTGCGTGTATCAAACACAGAGCTAGTGTCTGACCAGGATTCCCACATGGAGATCTCTTTATGTGAAAAGAAGAGATGCATATGGTTCTAGGAATAGTATGTACAGATGTATCCATCCTAACATGTAGACGGATAAAGAACAGGACATCCCTCTCCAGCTTCTGGGTACCCATAGCAAGCTGGCATGCTGGCTTTGCCTCTCATTCCAGCATGGAAGAGCCTTGGGAACTGTGTGGTTATCATAGTTTATCATTGGTTCTTGTAGAGATAGTACAAACCACCAACCAAAGGCATTTGGTTGCTTAGAGGGAGACTCTGGGGGTGAAGGGCTGTACCTCTAGGGCTCAGGTTCCAAATGTCAGTGAGAGTGGAAGCTAGACATACCTGGCTATTATATAGACTAAAAATGTGTACAAACTGGTCCCACTCACACAGGTACACAAAGGTCCTGCAGAAGACCGTCAGTGCAAAGTACTGATGTCCAACCTAATTGTTCAGAGGAGCAGTGGGAGAGGGGGGCACAAGGTATTTACTTGATTTACACAGCTCCAGGAATTTGTGGTTTAATTATCATATGGGAGAACTACAGAGATAGGAAAGCCTAGACAGAGATACATATAGCATATAAGCTAGCTGTCCCACCCATGTGGCGCCAGCGTGGGAGAGGTGTCCTTGAGTAAGTCACTTGAATAGTGACTCCAGATTAGTAAAGTACAGAACATGCTTGGTGACATTGCAAATCTGCTCTCCAGTTCCCAGACTGAACAGAAGGAAGGACAAAGCAGAAGAAAGGGACCCTATCTCAACTCTCTCCCGTGGGGTGGAAACTGAAGGGGCTGGCTAACAATCTCCACAGCTGCTCTATCCTCCACTGGGCTCCCGTGCCTCTCAGCATCCCGCTTTCAGTCCATAGGAAGTTTGTTTTTCTGTATGTCTTCCTTCACTCTGTTTTTTCATCCTCCTGACTTCTGCCTCCGCAGCTCTCTCACTAAACATAGCCGCAAAGAAACTGGCTGGAGTGAAGTCCAGTAAAGATACTCAAGGATGCTGTGGAGTCTCAAGGGACAAACTCTGTGTAAAACACAGGTTTTTTTTTTTGTTTGTTTGTTGTTTGTTTTTTTCTGCACAAACATCTGAATAAAACCCTGAGGTTGTTTTCTTTCACTGTGTATTTATTTATCAGCTCCCGCTTCCTTGAATATTCATATGTATTTCTCTCAGGGACATTTCAGACCCTGCCCTAATTTCAGTGACACCCCCTCCCCCAGTGTTGCCTTTGTAGAGTGTGACTTCATTGGCAAGAGCTTTGTGGATGCCAGATGGAAGGATGGACAAGGAGAGGGAGAGGGAGGGGGATTTGGCAGAGATATCTCTAGAGATGTCAAAAGAAAGGAGTTTTGGGGGGCCCCAGAGAGGGGCTAGTGGGTAAAGTACTTGCTGCTCAAGCCTGATGACCTGAGTTCAATCCCTGGGGTCACGGAATGGAGGGAGAGAGCCTGGTCTCCTAGGCCGTCCTTTGACCACTTACATGCAAGTGGCAACCCTCACTATAAAAAAAATAAATGTAATAGAAAAAAATTTAAAGAGGTTTGGGATTGAAGAGAAACACCCCCTTAGGAGTTAGAGACTCCTTCTGAGCATGGTGGAAGAAGTGGAATGGTGCCACCTTGGGTGCTCTGCAGCCATCCAAGCACAGCAGCATCCTGCCCACAAGGCAGAGGAAAACAAGTCTAGTCCAGCCCAATGAGTCCTAGAAATAACACACATACACAGAGAGAGAGAGATCAATAAAACCTGGAACTGTCTAGTGTCTCATTCTGAGTGGTGTGATGTCTGAGTGACAGGGGGCTAGAATGTGAAGAGGGGGTTAGTGGGCACCACCTCATAGACTGGAAACTGTGGGCTGGTAAAGGCGGAAGCTCCAACTGAGGCAGAGAGAGCTCCCCACCCCAGCGCTGACAAGAAGGGCTCTGAGTCAGCCTTGGTCATGGTTTGTATGACTGTTGATGACTATGAATGAATCCTCCAGAAGCTGCTGTTTGGGCATTGTGGCCACTTAGCAGGTGTAGAAGGGGAGATTTGATAAGGCCCTGTGGAGGTTGTGGAGGTGTACCCCTCAGCTCAGCCCAGACCCACAGATCTTGGTCTTCTCCCCAAATCAGGACTCTGTGGGCTTGGGTCCTCACTTCCTGTGAACCACTTTGCCTCTATGTTTGCCTCACAGCTGTCTGGTACCTCACCCCTTTGTTCATTCAGTCTCCACGCTGAATGCTGAATCTCCCCCAACTGACTCTTCCAGAATGAAGTGAGTAAAACCTTCTTGCTGGCTTTCATCATTTTCTGCCCCCACCCCATCCCGTCTTTCCCACCTCATTCCCCATCCTCCTAGGCTACAGCCCCTCTTATAATGTCAGACAATTGCTGGTGTGCAGCTACAAGAGGAACCAGAGCTTATACCAGGGAAGGAGAAAGGAAAGAGAATAAATAATAATTTTCCTCCATTCAGTGTATATAGGTTGCCTGATTTGCATATATGCTAATGATGCTACAATTACCCTGCTGTTCTGGCCTAAGCTCAAGTTCTATAAATACATATGATAGCAGAGATAGGCCTGGCAACTCCACCCCCAAAATGATCAGGCATACATATGTATTCCTGTGCCTGTGTGCTAGCCTGTGTGCCCTCTTTGTTATCACAGGCTCTCTTCTGGCTCTCAGCCGTCCCTTCTGATGCTCTAAGGCAAAGTCCAAGCAAGGAGGAATGAGAAAATATTCTGGGTTATAGTTCGTTCTTAGCATCAATGCCGTTGTTAGTGTGATGGCTACTTACAGGAAAAGCAAACATTTCTCCACACTACTAGTTCCTCTCATCTAAAAATTTCCACCTCCCATAGATATGTCTTTTGAGGTACAGGTTTCGAGTCAGGAAGAGGAAGACAATATTTCCTGGGCCTAATAAGATTTTCCAGAAAGTGCCATGGGGGAGGAAGTGGAATGGCCTGTCCCTAGTCTGTCTCCCCCAGCATGAGCCCCACTCCAGCAGGAAGGAGGGCCAGGATGCACAGGGGGCCCGATTTCTGGGTGATGGGAGAAATGGGGCGGAGGCTTGGAGCAACATAAAAGCCGGGATCCACAGCTGTCTGCTTTCAATCATAATTACCCCTTTTGCTTCCTTTCTGGCTAATGAGGGGGGATTTAAATTTCCCCCCTTTTCTCTTCTTCTTTCCCTGGAATTGAGGGTGGGGTGAGTTCAGGGTCCTCCTCCCCTTCCTTCCCTGTCCCCTGGTTACTGGGGGAAAGGCGAGTCCCAGAGGGTGGCAACGGTACGAAGGGATTGTAGGAACAAAAGGACAGGTTTGGATTGCTGGACACGTCCTCCTGGAGTTGGAGAGACCCCCCCATTCTATTGGCACCCCCTCCTATCAACCCCCCAGCTCCCTAGACAAGGAACTCAATGTCTTCCAGCCGGTGAGAAAGGAGCTAACGGGAGCCTGGGCTAGAGGAGAGGGGAGGGGAGAGGTGGGGGTGCAAAATTAGTCTCAAAGGATCTTTATTTCTGAGCTAGTGAAGCAGATGTAATCAAGGGAGAGTGAAAAAATCATAATGGGAGGGGTGGGGGAGGGGCAGCTGGACTGGAATGGGGAGACTGGGTCCAGACAGGGCTGGGAGTTGGGGGATAGGGGACTTGGAAGGGGGGTAGCTTTCTACTATGGAATGGGGAAGGGCTGCCGTCGGAAGACTCTGACACTTCAGCCCTCAGACTCCCTCCTTGGGGCTTAGGGATGCCTGGGCCAGAAGGTGCCTGGGAAGGCACGGGGAGAAGAAAGCCTGCTCACACACTCCCCATTTGAGGGAAGTGGTGAGGAGAAGGGGGACTGAAAGCAGTGGGGGAGGGTGAGAGAGGGGAGCCAGCCAGCAGAGACTCAAGTGGCCTCCAGATCTGTGGGACAAAAGTTGGAGGGAGATTTGTGTATGAGAGAGAAGGGAAGGGGGCCACGGGGAGGGGGGGCTTTGACAATGAACTTGAGACAAACTTCATTAGCATGCAGGCCTGCTGTCTGTCACTTTGAGCTCAGACAGAGTTCCCATGCAGGCCAGGGAGAGTGGGAGGGAGGAAAGGGGAGGGGCTGTGAGTGGGGGGGAAAGAAAAGAGCCCCCGCCATTGTACCGCTGGGGCCTCACCTTCTACCAAATATTAAACCCTAGCCCTGGAAACCAACCTCCAAATCGTTCTCTAAGAACAAGATGCTTTATCTCCCACTTTGAGTCTGTGGCCCCACCCCTCCTGTCTAGACATCCAAGAGCTGGTGGCCCTGTCCCTAGTCCAGGTCTCCGCCTTTATCTCCCAGTGGCCACTTATTTCTTCACAATCAAGAGCTAAGTTTGTAATTAATCCAGTTGGTTGGGCTAGGTGGCCTGAGGAGTTTTGGGAAAGGAAGGACTGAACACCTCAACCTCAAGTGGCAAAGGATGTCTTCAGAGTCAGCTTCACTCTCCACCCCGCCCCACACATTCAATCACAGCCTCAAGTTCAAAAGTGAATTAAAACTCAAAGAAGCCTGGGGACAGGGACAAGGGTACTTCTGTCATTCATTCTCCTCCCTGCTTCCTTGGGGACAAGGGTGGCCTGGAGGAACAATAGTGTCCCCTGGCCCCTTCTTCCTGCATTGGGTTAAAAAAGGCAACAGAAAGCAGTGGGGATGACAAAGACACACACACACACACACACACACACACACACACACACACACACACACGACTTGAGAAGGGAGGAGGAGGCTCTGGCGGGACAGACAGACTGTTATTTTGGTGGTGGTCATGGTCCCAGATAGGGGCAGCGTCCCCTTTTTTCCTGGCTTTCCAGGGAGAGCAGCAAGAGAAAGAAAGAAGCAAACGAAATTCCTGAATGGATAAGAGATGCTACGTCAGCGGTACTGGAGCCGCATCCTCCACTCCACACGAAGAGAGGAGCTAGGAGAGACCAGCGGGCAGCAGCGGCGGCGGCAAGTGGCCTCTCTGAGAGGCACAGAGGCAAGGTAAGTATACACTGGGGTCCAGGGAGGAACATAGCCCTGGCAGGCATCTGGGCTGGGGTTGGAGGGTGATAGGAGTCAAGACATCGAACCTAGCCTTCCTCCTGGCTAATGGAGGCTGGTACCACAGAAAGGAAAGATGGTTAAAAAAAAAAAAAAATTGGGGGGTGTCCATAGAAAGGAGGCAGGCGACAAGGAGGCGTGTGTGGAATTGGCCTCTTGCCCACCCGGGTTCACTCTTGCCTCCTGGGCGTCCAGGACATCCATAGGAGCTGGAAGCAAGGGCTCTGCCCCAGGCCAGAGGCCCCGATCCCTCTCCCTACCCAGCCCCTGCCAGCCCAGAGCTCAGTAAATTAGTCAATGAGATTGGGGGTGGGAGGGTGGGGAGGGTCACAGTGCTACTGATCCTATTAATCCGCCCCTCCCTACGCTCCCCCAGACATGGCCAACATCTTAATGCAGCAGAGGGAGGCTGGAAGGAGATCGGAGAGCAGACACCAGGGAAGAGGGAAATGGCTCTGACTCTGGACTCCAGAGCCTCTTCCTTGTTCTGCCTTATTTCTCTCTGTCCCAGAGAATAGGTTTTAGGGGAAGAACAAGTCTGGGAGCACTTTGGGGTAAGGGGAAAGATCCTACGTTTCTAGGAAGGTGGAAACCAGAATTGGGGGAAAAAAACCATTTTACAGAATTCATATTAATTTCATTCTTCTTCATCCTGTTCCCAGAAAGCAAAAAGGGAGTGAGGGGCAGATTTGGGCTGGGGGAGCTCAGGCTGGGGAAGCTCAGGCTGAGGAAGCTTGGGCTGGGAGAGCTCGGGCTGGGGGAGCTCAGGCTTGGGGAGCTCGGGCTGGGGGAGCTCGGGCTGGGGGAGCTCTGATCATCTTTCTTCACATTTACTCTAACATGGTTGAGTGGATTTAGAGTGGATTTTGGTTTTTGTTTTAATTTTTTAAAGAGTACCAGAATACAAGAATGGGGCCATCACTCTCCTGCCCTAAGTCCCCACCTACACTGTAATTCTGGGACACAGTCTGGAGTTATGTGGAACAGTAGAGATTGGAACAGAAAAGACCAGTTCTGGTGCCCCAGAGGCTCGGTTCCTAGGAAGGACTGAGGCTGTCAGCTGCCATACATGTGCACATACATGTCCTGTGTACACTGGGTTGGCCTCTTACAGATGACCCTGGGCACTGTGAGCCTGGGGTGTTTGGACAGCAATAGGTAAAGAGAGGAACCCCTGAACTCTCTTTGGATCAGGTCAAAGAAGTGGGAGGCTCCTACCTGCCATAGCACCTGTCTTCTCTCAGGTCAGAAGATGGGAGAGGAGGGTGCTCTTTGATGATAGTTTCCGACTGGGACTCCTCTTCCCCCCAGTGAAGGGGTAGTGTAGTGGGCTGGTGCAGCAGGACCGGGTCAGTTGAGCATTGCTGAGTGTGGGAAGCGTGGAATAGGTATGCAGAACACTCCTAGAAAGCCAGCTTAGGTGTAAGGTTCCTTTCTATTCCTCAGCTCTCAGCATTGTTCCCCTCCCAAATTTTCTGCGTTTTGGTTCCTTCCTGACTTAAATAATAAAATAATTAACATGGAATTTCATTAGAGTGTTTTTAGGAGTTACCTATGTCGTTCCCCAAACTCTAATTTAATCTGAATATAAAAAACTAAAAAACCGCTGTGAAATGTGTATGGAGCCCTCACCGAACATTAAATAATCCGCAGTGCTTTGTATTCATGCCTTTTGTGTACATGAAAAGAAGAAGACTGATATCCATAGCATGTCTTTTTGGCTCCTGAGAGATACAAGGATTTAAAGACGGAAACGGGCAGGGAAAGGAAGAGAGGTGATCTGATTGCAAAAATCATGTTATTCTGCTTTATTGTTTTTTTTTAGATGAGGTATTGAACTTTTTTGCTCCTCTTGCCTCTGTTTATGGAATGCTGGCATTACAGGTGTGTACCACCAGGCCTAGCTATGATTGAGAATATCTTTGATGCACACAGCACTTAACACTTAACAGACAAAAATATAGTCCTGACTCAGGTTCTCACCTATGTATGCACTGTGGTAGCCCAAGAAATCTGGGAGAAGATGGTAGACTTTAGCTTGCTGTGAGAGAGCCCCTCCAGGTGGGCTCGCCTGGGGAGCTGGGCCTGGAGGATTGGTTAGAGATGTAGGGGCACTGTAGTGAGGTCAAGGCTGTGAGACCAGAGTCACCCAGCAGAACTGACAGAGAGACCTGGCACTGTGTCTGGCCAGTCTTTTGTTGAGCCAGCTGGGAAGGCTTGAGCCCTGAGGATCGAACTGGGGGGCGATGGGAGAATTCTGAGGAGAGTGCTGATGAAGGGAAGAGCCCTAACCTTTGCATTTTCCCTCCACAGAAGCAGCCATCCATCCAGAAGCAGCCTCCTTGTTCGGCTTGTTCGGATGTCATCTCTGGTTTTGGGGTATTTATTTCCTTCCTTGCTTTGATGGTGGTGTGGGTGGGGGATAGAAAAAAAGGATGCTAGTCCCATTACATCCCAGCTCCCTAGCTGTCTCTGCTAGTCTTCAGCCTTTGATTTTGGTCTATTTTGTAGTAAGACCTGCATTGTCAAAGCTAAGAAGCAATGCAAACAACATAGCCTGGGGACAAAAGGCCGGCCACCCTGTGTCTGGTTCTGTGAAGAGAGGAAAGCACCTTCCCTCTTCTTCCACAGCTTCCTGGGGAAGAGATGGAGGTCTTTGATTCTGGGGGAAGTGGTTGGCTTGAGAAGGGGACAGGAATAGCTAAGGGGGTGACAGGTGAACCAAGAGAGAGTATAGATTGGAATGAATGGGTCCCTGAGGCCCTTAAATCGCTGAGTGGGTACCTTTAAGCATTGTGAGATAATACTGCTTGGCTTTTCCATGAATTTACCACTGAATCTGTCTGAGTTTATGGGTGTGACTGTGCATGCCTGTGATTGAGTGTGGGTGTATTTTTCACATTCATGCTTTTGGCTACAGAAGATCTTATGAGAAAAGCCCAATATGGATGACTAAGCTGACCCCCTGCCATCTTGGTCACCATGTCTCCTCTTCCTGAGGAGAGGAGGACTGGGGTAATGGGCATGTGAGTTTGTGGGGTTCATCTCTGTGAACAGACCAAGAGAGCTAGGAGGGCTGTGTTTCCACAGCCTGGTAATGCTCCCACTCCCAGAGAGGGTGTGTCCTCAGTGGCCGGCTTCTCTAAATCGAGTCTCCAGGCATCCTAACCTCATCTGTACGTATGGAAGCCTTAAAAAAAAAAAAAAGAGAAAACACCATTTTTAACTGCTGTTGCTTTTATTTGTCCCAATGCTACAGACATTGCAGACATTCAATAACAGAATACTGTTTAATTGTAGCCACAGTAATTAGCTTCTGTTGCAGAGATAATTGCACCCTCAGATGAAGCTCTGAGTTTATCTTTAAGGCAAATCCACCTTGCAAACAAGGAAAAACTATTTTTCTTATATGATCTAAGCATAAGTCCCTTTTGCACTACCATACTATTTCAAGAAAGTGCTTTACTGCCAAAGTTTACATAGGGACTCAAAAGGCCTTGTCCAGACAGCTTCTGTTTCTGTGGGCCTTCAGATACAGACAATAGGTGGGCAGCTGTATTGATAGGGGACATTGGCCTCGGTTGTAGCTGTGGCTCAATGCTTGGGTGCTTGCCTAGTATGTATTGAGTCCTGGGTTTGATCCTAGGGACCCCCAAAGGATGAAGGCTCCTGGAACACTCACAGACTCCTATTAGCACAAAGAGTTAACATGTTCTCCCAAGAAGTACTCAGTGAGATCCATAGACCACCAGAGAGTAGACTTGTGCTGGAGGGAACAGAGAAGGCTCTGCCTCTTAGGAGACCGAGGCTGGTAAGCCCCCTGGAACTGTCGTACCCAGCTGTGAGTCCTGCAGATTTGCTGTATCCCGGTGCTGTTCTCTGTTGTCTTCTCTGACACAAGTATATTTCTCAAAAATTCTGCATGAATTTTACTTACGTTTTTTTTTTCTTTGTGGAGGAAGAATACATCAAAAAAAAAAAAAAAACAAAACAAAAAACAAAAAACAAAACAACCTCATTCTTGAGGGCCACTTTTGAAGGGGTTTCTTGTTTAAAACTGGAAGAACATAATTTGTACTCAGACTGATTGCAGTTAAAAGGAGCAGAGGGTCCTCTGCTTCTCTCTGAGTATAGGGAGTTCCCATTTACACTGGGGTGAAGGTGCCATTCACCCGCACCCCTAAAGGATCAGTGGGTTGCCACCTTGTCCTGTGAACCCAGATAAAAATTGCTTCCTCAGGAACTGGGCAGAGGAGGACATTCTATGTGCAGTGAGCTGTTCTTCTGTGGGCTGTTCACCTTGATTTGGATGCTGTTAGACTGAACTGCCCTTAAAATGCTCAAAGTCAATGTAGAAGACGTCAGGACTTTATTCTGTATCTGCTGTGTGGGCAACACTTTCAGAACGCAGCAAAGTGAGCTCATTTCTTCGTTCAGGTTAATTTTGAGAAAGTCCAGTTGAGTCTGAATTTGGCCATTAGGAATACGGGGAGGGAGTGTACATGGGGCAATCTTTGTGTACAGGCGCCTTCCCAACAAAACACAGCAGTGCCGAGAGGGAAAGTCTGACAGGCCCAACGGCCTCTTACTTCAGGCTTGCAGGACTCTAGGGCAGGGAGTCCCTGAAGAGGGCAGAGCTCGGTAAAAATTGGTGAGAAGGAAGGGAGACATCTTATAGGCAGATAAGGCTCTCTTATCAAGGCTGGCCCTGACCTCCAAGCTTTTTGGTGTTGGGAAGGGAGTGAGAGGTGAAAGCACTTCCAGGGTTTAAAGCAGTTTTGTGGGAAGAGCAAACCAATGTTCTTTGGAAGCTAGGCCAGCATGTGTGGAGGAGTTTAGTGTGCATGTGGCATGTGTCAGGCATCCTGTGAAAGGGCATGAGGTAGCATGCAGAGAAACGTTCACGGGCTTGTGGGCATGCTGGAGCACCGAAGTAAAGGGTCTTACTTGGATGGATTTAGGGACCATGCCCAGAGGGAGGGGGTGCCTAGAGAATATTTGAGGGAAGAGCTCCCTTTTTTTTCTGCAGGTGAACTAGAGGAGCCCCCACACCAGGCAGGCATACCATTCTGAGCTGTAAGGGTTAGGGGGGGAGTCGAAGGAAACAGGGTAGAATGTGCCTTTTTCTCTGTCTCTGTCCTTCCACCCCCACCATAGGACAGGGCTTAGTTCTGGCAAAGCATCCAAGTTGTCAAAGCTTCTAGAACACCTCTCCCCCAGCTGGGTTTGATGTTGCATACAGGCTTGTAATCTCAGCACTTGGGAGGCTGAGACAAGACAATCAATATTCCAAAGCTGGTCTGTGCTAAAGTAAGTTCAAGGCTAATCTGAGCAGTTTAGAGTCGGACTCTGTCATAGACTAAATAGTGAAAGAGGTCTGGGGAGGGGGAAAGGGAGGGAAGGAAAAGAGGTCTGGGGTAGACGGGCTTGCCTGGCCTATGAGAGGCCCTGGGCTTAATCTTCAGTACTTAGTTAATGAGCCTTTCTCAGAAAAGAGCCTTAAGACAAAGTAGAGGTTTGACAAAAATAAATAAATAAATAAATAAATAAATAAATAAATAAATAAATAAATAAATCAATCAATCTCTGGCTAAACCTGGTTCTGAGACATGGAGAGATATGAGATATGACTGTCTGCTTCAACTTGCTATCATCTTTCTGGCAGGGAAACAGCTTGTAGGTTTTATCTCATCTCAAGCCGGTCCCACCCACAGCCATGCAGCCAGCATTAATACCAATGAACATTCAGATATTCTCCTGTTTTGGGGGAGAAGCACTAAGTTAAACCTATTAGCCATCACCTCCCATCTAAGCAAGGCAAACAGTACACAGGTCTGGCTTTGTCTTAGGCTGTTCATAGGACTAGCAGATAGACAGGCCCAATGGTTAAAATAATGGTCCCCTTCATGAACTGCTGGTGACCCAGAGTTTAAGGGTCCCTGGTTACAGGAACTGGCTGGTTTAATCAGACCAGCAAGATTTAGGTATCTCAGCCAGTTTTATAGAAGGGACCCAACAGAGGGTAAGTAGGAGGATGAAGAGACATCTAGCTGGCACACACAGCAACTCCTGGGGCTCGGCTTGCTCTGAGAACTTTGATGTAGATGTAGCTAGAACCCAGATGTTGCCCAACAGCAACTGGCTACTCCCTGGTGCTTTTCTGCTTCTGCTTCTTCAGTGGAGAGAAGAACCTTCTAGCTGAACTAGATTGAGAGCCAGGTGGAGAAAGTTGGGGATGGGGACAGAGCTTTGCTGTGACTTATATTCCTTGGGAACCCAGCTCCAGAGCTGGCAGGCCACCAGACCGCTGGCTGTGGTGCCTTGGAGCCTGGAGGAACATGGGTAGAGGGAGAGACCTATTAAAGGTCTCCAGGACTTGGCCGAATTCAGACTCAAAAGCAGCTAAGATTCTCAGTTGTGGTTATCTTTCTTCACCTGGAAACTTGATGCTGCAAACAGGTTCAAGAAACATTCTCCTGAAATGCAGAAAAGAGGGGCTGCCTTTGCTCGCCCATTGTCTCCTAGTAGGAAACTCAAACTGCACAATCTTCCCTTCAGTGTTTTGAGTAGAAAACCTTGAACAAAAGAGACCTTTGCCTCTTCTAAATATTAGGATCACAGTTTGGAAGGAATTAGAACTCAAAAAGACTCCCCCGGTGGGAGGGGTCAGGGATCGGCAGAGTCTCCAATCCATATTCCTGCCTCAACCTCCCCGTGCTGAGATTACAGATCACGTCTCTTTGAGGGAATTTTATTTTCTATCTTTGTGTGCTGATCCTGGTGCAATGTAACATAGAGCCCAAATGGAAAATGTAGGATCGAGAAGATGAGGGTGGCCATCGGAACCGCAAATGGCAATGGATTGCAGACGTGGCAGGCGGGTAGTAGATGAGACAGCAAAAGGCTGAGGATTCGCATGAAGACATTGGATCCCATTCTCTGGGGGAGGGGCACCCCGATTGCATGCCTCGGACTGGCCTGGGGAGGGAGAGAGACGGGCATGGAAAGGCTGGGGGGTGGGGGGGAAAGAAACGAGCAGTGACGTCAGACCAGGTATAGCCAATCAGGGGCTGGCCTGAGGAAGGAGTGTGAAGGGATGAATGAAAAGTCCGGAGCCTGAGAGCGCCCCCGCCAGAGCAGCGACCAAGGCTGAGGAGGGAGCTGGGACTCGAGACCCTGCTCCACCCTGCAGGCTCCCGCTCGGCCCCATCACCTGGCAAGCCTCGGCATCCTCGACCCACGTCCTTGGCGCTGCCTAGGTAGGAACGCGCCTGAAGACCGTGCAGGACACCACCACTGGGCATCCTGGGCTTGATGTAAGTGGCCTGACCCGCGTGGGGCACGAGGTGGGGAAGCGCCTCAGAGTCCAGCGCGCGCGTCCGCCACCTGCGACCACGGAGCTCCGCACCCTGTGCACGGTCCCTGGACCTCCTTCCAGTGGGTTCAGTCCAGATCGCCCCCTTCAGCCACTAAGGGCGTCTCTCGCTCAGACACCCCAGCTATTTTCACATCTCTCTGGGTGATTTTGGCTGCTTTTTGTACAAAAGCGGTTCTCCCGCGGTTCTGTGGATCCAGGGCTCGGCGCACCTGCCTGGCCGCCCTCTGCCCTAATCCGCAACCCCACGTCCTGACTGCTAGCCTCTCTCTCTCTCTCTCTCTCTCTCTCTCTCTCTCTCTCTCTCTCTCTTTCTCTCTCTCTCTCTCTCTTTACCCTTGGGAGAGTCGCCGGGGAGTCTCGGGATCACCCTCCACCCCGCCGCCAGCCACAGGCTTCCCTCTGGGCTTCGGGGTTCTCCAGTGCTGGGGTTCCCGTCCCGGGCTTCGCGGCCGCTTCCCTGTAGTCAGCAGCTCGGAGCAGCTCTGCGAGCTCGGCTCTGCCGCACCCACGCGGAGCTCACACTCGACCTTCCAGAGGAGGGTGTGGACACCGTGGGAGGGTGGGGAGGCCTCAGCCTCGGCCCATGCGGTCTTCCCGGGTGGCACGAAAGGCCCTGAAGCCTTTCCACCAGCACCGGCGGAACCCTGCTTTTGCACGGAGGAGGAGGGAGTGGGAAATGGGCGGTCAGGTTTAGGGCTGCTTGGATCCAGCCTAGATTCTCGACCTCAGAACCATTGGCGGTAGCATCCTTTCCTCGCCTTTTTGAGGTCTCGTCGTGCTAGTGCGTGAGGTCCAGGATCTCTCGTCTCTTCGCCTCCACACCACGCGCGTCCCCCATCCGCCGTCGAGCGACTTGAGACTGCGGAGGTCCAGGCGGCGGCCGGGAGGCTGCGTGGAAGAGGAGGCGGCGGCCAGGAGGCGGGGTTGGTTGTTATCTTTGGTTATCTAGCTGTATGAGTGGTGTGGAGTCTTCATAAAGCTAGATAACCGAAAGTAAAAATAACCCCATACACTGCGCAGAGGGCCTGGAACGTTGGTGGCGGCAGAGCTGCAGGAGGGAGAGCCACGTCAGGCATCTCTCGAGGCTGGAGGGCTTGGGGGGGTGGGTGAGAGTCGTCGCCTTCGAGGGTTGCTCAGCCCGAGCCGCCTCGTGATCCCCACCCGCAACCTGCTCAGCTGGGAAGAAAGCAAGAAGCCGCTTTGGGGTCGTCACTAGAGGCCTGGTCAAAATGGAGCCAATCGGGGCCTCAGTCCTGGAAAGCTGCTCCCGGGAGAGACAGAGCCCGCGGAATCTAGTTGAAGGGTTGGAGGGAACGTGCAAGCACCCCTCCCCCGACCTCGGGTGGCTAGTGTGAGCAGCTTCCCTCTGACTCTTCGAAGCGACTGGTGGAGTTCGAGGTTCGTAGGATATCTCTAGAAAGCTGGCTTCTGCTTTGGTGGGTTCCCCGAAGCCCCTCAGCTTTACTGGGAGCTTAGATTGTCCAGGTGGAAACAGGTCTAGGAGTGGGGAAGGCTTAAAAATAAACACACACAACGAACTTATTAGAGAGAAGTAGAAACAATATAACGCAAGAGCCAGAGTGGCCAGAGACGCTTTTACCCCACGGGAATTCTGGGAACCTGGGGCGCACGCAAATTCTTTGCTTTCACTTTGACCTTCAGGACCAGAGTTAAGTCTAACGGGACTATCTCGGGCTGCTTTGTCATTAATGGCTAAAAGTGTACAGTCGGGGCTGGGGGGGGGGGGGGCTTTAGAGCACCCACTTTCAGATCCTAACCTCGCTCTTGGAAATCATGTCCCAAAGGAACCAATGGCCTCAAGGAGCTCCGAGGAGCTCAAACACAAAGGAATGTGTAGCTGTGCTGCCCAGAGAAAGCAAAGAATTAGAGAGATTAATTGGGGCTCCTGTAAAAAGAATCTATTTATCTTGCCTGACCTAAATATTTTAGTGAAAGAGGGTTTCTACAGCTGAGAAGATGGTCTAACAAACATGGCCAGGGCTAGGAATCCCCTTCTGCTCTTATGGCTCTGGGCCGAACCTGACCAGCTGGCACTTGGAGACCAGGACTGTACCGACTAATAAGAGGCAGAAAACTGGGCTAAATATCACCACCCAGACTCCAGTGGTTCTTATGAATTTAAAATTTCCTCCCAGGACCTGATTTTATAGCTAGAAGCTAATGATTCAATTTTGTATTACATGGAAGAAATATTGGGGAATCCAAATTCAAATTCTGGGACTTCAGGGAGCCTATTGCCCTTGTGTGTCTCCTTTAGCACTTAGGGCAGGGAGAGAGGCCTCTTACATTCCAGGAGCTTGGGATTTTTGTTTTGTTTTGTTGTGGGGATGGGGTAGAAAAGGAGCTGAGTCCTAGGCTGGGACTAATAGTTTCATGGCCAAGAAAGAGTTGTTTTTTTTTTTTTTTTCCACCATCTAATGCTGCCAGAGAGATGCCATGTTATCCCACGTTACACAGACACAAGTGAGCAGCCAATGTTACTCACTGGCTTGACACCCAAAGCTCCTTTCATTCACTCTGTCATGAAGGGAATCACACACACACACACACACACACACACACACACACACACACAAGCCAACTGAGAAAGTAGAAAGAAGAGAAGCCTCGTTGTTATTGGGAATTTGCCTGGGCTGAGGAGGGGCATCAATAAAACAAGCTTTCTTATCGTTATCCTTACCATCTTAATGTTTCCTGTACGGTGTTAGAAACTGCAGTTCAGTCTACACTGTAAACTCCAGGACAGTCAGAGCTACACAGTCCTCTATCACAGCGCTGGCCTGTAATCTGAACACTTTCGAAGTAGAGGAGGGAGGATCAGGAATTCAAGGTCATCTTGTCTACACAGCAAGTTCTTGAACATCCTAGAGTCCCCACACAGAGAGAGAGACAGAGAGAGAGACAGAGAGGTGGGGGTCTCATTTCCAGGAGAACTTAGAGCCTCAGTTGCTAACCACACTGATTTTACATTATTGTTTTCCATGAGCACACTGGATCACAGGCTCTTGAAAAGAGAATAGAAGGCGTTAGGAAAAGGAGGAATAGAAGCTAGGAGGTGCAGCTGCTAAGGGTTTGTGTCTTCTTCAGGTGCACACAGGCTGTGTATGTGTGTGTGTTCTCTGCAGGGCAGCAGGTACCCTTTGTGAAGCCAGTGTGCCTGATGGTGAGGATAGGGAAACAGCCTGTGTGGATTGGTATGAGGCTGTGTAGTGAGCCCGGAGACTCAACCGGGACACTGGGGATGCTAGGATGTGGCCAGGAAAAAACACAGAAAACAGCTGCAGTTTATTAAATGCAGACATCACAGTGACAAGATCTCCTCCTCCTCTCCTTTGTCTTAATTTTTTTAAAATTTATTTTGTGTCTGTAGTTATACATTTGTAGGTCAGAGGACAATTTGTGAGAATCTGTTTTCTTTTTCAACCATGTGAATTCAGGAGATGGAAATCAAATGTCAGGATTGGTGACAACCACCTTTATCCAGAGATATATCCATGGATCTCTCTCTCTCTCTCTCTCTCTCTCTCTCTCTCTCTCTCTTTGAGACAAAGTGTAGCCCGGGCTTCCATGGAACTGATGACAATTCTCCTGCCTCAGCCTCCCAAGTGCTGAAATTAATTACAGGCATGAGTTATCATGCCTGGCTTACCACCCCCTTCCC
Organism: Rhabdomys pumilio; assembly: GCA_030674055.1. Lineage (NCBI taxonomy): Eukaryota > Metazoa > Chordata > Mammalia > Rodentia > Muridae > Rhabdomys > Rhabdomys pumilio. The sequence continues at coordinate 63,804,349 of JANHMN010000001.1, read as the reverse complement.
CTTTGTAGATATAACACCTTCCTTACCCAATTAAACTGCAGAACGTCTTTGGTCTTAGTTCACATTTTAACAGCTACCTAATTGAGAAGCCTCCTTTGTTTAAGAACTGCCATTTGTATTCTTCAAAGTTTGCTATATCAACCAGACTTACTGAAAACCAAATTCACAGGTTTCTTTTCTTTAAAAAACATTTAAAACAATATTTGTCTCTGTGGGTGTGTTTTTCCCTGTGTATGTCTATGCACCATATATGTAATGCCCTCAAAGGCAAGAAGAGAGTGCTGGATCATCCTGGAGCTGGGGCTACAGATATTTGTGAGCTGTCTTGTGGATGCTGCACATTGAAAACTGGGTCAGTACAGCCAGTGTTCTTAACCGCTGAGCATCTCCAGCCCCTCAGCTGGTTTTCTGACCCACTTTTCCTCAAGCCCTTGCCCTATGTCCTTTTGCAGAACACTCAGTCCAGGCAGCTGAAGGCAACTTTCTTGTAAATATTTGGCTCAAGTTTTGCATGAATCCAATCCAGAGACAATAACCCCACTCCTTCTAGGCATCTAAAAGGTCGTACTGAGCCAGGCATGGTGGCCTGCTACATGCCTTTAATCCTAGCACTTTTGAGGCAGAGGCAGGTGGATCTTTGTGAGTTTCAGGACAGCAAGAGCTACATAGTGAGGCCCTGTTCTAGAAAGAAAGAAAGGAAGAAAGAAAGAAAGAAAGAATCAAAGAAAAGGAACTTGGTTTTGTTTTGGAATTCTGGTCTCAGGCATGTCACATACATACTACATCTGAGTTTCCCAGGTTGATCTGTGTAGCAAAGAATGCTCTACACACCATGTGGTGACACCCACAGGGAGGCATTCCTTCACTGCAGAGGACTGAAGGCTGTAGCTTGGAAAGATCTCTTTGGGATGTTTGTGACCAAGGAACTGTAAACCTTTAAAGGCGGGCTGAGGAGGGTCCTCTTGTCGAGCCTGTTAGGGGAAGAGCTGGGGTCTGCACTGCCTGTCACTATCCAGAGTCATCCTGCACCCACACCTCTCTTTGTCAGATTTTAGGGGCACAGTTTCACTTTTAACTCTGATTGGCCTAGAATCCTCTAAGTAGCCAGAGATGACCTCTAACTGATGGTGATCCTCCTGCCTCAACCCTCCAGTGCTTACAGGCATGCCTGGCTTTGTGCTCTCTCTTCTAAGAACATGTGTGGCTGGTTACAAAGTGTAAGTGATAGTTACAACCCTCTGTCATTAAATATTTAGATTCTAGATTCTAAAAGCAGGAGCTGGGCTTAAGTGATTCACGCCTGTAATCTCAATACTCAGGAGGCTGAGGCAGGCGTGTCCAGAATTCAAGGTCTGCTTGTTCACACTGAGATCTTGCCTAAGAAAATAATTTTGAAAAGACCCCACAAAAGAGGAAATGGGATATTGCACCATCAGGCAAGATGGCCAACTCCCCCAGGAGGTGAGTGAATTTAGGTTAATGGTGGTTTCAAATGACTGCAGGGGAGAAGACAAACCGAGAAAATAAACATTTGGGATTTGAGGAGAAGGGGGAACAGAGTTATGGAGGAAGGGTGGGTGTGCCTTTAAGCAAAGAGAGAGGTGAGAAAAAAGGGAGGCTCCTTGCCACCCAGGCTTTGCCAAGGCTAGAGTGACACCCCTCCTCCTGCCCTAATCCCCCATTAAGGCAGCTCTGAGCTTGTTATGACAGCGGCTGAAGGCGGTTGAATTGCTGTTTGCTGTGTCTACTAATTGGACTGAAGGGCTGAAGTCTGGACACTGAAAGGGACCATTGTTGCTGTTTACCTTCCACAGCCTGCCTCCATGGGACCCTCTGGGCGAGGGGAGCCGCATACCCTCAGGTTGTGGCACCCATTCCCTGTGTCCGTGCAAGGGTACTCTGTGGGGACACTGCACATTGTCTTGTCTGGTGTGAGTTTCCACAACCCAGAAGAGGCAAGCCTGACACCCAAGTGAGCCTCTCGTCCTTGTCTTTCCCTTCCCCCAGTAGCACAGGCTCTCTTCTGAGCCAGTGCTTCCAGACTTGGTTACACACCAAAATCACCCTTCACCTCCATACAGATGTTTGCACTTGGCCCAGCTCAAAAAACTCAGAGAGGAAATGAAGCTTTGTAGTCTGCACCACAGATACACTCTTCTCCCTGTGCCGAGGACACAATCTCGCCTTCCCAAGCCCCTGCTATATCTATAATGCTCTTCTTCATCTTTAATACTAAATTACTTGAAGAGCCTTTAGTATTTAGAATGGAATTTAAAAGTCTGTCTTTGACCTCAGTCTTGCTCTTCCCTAAGGCCAAAAGCACTGGCTCAGGTTTACAGGAGCCTGTGGATTTTCCAAATGGATCCAGTGGAGAGCTGAGCTCATCTGAGGCTCTTGAAGATCTAAGATGAAGGGTGGGGAGTGTAGGATTCATCGACTCCAGCATCCTCCTTTCCAATAGCAGGAGACTACCTTCAAAATGGTTTTTTTTCTCTTTCCTTACTCTATCCAAATGTTTCTGCTTCTCTTCCCTTCAGCTTCTCCCGTGGGCGGGTGGGTGCTCCACCCTCCCGCCCACTCTCTGAGGACATGATGACCGGTGGTATCCAGCACCACGGACAGCTCCCAGCGGTAAGTGAGCCTGCCGACCCCTTTAGGAAAATGGTGGTTTATCTATGCCAGGCAATCCAGCACTACAGTCCAGATCTGATGAGAGTTGGCTGCCCCGGGGTCACTGGGATTGAACTGGAGCAGTGGTAGGAAGGATCTCATGGAAGTCATGTAAGGTGTAGAATGTTCAGATCAACTGAAGCTAAAACAAGCCTTAGTCATCATATACAACCCAGAGAGGGGAAGAAATGAGACACAGTTTATCCAGCTGGTGAGTGAAGCCTGAAGTGAATCCAGCCTAGCCTTTTCTGCATCTGAATCCTCCTTTACGAATCTTCTTGCCCAGTTCTGGCAGGAGTTTCGTATGGGATGTTACACACAAAAGGTCAGGATACATGTCTGGGAATGTGAAGTATCCCTGAGAACCAGGGAGAGGTGGATCTGACTGTTTTCACTGTCTGAGAAGGCTTTGAGGGGAAAGCCCTGCAAAAGGCATGGTGAAGGCTTACCTAGCAGAAAAGACAAGGGGGCCACCATCTGCCAGGGTATAAAGGCCAGTGGATGGCCCCAGGAGTCTCCAGAGGCCAGCAGGAGGCATGCAAACTGGACTGGGGCCTGGGAAAGGCCCTTCTGTGTGCCCACGCTTGCTCTCCCAACACCATGAGCCTAGAGACAAAGGGACCACTCTCTCACATTTGACACTGCCATCTCCGGCTGGCAGTGCCAGGTGGCAGGGGCATCAGGGGGTGTCAATCCATTATCCACCCCCAGCCCCTAAGTCCTCTGGGGCTGAATGTTGGGGAGGTGGGTGTTCTACGCTATGTTGCCATAGTAACCATCCCAACCCCCTACCCCAAAGCACACAAAAAGATAGCTCTCACCCCCACCTCTAGGAGAAACCTGGGTCTGCCTGGGAATCTTCCCTTGAGAATCCTCCTTTCTAATGCACAGCCATGCCATTCTTGTGCCTGCCCCAACCTCAGCACCCGGGGCCAAAGGCCCATGGTGCAGTGAGGCTGCCAAGTTCAGTATCCAGGCATGTAGGGAGCACCCATCCCTTCTACTTAACCCCTTCTCTTCTCAAGCTCTTCAGTCCTTCACTATAGCCAAAGCCATCCTAGGACTCCCCAACTGAAGCAGTGGGCTATGTTGGGACCCTGGCCTTCTGCTTTTTCCCCAGAAATAGACACCTGCTACCTTTAGCAAACCTCCAGGCTGTGGGAACTGCAAAGAGGAGGGAGCCATTCCTGACACCCTCCATCTGTACCCTCGCCATTACTCATTAGGCATTCTGCCCCCTCCTTCCGCTCGTTAAGCCTTATTTGCATATATTTGCATAATACAGTTCATTTGCATTGCAGGAGGCTCATGGTAGAAGCCAGGAAAAAAAGAGATGGGGGGGTGGAGAAGAGAAAAAGGGAGAGATTTTGTTTTCATCAAAGTGTGGGGGGAGAGCTGGGGGGGGGGGAGGCAGGAAGAGGATGGAAATAAAAACTCATACTACTTTCTTTCTTCCCTTCACCCTCCCTCCCTGAGTTGGACTCACATGCCAAAGAGAGATGCCAAGGGGCTGCCTTTTCTGTACTTTTTTTGTCTTGCTTCCTCCGGCCTTGGCTCTTCAGTCAGGGGGCCCCCCACCTTGTTGGAATCAGGCTTCAGAAAGAAAGCTGGGTAGGATGTGAGGCTGTGAGAATGGAAACATAGGAAGAGGGAAGCCGCCATCTTAGGTAGGTAGCGTTTATAAAATGGCCGCTTCTGAGTGATGCGGGCTGAGTGCCAGCCTGGGTGGTGGGCACGAAAGAGAATGACAACATAAGGAAGGATTTCCTGGCTGACCAAGAATAGACCTGGATATTACTATCAGTGGAATTCGAAAGGGAGACGGGGAGGAGGGAAGAGGGGGTGCTCCCAGAAGGATTACCAGATTCAGAGGGTGGTAGAAGCCTCATCCCTGGGTACAGATCCCAGAGGACTCAAGAGTGTGGGTGATGTCGAAGGTGTGGAAGAGTCAGGTTGGAAAGACCAGCAGGAGAGGGACGGGGTAAGGTATGGTCAGGCAGGATCATCTGCCAGTCTGCGGTCTCAGGACTGTGGAAAGCCGCAGTAGACTATCAGTATATTCTCTGGCCAAGCCAGCCACTATTATATTCGTAACTCTTATGAAACTGTGCCTTCTCTAGGGCCATTCACAGCCTCTCAACTGGGCCAGCTTTCTTTGCCCTCTGTGCACAACTTCATGCTTATTTGATCTCCCCAACCTCTACACTGACTGGCCTTGCTTTTTGTGTTATGTCCTAAACAACTTGTTCCTGGTTTCATCTACTCTGTCCTCTGGATCAGCCAGCTGCACACAGAAGTGATAGCACTCCTGATGTCCCCTCTTAGTCACTTTTGTAGCTTCAACCTCTGCTAAAGGTAGACATTCTATAGACCAGACCTTGAGCTCAGAGATCTACCTGCCTCTGTCCCCTGAATGCTGGTACTAAAGGTGAGCGCCACTGCCACCACCACCACCACCACTACCACCACCGCTGCTGCCACCTAGCTCACTCATTTTCTTAACATTGGTCCATTCATAACTAGAGTGAGCAAAGTAGTGATGTCTGTGAGTTCTCGGCCAGCCTGCTTTACAGAGTGAGTTCCAGGACAGCTACACAGACAAACCCTGCCTAAAAGAAAACCAAACAAAACCCCCCACAGAGTTACACCTTATCCACTGCCCAGTGTCCTGCCATTGGCTCCCAGATCAGAGCCTAGAGCCTGAAATAATCCTATGTCTAGACTCTCTTGCAAAACACAGTGGGAAGGCACCTGCTCTTCTAGCCTCTGAGATGGCAGAGCTCAGGAGGGAATCCTTCTCAGGAACCTGAGATGCTCACTGGTGTGAGCTGTCACACTCCAGTTTTCTTTCCTCTAAAGCTTATAGGCCCTCAGGTTCAAGTTTTTAATTTTTAGGTTTTTTTTGATTTATGTATATAAGTGCTTTTGTGTATGTATGTGAACCACATGTATGTCTGGTACTCATGGAAATCAGAAGAAAGCATCAAATCCCTTCAACAAGTGTTCTTAACTCCTGAGCCATTTCAGCAGCCCCAGGTTCAAGTCCTGAACACCATCTGAGCTAGTCCTGTGTCATCATCATTAAACCCTGTCCTCCCCTCCTGTGTTAACTCATGTGTCCAAGATTTTCTTACACCTATATGTTGATGCCTAGCAGGTTCTTTGAATTTCTAGTTCATGCGCATGGCTGGAGGAGACTCCCATGGCCCTGCAGAGGGAATGGTCTGCTGGGAAAGCAGACACAACCCACCCCAGACCTGTGGTTTCCCTACAACAAGCCCATTGGCTTTCTGGAGGACACTTTTCCTGGAAGAAAGCAGTGACTCAAGGTATTCAGGATTTTGGGTGGGGGTAGGTGGTGGGAAATATCAAGAAAAAGCATGGTATATTTGGGGACTTGCCTGACCTTCAAAGGAAGTGGAGCCTTAGATGCTGAAGCAGAGATGCTGGCTTAATGGCCCAGGATTTAAGGAAGTCAGCCACAAACTAAGAAAAGCTAGGGCATGGCACCTGGCTGGGTGGTGCTGCATAATGCCTAGGAGGTTCATGTGAATACAGCCTACTGGTTTCTGAGTGCTCGCATTACAAGCAAAAATGTTTGAAGAAGTCAGGTACTGCAAGGCCAACTGGTACTGGACTGGAGACAGGGAGGAAGTTCTACTTATCTACTTAGAAACTTCATGGGAGAAAGAAGGGGATAATGAGAGTGGGGAGAGGGATTCAGGGCCTAGTCTGAGGGGATTCAGTGAGAGCAACTGAGGTAGGGAGAAGAGGCCCATGCTGCTGGTCCCGAGGCTGCAGTGTAAGCAACACGCCAGGCTTTACACAAAGGCTTCTCTGTAAGTGCCTTTGGCAGTGGCTGTCAGGTGAGGGGACTTAGCTCCTAGGGCCTTCAGGGCATTTGGGGTAGGGCTGGAGGTGGCCTCAGACTTCCAGCGGATCCACACTAAAAGAAAGAGGCTAGGCCTGGCTAGAGTCTTCCAGGCCACGCTCCCATCCACTGTCCAGTCAAGCCCCCAGGTCTAGGCCTAGGCTCTGCCCAACTCCTACTCTTCCAGCTGTGCCTCTCTGAGTCTTCTAGTTTCTCCTTTTCCAGCCCACACATGCCCTCCCGGGCTATGGGTCTGGTCTCAGTGGGCCTGAGGGAGTACCACAGGGAATCTTTTACACTGAGGACTGTATTGGGAAGGGGAAACAGGATTGACCAGAGGCAAAAAGGTGTCTGGGGAAGGGGACACTGTTTCAACCACTCAGCTCTCCATCTTCTTCAGCACAAGTTCTTGTCTGGCCTCACTTCAGAGTCTCTTCCTGCTGGGCAGCCCTGGGCAGAGATCATCTCCCTCATCACAGGCCCTTGCTGCCTATCTGGTCCTTCTAACTGCACTTTGGGTTTGGAACACTTTAAACAGTAGAACGGCTGCAGGTCAAGAGCTCAGTCTGCAGGAAGGACACAAAAGACAGAGTCAGTGCTGGATAGACTGGACAGGGCAAGATTCTGGCTCTCTTCACTTGCTAGCTGAAGGAGTGGGGAGGGGAGTTATTAGCACTTTAGACCCTGACCATTGTAACCCTTGTAGGGTGCTGTGCAAATGTCCAGGGCTGAATGCTGAAGACACAGGAGGAGGAGGTGGGCAGAACTGGAGGGACGGTTTCCCAGCTCTGGGATGCCAGCTGAGGAGAGCTGAGTTATTCTGCTCTGTCTGGTGACTGGAGCTGTCTAAGTCTCAGGCCTGAGATCTTAGAGGGTGGCATCTTGTTGTTAATGCTGCATTCAGCTGAGGCTTTCTCCCAAATTACCCACAGCTGACCCTGTTCCTTCCCTCAGTCCTCTTCTTTTTCTCCAGAGCAGCATAAGCCAGGCACTATGGAATGTTCCGTGAAATGTTTGAGGACCTACAAGACCTGCCCACAGTCTTCCAGCCTCCGACTCTCTGGCCATTGGCATGGTGAGCACTGAGCTTCTTTTGGGTCTGTTGGGATCCCTGAGCCCATTGTCCAGGGAGACTCTGAACAGGGCAGTCTTTTGTCACGACATGGTTGTCCCTTGTTGTGCAAGCAAGAGTCAGGGGGAGAAATGACATTGGCTTTAGCCCCCTGCCAGCAGCACCAGGGCCTCCAGGACTGGAGGGAAGAGCCAGGCTGAGGCTGGCATATGGAAGAGAGCATGAGCGGTGGTGGAGTTTCACCTGCTAGGGCTGCCTTCTGCTGGGCTGTCCATCTGGCACCAGCTGGCATACCAGCTCCGCCCCCACAGCCAACCAGACTCCTTCTGCTGTTGCTATGACAATTGGCTGCCATCTTGATACTCTGGGCACTACCTTCTCTCTGATTTTTCCTATGGGGCTCCTGAAAGACAGAAAACAGATCCTCAAAATTTCCTATCAGAGCCAAGGAGTGGTGGCACACACCTTTAATCCAAGCACTTGAGAGGCAGAGGCAAGCAGATCTCTGTGAATTTGAGACTAGCCTGGTCTATAGAACAAGTTCCAGAATAGCCAGGACTATACAGAAAAAATATTCATATCAGTATCCAGTTTTTGAACATGGTCAGGCAAGCCAAACAGGGTCCCTCATACCTGTAACCCAGCACCTGGAAGGCTGGCAGAAGAGTGGTGACTTTGAAGTCAGCCTGGGGCATAGAGTAAGGCCCTGGTCTCAAAAACAAACCAAATTTCTGGGTATGATGACCCATGCCTTTATTCCCAGCACTTGAAAGACAGAGGCAGGAGGATCTCTATGAGTTCAATACCAGCCTGGTCCACATAGCAAGTTTCAGACCAGGCAGGGCTACATAATGAGACCCCATTGCAAATAAAATAAAACCAAATTAGTTAATTACCATGGCCAGCTCAGCTGGTAGAGTGTTTGACTAGCATCTACCCCCAATACCACGCAGGCTGTAGCTGGTATAATCCCTGCACTCAGGAGGCTGAGGCAGTTGAACTGCTACAATTCTGAGGCCTGCCTGGGCTGTTTTATGAGTTCCAGGACATCCTGGGCTCTATCTCCACGAAACATAAAATGACAACAGCCACCACTGGGTCCAGCTCTGTGCTGTGTCTAAGAAGGAATCAGTGAGACAGTGTTGAAGAAGTTCAGATCCTGTTTCTGGGTTTGGACTGAAACTCAGGGCTAGGGTGGGGGCAGGGGTGGCAGGGATGGGAGAGGAGCCAATCCTGTTTCCTGCTTCTGACAGACTTTTCTTCATTCCAATCAGGAAATCCCACTGTTTTTCTTATTCTTGTCTTGGGAGCCTTCCCCAACCATGTAGTGAAGATGGACGTAGCTGTCACACCCGTCACACCCCCTGTCAACTTGCTGTAGCTGAGATGAGAGGTGGTGAGCAGGGAGCAACCACCCAGCTTTAATCAACTTAAAGCAGTTCCAGGAAATGGAAACGGAGACTCAGTTGACTTGGTATGAAGTTTAAATGCTCCGTCAAGATTTGGGGGTCGAGGACGGTGAGATGTCTCAGTGGGTAGATTCACTAGCCTCTAAGCCTGAGAACCTAAATTAATATCCTCCCCCCACATATGGAAGGAAAGAACAGACTTCCAAAAGTTGTCCTCTGATTTCCACACATACACCATAGCCTGTGCACCCCCGCCCCCCAAAAGGTAATATATTTAAAAAAAAAAAAAAAAAAAAAGACATGAGGGCTTCCATTCAATGTCCCCCAGTGTTTTGGAACTTCCTTCCCTTACTCCCTATTAGCACCCTAGAGGAGGCAGAGCAAGTCCACTGCAGAGAGGTCATTCCCTAGGCTGGTTGGTGGAACCTTAAGGACTCCTGGGAAGGCTCCAACTGGTCCAGTTTCTTCTGTCACACAACAGAAGGTGAGGAATGGCTGCCGTGGTTGGAAGAGCACATTGACGTTGAGGGGCCAGCTGGTGAGAGGCAGGTGGAGAGGACCCTGCTTAAGAGGGGGCTGGGTGGGAAGGCTGGGTAATTTATGATATCATTGTTCCCGCCCCTCTTCCCAGCCCCCTGCCACTTTACTGTTGCTAGGAGATCCAGGCTGGCCCTGTCATCTGGAATACTCCTCCCCAGCCAGGGTAGGCCCTACCCTGAGTGACATCAGGCCCTGACACACACCAGCGTCTCCTGTGGATCCCTCTAGGTTCAGCCAGCTTGGGAGTGGGACTACCCAACAGAACAAGTGGGGGTGGAAATGGAGCCAGCCAGGCAGTAGACTGTGGGGGTGGGGAGCTCTCTGAGGGCCTTCGGGTGGCCCTGGGAACCAAACCTGCAGGAAGCCAAGTTTGTAAATATAATTCTTATCTTTGAGGGAAGGGGCTTTCAGCAGACTGATCTAAACAGACTTCTCAGCCCACTCCCTCCAGTCAAGGTTAAGGCCTGACACAGGTGGGGGAAGAGAAACTGAAGAGAAAAAGGCTGAGGAGAGGCCAGGTGACTGTGAACAGAGTTGGGTGGCACAGGGATGTGGCCGATCACCTCTTCTTTCTGGAGTTTTCTTAGACAGTAAGGCTGAAGAGAAGGTTGGTACAGGAACTCTGAAGGTTTCTCAAGCTTCAGGCCGCCTGTGCTGCTTAGCACTGGCCTTTACTTGGCTACCACTGGCTTTTATCTCAGTTTATCTGCCCTGGCTAAAACCCAAATGATCTTGTCCCAGGACCACAAGTACAATCAGAGGTCCCTGGAGTCCAGGTCTGCTCCCAGAGTCTCAGGCTGCTTGTTCTGTGCTCCACACAGGGCTCCCTCCCTCCCAGTGGTGATTTCCTGTGGACCAGATTCCAGCACAGTGGAGGGCCAGAGCTCAGAGAACAGACCGAGCAGCACAGGAAGTCTCTAAGGAAGTTCTACCAGTTTCCAGGGGCTGAAGGCAGGACTGGAGAAGAGGCTAGCCAGGCTGCAGAAGTCAAATGTTCCCAGACTGGCATCTAGCATGCGTTTACCTTCCTAACCAAGTGTCCTGGGCTCCAGCCACAGATCTAAGCCTCATCCTGACACTCTGCCCTCTGTGCTCTGCGATGGCCCAGGGGACATGCTTAGCCTTGGCTTCTTGTCTGTTGGTGGAGGGGACAGACACCCTTTCTGGACTATAGACAGTTTTTCTTCTGTCTACTCCTAACAGGTCTCCATTCAAAGAGTACTTTTATTCATGAGTGTATGTTGAGTGTAAGTGTGTATACATGTTTGAGTGTGTATCTGAGAGATTGTGTGTGTGTGTGTGTGTGTGTGTGTGTGTGTGTGTCTTGATATGGGGTCCTGTTGTGTGGTTCAGGCTGGCCTTGAACTCAGAGCAATCCTCCTGCTTTTGGTTCCCCTATACTGAGATAACAGGCCTTTTCCCCACTCTTTTTTTGTTTGTTTGTTTGTTTGTTTTGTTTTTGTTTTGGTTTTGGTTTTGGTTTTTCGAGTCAGGGTTTCTCTGTGTAGCCATGGCTGTCCTGGAACTCACTCTGTAGACGAGGCTGGCCTCGAACTCAGAAATCCACCTGCCTTTGCCTCCCAAGTGCTGGAATTAAAGGCATGCGCCACCACCGCCCAGCTTTCCCCACTCTTGACAATTTCTCTTTACAGACCAAAAAAGAAGACCCAACCTTACCCCGAGCATCCCTGCCATGCAAAATATATTCACAGACTGCCAACAGGCCGGTTCCATCAAGCAGACATGGACGGAGGTGGAAGTTCAGCCTGGCAGCTTCTCCCCAAAGCCATGGAGAAAGAGCCTTACTTGCCCGGTTACTTCCAGCAAGTTGTCCAGCCTGGCTCATCTATTTCCTCTGTCGCCTTCCAGCTGAGTCCCCGAGAGCCACGCCATCTGCAATAAAGAGCATTGCACACTGAGCCTCAGTGTCTGTTGCCTGTGGGTGTGCTGGGCAGGGGCAGGGGCATGCTGGGTTCTCCATGCTAGAACTTCACTACTGAACAATATGGCCACACCAGGTGGGGCTTCCTGAAGCCCCCTGCATGGCCAGGATGGCATGAGGACAGTGTGCCTCTCCTCACCCTTTCTGCTAGCCTCCAGCTTCATGAGCACTCCACCAATTGTGGGGTTCCAAGAATATCAGAGCAATAGGTTCACCCCATAGCCTAAGAGCAGAAGGCAAGAAGCAGAGCGGGCTGCTCTCCAGTCAAGGAGCAGGGTTGCTGCCTCCCTCAGCAGAGGCTCTGTTTCAGAAATGGCTTCCTGGTCTGACAGTCCATAGATGAGCAACACCCCTGTCCCATAATATTACCATTCTCTCTATCCTCTTGGTGACACAGAAAGGAATAGGGCTAGCAAGTCAGACAATAGAAAGAAATGTCAGCCATAAGACCTGACACAGAGCTCAGGGGAGCACGGAAGAGCCACAGCAAGAAACTTGTGCTTTTGACCTTATTTCCCCTCCTCCCGTAACGACACCCACATTCAATGCACTCGTGAAAGCATTGCTGGAAGCATGAGCAGAGCCCAGACTTCACCCTTCAAGCTCTCGTGCTCCCACCCAGAGTTCTTCCTGTTTGAACACCTCCTTGAAACTTTGATTTGAATCCCAGAATTTGTCTAAAACCAGAAAATATACTATTACACATGGCATAATTGTAACACCACCAAAAGCAAAAGGGGTTCTCCTCAACCATCTACCTTCCCTCCCTCCCAAGAGGCAGCCATTAGCCCCAAGCCCTCCTGGGGACAATCCACATGCATCTGAGCATGCATCTGTGCACCCACACCCAATACTACAACGCTTCTCCACAGCGTTCCTGCACAGACACACACCTGACATTGGCCGAGGATGGCTGCTCCGGGGCTACCTCAACCTCAACCTGCTTGGGGGTGAACTCATGCCCTGCATGGTTCAGCAAAACAAAAAGTGCCCTCATTTTACAGAGGAACTAAGGCTGTGGAGGGAAAGGAGCAGCCACAGGGTCCTCAGCACCTTAGAGTCAGGAAAGCCCCATGAGTCTTAGTAGTCCCCATAAGGATAGAGCCTGGGATTAACCAGGGCTATGGATGCTGCTGGTCTATCTAAGGAGTTCATCAGGCTAGAAGAGTGTGAGTGTCCTAGGGCTCATTTCAGGGGCTAGCTCCAAGGCCTGCCTTGCCAGTACCCACTGTGGCCCAAAGGCATGTCCCTGTGTGAGCAAGCGGAAAGCTGGCCTTCCCCTCCCCCTACGCAGCTGGAGCCTTAGTCTTCAGGAACATAGGGGTGGGAAGTGGTGCCCAGTTCTGAGCCAATCCTGTGCCTGCACTAGCAGCTCCCCAGGAAGCTCGTGGGTTCTGTAGTGGATCTGGGTATGCTGGTCTCTGCCCAACCAGGAAAGGGTTTGGAATGGCAGCAAGCAGAGACAGGAGGTGGGCTGCCTTTTAGTAACTGAAAGACCTAGCCATACCCAGTTGGGGTCAGGAGGGCAAGGGGACAGGGAGGAGCTCCTCTCTAAACAGTGATTCCATGACTGACTGACTGACTGACTGACTGACGGAGGAACCAGGCAGCCACTCACTTAAGTATATGCTCTCAGAGTCCCACTGAGTATATGTAGATGAGTCTGTCTGTATGCAGATGAGTCTGTCTATATGCAGATGAGGAGAGAAGGCATTCTCTTCTCAGGGTTACCATAGAGCCTGCCACCCCTCCCTTTCCCCTTGGGTTCCAGCTGCAGGGTAGCTTGGGAAAAAGGCCAGCCCCTAGGGAGGGGCAACTTAAAATAAAAGGTTAGACCCCAGGAAGGACTGACCAAAGAAAACGACTGGTCAGTCTGGGAAAGAACTAGAGACAGAAGAGAATATAGAGAGATTCCTGGAAAAGTGTGGCCAAATCATGCCCCATGGTACAGAACATCACAGGGTCTAAATCCAGACTGACAGGAAGTTTGTGGATTTACAGGCCAGCAGAGGGAAAGGACCCCAGGTGTCACCCTGTTCCCTCACAGGTCATTGGGTCCTGATGATGTTCTCAGACTCTTCAGACAGGTCTGGGGCTCCTGCAGGCCGCTCAGATCACAAGTAGCAAGTCCCTGGCCACTGCTTTGTAACAACTCAGAAGCTTCCCAGGCTGTGGTGGGCAGGGTGGAATGGCTGTTACTGCATACACCCTAGAACTTCTGTCAGGGGTTAGGGCAGAGACACCAAGAAGGGGGAAAACACCTGGGGCTGGGGAAACTGAGACCCAGAAACGCTAAGTTGCCCCTTCTTTCAGCAGATCTAAGCCTGGGCCTGAGCCCAGGGCCTTCTCCTAGGAGTGTAAAGGCCTTTGGGAAAAGCTCACTTTTCCTTGGGTGGCCCCAGTTCCTTTTTCCAACCCCCTCCCATTCAACGGTGTAGCCAAGGCCTTTGTGGAGAGGCCCTGGGGAAGAGAGGGCCCTTGTCATCCATTCATCTTGCAGGAGGCTTGTCCCTTGCCAGACCCGCTGGACTCTCCTTCCTGGGAGGTGCCAGGCAACCCCCACCTCCCCTCATGGCTGCTCCCCAGTTCCATCATTTCCTGGAGCCTCAGGGGTTTGGCTGTGATCCCAGCCAAAAGATGGCGGGGAGTCCCACCTCCCACACTTCCTCATTCACATACTGGCACCAGACCTGTGGGAACGCCGGACAGCAGCTGGGCATTGGTACCCCGCTCTCTCCTCAACCCACCGACCTTAGAGAAGGCATGAGGAACAGGGCCTTCCCCCAGTGCTGGAAGTCCTCAGCACTGATTGTGAATCCGAGTACAAACAAGGCCTGTAAACTGGATAGTAACAGGCCTTTCCCAGGAAACCTCCTGACAGGCATGTATTCCGGGTCACACTGACCCTCCCCATAATTCTGCAGCTTGTAGCTCTTAGGACAAATAAAAACCCTTGAGTTCTCCTGACCCCTCTGTGACTGAGGGCCCTAGGGCCCAGAGAACAGGGAATCAGCATGGAGCCATACTAGGAGGTATCTCTCCACTCAGGGCTCTGGCCTAAGTTCCATTCTGACAGGTCTTGGTGGCTTCTGGCCCAGGCAGTGTGGGTGAGTTGAAAGAAAGATAGAAGTCATTATGAAAGGACCAAGGGAAGAAAGTTCCAGAGACAAAAAACAAAACAAAACAAAACAAAACAAAAACAAAAAAACAAAAAAACAAAAAAAAAAAAGGAGCTATTGTAGACATCCTAGCCATTGTACCCAGGCCAGGAGGTCACAGGATGGCAGCTTCCTCTGTGGAAAGACTTCTAGGTAGAATAAAATGGTTACTGGGAGCCTCTTCAAGACCAGAGACAGCCCAGCATCTTATTTCTTGTAAGCAGAGAGACCTTTAGCTGCAATGGGGACTCTGTGAAAGAGAAGGGCTCCTAATTGGGGGAAGAAAGGGAGAGAAAGAGAGGGAAGGGGCTCTGCAGGGCAAAAAACCAGAACCAGCCTGCCATGGAGGGAGATTAAGGGATTAGAGTTAAAACAAAGTAGTTGGGCTGGAGCAGGTGGGTTGGGGCCCCCTTGCTAACGATCTAATTGCTTGCTGCCTTTAGCAGGGGTGTGAGCCAGGGCCTGGCTGTGGATCTCTAATGAGTCGGAGTGTTTTCAAAGGAGGTAAGTGAGAAGGTGCAGAAACGAGGAGTCAGTCAGGAAGGCCTTTTTCCTTTCTCGAAGAGATTCAAGCTCTTGTGCATAAATTCAAGTTCATGTGCGCTGCCCATGCCTTGTGCCTACCTGGGAAACCATGATAGAAGATACAGCCTAAGGAGAGCTGAGCAGGAGGCTGCCTAGGTCCCCACCAAGTAGGTATGGAGACAGGGGAGATGTCATTATCTCTGCACCATCAACTGGGCACACACTCAGTGTCAACATTGTCCTAAGCCTTTACCAGTTTATCAACTCTCCCAAACACACAGTAGAGATTGAGGGAATCCTTGTCCCAAACTCAGCCCAGTCCTTGAGCCAAGTCGACACGAGGGTGTTTCTGATCAGGACTGGCTCCTTTCAGACCTTTCTATCTTCCTAGGAAGGGACAGATCTTCAAACCCTTTGTGGAGGTGCTGAGAGAATTCAGTCTGCAGCTGACTGCAGCCCAAGGGGCCCTTTTTCTTTGCTCACATTCCAAAAGGAGAGCACAGTTCTGGAGATACAGCCGCATCTCCTCTCCAAGCCTGTGCATACACCATGCCCTCTCCTTAGACAGTCATCTTTCTGCCCACGAACAGTCTTCTGTCACCCACTTCTGTGACTCATGTAGAGTCTTCTCTTTGCCTGCTGGGTTCCCCTGAGAGCCAGGCATCAGTGACTGCTTCCCACACGTTTATGTCATGGGTGGCCTGGTCACAGGTGACTGTTTACTTTTATAAGAGGCCTGGGAACAGGAGCTCTGAGAGGCCTATGGGAGGCAGGTATGGAGGGCTCTTCTGGTCTGTGTGAAATGAGTGTTTATTCAGAAAGTTTTTTTTCTTGTCCTGGGATAGAACCCAGTGCCTTATTTGTGCCCCGTCTGCTGTTCTACCAGTGAGCTACATTTTAGTCCCAGTTTAATTTAAAATATTATTTTTATTTATTTGGTTTTTGTGAGACAAGGTTTCTCTGTCCTGGGATTCTCTCTGTAGACCAGGTTGGCCTCGAACTCACAGAGATCCACCTGCCTCTGCCTCCCGAGTGCTGGAATTAAAAGTCTATGCCACCATGCCTGGCTAACTTTTATTTTTAAAATTAAAGAAGGTAGTTTGGGATTGGTTGCACATGCCTTTAATCCTTGCAGTCAGAAAGCAGAGGTGGGCAGAGCTCTGTGAGTTTGAGGTCACTCTGGATTACCTAGGGAGCTCCAGGTCAACCGAGGCTATGTAGTGAGACCCTGACTCTCAAGATGAATAAACAAAAATATTGTTTTTAAAAAAGGGAAGGATAATGTTTAACTTCAAAGGTCAGGCTATCAGAGACCATCAGGTTTGAAGGGAACTAGTGAGGTCCAGTATAATGTTCTTCTCAGAGTCCCTCTCATGCTCAGCTCTCACTCCTGTGTCTTAGTACATTTACACTTGTTCTCCTACAAAGGAAAGAGAGAGAGAGAGAGAGAGAGAGAGAGAGAGAGAGAGAGAGAGAAGGGAGGGAGGAGGAAGACTCCGAGACTCCCTTATTGTTCTGGCTTGGAGGAGGAGAGGTAAGAACCAGAATGTTTCTAGCCCTTCTCCCCCCAACACCCCTCCCCCATCACCATGCACCTGCCTTGTGGTCGCAGGCCTTCCCATATCTTCCCATAAGCTTTAGGATTGTCCCCATGCCAACCTCTCTAGTTGGCACTGTGGGTGCGCACCTAAGTTCTCCCCAGGTCTCTAAAGAACCAGTCCGTACCTGCCTGAGGAACAGGCAATAATGGTCACTCTGCTAACACTAAAGTGGTGTGTGAGACCCTGCCTCAGGAGCTGGGGAGTAAGTCTTGCAGAGGCAAGCCTGTTACCAGCTGGTAGGCTGCTGTGCCACCCACTGAGGACATCCACTGAGACAATCTGCACCCTTCCCTTCCTCTGTTTACACAACTGAGCTATGGACAAAGGCTCTTCGGAGGTCACCTTACTTTTCTTATCTGAAAAATGGGAACAGAAACAGTAGCTACTTCACAGAGCCCCTAAGGAACAACCTAAGGTAATGTCTGTGAATAATTTGGTCCGGTGCAGGGCATAAATTGAGGATTCACAACTGGTGGCTCTGAGGATTATTATTAATTAGGAGCGACCCTGAGAAGTGGACTGATCTAGGGTAGGAACTCTGCACCATTAGTCTTGCTGGGAATAAAGAACCTTTGTGGTAACAGCCTCCCCCAGCCCCCCCCAGCCCCCCCAGCTCTCTCAGCCCTCCAGCCCCCCCAGAACCCCCTCCCCACAGGATGCTGTTGCTGTGGATGCCTGACAAAGTTAGAAGTGGTGCAGAATGGGGCACTTAGGGGCTTAGCCCAGGCAGAACCATGGGGAAGGATCCTCCAGCTATGGCCCTAAGGGCTTATGGATCCCATAGGCCAAGAATGTGAAAGGCAGCCCCTTCCCAGTTCTGAAGCAATTCTGCAGGAGCCTTCAGTCAGTCAAGACTGCCCTAATCCCCTGGAGTGGCAGGTGGGGGGCTAGTGGCTAGCCCAGGATTGTGCCACCAGAACCCATGACCTCTGACCTTTGGGGGAGGCTGATGAGGATCAAAATGACATGGGCAGAGAACACCCATGAAAACAGTGCAGGGAAGGGGAGGGCAGGAAGGGCTGGGGAACTGCAGTTTAAAGCAAGGTACATAAGAAAAGTTGGATTTTACCTAACTTTTTCTTGAGGAAAATTTTGGTGAGTCACAAGGAAACTGAAATAGTGTGGGGAGCCTCCATGCACCCACTTATCCACTGGTTAGCATCAACAGCTGCCAGTCTGGCTGCCTCTGGACCCCTCCTCCTCCTTCTGGTGTTTCTGAGCACATTCTGTGGTCTGTCTCCTTTCCAAGAGGTGTGATTACAGCCTAGCCCAAAGGATCCCAGGAAGGGGACTTTGCAGTCCTCCGGAGAAGGTTAAAGGGACGAGACAAAGGCACTATAAATGACTCATTTGGTGTTTGGAGATTCAGGCCCACACAACCCTCTGTCCTGCCTCATTCAGAAGTCTCCTAACTGCTGGGGAAACGGGAACTGATGCCTCATCCCACAGGGGGTTTGTAGGAGAGTGTCTCACTAAAGCAGAGCAAATACCAGAGTCGAGGGTCAGGCTGCTCCCAGGTAGGGCTGCGCCCTGGAAACCGTGACTGAAGGGATCAGACAAGGCCCCTAGGTGCCCAAGGTGAGGTGGTAGCTGGGAAGGTGGTCTGTCTTCCAAAGAAGGCCACAGTGAAGGGGAGGGGCCTGAGCCCAGATCTTGGCCATGTCTGCTGCTCCCGAGCCCTAACATAAAGAGACCCCTGAATCCTGGACTGTTGGAAACAAGAAGGGCCAAAGGCCTGAATGGCCAACTGTTCTCTAAGGAAGGCTTAAGAACATTCCTCACCGTCACCTCCCTCTCAGGGTGATTACAGGGAAGAGGGGACACAAAGAGACCCTCCTCACCATCACCAGGGTGATTATAGGGAGAAGCACACAAAAGGCCCTCAACTCCCATCCTCTGGCTGGATAATGGGCCATTCACATTGAGGGAACCCCAGTCCCACACCTGGCTCTCTTGGGCAGACCCCAACTGCCTCATTGTCCTAAGCCTGCCACTGTGCCTTGTACCCGGGTGTCAGCCATGTGAAGCCTAACACCCCAGCTGGGGCGGTCCTGGCCCTTCCCCCACCTCTTCAGCCACTTGGAGGCTCAGAGCTGATTTGGTGAGGGAGCACCATTCATTCCACACTCCTCACTCAGAATTTTTCTCTGCTCAAAAGTCCTCAGAGAGAAGTCCTCACAGCTATGGGAAAATCGGAGAGAATAATTAGGAGAGCCATTAGCGTCTCAAGGCCCATCTGAGGGATTAAAGGATTAAAGGCCTTCTAACAGGTCTCTCTTCCTCAAAGATGAAGATTTCTGGCGAAGCTTGTTTTCAGGACTTTTTCCTGGGTTGGGGGAGACGGAGGGACTGAGACCCTCGGTGGATCCTCTTTAAAGCTGCAGGGAATAGAGACCCCCTAGTTATGTTCAGTTGGCAAGCAGGTGTGGGCCGGCAGCGTCTTCTCAGGCTATTCTGCACTGCCTCTACAGGGCAGGAGGGGGACAGAGGAGCAGAGGTCAACGGGTCCCTCATGGAAGCCCGGACAGGCACACTTAGAGCAGGTGTCCTGTACTGATCCCAGAGGGCCCAGCCTCTCCCACGCCCTCTGGTTCCAGCTGAGGGCAGGCAGTCTCTCTGCTCCACTACTCAAGGCAAACTGAGCCAGGGGGCTCCACTCTTTTCCAGCTAGCTAGAGGCTGGAGGACAAGGAAGGGCTTCTCAGGAAGAGCCACTGTTTGCATTGAGTCATGGTCACTGCCTTGCAGAGCACAGTGCTGCTGGTTAAGCCATTTCAGGCGAATGTGACAGGGATATGCAAATAAGGAAGAGGCAGGCCTCATCCTTTCTGAAGACAGGAAGGACAGTCCCTTGGAATAGATAACCAGCATAGATTTCTGAGTCTCTCTTCTACACCCCTCCAGCCACATGGTGGGGGCTTGGTGGTTATCAGGTTACTGTTGCAGTCGAGTGTGTCACCCAGTTACACATTGTCCTGTTACAATCTATCTTGCTGTCCCACTGACACCTGAGGGCCCTCTTTAGACCAGGAGCTCTCTTTAGACAAGACAGCACAGAGTTACAGTTGCCAAGAGCAGAGGAACACAATAGGATACTCACCCAAGCTCCTGGAAAACCAGTCTTTGCACACATCATCTTGACCCACTATGCTAGAGAAGTAGACACACGAGGCTGTCTCACATCCACACCCTGGCCTCCCTGGATTGGGGTGTGGCTGGGGCTTCTGGAAATACAGCTTGTCCTTTCCATTTCTAAAGAAAGCTCACTAAATGCCTTCCAAACCTCTGTACCTGCCAACCTTCAGCTAGCAAGTCCGGGAGAGAGCAGTTGTTCCCAAAATGCAGACGGACAGCACCTTGCCAAAGGGCAGGTAATGGGTGTACACTAGCAGTTCGGCACCACTGAGGCCCACAATTCATGGTTCTGGTTAGCAACTGCCAACAAGAAGCTCCGTGCTTGGACCGGTGTGAGCAGGAAGGCTAGGAGAGATGAATGGCCTGCAGCCTGAGCCATAACATAGGCAGACATCACCATAGTGCTGGGTGTCTGTCTGAGTAGAGCTGGAGACTGGGAGACCCTGCCCACCCCAGGGTTCCTTGACCCTCCGTGATACAGCCTCCTCCAGTGTTGGGGCAAAGTGAAGCATGGGGAATTGTGGGGAGGAGGGGCCTCTGTCTGCTTCTTTAGAACCAAAACCCAGACAGCAACCATGGGATGGAGGCCAGTTTGTAAAAGCCCGGGTGAAATGAGCTAGAAGGGGATTGGGAACAAGTCCCACAGTGTCCTGAGGCACATTCCTTGCTCTGGGGAGACGGAGATGGATGGTGCTGAGCCGGGAAGGAGGGGTACTGGGGCGGGGCTGGGAGGGGGGGCTTCTCCTGCTGAGTGCTCTCCTGCCAAGAGCAGGGTGGGAAAGTAAAAGCTTCAGGATCCAGAGGATGCCTGCACAACAAAGGCTGTTTCCCCTCAGCCTCAGAGCCAAGAGGGTCCTCCTTGGGTCTTGCCCAGAAAAGCCCTGGAGATGTGGGCCAAAGGGCCTTAGAAACCACCCTGGCCCCTCTGGGGCTATGCAAGCAATCAGGGCATCTGTAAGCACCTATGGGGTAGGGCTGAGGGCACAGTGTGCTCTGTGCTTCTGAGCCTCTTCCAGAGGTAGATGCCGAGGGCCCCAGAGCAGCTTCCATGAGGCTAACATTGGAGATATTTGAGATGGGTCAGAGATCTGAACAGAGGGACTGGTTTCCAAGGCGCTAGGAAGACAGAGCTCTGCCTTCTTCCTTGGCACCAGGAAATGCTACAGCCTCTACCCCTGCTCCCCTGGCCAACTTTCCACCCATTCTAGAGAGTCTCAAATGCTGCCCCAGAAACAGGCAATACAGGAAGGAGCAGTCTAAGGTCCAGTACTGGGGCTGCTTCCCTCTGCTAAGATTCCCTGGGAGACCAGCACCTCTCCCGCTTCTCCTCAGCAGAAGCATCCAGTCCACTCACTGCTGGGGAAATCCTAGATGCTTCCCTTTTTTATTTGACAGAATCTCCTATCCCAGGTTGTCCTGAAACATGCTTTGTAGTCCAGACTAGGCTAGCCTCAGTCCCCGGTGCTGAGATTACACCTGGTACATCTTTTTTTCTTTCTTTCTTCCCCTGCCTCCCCCCCCCCCCCCCCCCCCCCCCTTTTTTTTTTTTTTGAGAGAGAGAGAGAGAGAGACAAGGTCTCTCTCTGTAGCCCTAGCTGTCCTGAAACTCACTATGCATGTGGACTACGCTGGCCCAAAACTCACAGAGATCCACCTGCCTTTACCTCCTAAAAGCTGGGATTAATGGTTTGATGCCCCAGAAGCAACACACCAGGCTCCCCTGGATCAGTGTGATGTGAGGGAGGGCGGGCAGAGATGGGCTAAGGGGCAAGCATCGATGGCTGATGGTTTGAACCTCGGCCACGATGACTCAGAGTCATCTTTTTTCACTTTGCAATTATTCCGATTAATTTTGCCTGAAATGACTGGCAAGTCCTAAAGTATCAGGATTGCAGACCCTACGACTCTCCAAAGTATCCCTTAGCTGAGCGGCTCTCACCTGAGTCTTTGGTGGGAACTTGATAAAGGGTGGACTCTGGCCCTGCCTGCATCAGGAATCTTGAGTCTGTGGAGTTTGGGCTGTGGCCCGCAGCGTCCACTCTGGCTGCTCTCTGGGACATCCCTCTTTGGCCAAACCACTGCCTTGATTAGAGGGTCGCAGGCTTTCTTCTCCCACCCCCAGTGCCACTGGATTTTATCTGTTTCGCCTTTGCTGATCGGTCCTCCAGTAAAAACAGCCTGTGAACTTGGTGGCTGGCAAGAAGGCGGCCCGCGCAGTCCTGGGGGCTCACCTATCACAGAAGACCCAACAGGGCATCTTGCCTTGTAACTTGCTCTGTTTTAGGGACATTTTAAGTACTTTGCTCTGTGCTCTGGAAGAGAATTGGCCCCAGAAGCATCTACCAGACTCCCCTGGATCAATGTGATGTGAGGAAGAGCGGGAAGGAGGGCAGAGATGGGTTAAGGAGTGAGCATCGAGAATCGAGAATCGATGTCTGCTGGTTTGAACCCCAGAGACGATGGCTCAGAGGCATGAGCTGCGTCGCGAGTTGGGGTGAGGGGTCAGTGCGTGCCTACTCGGTCTGACCCCAAAGCCGAAGCTCCCGAAGCCGATGCAGGTCTTCTCGCCATGGACCGCACAGACAATGGTGCTCTATCCCGGGAGCACGGCCGCCCCCTGCCCGGGCCGACCCTTTCAGGCTAGAAACCGGCGGCGGGACGCTGGCCGCCTGGAGCATTTGCATACGGCCCGGGGACAGTAGCCTGCTTTGTTGGCTGCGCACGGGGGCGCCGGGCGGTGGGCGCAACTCGCCAGACAAAGCCGCCGGGGGAGGGAGGGCGACGGCGGCCACTGGGCCGCACCTCGGATGCCGCGCCGTGTCTAATTCCTCCAAGGAGCGGCCCGCGCCGTGACGCGAATCCCAATGCTCCCGAGCCGTCGAAGGTTCCTCCGGGCCAGGTAGTCTCCCACCCAGACCAAAGAGGACAGCTACTAGAGCATCCTAAGGTCCTGGCCTGCTGCTCGGTGTCCTTGGACACATACTTGCTGTAGTATATAGTGTGCCAACCCAGAGTAGAGGCGCTCCTGAGGGGACTTTCTGTAACGCCTTAATCTAGTTTCCAGAAGCAGGCAGGAGGTGAGGATCCATCATCATTCCCGGGCCTCAGGCACTGGGACCGGACAGAGTTCATGAGCAGGCAAGGGTTGTTCTTCCCTGAGAGTAATAGCACGCTCATCAGAGGGGCTGATCCTGAGAGGCAGAGGCCTCATTGTCCTGAGGGATGCCATGCCCCTGTCCTTGAAATCCCCCTGACCTGCTCATTGTCACCCTGTTGACCCATCTTGAATAGATAGCCCACTATGAGGGGGACCAGTGAAGACGAGGCTGGGGCTCCTGGAGGAGGGAGGGGCTCCAGAGAGACCCATCTTTCCTGCATTATCAAACCCTCACTGGAATCCACAATGGATGAAATGGAATACTCTGTCGGGCCCATCATGTGCCCCTTCATTTAAAGCAAATGAGGAAAAGAAAATTTACACAGAGCAACACCAGAGGGTCAGGGGTCCTGGGCCAGTGGTGGAGTCCGTGTGATCCTGCACATGGGGGTTTTATGGTGGGTGGGAAAGCTTAAAACTCACTGATGACAAGATATCCAGGGTGCAGCTCACGAGAGCATCCTCACCTTGTCCCTCTTCTCAGGGACCTATTGCCAGACAAGCCTGAGACCATCAACTTTTCGCCCATTTGAAGCTGACTGAGCAATTGCCCTGTCTGAAAAAGCTCAAACGCCCCTTCTCCAGGAAGCCTCCCTGGATTGAGATGGCTTCTCCCAGTGTTGGAAGAGCCTATTTTTTTCAGGCCTGAAGAAGAGGCTTGGTTGCAGTTCAAAATGAACCAGCAGCAGAGAGGGCCAGTCTGAAAATCTTGGTACCATGAGTGAAAGAATGTTCACAGCTTTCCTTCCCCAGAACTGGGGGCAGGCTAGGCCAGCTGGCTGTCCATCATCATCCAGAGCTGGGTCCCAACTCTCCCAACCGCTTTCCCACAGTGACTGGGAGCCTTGTGCTTCAATCCTGGGATCCTCCAGCCTTCATAGTCCAGCCAGCAATGGGCAGAGCACTATGGAGGGGAGAGGGCTGTGGGGGACAAGTGGATAGCTCCCTAGAGAGCTTATCTCTCCACCACCTCCAGTTGCTCAGAGGAGCCCAGGAACATACCAGGCAACTCGAGCCTAGGATGTGTCCTGACTCTTTGGGTTCCTCTGCTGGAGAGCCTTAGTCTGGAGGCAGAGGTGTCTAGTTGTGTTCAACTCTTGCCAGAAGCCCGAAGCCCACTGGTGGATCAAGTGAGGGAAGGAAGAGGGGATCCAGTACCTAATTGGGAAGGGGCTCCCACCTGCCGAAGGGATGAAGTCGCCAAGAGTGGGATGAGATATGAAGATTCTGGCATCACCTGACATGTAGAAGGGGTGGAGCTCAGGAAGGCTTGGTCGTGGATGCCAGAGGACACTGATGCTGCTAGAAAGGTTAGGCAGCAAGAAGGACCTAGGTGAGGCAGGGAGGTGGCATCGTCTGTTGGTTTAGAGCACCCTCTTGCGGTCAGATGATTCAGACCCACAAGAACCCAGCCGCCTTCCTCATCCAGGGCCCCAGAACCGCATGGCCCTTCCTACTCTCTGCTTCACATCGGCAGGACCTGGCCAAGGACCAGAGGACCAGCCATGAACCAGCATCAGGTGATGACTGCTTCCGACTGCTGAGGTTTTGTGGCAGGCCACCCTATTAACGTTCCTCTTGGGCATCTTCCTAATATGCTCAGCAGTGGAAAGCCAGTTGAGGGTCAGGGTAGCAACAGTTAGATAAGAACCAGGAAGGATTTGGAGGCAGCATCAGAAGGCTAAAATAGACACAGACATTCTGGACAATAATAACTTCTCCTGGAGAGGATGGAACTAGTTGGAATATATACAGTAGAATGTAATAGTATCTTGGAGTTCTGTGGACCCAAGGAGGGTTTGTCAACACTAAGGTCTTTGATTGCCACAAGATTTTGGCCTCAGGAGTGAAAGGGAAGAGACACAAACAGGTGTCAGAGACCTTGGTGACACATTGTTTATCACCCAGCTCCCATCCAGAGTGGGCTTGGTTTGGGTGGCACTAGAACAGGGTAACACTGGTCAATGGGGGTGGCAGTTGCCTAGGGCTGGCTTTGGCCTTTTCTGGCCACAGGTGCAAGCTAATGAGGATTGTCTAGGGGTGACAGACTTCCTCAAACAACAGTAACAAAGGCAGAGAAGGTGTTCTTGGCAAGAGCCAAGTCTTCTCTGAGGACAGTGTCATGCTGGCAGCAATTAGGCCTGGGTGTCTGGCTCCTCAGCCCTCAGGGGACTCTGGGTTTCGGCCTCCTGCTCTCCAGGCACCTGCAAAGCAGGGAGGGATGCAGGAAAGTTCCAGGGAGTTGGAGAAGGAGCCCACAGACAAGGAAAGAGGCAAGCGGTAGCCCAAAGGTAAGGCAAGGTAACAGAGAGGGCCATTTGGGGGGACAAACTGGGAGCTGTGTCTCACCTCCCAGAAAACCTGGTCCTCGAAGCATTGGGAGTCTGGAGGGGCGTCCAGGAAGGGAAGCCTCAACAGGAGCCCTAGTGGCCACAGGGAAGGCTGTGTTAGGGCCCTCAGTCCCTACCCAGAGGAGGTTGCCACCTAGAGCCACAGATTGGTAACCTTGAGGACAACGTGGACCCAAGCCTATGCCGAGGGCTGTTGAGTCCACCTTTCTGAGAAGGTACAGCCCTGTAAGGTGGCCTCACCCCCAAATTACCCACAAAGAGACCCGCTGGTAGAAGAGAGCTTGTTCGTGTTTGCAGCTGTATCGCGCGTGATTCTATTATGAAGCATAGATGCTCATCTTTTTGCAGCCTTCCACATGGGAGGGGCTAGGGGACAGCTATCTCATGAAACATGACCTGGGGAACTAGACCATAGGGAGTTTCAGGATGACGGTGGGTGTGGGTGGGTAGGGACACGTTACAGCATCAGGCTTTGTTCTTAGCAGGAGGGGATGCCTGGCCTAGGGCCAGTGAGCAAACAGCTTCTGTGGAAGGCTTTGTACTCCAGGGTGACAAAGCTAGGCTTCCTTTTCTGTCTGCTGAAGCCCAGAGGAGATTGGGGGGTGGGGGGGCGCAGGGCTGGGCTGGGCTGATCTCTTCCCAACAGCTGAGGTTGGACTGCCCTCTAGTGGCACAAGGGAGCAGCACAAGAAAGTCAGCACACAACCCAGAGAGGAGCCTTTCTTCCCCCTGGAGGGTGTGGTCTTACACCTCCTCACTCAGAGGCCATGCTGCCCCTCACTGGCACAGGCAGGTGTTCTGAAAGGATCTTGGTGGAAGTGAGCCTACTTGAAGGACAAGTATCCCTTGCCCTTCCTCCTGGGTACCCTTCCTTGGGGCTCTCACCTGACACCCTGACCATCGAAAGCCACTCACCTCCAAGGCTGCCACCCACAGAGGCAAATGCCAGTGTGACAAACATTCCAAAGAGCTGA
This sequence comes from Rhabdomys pumilio, assembly GCA_030674055.1. Classification (NCBI taxonomy): domain Eukaryota; kingdom Metazoa; phylum Chordata; class Mammalia; order Rodentia; family Muridae; genus Rhabdomys; species Rhabdomys pumilio. The sequence goes on along the minus strand of JANHMN010000001.1, from coordinate 63,777,945 downwards.
TACATGGCCTGAGATGTGGCACTGCGCTGACCCTTGGCTATGAGTGGAAACACGCTCTGCAGGCTGAAGGGAGACCAGACAGTGAAAGATGACTATGGAACGGCAACCAGGACTGGTCATTGTAACACTCATGCCTGTGGATAGCCAGAGGGTGTCCAGGGATTCCCAGTGTCTCTCACCCAGGCCTTTGCTCAGTCAGGCCCACTTCAAGCGTCCTTCTCTCCTAAGCCAGCCAGCTCCACGTATCTTTCAGAACCCAGTCAAAGGTCTCTTTTGCCCTACTCCTTGCTCACAGTGTGAAATGTAGACCCCAGAGGTCATTAGTGCTTACTGGTCCTGAAAGAATGCTCAATACTCTTGAAATTGTTTACTTAATAGCCATCCATGGGCCGGGCGGTGGTGGCGCACACCTTTAATCCCAGCACTTGGGAGGCAGAGTCAGGCAGATTTCTGAGTTCGAGGCCAGTCTGGTCTACAGAGTGAGTTCCAGGACAGCCAGGACTACACAGAGAAACCCTGTCTCGAAAAACCAAATAAATAAATAAATAAATAAATAAATAAACAAATAAATAACCATCCATGGCATTGTCCAGGATGTCAGGCAGGAGCAGGTCCTCGGCTCTCACCGTATTGGTGGGTGAATGGTCAAATGGGTAGATGAGAACAGATGGGAAGTTTTTTTCTTGCCTCTCAAGGGAGAAGGGAGATCACTTCAGAGAGCATGAGGGAGGACTCACCCATCTCCATAAGCCTCGTGGGTGGCCAGCGCAGCCACCACGACTCCCAGGATGGCCCCCAGTAGCCCTGGCATCCCATGGAGGTTGTGAACACCACATGTGTCCTGCAGTCTAAATCTGGATTCGAGGACAGGCTGGAGGACAGGGTGGATAATCAATCTACCTACCCAGATCAAGGACCTGGTGGGGAAGTAGCAGAAGGGCTGGGAATCCTGTGTCGCTGGTCCAGGCTCCTCCCTCCCATATTTAGTTCCAGTCCTGAGAAGCAACCATACCGTGAAGAACTTATACCCCAGCGTGGAGACAGTCCCAGCCAGGAAGCCAGCTGCCAGAGCCCCAAAGGGTGTCAGCATCATCTCACTTGATGTCCCCACCACAACACCTCCAGCCAGTGCTGCATTCTGGACGTGGACCTAAAAGGACAAAACTGGCAAGGTATCTTATTAGACTGTCACACCCACACATCCCAATCATGCTCATTACAGTCCTCCGGTCACCTACCCACCAACTCTCCAGCTTTCATGTACTCTCCCCTCCTGATATAATACCACTCCCCTGCTTGCAGACGGAGGATCAGTGCTTGCCCCTGGGGACCTCCATGCTTAGATAGTTCTTCCCTTTGTAAGGCTGTCCACCCACTTCCTCATACCATATCCAGTCGTCCATCCTCACTGACAAGGGCTGACAAGGCGAAAGTACTGAGGGTGCTTGCGGTGAGTGAATAGTACGTGTTGACCACGGTCCGATGCTGCCCATCCCCCAGCGCTGTCGGCGCAGAGTTGAAGCTGGGCCAGAAAACCCACAGGAAGATGGTCCCTAAACAAGTGGGTAGCCACGGTGAGCACAATACCGATAGTAAGTGGCCTTGTCACCAGGGGGCGCTGCACTACAGATCAGTTATTACTAAGTCTGTTTCCTCTCGGATTCCTGGAATTGATTAAAAAACAACGACAACAACAATAACAACACCATTGTCCTGTAGTGAGAGTTGAGTAATGCCCGTAAATGTCTGCTTCATGGCCCAGCAGGCCTACCTGCTCAAGAAGGGCCCGGGGCAGAGCTCAGTAGAACATCGCATGCCTAGCATACGCCACACTCTGGCTTCCATCCCCAGAATACCAGCTCTCCTAAGACCCAGAAAAAGAAAGGGAGCCAGGTAGAGGCTGTTAATGGACAGCAGCTGTGAGCACTCATAGATAGTGGGGGGACTGTACCAACTCAGCTACCTTGTAGAGAAGGAGGCCCCTACAGGCCTCAGGGTTTTTCTGTGTAGTCCTGGCTGTCCTGGAACTCACTCTGTAGACCAGGCTGGCCTCGAACTCAGAAATCCGCCTGCCTCTGCCTCCCAAGTGCTGGTATTAAAGGCGTGCGCCACCACCACCCGGCGTGTTTTGTTTTTCAAGACAGGGTTTCTCTGTGCAGTCCTGGCTATCCTGGAACTCACTCTGTAGACCAGGCAAGTCTCAAACTCAGAGATCTACCTGTCTCTGCTTCCCAAGTGCTGGGATTGAAGGTGTGTACCACCATTTCCAGGCCCTGCTTTAAGTCTTACAGACTAATCTCAGAGTAACCTTGACTTTGAGTCAAAGTCCTTATTCTGCCTCAAGGTGAGGACCTTCACTGCAGTGTCCTGTGCTCAGTTCTCAGGCTTCAACCTGATCCCTCCTTCCCCTTCCCCGAGCACTTTACCTGGAGGTTTCATATGTGAAGGGTTGCCAAGGGCAAGGAGGGCTCAGCTGTTTACAGTGAGCCTAAAGTGGGCAAGAAATCAAGCCAGCCTTGCTTATCCGAGAGTAGGGACTGAAGACCCATATTCAGTACCCTAAAGAAAGCATGGACTCCAGATGATAGGCTGGGAGGGTAGACAGGACAGAGGCCAGCAGAGGTCGGGACTTGGAGGAAACAGGCCCTACTGTTCCCCAGGGTGATCCAGGGCCCCAACTTCCTGCCTGATGGTGCAGGATTTCTGGGGCTGTGAGGAGAAGGGCTCCTTAGAGGAAGCGACCTCAAGCACAGGTGGCCCAGGCTGGCAGAGCCATGGAAGAGGAAGGACTTTGCAGGGATGAGAAGGGGTGGCTCCACACATGTGGGCTGTGTAGCTCAAGAAAGTTTCAAGTAGGACTGAAGTGAACTTGGGAAGACCCCTGGGCCTGGTATGGACATATGTGTACCCCCATCACTGGGTCATAAGTTATGGGAAGTGATGAGCACAGATCTCAGGCTCCTCACCACACAAGTAGGAAGGACCCAAAGGATGGCTGGCAGAGTCAGAAGACCTTCCTAAGGCATGGTGCTCTGCAGCCCCCGTCACTTCTCTTCAGCAGGCCTCACCAATCATGGCAAAGAGGTCAGAGTTGTAGACAGAGCTCTGGCGGTGCCTGCTCTTCTCCAGCTGGGATCTGTAGAGGACCCGTGAGAGGAACAGTCCAAAGTAGGCCCCAAATGTGTGAATGGTCATGGATCCTCCAGCGTCTCTCACCTGGGGAGAAGGTTAGAGGTGGCGAGGCAGCCCTGCCCTCCATTCTCCTCTCCTGTCCCAGAGCTGGGTGGACACCCAGGTCTCACCCACTCCTGGCCAGACTTACCCCTAGGAGACTGAGCAGTATAAACTCATTGACGCTAAACAGCACTGCCTCCAGTAGGGCCATTAGCAGCAGCTGGGCTGGTCCAGTCTTGCCCAGAACAGCCCCGAAGGAGATGAGCACAGCGCCGGCACAGAAGTCAGCATTGATCAAGCTGCAGTCATGTAGGGTGGGAGGGATGGAAGGAAAGCCGTTCCAGAGGGGCAGAGGGGCAGAGGGGCAGAGGGGCAGAGGGGCAGAGGGGCAGAGGGGCAGAGGGGCAGAGGGGCAGAGGGGCAGAGGGGCAGAGGGGCAGAGGGGCAGAGGGGCAGAGGGGCAGAGGGGCGGGCACCGTGTGGGGCATGCAGGGCAGGTGAGGAGAGTCAGTGCTGGGCTACCTCTCCCTGGGTATCCAATGAGTACCACCCACCCTTGGAGAGGAGGGGGAGCCCTTGTGAAGTGATGGGCTAAGCCCACTCTAGGCTGAAGCAGCAGTAGGTAGGAGGAGCCATTCTTCACTGGCTGCCTGTCCTCTTAGGAGCTCCGATGACAGAGGCCTAATGGGAGGGGTGTGTGAGTGTATGGGGACACATGTCAGACAACTAGACAGACAGTGGCCTGGAGAAGGTGGTTATGGGGCAGAGCGAAGGTCAGTTAGCAGACCCAAAAGTCAGGGCTTGCGCTGGCATCCTCTGGGGAGTGGAGTCTTTGGGGGAGCCAGGGGCTTCCTATTGCCCACCTCTCCACGCCAACGTAGATGTAGCCACCATGGAAAGAGTGGAGGAAGCCTTGGAGCAGGGTGGCCCACTGCAGGGTGAGGGTGGCCACGAGGAAGGTAAAGCCCACACTGCTGAAGCCATACCGCTGTAGAAAGACCATGAGGAAGCCAAAGCCCACGAAGACCATGACATGCACATCCTGAAAGCCTGTGGGTGGGCAGGGCAGGGCAGGGGAAGGAGAGACAGCCGAGGGAGTGTCATGAGGCCTGTTCTGGTCCGGTCACACCCACCAACCAACAGATGCCATTTCAGTGCCAGGCTCCTCGGCACAGGACTGCCTTGAGGCAGCACTATGCTTGTAGAATTCCCCAGGCATAACAGCGCCCCACCATGAGCAGCCGAACAAAGCATTCAGCCTGGAGTCGCAGGGCCAGGCCATTCTTGCTACCCTGCTCAGAGGAGCTAGAATATCCTGCTCCAGTTTCTATTCACCTACCTGGCCCATCTGCTCACCCAAGTAGGAAGTGAAGTCAGTTCCTCCTTGCTGCTGCAGCCCTGTCTCCTCTACACACAAGATTCTCCTCCCTCCTTCTGGAAAGTCCCCTCTCCCTCTGTGTCTAGGTGTGTGCACACAGGTGTGTGTGTGTATGTGTGTGTGTGTGTGTGTGTAGCAGTAGGTGTGTTTTCCTCCACCATGCTCCACCTTGTACACAGGGCCCCCCAGTGACTCTGGACCTCACTAACATGACCAAAGGAGGCAGCCAGCAAGCCCTGGAGTCTGTCCCTCTCTGCCCTCTGTGCTGATATCATGAATGAGCCTTGCTATGCCTGACTTCTACTCAGATCCTAATGCTCACCCAACAAGCACTTCACTTACTGAGCCACCTCCCTAGCCCCTTCTTAATAAATATAAAGAAGCCCTTCTTAATATCTAATTTTCATCACTCATTTTCCAAAGTCCATACCTCCCTATTTTGAGATGTAAAATAAAAAATCATTTAGGAAATGGCTTTGAATTGTTAACAGGGATTGAGAATCCCCCCAAAGGAATTGAGGGGGACAGGGCTACTGTGTTGTACAGCTCAGTGTACTGGCCACCCCTACCCCCCTAGCCCCTACAATGACCTGTGTGTCATGCAGGAGCCCTCAGGAGAAAGGACTACCTTTCCATTTGTTTCTTCCTATACGTTGAATTTTTTATGTTATACATCACACTTGCTGTGTTGAGACAGGGTCACACGGTGTAGTCCAGCTGACCTCAAACGCCCAAGTGTTGTGCTCACAGAATGGAGGCCACACATGGCCAGTTTTGCTTGAACTGTTGGGCACTTCAGTGGGGCTTCTGTACAGGAAGACATGGGGCCTTTTCTGTTTGCTTTCTACATAAAATGCCAGTATGAATAATGCAATTATAATGAAACTAAGATTTATACAAATAATTTGGTGAGTAATTAGTTATATAGAACCAGCATGAAGGCAGCTGGAAGATGGGTAGTGGACAAATGCTTTGTGTGGCAAAGCTTTGGCCACCAAGCTAGCCTGGTGATCACAGAACCCATGTAAAAAGCTGGATATGGTAGTGAGTCTATCATCCTGGCACTCCTGTGGTGAGAAGGGAGGTGCAGATGAGAGAATAACCTAGCTCAGCGTAGCCGGCCTGCAACAGCTGCACAGATGCGGGAACAAGAGAGATCATTCTTCAAACAAGGTGAATGGTTAGGCATGACGCTCAATGCATATACACCTGAGAGATGCCAAAGGATTGCTCCAAGTTCACGGTCAGCTAAGGGAGTAAGATCCTGTCTCAAAAAAAAAAAAAAAAAAAAAAAAAAAAAACCACGAACGGGGTTGGAGAGGTGGATCATCGGTTAAGAGCACTGACTGTTCTTCCAGAAGTCCTGAATTCAATTCCCAGCAACCACATGGTGGCTCACAATCATCTGTAATGGGGTCTGATGCCCTCTTCTGGTGTATCTGAAGACAGCTACGGTGTACTCGTATACATAAAATAAAAAAATATTTAAAAAATAAAATCATGAACAAGGCCAGGCGTGGTGGTGCACATCTTTTTCTAATCCTAGCACTTGGGAGTCAGAGGTGAGCTGATCTCTCAGAGTTCAAGTCCAGCCTGGTTTACATAGTGAGTTAGATTCAGGACAGCCACGGCTATGTAATGAGACTGTCTCAACAAACAAACAAACAAACAGGAACAAGCAAAGACAAAACCCACCAATAGAACACCTGTGGGAGGGCCCTTTCTGTAACTGTGTGGGGACAAGGGGCACCATGCCTTCAAACCCTCCAGACTCCCTCCTTTCATACTCTACTTGAGAAGTTTCTCTTCTCTAGGGCTGAGAAATGTCATTTGCCTGAGAATGACTGTTTCCCACCTGCAAGCAACAGATGTGCGGAGCATCTGTGGACAGGGCTCCGGAGTACAGCTGCCACCCAGGAAGTCAGTTCCTGCTCTCAAGGGTGGAGTCACACTGGAGAATCCAAGCCTTCACAGGGAGGCTGCTGGCTCTGATGAGAACCCACGTTCATACTGATCTTTTTCCTTGGCCGCTTGGGATCGGGGAGCTGTAGTAAAGCTTCAGCTGTCATGCATCCACACTCCCGAGATCCTCTCTTCAGACGTCACGCTTCAGTTCTCTGCTTGTCTTTCCTCATGCAAATTCACTATCCAAATTGGTAACCCCAAATGCTCCAGAATCACAAAGTTTTTAAGCATCAGTGTGATGCATTAGTGGAAAATGACACACACACACACACACACACACACACACACACACACACACACACCCTCCCAAGGCTTCATCCAATGGGCTTTACTCAAAACACAGGCCTACTACACAGGCTGCATGAAATCACCTTCAGGCTGTTTGTATATGTGCTGTGTGTTGGGTATCTGTGGATTGCTTGTCTAGACATGAGTTCCATCCTCAAGATATTCATTATGGGGGTGGGGGCGGTGAAGTATCCCAAGATGGATGGGTGTAAACTTGCTCTAAAAACCATTGATTGGTTATCTTTTGTGGAGATTATGCCCCAAAATTAGAGGACAATTGGAAATGCCCTAAAGTCCTGGAATAAGACCCTCCACACCAGGCCGGCTAGTCTGTCTGAGGAGCCAACAGCGATTGACTGGGCTTACTACAGGGCCAATGTGGCCAAGGCTGGCTCGGTGGATGATTTTGCAAAGAAGTATATATAATGCCCTGTGCCTGAGGATAAATACACAATGGACCAGGAGAAGGGGGATGTGAAGAACCATGCCGAGTTTGTGTCTGGATCTCAGCTCAGGATCCAGGAGTATGAGAAGCAGCTGGAGAAGATGAAGAACACAATTCCCTTTGACCAGGTGACCACTGATGACCTGAATGAGATCTTCCCAGAAACCAAGCTAGACAAGGAGAAGTACCCGTACTGGCCCTACTAGCCCATCAAGAACCTATGAAGCAGCCCAGGAGGGAGCCCCGGCTGACATGAAATAAAACATTTACATAGTGCTGGGGCGGGGGAAAGGTATTCATTATGTATACATAAACACATCCCAAACCAAAACACTTTTGGCTCCAAGAATTTTCATAATGATATTCAACTTGTATTGATTTTTATCATGGATGACCCTGAATTTCTCATAAGAAGAGGCAGATTCTCAAGCCTGTGTTTTGTGTTATTTGATTTTGAGAGGTATGGCAAGCTGAAAGCTGCTACTGAACTTTGGGGTGCAAATAGGATCCCCAAAAGAAGCTAAAGCTTGAGCTGTTTTGGAGCTGAGAACAGGGCTAGAGAATCTAGTGGTGTCTTGCTCATTCCTGCAGCTGGCGTCTGCAATCCCATGGGCTTCAGAGAGTGTGGTCTGCCACACCCCAGTGGCCGCTCCTCACCCACACCACACACGCAACAGAAAGGAGAGACACTTAGAACTCAGCCAGAGCCTGCATTCTTTTTCTTCTTTCTGTGTTTGTTTGTTTTTGTTTTTGTTTTAGACAGGGTCTCACTATGTGGCTCTGACTGTCCTGGAACTCATGATGTAGACCAGGCTAGCCTAGAACTCACAGAGATCCCAAGTGCTGGGATTAAAGGCATGTGCCACTATAGCAGGATAACTTACAGTCTTTCAGGACTCTGCCCTTTTCCCCTGTTCAAACATGGAAGAGGAACTCTTTTTGTTCTTGTCCAAGGACAGAAAGAAACCAAAGGGGGCTGGGTGGCCTCAAAGACCATTCAGCCAGGAGCTTCTCTCAACTGCTCTGAGCTTGTTTCAAACCTTCTGTTTGTACTGAAAACTCAGTCCCAGCCAGGCATGGTGGGTGGCTCACACTTGTAATTCTGCCATGCAAAAGGTAGAGGCAGGAGGATGAGAAGGTCAGGGCCAGACTTGACTACATGAGTCTGAGGCCAGCCTGAGCTTATGATACCCAGGCTCAGATGGAACAACTAAAGCCCCTTGAGGCCACCACTGCCCTCCTTCCTTCTCCAGCTTCCCCCTGACAGGGCAAAACTTTGGCAAGACTAGGATTGCCATTTCAGCATCTATATGCACCTGACCCTGTGACCTTGGACACATGACCTGAGGCCTCTCTAAGCCTCAGGTGTTCCCTCTGGAAAGGGTAGCTATGAAGAGGAGAAGAGTGGAGGTTGCCGTCTCAAGCCTCTTCCACCTCAGCTTTCCAGAAAACAGGCCACAGTCCCAGCCTCCACCTCTCTTATGATAGTCCTGATTCTGTCTAGGTCAAGTCACTGCTGTGAGTCAGGCCTCTCCCGAGGGCCCCCTTAGCTCTTTAGAACCCTTTCTCTCAGTAGGCTGTTCTCTGACTTTTTCCCCTGTTCTGAACCACTAGCTTTGTAGAGTAAGAGGCCTGTAGGCAGGATACAGTGGTTCAAGCCTGTATTCCCCAGTACTTGGGAAACTGAGGCAGGAAGATGTTAAGTCTGAGACTGGCCTGGCTTACATTGTGAGACCCTGCCTAAAAAATAAGGTAAACCAGAGTAACCGGATCATGGCAGTAGTTTCCAGGAGAACCAAGAGGCCTGGCTCTTGTCCCATTTTTTGTGACTTGCTGTGTGACCTTGGGTAGGTGAGTGACCTTCCTGGCTCTCTGTCCACATCTGATCTGAGAGAGGTAGAGCATAGAATCTGAGGGCCCATCCTGTCCTATCTATCTGGAGGAGACATCAGCCATCTCCTGACAGCCCCTGAGAGTAACCATGCCTGCAGCCTTGGCAACACTCACCAAAGACTCTTTTCATCTTCTGAATCAAAGGGTGGTTTCTGCCCGCCCTCTGGCCTTGACCCTTTCCTCTGGACACAGGGACAGGTTAGGACCCGGCTCATCAAAGCCACGGGCTTTAGGAACCCCACATCTCCCTCCTGCCTAGCCTCCCCAAACAGTAGATTCAAAGTTCACAGAGATCTACACTGGGACAGGGAGGCAGTAACTCTGCCATGGTCCTTGCTGCCCTCTTGGGAAGGAGAGCCTCTGCTGTAAAAGGCTTTGGAACAAGCAGGGCTGGAGGCTCTAAGAGAAGCTGTTCCTGGCTGTCTTAGACAACCAAAGCTCACCTCCTTCACTTGTCTGGCCCATTTCCCCTCAACTCCTAGCATCTGTGGACAGATAACGGCCAGCTTTAGGGCTCTGGTTTTGATCCTAGCTTCCGAGGCCTGAATGCTGCCAGTCTCTGCCACAACTGGGAATGAGCTGTGGAGAAGGAGGTGCTGTGGTAGCTTGGGGTCTGGTGCTTCTTGCCACAGTCCAAAGTCTCCCCCAGCCCTCTATGTCCCCATTGCTGGGGCCAGGGCAGGGTGAGGTGGGGACAATCTGCTACCAGCTCAGCTGTAGAAAGTGGGTGCTAATAGCCTTGTTGCTTTATTTGCATGGCCTTCAAACGGAGACATTTTTTCTAACTCCTTTTTGGTGTTTGTTTGTTTGTTGTTTGAGACAGGGTTTTGTTAGCTCAATCTGATCTTAGATTCACAGTGTGGCTGCAGCTGGCTTTGAACTCCAGATCCTCCTGTCTCTACCACCCGAGTGCTGAGATTACAGACACAAACCACCACACCCAGCTTCTTCCTGTCAGTTGGATGGGGAACTGGAATTAGAGGAGACTGACTTGGGCATTAGAGGGAGGAGCAGTTTGCTGGGTCCCAGATGTCCAGTGTCTCAGTTACATACAACCTTGAAGGAGACGTTCTGTCTCCATCTGTGGGTTAACTCCCTGTCCAGAACCTTGTCAGGAGGCAAATGGTCAAGTTTACGGTGTGTAAGCCCATTCTAGCTGTGTGACCCTTAGTGGATGATAACAGTCACACCACAGCCACCTTAAACTGTGAGATGAGACAGTAATGGCAGGCCGACACTACCCTACGACCGCCTCATGCTGGCCTTGAATCTGGCAAACCGGCCCAGTGTCCTCTCACTCTCAAACCTCGAATGCCTGAGCTGAAACCAGTCTTCGATGCCTGTACATGTGGGAATTTCATACCTAACTCTCTTTTCTCACCTTTAACACCCTACCTGGCAGTCCCACCAAGATTATCTTTCCTGTGGTCAAGCTGAACTTCTAAACAAAGTCAAATTAGCCCCAGTGGAAGGTGAGACAGTGGCTAACACTGGACCTGCTTACAACTGGATTGAAACCCAGGCTCCCCTTACTGTGTGACCCTGACTGAGTCTTACCTTTCCTCAGCCTGAGATAGAGCACGTGCCATCCCCAGCAGTGCCTGGAACAAGAGGGACACTAGAGAAAGGGGACTATTTTAAAGCCCTGGCAGTCATTTCGGTGGGAGGAGTACCCACCAATGCCCTTCCCTACACACCCGGGGCTTGGAGTCTCTGCTTCCCACGCCCTCGCCCACACTCACTTGGGTAGCGAAAGTAAAACTCGTTGTCCACGTTACTGTGGTTGCCCCAGTGCCACAGGGCAGCGTCGGTCTCGTGGTTGTAGCGGACAAAGATCGCAAAGAGGAGGGCGGTGGCGCCTTGGAAGAGCAGGCACAGTAGCGGCAGGAGCAGGCGCTGGCGGCGGGGAACGCGGGCCATGAAGGCGGCTGTGCTCTCCCAGGCTCCAGCGAGGCTGTGCTGGCCAAGCTGACTCCTGCCACAGCATAGGTGAGGCCCCGCCCCATGGAGGCCGTGCTGCTCCTAGGGGAGCCCCACCCCTCAGCTCGAGGTTGGCAAGAACTAGCCCCACAGGTCAGGTCCTGTTTCCCATGGCCCTGCTGAGGCACAGGTGATGTGTGAGCTTCCCCAACTATGCCCCAGGTTCCAGAAGGGTAGTGAAGGGGACAAGGTACTCGCCCCTTCAAGCCTGGTGTGAGAGAGTGGCACCCAAGAAGCTAGTATCCCTTAAAAGATCTTACCCGGTTTCCCTTGGCTAATAGGAAGGAATCAGACTAATACTGAGATCTTCCTTTGCCTGGCTGTAGAGGTAAACCAGATGGCCCCTCTCAGAAGCTGCTGCCTCTACCACCTTAAATTGAGCTGAGATTATGGCTCCCACAGGAGGGGCTGCAGAGCCCACAGTCATGGTCCCTGAAGGACTCTAGCAGGTAAGGGCATTGGCACTCTAGGTTCTGAAATCTGCAGTCCACAGGGGCATGGTCCTTTCTTAGAAATGTGCAGGGACAGTAGGACAGCTTGCCGACCTTCTGCTCATTGCCCATTGCTCCTAATTCAGTCCTTCTACTGTCTCAGCAGGGACCTAAGCCTCTGTCCCTGCCCTTGTGTGGACTTGGGAGGACACTTGGATTCTATGTGTCCAGTTTCCTGTACCAAGGGTCCAGCCAGGCACAGGAAAGACCAGAGATCAGCCTCTGGTGGCACAGCCCCCAGCTGGTCCATGTGGGCCTTGTCCAGAGACTCTGCATCACTCCTCAGATTCCAACCTCCTCTTATCTCCTGGATGCCTCCCTTCCTCTCCAATTCCTCCAGGGCCTGACACCCCCCCACCTTTCTCTTCTTCATCCATTCACTCGATAAATACTCATGTAGTGTCTACCCTGGTCCTAGGGTTGGAACCGGATATTCTATATAAGGATATAACAGGCTTAGGCCCTGGAGGCCCCAGCCTAGCAGATGTTAGCTCTTCAGTCGCTGAGTCAGGGGAGGGCTTCAGAAGTTCTTTGGAAATGCAGGAGAGCTGGGACAGCATATGGTCAGCTCATGGGACATTCACTCCCTTGTAAGGTGTGACCTTGAGTGTTAACACTAAGTGACAGACACCAGCCGGGATTCTTTCTGGTCCAATAGAGCAAGACCCTGAAGACCTTCTCTAAGGCTCCCCTGCCTGCCTGCTTCCTGGGAAGACTCTAACCCACCACCGTCAAGCATTAGTCCTGGCTCTTTTGATCACCTGCTGAGGTCTGGTCCTTGGGCCCCTCTCCTATGATCCTGTGAAGTGATGGGCTTCAGATCTCACTCCTTTCTCAACTGCAGGCCTCTGAGGGACATCTGTATCACCGTCTCCGTCTGTCTAGTCTTGAGGTCTGCCCAATCTTTGACTTTCCATCTCTGGCTTCCAGTCATGACCAGCCAAGCATTTAAAGTCAAGGGGAGTTGATGTCTCTTGCTTGCCCTGGCCCGGCCTGTGCAGGTTGTCGCTGGAGAACTGAGTGTCTGAGGTTACTGAGTAACTCAGTGTTGCTCCAGGATGCTCTCTGCCAAAGCCACCTTCTTCCTCTCCCTGCTGCCTTGGTTCAGGGTTCTAGGAACTATTGTCCCTGTTAGTCTCACTGACCTTCTCCAGTGTGCTTAGGGGGCAAACACAAGTACCAGCAAAGCTATAATCATACAGACACCCCACCATCTCTCCCCTCTCTCCCCCTCCCTCCCTTCTTCTCTTCCTTCCTTCCTCCTTCATATCTATACTGTGTGACCTCAGGCAGATTATCAAGCGCCCTTTGAGCCCCAGTTTCCTTGTCTGAGAATAGTAACATTTCCCACAAGGACTTTAAATAAGTCCTATAGATGGTTGGCATTTTGGCAAGCATTCCACAGATGTGGTGATTGTTTTAATCTGATTGGCTAAGCAAGGTCAGTAAATGGGTCACTAGCTTCAACACTCTGAGACTCTAGGAAAGAAGCAGAAGCCGGGCAGTTACTGACCCCATGCAGACAGCAGGAGCTGGGGCCTTAGGGGGTCTAGGATAGGCATACTCCCCAGCTCCCACTTTTTTTTTTCTTTTTTTTTTTTTTTTGGAGACAAGGTCTTAAGTAGCTCAAGCTGGCTTTGAACTTGCTACTTAGTGGAGGGTGATGTAAATTTAGAATCCTCCTGCCTCCACTTTCCAACACTAGGATCGCAGGCTCACAGGCATAAGTCATCACCTCACTGGATTATTTTTTATTTTTATTTATTTATTTTTTGAGACAGTCTCACTAGGTAGTCCAAGCTGGCTTCAAACTGAAGGCAATCCTCCTACCTCAGTCTCCCAAGTGCTGGAATTAAAGGTATGTGGTAACATGCCAGGTACACACAGTTCTTGAGCAGTTTAGGCAAAGAAAGAACTTTCTTTCATTCAACAAATACATATTGAGTACTTACTGTGCTAGCCACTGCATTAGACCATATAACAGATATAACAGAGCAAGGTCTAGCTGGTGCCCTGGGCCGGGTCTGTCAGGAGAGGTGAGCAGACAAATCATAGTCCAAAGTGCTATGATGGAGAGGCACTCCTAACCTGGGACTCTGGTCAGAGGAAGCAATACCTGTGGGGAGACCTGAAGGGCAGTTCCTTTATACCTTGGCCCTCTCCTGTGAGAACAGTGAAGAGGCTATGCCAGAGAGCTCATCTCTTCACATGTTCTAGCTGGATAAACCCCAGACTTCAATCTTGCCCAAACCAACAGCCACTGTACCACTGCCCAAACAGAGTACTGTCACATGTACATATTACATATCAAAGCAAGGCAGGACAAAATTTAAATGACTATTTCTCTTCAGCGGTTTTCCATGTTAGCCTCTGTTAAGTTTGTCATGGGGCTTTAGAGGGATAGCTTAGTCAGTGAAAGTGCCTGCCTTAGGTCCCAGGGACAAGTCCGATGTGGTGGGTGGACATCGTCAATGCCAGCACTCTATAGCAGATGAGGGATGGAGACAGGAAAAGCATCTGGAAACTCACAGACCAGCGATCATGGACTGTACAGAAACAGAAAAAAACAACCTGCCTCAGCAAAGTGGAAGGAGATGTCAAGCCTCAGAGTTGTCCCTGGCCTCTCCATGTGTGCTCACTCTCACACAGGGACGCACACAGAAATACAATTTTTTGAAAAAGTTTGCCTGAGTTAGACTACTCACTGTGTTATGCTTAAATGAAGAAACTGCTTTTATTCATTTCTTCATTTAATACTTTTTCATATCTTGCTTATTTCTTTCCTTCCCTCACTTATTTCTTCATTTAATACACTCCACTTGAATTGCTGCCTCATGTTGGGCGTTGGGCTCAAGTCCTGGGAGATTGTCTCCACACTCAACGCGACTAAACACAGCACGTTTCACTGAGGTTTCAGGACGAAGCTGAACAAGAGTAGATCAAGCTTCTAAGATCCAACAGTGGCCCTGATTCCGTGCTTTAAAATGGAGGTAAAGGGGCCATCGAGATGGCTCAGGAGGTGAAGGCTTGCTGCAAAGCCTGATGGATGGCTCTGAGTTCAATCACCTGGAGCCACATGGGGAGCGGAGAGAACTGACTCTCACAAGCTGTCCCCTGATCTCCACAAATACATCGCACATACAATAAGTAAATGTAATTAATTTAAAAAAGAATAGCCCCAACTAATCTAAAAAACTAGAGACACATTAAGCATGAGAGCTTTGTGTTCCTGCTGGGGGTGGTATGGTTGATGCCTGGTCAGGAGAGTGCTTTCAATGTCAGCAGCTGCACACGGGAACCAGCATGGCCTGAGATGCTAGGGGTAAAAACTGGACTCCGATCTGAGTAAAATGCCAGCCACCTCACTGACTACGGTTTGAGCCTCAGTCTCCTTGTGCGCTATACGGAGAGACTGACAGGCATAACCTCAGAGGTCTTGTCGATGGGCTTGTGACCAAAGCATGGCCTCAGCTATTACTAATTATTATTAAAGCATGCTATTGAAGAAAGAGAAATGAGTTGAATGGCTGTTTTGGTTTGTTGTTGTTGTTGTTGTTGTTGTTGTTGTTGTTGTTTTGTCTCCTGCTGTTAGCTTGCTGGGATATGGACAACTGGGCCTGTTTTGTTTTGAAGACTGGATATTACTATGTAGCCTTGGCTGGCCTGGAAGTCACTTTTTAGACTGGGCTGACCTTGTATTGAGAGATCTGTCTGCCTCTGTCTCCTGAATGCCAGTTTTGGGGGCTCTGGGGGTTTTGGAGGGTTTTTGTTTGTTTTGGGTTTTGTTTGTTTGGGATTTGTTTTGTTTCTTGTTTTTGTTTTTTGAGATAGGATTTCTCTGTGTAGCTCTGGTCATTCTGGAACTCACTCTGTAGACTAGGCTGGCCTCGAACTCAGAGATCAGTCCACCTCTGTATCTTCCTAAGTGCTGGGAATAAAGGGGTTTGCCACCATGGCCCTGCTCTTTTGTCTTTTTTTAAGGGTAGAGAAGAGGTGCTGAGAGCCTTTCTCTGTAACTGAATCCTAATATTTATTTAAATCTTATAAACTCCTGCTATTGTTGGGACATAGGCTACATCCAGCTTAGCTATTAGTTTTGAACATCAACAGCTGACCTAAGGGTCTCTGGTTCTTTCAGGGATCAGTTACCACCAAATCCATCAAACTCTCCCTACTCTGAATGTGTGAGGAGAGCTATTGGCCCATCTCACCCCATTCCTCTGCACTTTTATACCTCCTGGCATCCTTTGCTCTCTCTCCTAGGTCAGCCTCTCCCTAAACTTAAGTAGCAATACTTTTTTTTTTTTTTTTGAGACTAGGTCTCATATAGCTCAGGCTAGCCCAAATTGGCCTTGTTGGTTTTTAAAGTGGCCCTCACTCTCACTTATGTGTTTTCTTTAATGTATGAGTGCTCTGTCTGCATGTACACCTGCACGCCAGAAGAGAGCATCAGATCCCTTTATTGTGACCCACCATGTACTTGCTGGGAATTGAACTCAGGACCTTTGGATGTTCTTAACCAATGTTCCTAATCCCTGAGCTATCTCACCAGCCGAGCCTTGAATTCTTAATCCTCCTACTCAATGCCAGGTGGGTAGAGGCATCAAACTCGGCACGGTGGTCTTTTAAGGAACATCTCTTTTCTCTGGAAAAGGGAACGATCAAGTAGAAATGTTCCTTATTGGCCGGGCAGTGGTGGCACACGCCTTTAATCCCAGCACTTGGGAGGCAGAGGCAGGCGGATTTCTGAGTTCAAGGCCAGCCTGGTCTACAGAATAAGTTCCAGGACAGCCAGGGCTACACAGAGAAACCCTGTCTCAAAAAAGCAAACAAAAAAATATTTCTTATATACGGTCTTATATGGTTCTTACAGGAAAATTGTAAAGCTTGTTAGTCTCTACTCAAAGCCCACCAAGGGGCATAGAGGTGGGAGGATGTGTGATGTAGAAGGTGAGGTCTGGCCAGAGGTGCTGGCTCTGAGCAGCTGGTGGCCACCTAGCATGAGAACTGAGCTTGGCCTCTGTGGTAACATCAGGTGCCACAGTGGCTACTCAGGGACTTTCCTCTAGCAGCCTGGCTCACACAGAGGTCCAAGAATGGCCTATGAGATCTGTCCCTCAGTCCCTGTTGTTCGAGACAGCCTGACAGATTGCTAGGGAGGTGGGTCCCAGCAGGGGGACAGCACTGCTCCTGAGGTAGGGTGTGCAACCTCCATTCCACCCAGGTGAGGCAGCTGCCTTGGGATGTATGTACGGAATCACCAGAGGCTCTGAGGTCCATCTTATTAGGTTCTGCTACCTGGAGGCAGTCACCTCAGTATCCTAGGGCTGCAGTTGCTGCAATTACACCCCACCCAAAGCCAGGGAGCATCCACCCCAACCCCACCTCTCTATCTATCTCCCTATCTCTCTATCTCTCTATCTATCTATCTATCTATCTCTCTATCTCTATCTCTATCTCTGTCTCTCATGATTTATTTTTATTTCCATTGGTGTTTTGCCTTCGTGTGTGTGTGTGTGTGTGTGTGTGTGTGTGTGTGTGTGTGTGTGTTAGATCCCCTATAACTGGAGTTACAGATAGTTGTGAGCTGCCATGTGGGTGCTGGGAATTGAACCCAGGTACTTTGGAAGAGCAGCCTGTGCTCTTGAGCCATCTCTCCAGCCCCGTAGACTATATACTCTTAATAACTATTTCATCACCTTCTTTTCCCATCTGTTTGTTTGTTTCAGTTTGAGACAGAATCTCACTCAGTAGTCCAGACTGGTGGCTTCCCTGCCTGTATCTCCAGCTCCAGGGAATTGGATGCTCTCTTTTGGCTGGCATACAGTGTACACACACACACACACACACACACACACAGACACACACACAAAACTTTAAGGGCCAGGTATGATTTCAAGACCAGTGTAATCTACACAGGGAGTTCCAGGACACCCAGGACTACATAGAAAGACCCTGTCTCAAAACAAACAAACAAAACAACAAAAGCTCCTCTCTGCAACTTTCCTGTCTCTGCCTCCTGGGGGCTGGGATTACGGCCCTCTTCCACTTCACTTTTTTTCCCCTCAAAGTTGCACGCAACATTATCTTTCTCATTGTCAATAACAAGGAGAGAGAGGGAGAGAGAGAGAGAGAGAGAGAGAGAGAGAGAGAGAGAGAGAGAGAG
>JANHMN010000001.1:63656357-63760155 GCA_030674055.1 Rhabdomys pumilio | reverse complement strand
AGAGAGAGAGAGAGAGAGAGAGAGAGAGAGAGAGAGAGAGAGAGAGAAAGCAACCTGTCACTGTGGGGTGGTACATACCTGTGATCCCAACCAATACTCCAGGGAAGAGGCAGCCAGGTTGAGTCAGTGTGGGCTGAGACACTGGCTCAAAAAAAAAAACAAAACAAAACAAAAAACAAACAAACAAAAAAAAAACCACCCAACCCTGACTTTTCACTAATGTAAACTTTAATCATTAAAAAATTGTTATGCTGGACATGATGGTCCACGTGTTTAGTTCTAGCACTCTGGAGGCCGAAGCAGGAGCATCTTCTGTGAGTTCAAGGTAGCCTGGTATATATAATTGGTTCCAGGACAGGAAGAACCCACATAATGAGACCCTGTCTCGAGAAATAAAAGTTAATTGGTGTTTGGGATGTACTGCAGTTGGGAGAATGTTTGCCCAGAATGCTTGAAGCCCTGCAGCAATGAATAAAGGGTGTGCAGGCTCACACCTGCAACCCCAACACTTGGAAAGTAGAACCCAGCTGATCAGGGGTTTTCAGGGTCATTTTTCAGCCACATAATGAGGTCAGGTCAGCACGGGCTATAAGAATTCCTATCTCAGTAAAAATAATTGTACCATTTAAGAATTCGTCATTATTTGAAACTGGTGCTCCAACTTTTTGCTAGACTGATGCCTATCAAGTAGTTTGCAAATGTCAGATGATGGAAGATTCCAAAAGAGCCTGTCTTCAGAAAGGAAGACAGGCTGGGCCAAGGAAGAGACAGCCAGAAGCTCCTTGGAACTTGCTGGGGAACCTTCTAGTATCCTGAATCTTTCCACCTAATTCTCTTCCAAGCTCTGGATCCAGTTACCCACACATCAGAGATGGCAATGGCAGAGCTAGACTACGGTGTAGACAGTTGGAGAGTGAAAAGGAAGTGGTATGGTCAAGTCTAGACAGGAGGTCTAGACTGGGAAGGGTGCTACTGACTAAGAGCTTGAAGAAAGGTGGTGGGGATCAGACCTGGGCCCTGCTGCAGGAAGAGCCTCCTGGGACAGGCCTGCTGCTGGACCTGTCAGGAAGAGAGCCTTGAACAGAGAGGTGTCATAGTTACTGCTCTATTGCCATGTGAAGAGACACCATGGCCTAGGCAACTCTTGTAAAAGAAAAGACTTAAGTTTCAGAGGGTGAGTCCATTATCATCATGGCAGGCAGCATGGTGGCACAGAGGCAGACATGGTGCTGGAGCAGCAGCTGAGAGCTACACCCTGGCCACAGGGAGACAGAGAGTGACACTGGCCTGGTGTGCGCTTTTGAGACCTCAGAGCCTGCTCCCAGTGATCTAGCTTCTCCAAGAGCACAGGCACTTGTGTGCTCATGAGAGCACAGGTATAGCATGCTCTCCTCCAAAGACTAAGGCCATGCCTTTCAATCTTTCCCCACAGTCCACCAAACATTCAAATAAATGAGTCTATGAGGCCATTTTCATTCAAACCACCACAAGGACGGAGTCTAGAACTCCTACCCAACACCAGGACATTGTTGAAATGTCCCACAGAGAATGAGCACAGCATGGTTGGTGGCACCTGCTTTCCCTAGTGCACCACTCTGGGCCTTGGGCTTCTGACTAGCACCCTAAACCGGAGTGTACATGAAAACCACCGGTGCCAGGGGAAGAACTTGGAAAAAGGCCAGACCCAGGAGCTTGTAGAAGAGGTCTTGGACCCTGTTCCAGTGAATCAAAATCCCTGGTGGCTCTGCTAGCATCAGACCTGGAGGAGAACCATGGTTCCAGGGGAAGCCCATCCTGTCTCTCTTGAAGCCCTGGAATCTGTGGGAAACAAAGACCCAAACTCTCCCAGTCTCTTAAGCAAGAAACCTGTTTATGCCCCGCCCTCCTACAGGACAAACTAGTCAAACCTGAGAGTACAAGCTTTATCTGTGTTTCTGCCACACGTCATAAAAACAAAAAATAGCTGGGTGTGGGAGCACAAGCACTTGAGGTGAAGGCAGAAGGATTGATGTGAGTTCAAGGCCTTCCCTCCCTTTTAAAAAATACTTTTTTACATTTATTCATTTGCATGCATGCCTCTGTGTGTGTGTGTGTGTGTGTGTGTGTGTGTGTGTGTGTGTGTGTGGCGCGTGTGCGCGCGGGCGCGAGCACAAGTACTTATGTACTCCTCACCTTAGAAAGCTCCTCCCCCAAGAAACTCTATGTAGAACCTGCCTTCCACTTGGTTCTTCAGTGCTGCTCAGGTGGGGCAGCAGCAGCTACTCTCTTGTGTTTTTCTCAATAAATTGTTTGTTTGAGGTTTGTGGTATTCCTTGGCTCCTGACTGCCAGGATACCTTTCCCCTCAGAGCTGTTGACACTTGTATAGGGGAAACCTTTCCCCTCAGAGCTACAACACAATCATGCCCCACTTCTTTTTCTTCCATCATGAAGAACTGGGTTTGTGATGCTTTGTATATACTCAGCCCAGGTAGTGGCAAAATTAGAAGATGTGGCCTTGTTGGAGTAGGTGTGTCACTGTGGGTATGGGCTCAAGACCCTCACCCTAGCTGCCTGGAAGCCAATATTCTGCTAACAGCCTTCAGATGAAGATGTAGAACTCTCAGCCCCTCCTGCGCCATGCCTGCCTGGACACTGCCATGTTCCTGCCTTGATGATAATGGACTGAACCACTGAACCTGTAAGCCAGCCCCAATTAAATATTTTCCTTATAAAAGATGCCTTGGTCATGGTGTCTGTTCACAGCAGTAAAACCCTAACTAAGACAGTGTTTCAACACAAAGAGAGAAGGACTTGCCCTTGAAGAGGATCAGCTCGCCATCTTAGCCAGTGTTCTACTACTGTGAAGAGACACCACGGCCACAGCAGCTCTTATAAAGGAAAGCATTTAATCAGGGCTGGCTGACAGTTCCACAGGATTAGTCCATTACCATCATGGCAGAAGCATGACAACATGCATGTAGATATGGTTAGGAGGTAGCTGGTTCTAGATCCAGATCCGCAGCATTGAGGGGAGACTTGAACCTGGCTTGAGCCATTGAAACCTCAAAGCCCACTCCCAGCGACACACTTCTCCAGCAAAGCCACACCTACCTCAACAAGGCCAAACATCCTAATCCCTGTCAAGTAGCAGTTAGGTTTCTGTTGCTGTGATAGACACCATGACAAAAGACAACTTGGGGGCTGGAGAGATGGTTCAGTGGTTAAGAGCACTGACTGTTCTTCCAAAGGTCCTGAGTTCAATTCCCAGCAACCACATTGTGGCTCACATCTATAATGGGATCTAATGCCCTCTTTGGTGTGTCTGAAGACAGCTACAAGCAGAATGTAACCTTGATCTGAAGCCCTGAACACAAGCTGTGATTTTAGAAGTGCTGACCCAGAAGGAATTCCAATTTCTGCCAAGTGGTTTCATCATAATTTTCTTTAAATGAAGTTTTACCTTATTTTAACCCTTCGATGGGAAAAGACAGGACATTTCCTTTGCATCTCCTACAATTCCACATTCTTTACATTTTTAACTCTTCAAAATTCAATCACCATTGTCTTATTTTTCTGTTCTGTGGTTTTCTGTGGTGATATGTTATCACCTGATTAAAAAAAACAACATAAGACGTGGTGCTACGCCAGGCGGTGGTGGCAAACGCCTTTAATCCCAGCACTTGGGAGGCAGAGGCAGGCGGATTTCTGAGTTCGAGGCCAGCCTGGTCTACAGAGTGAGTTCCAGGACAGCCAAGGCTATACAGAGAAACCCTGTCTCGAAAAACCAAAAAAAAAAAAAAAAAAAAAAAAAAAATGTAGGATTCGGGCACTCACTACTCCAGGGACTGATACTGGCATAAGATACCCCAAGACCACATTCTCAGTACAAAGGACATTAATGTGTCCCAGAGGGACAAAGGGCAGGGGACAGAAGATAAGGGAGAAGGGGAGAATGGGAAAGAAACAAGGAATGGGGGAACGGATATTTGTCCCAGGTTAAAAGAACTGCCTGTGGATAGATATACATGGTCCATAGACAAATGGTAATTTATAAAGGTTAAGGGAAACCCTGTTAGGATGAGGTGTTTAGTTTTGATTTCACATGTTAATTAGGGCAGCCAAAGGGGCCTTTTGATTGCTGGACTTTGACAGCTGGATCTTGGTAGTCAGCCTCAGGAGGAGAAGTGGCTAAATAATGGAATGGATTTTGGTGGCTAGCTTTAGGAATGTGATCTAACGGTTTTCAGAAAGGCAGAGGGAATGGGGGAGAAGGGCAAGGCCTGCCAGAGCCACGCTCGCCACACTTAGGCTGGATAGAGTCCCTTCAACTGCTGTTTCTGTATTACGTAACTGCCAACTGAAGCCGTGCCTGCACCACCATGAGGGAAGCCAGCGCTGAGGTCATTAGCCCTGTTCACTTTCCAAGTCCTTACTCTTTAGTGGGGCTGGGGGGATGGGTCAACAGGTAGAAGCACTGACTGCTCTTCTAGAAGATTCTGGGTTCAATTCTCAACACTTGTATGACTACTCACAAAAGCCTGTAATTCCAGTCCCAGGAGATCCAGAGCCCTCTTCCTCCTCTGGCAACACACACACACACACACACACACACACACACTCACACAGAGAGAGAGAGAGAGAGAGAGAGAGAGAGAGAGAGAGAGAGAGAGAGAGAGAGAGAGAGAGAGAGAGAGAGAGAGAGAGAGAGAGAGAGAGAGGAAGAGAGACAGAGAGGAAGAGAGACAGAGAGAGCAAACTTACATGAAGGAAAACGTCCATACACATTTTTTAAAAATTAGAAAAAGTGATTTACTCCTGAACTTTCAGGTAAACTTTATCTCATTGGATAAATAGTGCATCCCAGAAGAGCCTTTGCAATTGTTCCACCTGGAACTGCATTGTGGGTAATAAAAATGCACCACCTTCTCATTGTGCTGCCTGCATCATTTCAGATGTGATCCTGTCTCTCAAGCCACTCAGCTGCTGGCATCCAGTTGGCGTAAGTGATAAGTCTTTGTTATTTTACATTCTTGGTTTTTGTTAATACCAGAGTAGAGTTGATTTGAATCCTGTAGCTATTTGGTTTACAGCCTTAAGTTCTTTGGTACACTCTCTGAGGACTCTGTTGTGTATCAGTTTCCTGCTACATTAACTTATTACAAGCTATCTTACAAGGAAGCTCTTTAAGACAAGAAGTATAAAACTCAAAATAGAATCAGGAATTCCCCAAAACTGAAAAGATTCATTAGGCCCCTCCCTGCCAAGAGTAAACAATAAAGACTGTTCAGAGTCACTCCTGGACAAGCCACAGAGAAACCTCTGACAGCAGCCAAGCTGCCTGATAAAGGTTTAGGCCAAATGAACAACCCAGAAAAGACACCCTGTAACCTGTTGAGCTGCTGCAGGCTGTGCTGGGTGCCCCAGGTTTCCAGCTTTTGTGAGCTGTCACCAATGCTGTCGTGGTTCCAGGGATGAATCTGTCCTTGAGTCACTTTTGCTCTGATAAGTAACTCCCACAAAACTCATTGGTTTACCAAGTTGGACTTTGGTGGTGTCCATTGTAGGAAAAGTATTGGCTCAAGACTCCCCAAATCAAGTTTTCAGCACAAAGGAGATTTATTTGCCCCAGAGAGACAGAGGGCAGAGATAAGAAACAAGGACAGAGATAGAGGAAGAGGAAGAAGGGGAAGGGAACAAAGGAGAGGGGAGAGAGGGGAAAGGGAGAGGGGGAAGAGGTATCTGTCCTAGAGGGGAACAAATGACTGCCTCTGGATGAAGAAACGACAAATAGAGAGGCCCATAGGAAAATAGTGGTCTATGATAAAGGGGGAAACCTCTTTTTAGAATGAGGTGCTTAATTTTAACTGAGCATGTTAATTAGGTGAACCAAAGGAGGCTTTTGATTACTGGATTTCAATACGTTGATAGCTGAACCTTGGTAGTCAGCCTCAGGAGGAGGAAGTGGCCAAATATGGGAATAGACCTTGGTGGCGAGTTTTAGGAATGTAATCTAATGGTTTTCAGTAAGGCAGAAAGAATCGGGGAGAAGAGCAAGCCTGCCAGAGCCACTCTCTAGTGTGGCTCGAGGTCTGGCATTAAAGGCCACTGTGCCTGGCTCCCAATCCTTTCTGGTGCAGTAAGAATGCACTAGTGACCATGGTACTAATATCTCTGAGAAATCTGATGGTGGCTGTCCACCATATGAACAGGGTGACAGCAAGACACACATTACAGCTTGAATATGAAATTCCCCAGACATCCGCAGCTAGTGAAGGCTTGGCCTTTGCTTGGTGGCACTATTTGAGAGGCTCTGTAAACTGGCAGAGGGGAGGATCCTTGTGACAGTTAATGTTGTCAACATAACAGGATCTAGAACCACTGAAGTCTCTAGACATATCTGAGGTTTTATCTAAACTAGGTTAATTAACGTAGGAGAAGCCACACTAAATGTAAGCACTATCATCCTACGTGCTGGAGTCCTGGACTGAGTAAAAAGGAGGAAGCACACTGAGCTCAACCTTCTGTCAGTCTCTGCTTCACGAGCTGTGGTGACTTGAAGGATAATGGCCCTGTAGACTCATATGTTTGGATAAATGGTCCCTAGTTGGTGGAACTGTTTGGGAAGGATTAGGTGTGTCCCTGTTAGAGGAGGTATGTCATGGGGTGTGGGGTTTCAGGATTTAAGGGATCAATGTGACCTCTCTGCCTCTTACTTGTGGTTTAAGATGTGAGCTCTCAGCTGCCCCCCCCCCCACACACACACTGTGCCTTTGCTCCGCCATCATGGGCTGTAACCCTTTGAAACTGTAAGTCCAATTAGATGTTCTATTTTATAAGTTTCTTGGCCACTTATAAAAGCAATAAAAAAGTAACTGTGGTGCCAGGTTGTGGGATACTGCTGTAACAGAGCTGACTACGTGTTTTGGGTTTGTTTGGAGGAATGTGAAAGGCTTTTGAGATTTTGGACAGAAAAGCAGTTAAATGTATAATCTGAGCTTAACAGGACATCCTCGTAGGAACTTGGCATGGTGCTGAGAGCTCAAGAGGGGTCAGAGGGAGCAAGATCAGTAACTGCTCCACAGAACATTCTTATGACAGTTCGGTAAAGCAGGTGGCTGCTTTCTGCCCATATCCTAAGAACTTGCTTGAGGCTAAATGAAAAAAAAAATTTTTTTTCGGTGAAGGAGATTTCAAAACAGCCTAATATTTTACTCTGTTGCATGGTTATTGTGAGTACTCTTATGCAAGTCTACAAAAAAAAAAAAAAAAAAGACCAGGTAAGGGCAAAAAGAGATACAAAATGTAAGTTTGGAGAGAAAGAAAAATCACCAGGAAATATAATGCTGAACTGGAGGCTTGTGCTGAGAGATAGGGAATGAAGGAGAGGCCTGCTCTGCACTAGGATAAAGGGAGCCCTCAGGGCCAGACTCCAGCAGTTGAGCTTCCAACTTGTGCAAGGGATTTTCTACTCCTAAAACACAAGTAAAAGCTGCTCCAAGTGTGATTAAGAGGGGGCTAGGGTTTAACCCAATCTGGTGGCCAAGCTTGGAAGTGTTCTGCACATGGTGCTGGCTTTAGAGTCACAAAATGACTAGTAGATCCATGGTTAAGGAGACTTGCTGGGGCTGGACATGTGGCAAAGGAGTCCCTGCATGGAGGCCCTGAAGTGGCCATTACAGGGATCTGAAAGCAGAGCCTGGACTGCAATGGAGACCCCAAGATACTGGAGATTCGAGAACCAGGGGATATCTGTCAGGGAGAGTGTGAGGGCTAAAGCATGCTTTAAGGCTAAAGCACCATGCTTAAGAGATCCATAAAACAAAAATGCCTCTAACCTGTAAGCCCCACTTGTCCAAAGACAGATAACTTCCTGGAATGCTGGGAGCTGTTGTTCATGGAAGATCTTGGGCCACCATGTGAGGTTCTCACGTCTGTAAACAAGGTAGATGGCTCCAAATGCACAGGATGTGCTTGATCACACATAGTGAGAGATACATAGGCAAGAAGTATGTCAGGATGTATTTGCCACTGATGGGACAAAGGTGAGAAATATGTAGCCTTGTGGGGCTGGCTTTTAAGCTTTATAAGCCTCTGACTAACGTCATTTGTGGCCATTTCTCTGGGAATCCCAGGTATGGATCTGGCCAGTGTCCACCATCCTGGCCAATATTTAATAAAGCTTGCTTCAAATTTGGCTCAAAAATTGTAATGGTCTTATTCTCCACTGGTGGGAGTAACAGAAGGCAGCATACATGGGGCAGAACCAGCCTGTACTAGCTAGGGTACCATCGCTGCAATGAAACATCATGACCAGAAGCAAAGAGGAAAGAGTTTATTCCACTCCACATCACTGTTTATCAAAGGAAGAAGTCAGGACAGGAACTCAAGCATGGCAGGAACCTGGAGGCAGAAGCTGACACAGAAGCCATGGAGGAGTGCTGCTTACTGGCTTGCTCCTCATGGCTTGCACAGATTGTTTTCTTATAGAGCCCAGGCCACCCACCGGGAGATAGCACCACCACCAATGGGCTGGACCCTCCGGAATCATTCACTAATTAAGTAAATGCTCTTTCGGCTTGCCTTCAGCCTAATCTTATTGGAGGTATTTTCTCAATTGAGGCTCTCTCCTCTCCAATGACCCTAGTTTGTGTCAAGTTGACATAAAATTAGCCAGCACACAGCCCCAGAGAGAGAAGTGTACTGCAGTCAGCAAAGCTGGGAGGTTGAAGCCATCTGAGCCCACTGACATCAGGTGTGTGCTACTGGATTCAAAGTTTTCCTGTTGGGATTCAGTGCTGCTGTGGTCCAGTACTTCCTCACTCTGCCCCAACCCCTCCCTTTGGAGTGCTGGTGTATACTCTGTACCCTTGTATGTGGAAGTATGCAATTTTCTTTTTGATTTTACAGGGGCTTACAGTTAGAGATTGCCTTGAGTCTCAGAGGAGATTTTAAACGTTGGGCTTTTAAGCCAGTGTGGAGACTGTGAAAGACTATGGGGACGTTTTATAGCAGGATTTTCTTGGACCCACCACATGGCTAGCTCTGTATCTCTCTTGTGCTCCCTAATCTCTCACACCTGATTTCCTCTCCCTACATCGCTCCTCTGCCTAGAAGTTCTGCCCTCCACTTCCTGTTCTAGCTATTGGTCATCAGATCTTTATTAGAACCAAACAGCAGTGAGACACCTGATACATCTCTAGATTGCCTTTAGGCTGGTGAGGAAACATTTACAAAGTTAGAAAACAGAGTGATGGGCCATAGAAATGACAATACCACAATCCTGCCAGCATTTAACCATTTAACTCTCAGCTGCAGGTGTACAGAACAGTCAAAAAACACAAAGACACACACACACACACACACACACACACACACACACACACAAAAAGGTCACCCTATGCCTTTAATCCCAGCACTTGGGAGGCAGAGGCAGGCGGATTTCTGAGTTCGAGGCCAGCCTAGTCTACAGAGTGAGTTCCAGGACAGTTATACAGAGAAACCCTGTCTCGAAAAACCAAAAAAAACCAAAAAAAAAAAAAAAGTCACCTTAACAACTTTTGAAGTTGGACTAAACGTATTCTACACTATGATATTGCTACAGGCCTCTGGGGGCCAAAACGTGGAATGTGGTGGTTTGAATAAGGATGTTCCCCATAGGCTCATGTTTGAATACTTTGTCCCCACTTGATGGAACTGTTTGGGAAGGATTAGGAGATGTGGCCTTGTTGAAGGAGGAGTATTACTGGGAGTGGGCTTTGAGGGTTCAGCAGACCCATGCCATCCCTGTTAGCTCTCTCTGTCTCCTGCCTGTGGTTTGAGGTGTGAGCCCTCAGCTGTTCCTGCCACCATGCCTTTACTCTGCCATCACAGACTCTAACCCTCTGGAACAGTAAGCCCAATTAAATACTTTCATCGGCTGCCTTGGTCATGTGTCTGTTTTTCTGTCTTTTATTTTTTTTTATTTTTTTTTATTTTTTTTTATTTTTTTATTTTTTTGGTTTTTCGAGACAGGGTTTCTCTGTGTAGCCCTGGCTGTCCTGGAACTCACTCGGTAGACCAGGCTGGTTTACTCAGAAATCCACCTGCCTCTGCCTCCCAAGTGCTGGGATTAAAGGTGTGCGCCACCACCGCCCAGCTGTCTTTTATTTTTATTGATTATTTTATAGAACATACTGATTATATCCTTTCCGTCCCCAGTTATAGTGTCTTCTCATAACAATGAAAGAGTAATTAATACAAATATGAATACAATATTACCAGCTGCCTCCAGCTCCTGCCATCATGACTTGCTATATCTTCATACTGTGAGACAAAACAAATACCTCCTGTCTTAGAGTTTTATTGCAGTGAAGAAACAACATGACCAAGACAATTTTTAGAGAAAAAACCATGTAATTGGGGTGGCTTACAGTTTCAGAGGTTCAGTCCTTGTCATGATGATGGGAAGAATGGCAGTGCGCAGGCAGACATGGTGCTGGAGGAGCTGAGACTTCTACATCTTGATCCATAGGCAGCAGCAGAAGGCTATGTGCCTACTTGAGCATATATAAGATCTCAAAGCCAGCCTCCACATTGACATACTTCCTCCAACAAGGCCCCACCTACTCCAACAAGGCCACACTTCCTAATAGTGCCACTCTCTATGAGCCAAGCATTCAAACACATGAGTCTATGGGGCCATACCTATTCAAATCATTACATTCCATTCTCTGGCCCCTATAGGCTTGTAAACATAACATAATGTAAAATGTGTTCCTCATAGTCTATTACAGTCTCAACAATGTTTAAAAGTCCAAAGTTCAAAGTCTCTTCTGAGATTCATGCAATCTCTTAACTTTAATCCCTATAAAATCAAAATAACAACACAGATCACATTCTTCCAACACATAATGTCACAGGATATACATTACTCTCCAAAAATGTAAGGAAGAGAGCATAGGACGGAAGTAAGACCGAAACCCAACTGGGCACATTCCAAACTCTGAATCTCCATACCTGACATCAAAATGCTTTTCAAATCTCCAACTCTTTTCAGCTTTGTTAACTGCAGTACAGTTCTCTCCTGGGTTGGTCCCACTCCGTTAGCAGATTTTCTTGGCATGTATCCAATGGCATCTCTAACCTCTTGGAGTCTCTACGGCAACCCAGGCTTTACCTTCAGAGCTTCACACAACATCCTTTCTAGGCTTCCATTCAGGGACACCCCTGCCACACACCTGGACTCAATGACATTCCTTAGTCATCAAGGGAAATTCCATAACCCCTTTCTTCTATTCTTGGCTCTAAAACCAGAGCCATGTGACCAAAGCTGCCAAGTTCTGCTGCTTGCTGGGGCTGGAACAGTTTGCTTGTGGTGCTTCAAGGACAGCTGGCAGTAAGTAGGAGTTGGTTCTTTCCTTCCACCACGTGGGTTCCAGGAATCAAACTCCGGTCTTCATGTTTGGTGGGCAAGTGCCTTAACATGCTGGTCCATCTTGCTAACCAAAAAGTAGCTATTTCCTGTTTACTTTTAAGGTTAGCCAAAGGTTCCGAGGGACGACTTACAAGGTCTTAAAAGTGTCTCTCGGCCTTTAGTCTTTCCTCTCCTAGCTGTCTGCTGGGACAGGTAAGGTCCTTACTGATGTCCTTTAGAAGCACTGAAGATGACTTCTTGTGCTGGCCTTCCTCTTTGTACATTTGCACAAGGTAGACTGGTTAAGATCCAACTTCTGGGGTGTCCATGGTCTACCAGGTGACTCAGGAGAACTACAGAACCTTTTGGAGGTGTCCTCTTATTTCCTGGTCCTAGGACCTTAGGGCAAGGGCCAAGATATCAAATGTCCTTTTATCTCCTCTATCCCCACTGTTTTTTGCCTCCAGGTTTATAAGGTCAGTGATACCAGTCTTGAAGAACTACATAGACAGAGGGTGCATCTGGATGCTTTTTTTCTTTCTTTTTAAACAATCTCACTGCGTAGCTCTTGCTGAGCTGTTTGTAGACCAGGCTGGTCTTGAACTCACCTATATCTGCTAGCTATCTTCCACTAACTAGGATTAAAAGTGTGTGCCATCATGCCTAGCCATCTGCTTGCTTTTTGTCTTATAAAGTAGATCTAGCTGGGGATGATACTGGATCTTAAAATGCCAGTTATTGGTGATTTTTTAAAGATTTATTTTTATTATTTATTATTTGTATCAATGTGCTGGTTGGTTTTTGCAGCTTGAGACAAGCTTAGACATAAGTGGGAAGAGGGAATTTAAAACTGAGAAATTACCGCTATCAGATTGGCCTATGGGGACATTTACAGGCGTCTTAGGGTTACTATTGCTGTGATGAGACACCATGACCAAGGGCAACTTGAGGAGGAAAGGATGTATTTCTCTCACAGTTCCATACAACATTCATCATCAAAAGCAGTGAAGACCGGAACACAAGCAGGGCAGGAACCTGGAGACAGGAGCTGATGCAGAGGCCATGGAGGGTGCTGCTTACTGGTTTGTTCCCCATGACTTGCTCAGCCTGCTTTCTTTCTTTCTTTCTTTCTTTCTTTCTTTCTTTCTTTCTTTCTTTTTTTTTTTTTTAAGGATTTATTTATTTTCTGTATATGAGTACACTGTAGCTTTCTTCAGACACCCCAGAAGAGGGCATCAGACCCCATTACAGATGGTTGTGAGCCACCATGTAGTTGCTGGGAATTGAACTCAGGACCTCTGGAAGAGCAGTCAATGCACTTAACCACTGAGCCATCTTTCCAGCCCTCAGCCCGCTTTCTTATAAAACCCAGGACCACAACCCAGGTATGGCAGCACCAACAATGGGCTGGGTCCTCCCCATCAATAATTAAGGAAATGTCCTACATATTACCTACTTTATAGAGACATTCTCTCAACTGAGTTTTTCTTCTCTAATGATTCTAGCTTGTGTCAAGTTGACACAGAACTAGCCAGTACAACGGGGCACTTTCTTTTCTTCCTTCCTTCCTTCCTTCCTTCCTTCCTTCCTTCCTTCTTTCCTGCCTGCCTGCCTTCCTTCCTCTCTCTCTATCTCTTTCCTTCTTTCTCTTTCACAGCTGAGGTTTTATTAGTTGAAGATAAGTACACAGTCACTTCCACGTTTACATAATTCTTAACACATGTACTGAACTCAACACAAGTCCTGCCTGCTGTTTCGTTTCAACAGTTATTCCAGTGGGGTGGCAGCCTCAGACTTGGGGCAGGTTTCCCTCAGGCAGACATCATGATGAACCTGTGCTTCCACAGATCCAGATTTTAGCCACAAACAGTTACACACTCAATTTCCATCTTTCAGCACACATTATCAAAAACGTTAGCAAAAAGAATCACCGTGATAAATCCTGACAGGTCAAGGTTGTAGTGGATTTGTAGGAAACTAGGAACAAGAAACCGAAAGTAATTAAAAATACTCCAGACACAAATGCATGACTGAGACTCCAAACTGTCATTTAGAATGCTTTATATTTTCATCGGATATAAAACTAGGCCCCTTATGTAATGTTTACTGACAGTCACAGCCTCTCCTGATTCAGTGTCCTGCTGGTTGTACCAAAAATATACAAACATTTCACTTTTTTTTTTCCTGAGACAGGGCTTCTCTGTGTAGTCTTGGCTGTCCTGGAACTTACTCTGTAGACCAGGCTATCCTCGAACTGAGATCCACCTACCTCTGACTCTGAGTGCTGGGATTAAAGGTGAGTGCCACCACATCTGGCTTTTCACCCTTAAAAAATTATTTACATTAAAAGAACAGAATGGGGGTGAAATGGGATTTTTTTCTCCCTTTTAAAAATGTTTCTAGCAGGACATTGGTGGCTCATGCCTTTAATCCCAGCACTTGGGAGGCAAAGGCATTTCTGAGTTCGAGGCCAGCCTGGTCTACAGAGTGAGTTCCAGGGCAGCCAGGGCTATACAGAGAAACCCTGTCTCAAAAAAACCCAAATAAATAAATAAATAAATAAAATAAAAACACTTGCATTACAAAACAGTTGATAAAAACATTCCTCTGGAGTTCAAGGGGCAGGGCGCACCATCAGACACCGATGGTTGGATGCAGCTTCTCTTCTGCTTCAGAGGATGGACTCAATTTCTGTTTTCTATAGGCAGATCTTCTCAAGTTTCCTTCAGCCTGTGTTCCCTTTAGTCTACTCTTCCCTTGTTAGCAGTTTTGTCCTGTGGCCTTTTTGGCTTTGGGTTCATCTGGGCAGGAGTGGTTATGGGACATTTTCTTGATTGTAATTGCTGTAGGAGGGCCCAGCTCACGGTGAACACTACCATCCCTGGGCAGGGGGTCCTGGGCTGCATAAGAAAGGGAACTGAGTAAGCCAGGAGGAGCAAACCAGTAAGCTGCACTCCCCACAGTCCTGGCTTTGGTGATAGACTAACCTGTAAGTAAGCCACAGAAACCCTTTCTCCTTCCATGTTGTTTATCATGACAGAAAGCAAACTAGAGTAAGTGTTTGTCTGGCTGTATATATGAGCACCAAATGGGTGCAGGCCAGAAGAGGGCAGAAGATTCTCTGGAATTGAAGTTACAGATTGAAGCCATGTAGGTGCTGGGAACCAGTTCCAGGTCCTCTGTGAGAACAGCCAGTGTTCTTAACTGCTAAGCCATCTCCTTGGTCCTGTTTTGGTTTTTTGTTTATTTGTTTTTGTTTTTTAAACATTATTCTTAAACTAACTGTTCACCAAATTGACTTTTTTTTCTTTTTAAGATTTAACTTTAAGATTTCATTTGCCCCAATTATGTAAAATA
Organism: Rhabdomys pumilio; assembly: GCA_030674055.1. Taxonomy (NCBI): domain Eukaryota; kingdom Metazoa; phylum Chordata; class Mammalia; order Rodentia; family Muridae; genus Rhabdomys; species Rhabdomys pumilio. The sequence goes on along the minus strand of JANHMN010000001.1, from coordinate 63,745,425 downwards.
CATCTCAGAAGAAATAAATATGAATCAAAAGAGAAAATAAATTGGGAACCAGAAGACCCAGTGTTACTTTAGTTGGCAGGACTTAAGTTTCCTGACCCTTGCAAACCAGGACCCAGCCTAGGAATCAGCAGCCACATGTAACTTTGAATTCCAGTTACATTAGTTGGTGAGACCAAGACCCCAAATCTTACTGGGAACTGGAATAACATGTTCCCTCAGTTCAGAAGACACATATTTGCCTGGGAAGGCAGCAAAAGGTCAGGGCTCACAAGCTGCCTTGCCAGGGACCATGTTAGTAGGGAGCCAGACTGACCCAAGATTTCTTCAGAGGCCCTGGTGAAAGGATGCAGGAAACTTTAGTTCTGTGTCTTTGTCCAGGAACGGACTTGGCCAGTCTTATCTGATCCTAGTACCTCAAAGGAGTCAAGGTTGTGGCTTCTGGGCCGTGACTCTTCCTCCTGGGCAGTGGTTCTCAGTCTGTAGGCAGCTGTTTCTGACGTATCCTGTCATTGCCAACACTGTCTGACTCAGTGCTCTGCTGACCTTGGCCATCTCCCCTCCCTGCCATACATACAGTATAAGATGCTGCCCTTCTTTTTTTTTTTTTTTTTTTTTGGTTTTTTGAGACAGGATTTCTCTACTCATTCTGTAGACCAGGCTGGCCTCGAACTCAGAAATCCACCTGCCTATGCCTCCCAAGTGCTGGGATTAAAGGTGCGTACCACCACCACCTTCCTTGGAGAAGAGGACGTTATGTAGAACTGCCTCAAAATCAGAAAGTCCCACCATGGAGGTCTGGTGTTACCTACCTCCTGAGTCTGAATGTATTGAGGAGTTAGAGAAAAGGCTCAGTGTTAAGAGCATTGGTGGCTCTTCCAGAGGACCTACCTAGGCTGGGTCCCCAATGCCAACATGGTAGATTACAACTGTCTGTAACTCCAGTCCCAGGAGGACCTAGTGCCTTCCTCTAGCCTAACTGGGCACCAGGCTCAAGTAGACACACCCAGGAAAATCCTGCTACACCATTGAGTATTGCTGACAAATTTTCCTGACCCACCTCCAGTGTGAGCTACATTCTCTCACCAGGACAGCAGGAAAGGACAGAAACACAGGCCTCTGAGTTTGATTACATGAGAGCTGAGCTAACACTGAGAAACATGGACTTGAAATGGCATTTGAAGGTTATCTGGTCAGAGTGGGAACCTATGGGATCCCAGGTGGTAAGAAGAGTTGAAATTCTTTTGTTGCTGTTATGCTAATAAAAACTGTAACAGTGGGCTGGGAGCAAAGGTGCAGGCCTGTAATCTCGGTATTCAGGAGGCAGGAGGATTGTTGTGAGTTCAAGGTTATACAGCGAGGCTCTGTCTCAAGCCAAAAATAAAAGTAGTAACAGTAAATATAAAAGGCATTAAACATTCAAGTCCTTTTTATCTCCTCCTTTTACCCAAATTTCTATCCCTTCCATTTTCTAAAACTCCTATGCAATTACATTTTTTTTTTTGTTGTTTTGTTTTTTAGAGACAGGGTTTCTCTGTGTAGTCCTGGCTGTCCTGGAACTCACTCTGTAGACCAGGCTGGCCTCAACTCAGAAATCTGCCTGCCTCTGCCTCCCAAGTGCTGGGATTAAAGGCGTGCGCCACCAACACCCGGTACAATTACATTTTTTTGAGTTGTTGTTTGTTTGTTTTTTTAATGTGTATGGGAGTTTTGCCTGGTGTGTTTGTGTACCATTTGTGTTTGTTGCCCTTGAAGGCTAGCAGAGGGGCTGGGTCCTATGAAACTGGAGTTGCAGAGTAAGCTGCCATGTGGGTGCTGGGAATAGAAACCTCTGGAAGAGCAGCCTGCCCTTAATCTCTGAGCATCTCTCCAACCCCAGCCCACCTTCTCCATCAAAAGTTAAGTTTTAGTCTTGTTGGAACTTTAGTAGGACCAGTGATCTAGTGATCTTTTGTGACCCTGAGCAATTTCTCTCTCTCTCTTTCTCTCTCTCTCTCCTTCTTTGTTGTTTTTGGTTTTGCCGGGTTTTTCATTTTTTTGTTTTGTTTTGTTTTGTTTTTAAGACAGGGTCTCACTATGTAGCTCTGGCTGCCCTAGAACTCATTGTGTTGACCAGGCTGGACTCAGACTCACAGAGATCCTCCTGCCTCTGCATGCTGATTGCCCCCAGAGTGCTATGACTAAAGGTGTGCACCCCCACACATGGCTGACCTTGAATTTATAAACACCTGGAAATGATAAAAATGTGAGTCAACCAGGAGTGAGGCATAGACTCTGCCACACCATCACACCAGCAGGCACTACTTGAGACACTCCAACTGAAGGGTAAACCTGAATGTGCAGGCTGGAAGCATTACTAAGTTACATTAAGTAGAGAATAAAGAACACAGTAGGGCCGGGCTGTGGTGGCGCACCCCTTTAGTCCCAGCACTTGGGAGGCAGAGGCAGTCGAATTTCTGAATTCAAGGCCAGCCTGGTCTACAAAGCAAGTTCCAGGACAGCCAGGGCTACACAGAGAAACCCTGTCTCAAAAAAAAAAACAAAAAGGGGGGAAAAAAAGAAAGAAAGAAAGAAAGAAACACAGTCAAAGATGGGGCTGTAGCTTACTTAGTTGGCAGATTGCTAGCTCAATAAGCATGAGACCTTGTGATCCCAGTACCACATAACTTCATAAACTGGGTGTGGTGGTACATGTCTGTAATTCCTGCAGGAAGTGGAAACAGGAAGCTCAGAAATTCAAGATCATCATCCGTGTGTGTGTGTGTGTGTGTGTGTGTGTGTGTGTGTGTGTGTGTAAAAAGGGGAGCAGGGGACTGGAGAAATGGCTCAGCAGTTAAGAGCATTGACTACTATTCCAGAGGTCCTGAGTTCAATTCCCAGCAACTACATGATGGCTCACAACCATTTGTGATGGGGTTTGATGCCCTCTTCTGATGTGTCTGAAGACAGCTACAGTGTGCTCACATAAATAAAATAAATAAATTTTTAAAAGAGGGTGAGGGGAGTAGAGAAGGTACAGAAAAGCATGTATGATATGGTACACCAACATCTATGGTAATTAGAAAAACATTCTCTTCGAAGATATCCACATTCTAGGTCCCAGAGTACATAACTAGATTCTGCCAATTAAAAAATTACCTAGCAGCGAGCGCGTGGTAATGCAGTGGGCGTCCACCGGCAGAGGATGGGCGCGCCCTTTCCGGTGCCAGTTCAAATCCCGTGAGGACTCTGTTGTGGAGTCTGATGGGGGAAAAAAAAAAAAAGCCGGGCGGTGGTGGCGCACGCCTTTAATCCCAGCACTTGGGAGGCAGAGGCAGGAGGATTTCTGAGTTCGAGGCCAGCCTGGTCTACAGAGTGAGTTCCAGGACAGCCAGGGCTACACAGAGAAACCCTGTCTTGAAAAACAAACAAACAAACAAAAATTACCTAGCAAAGGGGAATTAAGGTTATATATGGAATTAAGGTGGCTATCTAACTTAATTAAAGAGAGATTATGAGAGTGGGCCCAACATAATTACAAGTGTCTTTAAAAGTTGCAGAGATTTAAGCAGGCATGGTAGTACATGTCTTTAATCACAGAACTCAAGAGACAGTGGCAGGATCTCTGTGAATTCCAGGCACTCAGAGCTACATAGTGAGACCTTATCTCAGAACACAAACAAACAAGCAAAAGGGTGAAGAGGTTGGGGTGGGGACATCCTCTCTGAGAGCGTGAGGCGGAGGAGGGGAGAAGAGTGAGATGAGGAACTATAGGAAGGCGGACGGGAGGAGGGTCATAACTGAACTGTAAAAAAATAAAAGTAATAATAATAATGATAAAAGGTGAAGAGGCCAGGCAAAGGTGACTCACACTTGCTTTGTTTTGTTTGTTTGTTTGTTTGTTTTTCAAGACATGGCTTCTCTGTGTTGCCCTGGTTGTTCTGGAACTCATTCTCTAAACCCAAGAAAATAAAACAACAACAGCATTTTAAAAAGCAAAGGCGATCAAATGGAGAAAGGAAGTCTTTTCAATAAATACTTCTGGAGCAACTGAGTTTCACAAGGCGTGGGGGTAGCCTTGGACCTTGAAAGGGCCTTCAAACAGTCATCAACTTAGCAATATTAAAAACCTCTATAGGACTGGAGAGATGGCTCAGAGGCTGGGAGCACTGGCTGCTCTTCCAGAGGTCCTGAGTTCAGTTTCCAGCAACCACATGGTGGCTCACAACCATCTGTAATAAGATCTGGTGCCCTCTTCTGGCCTGTAGGCATACATGTAAGCAGAACAATGTATACATAATAAATAAATCTAAAAAACCAAAAAAATGACTCTATAGCTCTAATACCCAGGAAGCCAGGATCCCTAAAGAAATGATTGTCCTAGGTTTTGGGGAAAATACAAGATGAGCCTGGAGCATCTTACCTCACTAGACAGAAAGGAGCTGCTGAAGGCTGTGGAAGTGTGCCAAGGAACAACTTAAGCTTCGTCAGCTCTCGCTGCTCTTACCAAGAATCTGGGATTGATTCCCAGCACCCACATGCTGGCCCACAACATCTGTAACTCCAGGTCCAGGGGAACCAACACCTTCTGTCCCTTGTAGGCACCAGGCTCACATGTGGTACACATACATATTGCAGGCAAAGCATCCATCCACATGAAATAACTCTGAAAGAAAAAGAAAGTAAGGTTTAGGTGGCATGCACCTGCTCTCTCTGCACTTGGGAGGTGAAGGCAAGAGTTCAGAAGTCAAGGGCAGCCTTGGTTACAAAACAAGTCCAAAAAATTTAAAATTGTTTAAATTTAATTTCTTTTTTTTAATTTAGTGTTTTGCCTGCCAGCGTATCTGTGTACCGCATGCACACTAGGTGCCTGTAGACTCTGGAAGAAAGCATTGGATTCCCTGGAACTGACGTTAGACAGTTGTGAGCCACCATTTGAGTGCTGGGATTAGAACTCAGGTCTTCTAGAATAGCAACCAGTGCTCTAACTGATGGGCCATGTTTCCAGATATCCCCCCACAAAAACATTATTAGGTCTTCTTGGATGACTATATTTCTAAGGATATTGTTTTGTTTTCTTTTGTTTTGTGTGTGTCTGTATAACAGCTCTGTCTCCTGGAACTTGCTCTGTAGACCAGGCTGGCCTGGAACTCACAAAGATTTGCCTGCCTCTGCCTCCCAAGTGCTGGGATTAAAGGCGTTTGATACCACTGTCTGGCCATGAATTACTTATAGTTCTTCTAGGGTTTTGTCTACTATCTGCAAAGGAACTACTTGTCTATGCTGTCCTGTTACTCCTTGTCTTCACACAGCGACTTAAAGTTAGTCTCTCCACTGTGGTCAAGATTTGTCTAATTGTACCCTAGTACTATCCAATGTGCCCCTCTATAATGTCATTATCTATAACCTCCATGCTCCCCTCAGAATACCTCAGTCTGGCATCAATTTATCGGTCTCACCTGTCTTGGTAGAAGACACAAACCCCCGAACTGTCTCTTCTATCTGTGATGGTTGACTTTATTACCAACCTGCCACAAATTAGAATCACTTGAATAGGGAGCCTTACCTGAGAAATAGTCCTTATTACCTTAATAGATGTGAAGCCCTAACCCAAATGTGGAAGGCACCTTCTGGTAGCACCCCAGATTCAAAAAGGACACAGCAAGAGGAAGGTTGTTCAACTTTTGGTTGCTTGGCCTTTTCTCTTGAAAGGAGTTGATTTCTCTTGCAGCTGCTGCCACTGCTGCTGCTGCTGCTGCTGCCACCACCATCACTAAGGACCAGAATCTTCAGGCTGTCATAACTGAGGACCAGCATCTCCAGGCTGCCATCACTAAGGACCAGCATTTCTAGTCTTCTGTCACTATGGACCAGCATCTGTAGGCTGCTGTCACTAAGGACCAGCATCTCCCTAGGAACCTTTCTGATGTCAGACTGGGACATCCAAGGCATCCAGCCTCAAGGAGTGAGCATCTACTGGGTTTGCAGCCTCTCAGGTGTGAAGCAGCTGATGTCGCTATCTCAGTGTGAACTGGCTTAATAAATTCTCTCTATATACATGTACATACACACACACACACACACACACACACACACACACACACACACACACATATATATATATATATATATATATATATATATATATATATATATGCCCCTATTGGTTCTGTTCCTCTTGAGAACAATCATATACATGGTGTTTAGCCCCAAGTGCCTTGTGCAATGATTTACACTCAGTGGACACCTAATTAGAAATGTGTAAACTGGGCTGGAGAGATGGCCCAGTGGTTAAGAGCACTTCCAGGGGTCCTCAGTTCAATTCCCAGCAACTACATGGTGGCTCACAACCATCTGTAATGGGATCTGATGATGCCCTCTTCTGGAGTGTCTGAAGAAAGTGACAGTGTACTCATACAAATAATAAAATAAATCTTAAAAAACAAGAAATGTGTAAACTAATCATGTGTAGAATATACAGACTTAGGGCTAGGAGTGTTACTCAGTGTCAGGGCATACTTTTAACATGCAGAGGGCACTGGGTTCAATGCCTGAACACACACACATACAGAATATAATGCCCAGATTCCACCAATGGCTCTTGAAAAGAGAAAAGAGAAAGCATACTCAGTTCCACGTCTTTGTTCCCCAGTTTACTTATGAAATTGGGGCAAGTGATTTAATAACAGATTGCAACATAAGCCCGGGAGAGAACAGTTCTTGCTCTCCCTCCCAGAACCCAGCTGTGAGAGGGATGCCTGCAAGTTTTCCAAAATAGCCATCTGTCGTTGGGCAAGCTGAGTCTGGAGCTGGAGGTTGGCATACATGCATTCGAGGAGTCCCAGGCATTCCTTGGGCTTCTGACCAGCTCCTGAAGGAAGTGTTCGAGTGCAAAGGGACAAAGGAAAGAGGCTTTGTCAGTGCAGGAGTTCGGAGGGGCTCCATAAGAGCACTAGTCTCCCAGCTACAGCCTGACCCAGATGCACATGTGCACAGCACTCACCTTCTTAAAGGCTTACCTCCCAGTCCTGTCTTAATCTGAAACTAGTCACTGCAACTCACCCCTCCCTGTTATGCTTCTCTTGTAGTATTTATGGTCATCTGACATCGTCAGTTATAGCTCGTGTCGGTCTAAGTTCCCTGCTCGATTGAGTGCATCCCGCAGGAAGGCAGGACTCTTGCCTCATCTGCTTTAGTACCACCAGCATCTAGAGAAGCCTTGTACGTAAGTATTCAAATCACATTTAAAAGCTGGGCATGGTGGCACATGCCTCCCAGCACTGGGAGACAGAGGCAGGCGGATCTCTTGGAATTCAAGGCAAGCCTGATCTACAGAGTGAACTTTGTGGATGGGTAGAGCTGCATCGTGAGACCGAGTCTTAAAAAGAAAACAACAATAAACTTTGGGGCTGGACAGATGATTCGGTGGATAAAAGCACTGGCTGCTCATGCAGAGATCCAGAGTTCAGTTCCTAGAGCCCAGATGGTGGCTCACAGCTGCCTGCAACTCCACTTACAGAGAATCGGATGTCTTCCTCTGGCCTCCACAGACATCACATGCACGTGGAGTACAAACACTCATGTGGTGTGGGCAAAACACTCATATATATATATATATATATATATATATATATTTAAAGCTGTTGCAAAAAAGGAGACTGAATATTACCTGGGGTTTAGCTATTCTAAGCTACATGCCTTTTTAAAAAGACTTTCTTTCATTTATTTTTTTTTCATTTTATTTTATATACATTGTGTTTTGCCTGCATGTACATCTGTGTGAGGATACTGGATCCCCTGGAATCAGAGTTACAGACAGTTGTGAGCTGCCATGTGGGTGCTGGGAACTGAACCTCAGTTCTCTGGAAGAACAACCAGTGCTCTTAACCACTGAGTCATCTCTCCAGTTGCTTTGAGGAGGGAGATGAGACAGTCTGAAGTAGCCACATAGTTCAAGCTGGCCTCCAATGTAAATGAGAATAGCCACCTTTAAAAAAAAAAACTTTTAGTTTGTTTTTGGAGGGTTTTTTTTAAAGATTTATTTATTTATGGGCATGGGTGTCTTGGCTACATATATGTCTGTGTACCCTGTGCATACAGTGCCTGTGGAGGCCAAAAGAGGGTGCTAAATCCTCTGAAACTGGAGTTACAAAATGGTTGTTAGCTGCCACATAGAGTCTAGGAATTGAACCCCAGCCAGTGCTGCCACCCACTGAGCGCCCTCTCCAGCTTCAGCTCTGAGGACAGCCTTCTTGTGCTACTCTCTTCCATGTGCTGGCCTAACAAGTGTGTGTCACATTTGGCTACCAGGCTTTTTTTTTTTTTTTTTTAATGTTTTGTTGTTGTTCCTGTTTTTATTTGTTTTTAGATTTTTTTTTCATTTTATGTGTTTGAGTGTTTTACTGCAAGTATGTCATCTCTCTGTGTACCATGTTCATGTCTGATGGTCAGCGAGGTCAGAAGAGGACTTTGAGTCTCCTGGTACTGGAGTTACCGATGGTCGTGCGCCACTTGTAGGTGCTGGAAACCTAACCCAGGTCCACTGCAAGAACAATAAATGCGCTTTTCTTGATGTTTTTTGTTATTTGTTTTTGGTTTTCAAACAGAGTTTCTCTGTCTAGCCCTGCCCATCCTGGAACTTGCTTTGTAGACCAGGCTGGCCTTGAACTCAGAAATTCACCTGCCTCTGCTTCCTAAATGCTGGGATTAAAGGTGTGTGCGCCACCACTCAACACTTGTTTTCTTTTTAAGACAGGGTCTCACTACTTGTCTTTGGGTGGCCTAGAATTCAATATGTAGACCAGGCTGGTCTTGAACTTAAGACATGTACATCTGAAAATTTGATAGAGCCAGGGCATGATGCTGTACATCAGTCCTTGTGCTTGGGGTGATCAGTCAGGAGGCAAGTCTGAGTTCTTGAGAGAGTTCCAGGCTATAGAATAACTGAAAACAATAACAACAAAATGAGAAAAAAATGGAGTCAGGGTCTCATAAAGCCCATGCCAGTCTTGAGTACTCTACAGAGTTGAGGATAACCTTAATCTCTTTCTGGTCCTCCTGCCTCCATATATCCCAAGCATATGCCACTGTATCCCATTTGTGTGGCACTGGCCTTGTGCCACATCAGGTAAGCACTCTACCAGCTCAGCTAGACTCCCAGCCTGAAAAAAGTAGCTGGGTCTGCTTGGGAAGCCTTCCCCACAGCCTTACCTGAAGGCAGCTTTGTTGTCTGGATGTTCAAGAAAGTAGCTGGTGGGGAGTTTGCTTGGAGATTAATGTAACTGGGGGAGGGCTTTGCTCGACAAAGACACACAGCGTTATCTTCCTCTTTGGCTGAAAATCAGGTGACTGCATCAAAACTCATTCTAACAAGGGTTAGCCTGCCTTCCCCTGCCCTATTTCTCTTGATCTTTCTCCTCTTTTCATAGTAAGTCAATAACCCAGGCTGGCCTTGAACCTAGATCCTCTTGCCCCAGCCTCTCAAATGTGGGATTGCAGGAGTAAGACTTTCAAATTAAATCTTTCAAATTAAATCACTGGCCTATGAAAGCAGATGCCAAGGCCCCACCCCAGTATCTTGTGTATCAGGAAGATATACATAGAAAAGACACAGAAAACAGAAACCAATGTGAGTTAGGGAAACCAGGAGGGTTAGGCATAAAATCTAACATTCTTCCTTGATATGCACTGCATGCTTACTACTGTACTGAGAAATACATGAAAGACATGTACAACATAATTTCTTAACAGCTCATTATCAATTTAGGGAGACAAATTGAGTCAGGAGAAACATTATCTTTAGGCACAGTGGTGACATGTGTAATCCCAGCACTTAGATGCAGGAAAGAGGATCAGAAGTTCATCCCAGCTACACAAGCACCAGAGCAGCCTGAGTTACATGAGACTCTCTCTGGACAACTAAATGAATCAGGTGAGTCGTAATACTGGATAACAGTGAAGTTTGTATTGGGGTTATGAGTGAGCACACACAGCTAAGGCCAAGTATGAGGTTAAGTGTAAGAGTGCAAAGGGGGGTGGGATTAAAATGAGCACAGAGTTTAGGTGAGACGCTGTGCGGGGACATTTACTGGACTCTGAAAACCTGGAAGGTTTTTAAGGAGCAGAATAGGAGAAAGGATAACATAACATGAACACTGGCAACAGGGCAAGAATAAGGCTGGAGGGTGAGAAGCCCTGGGAAACTGCCAGTCAGGGCAGGAGGAGGAGAAAGAGAAAGGGGAGGAAGTCCATCGTCTTTGGCGTGAGGTTGGGCCACGGAAGCCTCTCTCCATAACCACATCTGGGATGTTTAAGCTTTCTCTTAACATAGTGGCCCCCGTTGACATATGGGAATACTCCACAGCACTCAAGTCCTTCTCACCACTAAGAACTGGCCATGTCCCAGCCTGGTCTACACAGTGAGCTCTAGGCTGGCCCAGAGCACACAGTGACACCCTGACTAAAGGGGAAAATGAACTGGTTGCTAACACTTAAGATTTGTATTTCAAGAGCAGGAGACATAGCTCAACAGTTAAGACAGCAAGCATGCTGCTCTTCCAAAAGACCAGAGTTTGGTACCCACCACCCACTCCAGGCAGCTCAGAACCACCTGTAACTCCAGCTCCCGGTGATCCACATAGTAAAGCCCAGGCCAACCAAGGCTACATAGTGAGAACCTGTCTCAAAAAAAGAGGGGAGGGATTAAAATGTCCTTTAACTTGGGGGTGGAGAGATGGCTCAGTGGTTAAGAGCACTGACTGCTCTTCCAGAGGACCTGGGTTCAATTCCCAGCAACGACATGGTGGCTCACAGCCATCTGTAATGGGATCTGATGCCCAATTCTGGTGTGTCTGAAGACATCATGACAGTGTACTTACATATAAGTAAGTTAATTTTTAAAAGCATCCTTTTCTTTATACATATTGAATACAATGAGTTGCACATGGGAAAGTTTTGGTTGTTTGTTTTGGCTTTTGGCTTTTTTTTTTCTGGGACAAAGTCGTGCTATGTAACTGAGGCTGGCTTAGTACTTTCCATATAAACCATGGTAACTTTGAATTTATGACAATCCAGACGCCTCCCAAGTTTCAGGATTCTAAGAATGAGTCACACCTGGCTTTAGAAGAGATTCTGAAATTGGTAACTATGTTACTTTTGGCAAAAAGTTAAATCAGAAGGAAAAACCAAGGAGCTGGTGAGCCGCATCCCAGACATCTGTTCTTATCTACTGAGTTATTGTCCTCTGAGAAATTATTCTTTCCACAGACCCCAGGTGGACTGCTGAGACACCACTCACACTTTTCACCACTACAAACAGGCTGTGTCCCAACACAGGCCAGTCCCGGCATCTTGCCCTCTCTGCAACTGTGCTGGCTAGCTAGGGAAGCATACAGACAGTAAGTTGGGCCAGTCAAGTCACAGGATCAGCAAATGAACAATGATGTGTGTCAAAGCTTTCTTAGCTACACACGGTAGCATGCCCACCTATAATCCTAACTCTTGGGAAGCAGAGAGGACTACAAGTTCCAGGCCAACCTGGACTACAGATTAAGACTATCTCAATAAACAAGCAAAGGCAAAAACCACAAAGACAAAACTGACTTTCTTTGGTTTGCTGTGCTGGGAGGACATAAAATTGAGCCCAGTGGACGGAAGCTACTGAACTTGGTCAGCATACCATAAAAACTGTGTATAAGTAAAGTAAGCCACAGGGGAAGAGGAGGATGGATAGACAAATGGAGAGATTCCAACAGTCAGAATTCCCAGTCCCAACCCAGATGCTCCCGACTCCGCAGGTCTTGAACTCTCAGAACCCAGATGCACAAGCCCCTAAACTCCCATTTGTACTCAAGGCAGCTTGAGGTGGGGTTCTTTCATCTAATCGTAATCACATTTTAGATGAACTAGCATCTAAGGTGAAGGTAGGAAATCAAACAGGAGATAAGAACAAGAGGTGGCTTAAATTTGGGTGACAGGTCAAGCTGGTAGCCAGTCTCAGAAAGGGAATAAAAAGCTACAAAAATAAAAGCTGGACAGCGGTGGCACAGCCTTTAATCCCAGCACTTGGGAGGCAGAGCGGAGTTCTGTGAGTTCAGGGTCAGCCTGGTATAAATAGTAAGTTCCAGGACAGCAGAGCTACACAGATAAATCCTGTCTTGTACACTCTATCCCCTCCCCACCCTCCAAAAAAAAAAAGAAAAAAAAGAAAAAAAAGAAAAAGAAGTTGGCTCCCTATAGAAAGAAAGAAAGAAAGAAAGAAAGAAAGGAAGGAAGGAAGGAAGGAAGAAAGAAAGAAGGCAAGAAAGAAAATTGGGCCTCTGAGTAACTCCTCTAGCATCTGAAGGATGAAAAGAGCAGACAGAAGAGCAATGAATGGCAAGTGGAAAAGCTGGGACCATGAGACAGTGTAACCAAAAAAGACAAGAGAGATAGAGGTAAGGGCCAGATGCAGCTCATTGGCTGTTTGCCCACCATGCACAATGACATAAGTTGGATCCCCAGAACACACAGGTAAAGTGGATCCGGAGTTCCTTGAATCCTTGTCTACACTGTAAGTTCAAGGCTATGAGACGGTGGAAGGAAGAGGAAGAGAAGGCAACCTCAGCATGGTCAAGAAAGGGGCTAGCAAAGCCAATGCTACAGAATGAGACCCTCTTTGGAAAGGAACAAAAGGGACTGGCAAGATGGCTCAGAGGGTAAAAGCAATTGCATCCAAGCCTAAGGACTTGAGTTCAATCCCCAAACCCATCTGAAAGGAGAGAACCAGTTCCAGCAAGTTGACCTCTGGCGGGCACATACACACGTGACGTGCACTTCCTCACTAGCTCGGGAGTATGCACAACAAATAAACATGATAATAATTTTTTAAGATCAAGTAAGGATGGAGCTAGGGGTTTAGTTCAGTGGTAGAGCATTTATCTAACTTGTGTAAGACCCTGGGTTTGATCCCCAGCACCGAGGGGAGAAAGAACAGAAAAATTAATCCATTCATTTATCCAGGTAAAAGATACCCAAGTGCCTATGTGACAATGGAACTGAGAAAAATGTCCTGAGGAATTACCTCTACACTGATCTTATAAAATGGAGGTGGGCTCACTGATCCCGATAGCTGCTCTTTTTGGTTTTTTGAGACAGGGTTTCTCTGTGTAGTCCTGGCTGTCCTGGAACTCACTCTGTAGACCAGGCTGCCCTCAGACTCACCTCTGTCTCCCAAGAGCTGGGATTAAAAGCATCACTGCCTGAGCTTTTTTTTTTTTTTTTTTTTAAATCAAATCTTTTATTAGGTTTTTTAAAAATATTGCTGAGTGTTTTGCCTGTATGTATAAATGTGTACTACATCATGCCTGGTGCCTTTAGAGGCCAGAAGAAAGCACTGGATTCTCCTGGAAGTGGAGTTACAGACCTCTTTGAGCCGTCATGTGAGTGCTGGGAAATGAACCCCAATCCTCTGAAAGAGCTGCCAGTGCTCTTGACTGCTGAGCCATCTCTGACACAGGATCTGGAGATGTAGTCCTGGCTGGCCTGACCTCACTATGTATTCCAGGCTGTCTTTGAACCTATGACTGTCCTCTTGCCCCTGCTTCTTAAGTTCTGATACTACAGGTATGCAATACTACACATATACATATTTTTTAAGACAGGGTCTGTGTATTTTAGGCTGCTCTGAAATTTCTAGCAATGCTCAGACTTCTGAGGGCTAGGTTTGCAGGTGAGGGTCACCAGGTTCAGCCTCTGATACATGTGTATGTATCATATATATACACACATATTTCTTCTGTGTGTGCTTGTATATGTGAATGTATGTGGAAGCCGGAGGTCTATATCAGGTATCTTCCTCATCAGGTATCTTCCTCAAATGCTCTCCATTTATTTAATTTCATGTGTATGGTACTCTTGGAGGCCAGAGGAGGCTATCAGATCCTCTGAAACTGGAGTTACAGACAGTTGTGAGCTGCCATGGTGGGGTGCTGGGAATTGATCCTGTGTCCTCTGAAAGCACTAGCCAGTGCTCTTAACCATCTCTCCTGCCCCCTCCACTTTATTTTTCATTCCTTTTTTTGTTGTTTTTTCTTTGGGGGAGGGGGGTTCAGAGTTTTCTATGTATCCCTTGATGTTCTGGAACTCACCATATCAGCCTTGATAGGGTCTCTCACCAAACTTGGAACTTATCAACTGGACTGTCTTACTAATAGCCTCCAGGAATATACCTGTCTCCTCTACGTCCCCTGCCTCCATAAATACTGGAGATACAGACATATACCCTCACTTCTAGCTTTTTATATGACTTATAGGATCCAAACTCAGACCCTCATGTATGCATAGCAAAGACTTTACCCACTGAGCCACCTCCACAGTACCCCGACATATCTTTTACAATGGTGCTAGGTAGTAGACAATATTAGCAGCATTGTATTTGAGGAATCCCATATTAATAAAATTTGGTCAGGATTCCACAACTGGCACATGGCAGAACTGGAATTAAACCAGGGTCTCTAACAGCAAAGCCGTGCTCTACTTACTAACCCTTTACGAGTGCTATAAAAATAACTCATCAAAGCCAGGGGTGGTAGGTAGTACATGCCTGTCAACTCAGCAGCTGGGCAGGCTGTGGCAGGACTATTTTGAGTTTGAGGCCACGATGGTGTATATAACAACTCTTTTTTAAAAAAGAAGAAAGAGAAGAAGGAAAAAGAAAAGATAAGAAAACTAGTCGAAGTAGGCCATACCTATAATCCTTGGAATGTAGCTGCTCTGGCAAGAGGGTTGTCTCAAGTTTGAGGCTAGTGAGGTCCATGGCCAGCAAAGTTAGACCTGTCTCCTTTACCCAAAAAATCCCACAAGTACTTTCCAAGTAACCAAGTAGCAGGCAAAGCCAGTCATTTCTGCAAACATTGAGTCAGTCAGGAAGGCTGGCTTCTGAGGAAGGGAATTCTGAGGAAGGGAATGCGGGCTGTGACACACCTTTTCCCTTAGTAGCGTTGATAGTGTGTTCCGCCATCTCAACAGCAGCAGGTGTGGTGCCTGGGAAGGAAGGATGGGATCACATCGTCAAACAACAGTGCTTTGTTTCCTGAGCACTCCCCCAAATGTAACAGTGTATACTATCTCACAGAGGTGTGTTTTCAAATTTAATTTTTTCTAGGTTTTAGTTATGTGTCTATGCACTTGTATGAGTAGATCTCCCTCGAGTTAGAGGCGGCTGTGAGCAGCCATACATCAGTTCAGGGAACTGAACTGAGGTTGTCTGCAAGGGCACTATACCCTCATAACCCCCTGCGCCTTCCCTCTGGGCTGCCTCCCTTACGTGGTCCAGGGAAACTGAAGCCATTGAAATCGCTAACCCCGACTCAGCCTCTGGAGTGCATTACAGGAGTGTGCTACCACTCCAGGCAAACAAGTGTTTTGAAATTGTCCATTTTTCTCCAATTCCCTTCGGCAGAGTTATTTGTTAGTGCCTTTTCACTGAAGACAAAACATACCAAATATAAACTTTAAGTCTATCACAAACATGTCATGACATCGTAGTCTTCTAAGTGTTTAATTACTAGCCTTGTTTTTTTCTGTTTTTGTTTTGTTTTGTTTCCTCTATGGGGTGACCTGGCAAGAGGGTTGTCTCCAGTTTGAGGCCAGCCTGGGCTACACTTTTACATGACATGGCCAGCCATGGAACTCTACTAAAATGATAATTCAAAAAACTCTAGCTCCCTTTCCTTTGTCACTAACCAGTGTTCAGGTTGTGCAGTGGGGGAGAAAGGTTCAAAACACTGCAAGAAACATGACTTAGGATATTCAGGGGAAATGTAACCGATCATCTACGACTTATTGCCTTAGATTAAAAGTATTTTTCTAAAAAGTAAAACATTAGAACAGATGAGATAGCTCAACAGTTAAAGAGCACTAGAAGATTCGGCAGAGGCCACTGGCTCACTTTCACCCACGTGGTGGTTCACAATCATCGATTATCCTCTGGTTCCAGAGGATCAGACTCCCTTTTGATCTCCTCTAGCAAACGGTGCACCTACATACGCATAGGCAAAACAACCATACACATAAAAATAAAAAATAGGTACATCTAAAAAACAGAGTTTTCTTTCTTTTTTTTTTTCTTTAAAGAAAACCAGCACGTCTAGAGGAGTAAACCACTAGCATGCTCCCAGCATGCTCCAGGGGGAAGCCGTTGCCGCCCCGCCCCGAAGGTAACAACTTCCATTTCTACAGTGCCTCAATCTTTCTGGCCACGACCGGTATTTCCGGCTCCTTTACTCCTCCCTACTGCTAAATTGGAAAAAAGATGGAGAACTATCATGCCTTTCTTGGCCTTCACGGTCGGACGAGAACTGACGGACAAAACGGAGCTTCATGATCTCACCTACAGCATTAATCCAAAGCCTCAACCCCAGCACCCACCCTCTAGTGGGCACTCATGCGCTGTAGCGAGCCAGCTAACCGCCCGTGCCTTGGCGCTTGCGCAGACATTCTGTCCGCACGCGGCCGGGAGCGGCCACGCTAGTGCGCAAGCGCTTGCGACTCCCAGTCACCCTCATCATGCCCTCTCTATCAAACTTGCCTTGCCTTTCTTGCGTAGAGGGCGGGGCTAATGCTGACGATTGGACTATGTTTATGCCAATCAATGAAATGAGTTTCGTGATTGGCCTTACTTCAGAGGTTAGCATGTTTCTGTGTCGGTACTGAGGAGGCAGCGTTTTCTTCGCTGCTCTTCTCTCCAGAAGGTTCTGCCGATTCCCCCCAGCTCTGGATAGTCGGCTCTGCGTCGTGCCGCCATGATGGGCCACCGTCCAGTGCTCGTGCTCAGTGAGTTCAGGGAAGCGATGGCTCCCTCCGCCCCTCTCTCCCCACGCTGGCCAGTGTTGCCCAGCTCCGTCCCGCCATGACTCGGCCCTCGTGCCTTCCAGTGGTCTTTCGCCTTAGAAGCTCCTTCCCCACTTTTCTTCTCCTGCCCTCTCCTGTCGCCCTCTTTTGACAAAATGACTTTCCACTCTCGGAGTCGCTGGTCTTTACGTGTGCTTCATCCTATTCGTGTTCCGTTCTTTAGTCGCCACCCTCCACGCCCCCGTGTCCTTTACAGCATGATTTCCGTCATGTGGTTAGTAATAATGGTTCTTAACGTTAGGCCTTTCTTCAATGTCCTCGGTCCATCCATTAGTAGAGGTGTGACTTACGGCGACTGCCTTGATTTATGCTTTAACATCAGTATTTAGGAGGCTGCAGTAGTTTTTTAAAGTATTGATAGTTAAGTTGGTAAGTAAAGCTGCCTTTACCGGTAGATCGGAAGTAGCATCTTTTCAGTAGCGGTCATTCAGCAACCCTTGTTCTGAAATGACATTCCTTGCGTTCCCAGTCTTGGATGTGATTTTTCCCACCATCCAGTTAAGTTCTCCCAGATTCCTCTCCTGGTTTGCTTTCCCTCTTTAGGAAACGCCACTCATCTCAGTAAAGAAGTAAAGAGCCCCAGTTCCTTGTCAGTTACCTGAGCTATTGAGAATAACTCAGTAAGTCAGGTTCAAAGTTAGACATAGTAAAGAGAAAAACAGATTTAGTATGTCCACACTGGGAGGAGAGACAAAGGGGTTCAGTGACACTACCCCTTCTCCACACACATAGCTGAGTCCGTGCGATTTTAAGTAGCAGGCCAGAGACATAAGAAGTCAACATTTTCTGCTCTAGTCTCCTGGGAAAAGTTTACCTACAGACAGGCTCTTAGGCCAGTCTTTTTCCTAATCTATTGTGAGATTCCTTGGAAATTATCTTTTGGGTACATTGTGATTGATAGTTTTTGTTATTGTTTTTGTCTATGTATATGGGTGTTTTGCCTGAATATATGGAGGCCAGAAGAGGGTATCAACATCCTCTGGAACTGGAGTTACAGGCAGTTGTGAGCCACAGTTGGGGGCTGGGAATTGAAGCTGAACCATCTTTCCAGCTCACAAGCAGACTTTCTTGGTCACTAATCCTCTTCCCAGTGAGGTTGTAAAGAATGTACACTCTTGAGAAAAATCCCCATCCTATTGAAGCCCATCCAGGGATCTCAAGATACAAATCGCTGGAAATATGTGACCATGCATACAAGGAAAGTATTGGTCAAGATTCTGAAGTTGAAGCATTTCAGGTTATCTCTTAATGTGCCAGGAGTTCTCTTCATCCTGTGTGTATTTTGCCTGCATGTATGTCTGCCTGCAGACACCAGAAGAGGACATCAGATCCCCTGGAACTGTAGTTAAGGTGATTGTGAGCTGCCATTTCGGTGCTGGAAATAGAACCAGAGTTCTCTGCAAGAGCTTCCAATGCTTTTAACTACTGAGCCATCTCTCTAGCCCCTAAACGTGCTTTTTGAGACAGGATCTCACTTTGTAGCTCTGACTGGCTTGGAACTCACTTTATAGACCAAGTTGGTCTTCAGTTCACAGAAATTCATCTGCGTCTCCAGTGCTCAGATTAAAGGCATATGCTACCATGTCCAACATTAAACAGTTGTAATTGACTGCTGGTTATACACTGAAAACTTAATATTTATTTTTATTTTCAAAACTTGGTGGTAGGATGGCTCGCAGATTTAAAAAAAAAAAAAAGCACCTGCCACTAAGCCTAATAATAACTGGAAGTCTTTTTGTGTTTGTTTGTTCCATCTGAGGCTGGCTTCCAAGTTACAGAGAGCCTCCTGCCTGCCTTCTAAGTGCTGGTTCAAAGGCCTGCGCCACCATAGCGCACTTGGATGACCACGTTTAATCTCTAGCACCCACGTCATAGAAAGAGAATTAACTCCTGAGAGTTGTTTTCTGACCTCCACAGTCAGATACATAAAATGTAAACATTTTCTTTAAGTTAGGAAATGAAATGATAGTGTACACTGGGCTGTTGACATGTGTTTTTGTTGGTTTTAGGTCAGAATACAAAGCGTGAGTCTGGAAGAAAAGTTCAATCTGGAAATATCAATGCTGCAAAGGTAGTACATGTCTTAAGAGATACTAGCAGTTTGTTCTGGGTGACTCCCCTAGTACTTTACGTGTAACAGTAAACGTCCTATGATTCTGTATGTCATACAATTGGGCATTTCCCTGATGGTGATACAGGAAGGGAGGTTTTTAAAGATTTGCTTATTTTGTTTTATTGTTTGGATGTTTTGCATCCGTGCATGTATGTGTACCATGTGCATGGCTTGTGCACAAGAAGCCTAGAAGAGGTTGTCAGATTCCTCTGGAACTGGAGTTACAGGCCGTTGTGAAAGTTACCGTGTGGGTGATAGGAATTTAATCTAGGTCCTTTGAAAGAGCCCTGTCCTCTCTTTAGAGACAGGATCTTGTCTGAGTAGCCTAGAATTTGCTATGTACACCAGGCTGTCCTTGAACTCATGGATCTGCTTGCCTTTGTGTCCCAAATCCTGGGACTAAAATTGTGCCACCACTCTGAACTCAGTAAATAATATTTTTGAGTGAATGATTAGAAGACTTGATTTCATGTGGCCTAGAGGCTACTGTCACTAAAAATATCAAGGCTAGATGGACTCTTAGGACACTAAAACTGAAGTAGATTCTTTGTGAAAATTCTCAACACTTAAGAGCATTTGCAACTCTTTTTTTTTTTTTAATTCTAATTTTCTTATTTTATATGAGTACACTATAGCTGTCTTCAGACACACCAGAAGAGGCATCAGATCCCATTATAGATGGTTGTGAGCCACCATGTGGTTGCTGGGAATTGAACTCAGGACCTCTGGGAGAGCAGTCGGTGCTCTTAATCGCTGAATCATCTCTCCAGCTCTAAGCACTTGCTACTCTTGCAGAAGACGTAGATCTGATTCCCCAAACCCAGGTGGTAGCTCACAACCTCCTGTAACTCCAGTCCTAGGGTATCCAACATGCTCTTCAAGCCTCTTTGGTCACCAGGCATGCATCTGGAGCACAAACATGTATTTGAACAAAACACGCATATCCATTAAAAATAAATCTTTAAAACACTGGCTAAGCACTGGACATTGTGGAGCAAGGCTATCTGAGTCCAAGGCCAGTCAGAGCTACCTAGTGAAACCCTGTTTAAAACAAAACAATGGTTCTGTTTGTGGTTCTTCGAAACGCTCACATTATTCTCTGTGCTTCTTGTTTTGTGTTTCTTTACCAACAGACAATTGCAGACATCATCCGGACCTGTTTGGGACCTAAATCTATGATGAAGGTTGGATTACTTTTTATTGGAATTCACACTGCATATCCTCCTTTTTTGTTATCTATAACACTTTTGATTTTTCTTAGATGCTTTTGGACCCAATGGGAGGCATCGTGATGACCAATGATGGCAATGCCATTCTTCGAGAGGTGTGTTTTCGTTTTGATTTGGTTGTTGTTTTGTTTTCTCACCTTCTTTTCTGGCAGTTTTACAAATACCAAGAGCCTATTCAGATACATGTAGATAACCCTGGCACAGTGTTCTATGCCTCTAATCCCAGCACTTTTGGGCCAGAGGTAGGAGGAGGATCATGAGTTCAAGATCATCCTGGGCTAAATAAAATAACCCTATCTGAAATCCAAGGGTTATCAAGGCATGATGGCAGTATGCCTCTAATCTCAGTATTTAGGAGGTAAAGGTAGGAGGATTAGGGATTTGAGATTAATCTTGTGGGTTTAAGACCTTGGCAAACTGGGATTATAGATTGGGAACATTGTGCCTGGCTAGTCTGCTATGGTTGTCTTAAAAACAGAAACTCCAAATGTGCTATATGCCTGTTATCTCAGCAGTAATGCAGAAGGGTTAAGATTGCAGAACAGTCTGACCTATCAGTGACTTGTCTCCCAAACGGAAGCTAGAAGATACACCTCTGTGTTAGAGTGCATCTTTCTCATTCAGAAGGACTTAGAGTCAATTCCCAGCACCACAAAATAAGGAGATACACCAGAAACTTAATTTTCTTATGAACTGAAGTTGTAAATCTTATATCAAGGTTTTAATAGGGCCTAGTTCTGAAGACTAAGCAAGAATCTCTTGTTTCTTAATACTTTTTAATAATGTTTCTCACTCCTTTCTGTTGTAAGCACAGGGTCTCTGTTTCCATCATATGTTGTGTGTCCTTTATTTGTAAAAGAATGATGGGACTCACATTAAACCGTCTGACCTTGAATGCATCTACAAAGACCACCTTCCTCGTAAAGACACATTGATAGGGTTTAGGCCTCCACGTCTGTCTTCAGAGGACATGATTCAGTCACTATGGTGCTTGTAGTACTGAACTGAAGCTTTAAAGGTTGAGTTCTCAGTGACACTTTTCCCCACAAAAGTGATCTGCTTCAGGTACTGGAGAGGGGAGTTCTGTGAGCCAGAGTGTACTGTACCTTCTAGAGGTACAGTCTCTGATGGTTGTGAGCCCTCCACTAATAAGGCTAGGAACTTCACTTGGGTTGGTCCTCTGAAAAAGCAACAAGCACTTACAACCATTGAGACGACTCTTCAGTCTTTAGAGGTTTTTTTTTGTTTTGTTTTTTGAGATAGGGCCTCACTGTGTGGCTTGGAGCTGGCTGTGTATGGGCAGCCTTAAACTAGAATTTATAGAAATCCACCAGCATCTGCCTATCCCTTCTGGGATTAAAAGCATGAGCTATCACACCTGGCCTGCTGCTGGCTTTAATTTAATCCGAGAGATACAATGAAACAAAGGGATAAGGGAATATGAGACACTCAAGAGTTGTGGCCAAGCTAAGAGGTCTTTTGAGAGCTGGCAAGATGACTCAATTTGCTGCCAAGCCTGACAACCTCAGTTCAGCCCCCATCACCCACATGGTAGAGACAGCCAGTAACCACAAGTAGTCCTCTGTCCTTAAGGGACATGTTGTGGTACGTATGCAATCACATAACAAAGAAGTTTGGGGAGTCTTCGTTTTGTTTTCTAAAGTCTTTGAGTAGTCTTGGTTCATTTTTCTTTCAGATTCAAGTCCAGCATCCCGCAGCAAAGTCCATGATTGAGATTAGCAGGACCCAGGATGAAGAGGTTGGAGATGGGACCACCTCAGTAATTATTCTTGGTAAGGAGAAAGTGGAAGATTGGGGAAAAAAAATTAGAGATAAGATGTGCTAGCCTGGCTTGGTGGCACACACCTTTAATCCCAGTATTAGGGAGGCCAAGGCAGATGGATCTCTGAGTTCAGGACAGCCAGGGCTACACAGAGAAACCCTGTCTCCAAAAACAAGAGGTGTGTTGTAGAAATAATTGCTCATTTTTAAAGTGTTTTTTGCAATAGATGATAAGATTCATTCTGTAACGTTATAAACAAGTAGTTAATTCCAAGCTATTGATGATAGAGGCAATACAAGGTTAATAAGTTCCTCTGATCACATTTTTATCAGTTAATGCATATTTTATTGTATGTGAATTGATTTTTTTTTTTGAGTATTTTCTTTTTAAGCCAGGCTCTTTTTATATAGAATTCTTATGAAAATGAAAGATAAGTTTACGTGAATTGTTGTTCTGTGCACATGAGGAATTGTTTATCTTTGGGGCAATTCAAGTTTTATTATAAATTATGTGCACGAGTGTGTGTGTGTGTGTGTGTGTGTGTGTGTGTGTGTGTGTGTGTATCTGTATCTGTGTCTGACGGTTTGTTCTCAGAAGTATAAATGCCCACAGAAGTTAGAAGAGGGTATTGGGTCTCTTGAAACTGGAATTACTCATGGTTTTGAGTCACCTGACTTGGTTGCTGGAAATGAGTTCAGACCCTCTGTAAAAGCAGTTAAGTGCTCTTAGCCTCTGAGTCATCTCCAGCCCCACTTGCTTTTGCAGAGGACCTGGATTTGGTTTCCCAGCACCCACTATTCATTCACAGTCTGTAGCGGTGAGTTTTGACTACACTGCTTTGTGCTCCACCCACCTCTGCCCAGAAACTCTTTGGATTCTCAGATGAAAGGCACACACACATTAGTTTATTTTTGAAATGCCTTGGCTAACTAAATGACTAGGCACTAATAAACCTTCCCCTGCTATCCCAGGCCCAATCTGGGAAGTGACTATTCACCCAAATACTCACATAGCTGGTTGGCTTTCTCCTGCAGCTCCTGTGTCCCTCCCCTGACTCTTTTCTCTCCCCTGCATCCTAACCTATACAACTCTAAGGGTCCCACCCTGCCTTGCCCCCCTTTGTCCAGCCATTGGCTCCTGGCATCTTTATTGATCTATCAAAAACCAGCTGGGATGCCGGGTGGTAGTGGCACACGCCTTTAATCCCAGCACTTGGGAGGCAGAGGCAGGCGGATTTCTGAGTTCGAGGCCAGCCTGGTCTACAGAGTGAGTTCCAGGACAGCCAGGACTACACAGAGAAACCCTGTCTCAAAAAAACCAAAAAAAAAAAAAAAAAAAAAAAAAAAATGCTGGCTTTGAGTTCATGTTCCTCCTGCCTCTGCCTCCCAGTGCTAGGGTTATGGTGAGTCCTTTTTCTCTGTTTTGTTTTTAGTGACAGCAGTTTGGCTGTGTCCTAGGTATTGTATTAATGTTTCCCCTTTGTATTTTTCTTTCTTGGGGAAAATATTTTCATTTTTCTTGGGAAAATGAAGTACATATTTAGTTAGAAAGTTAAAAAGAAAATGGTAAGCCCATAAGGTCAATGTAAGATAAATTAAAAGGTATCTAGTAAAGGTATTTTCTTTATAAATTGTTTATAGAAATTGTCAAGTGTGGAACAATATTTATAGCCAAATACATATCTTTAATGAGATCTGTTTTAGGAAAATAATTTTTAGAAGCATAAGGAAATTAAGTTGCCCTCATATCCTGGAACTTTGAAATGCATAGCTATATCCCTATAGTGATATATAGTATCCTTTTTGCAGCCGGAGAAATGCTGTCTGTGGCTGAGCACTTCCTGGAGCAGCAGATGCACCCAACAGTGGTGATCAGTGCTTACCGCATGGCGCTGGATGATATGATCAGCACTCTGAAGAGAATCAGGTATGGAGCAGGACCAGAAATGGGTGCTGTGGGAGGCTTAGATTGACTGATCTGTTCTGAATAAATGAAAGCCAAGCACATAGGTTGAGACTGATTAGAGGAAGATTTCCAGCATCAGCCTCTGGCATCCACCACACACCTGTGCTCAAGGTGCTTTCCATTCTGGCTTAATCTAGTAAGGAGAAAAGAGATCAAAGGAGAGAATCAAGAAGTTCTCATTTTAAAAAATAATTAAATGTATATAAATGTTAAAAGGAGTACCAATGACCTGAGTTCAGTACTTGGAACCTGTGTAAAGGTAGGACTCCATAAGGTATCCTCTGACCTTCCACACGTGAGCACATACATAGCATATACACATACACTGATTTAGAGGGGGGAAAAAAACAGTCACCAAAACATGTACCTGTAATCCCAGTTGGGAAGGTGGAGACAGGAGGGTTCCTAGGGCTTGCTGGCTTGAAACTGCAAGCTCTAGGTTCATTGGGAGATACCAGATGTTGACCTCTGTCCTTTACTTACACCACATGCACATATCAAGAAGCTAATTTTGTGTTCATGCTGTCTGCCAGTTTTCATGTTAGGTGCTGCCATGGAAAATGTATGTAAGTAAGATAGGTCTGTGTTCTTTGGTATTAGAGTGTGGTAAAGAACATAAGGAGTGAGGTGGCAGCAGGCAGTCATGTATGTGATAGCTAATTCAGGGCCCTGCTGTGAAGAGAGCACCCAGCAGGTTTCCATTCAAATAAAGAGAACCACACCTGAGAATGCTGCTTGAATGTAGAGAACTACTGACTAGTTTACATTTGCTTGGTGCTAATAGTACAGTGAAGGGTGTATAAAAGTGCATGCCTTTGATCCCAGCAGTTAAGATGCAAAGGGAGCTCCTGCATCAAAACAGCCAGCCTGGTTTATGTCGTTTCAGGACAGCCAGAGCTGCATAGTGCCACCCTGTCTCAAAACAACAACAAAGAACAAATTCCATGATGGGATTAAAAGCATATGCCACAATGCCCCAGACTGTCAAAATATCACCCTCTCAAGTATTTTTTAAGTTGCTTGTCCCCAGCAGGTCTGGAACCAGTTGTGTAGATCAAACAAAGAAACCTATGCCTCCTGAGGGCTAAAAACCTGACTTTTTTTTCCCAAATGACCTGTTTCCAGTTAGTGCTGCCCATATGGGTTCAGCACCAGAGAATGAGCAATCCACCAGTGGCCACAGCTCTAAAGAAAATGACCCTCCCTCCTCCAGCAACTCACAGTAGCTCCTCAACTAAGTGTGGGGCTGTGCTGGGATTTACTGGCTTGACCTTGAACAGGTGAGCACAGCTGCTGTGAGATCATGGATACAGTGGTCCTGTCTCGTCCACAGACAGCATCTCACATCCACCAGCTCTTGCTGACTGCCTCCTCTTCTGAGACAAGCCTCCACAAGCCTCGGGAGGACATTGATACAGATGTTCCATTGCAATGGAACACTCAGAGTTACTCTTAGCACTTTGACTGGTTTCTGTCTTGGGACAAAAAGAAGCTTCTCTAACCAAGACAGAGAGTTACACAAATCTGTAGATCTAGACATAATCTATGTCCTGCAGTCGGGGTGTGCAGTGTCTTCAGTAGGAGTTTTTTAATCCAATTATGATAGGCAATCAAAAACAGTGTCAATGGTTTCTGTTTTAGGGTCCTTTGAACCTATAATTTGACCCATAATTTGTTGGGAATTATTCTATGCCTGGTACTGATATTTTCATATAATGACCATGTCTTCTATAGGCAGCGTTGTCCACCCATGCAGTGTATCTTCAAAAACACATCTCCTTCCTTTTCTTTTTGGTGATGGTGGTGGGTTTTTTGTTTTGTTTTTTAAAGACTTTTTTTGTGTAGCCCTACTTGTTCTGGGACTTATTCTGTAGACCAAGCTGGCCTCAGAGATCTTCCTGCCTCTGCCTCCTGATTAAAGATGTATGCAACTATGCCCTGATTATTCATGAATTCTTATTGTTATCACCCTTCACTGCCTCCTCTTCCCCATCCCTCAACTCTTATCCACACTAAAACCTTTAACTCCCCATATTCCATTTAAATCATGTGTTCCATTATGTACTCCCTCATTAAGGACTCTTTTCCTCCCCCGTTTTAGTGGTCGCTTTAAATTTTTAAGGGCCAGGTTGAAACAAGGTATCTCAATGTGTAGTCCTGGCCAGTCTGTGTGAACCAGGTTGACCTAAAATCTGTAGAGATCATGCTGCCTCTGACTCTGGAGTGCTAAGATTCTTTTTGTGTTTGTGGATGTGGCCGTGGCTGGTTCGAAAACATGTACATATGAGTGCAGGTATCTGAGAAAACCAGAAATGTGACTCTCCTGGAGCTAGAATTAACACACTGAACACAGGTCCTCAAGAACAGCAAGTTCTCGCCGGGTGGTGGTGCACGCCTTTAATCCCAGCACTTGGGAGGCAGAGGCAAGCGGATTTCTGAGTTCGAGGCCAGCCTGGTCTACAGAGTGAGTTCAGGACAGCCAGGGCTACACAGAGAAACCCTGTCTGGAAAAAACCAAAAAAAAAAAAAAAAAAAAAAGATCAGCAAGTTCTCTTAACTGTTTAGTCCTGTCTCCAGCCCCCACCTTTAGATTTATTTTTATGAATTATAAAAGATGGTATTTGGGTGCAGGTTTTATTGAATCCAGCACTCGTGTGTCTTAGCCAAGCACTGTTCCACCGAGTTGCACCTCCAGTCACAGAAGCTATTCTTTTGAGACATGGGCTCGTGCAATACAGGTTGACCTGGAATTTACTGTGTAGCACTGAAGATAACCTTGAACTTCCCAGGTCAGCCTCCCAAGTGCTAAAATCATAGGCATTTACCACACTTGAATTTTGCAGTGCTTTGGGGTTGAACCTGGGACTTTTTTGGTTTTATTTTTTCAAAACTGGGATTCATATTTCTCAGGCTGAAACTCTTGACTCACTTGTATCCCTGGCTACTTTTTTTTTTTTTTTTTTTTTTAATCAAGCAGTTAACTGCCTGTCTAGATAATGCTTTTGGAAGCTGTTGCCTCTTCCCTAAAATCTGATTGGCCTTGTAAAGTGCTTTAGGGATTTTAGTAGTGTTGGAAGCTTGGCCAGGTGTCTTGTCACTTTAACCTCATTCTGTCTCCTGGCACGCTCTCATGTTCTCTGAGGTCTAGTTTATGTGTGGGAGGTACTGTGTTATGTTTTATGTTGATGGTATCTGGGTTTCTTTTCCAGTACCCCTGTTGATGTCAATAACCGCGATATGATGTTGAACATCATCAATAGCTCTATTACTACTAAAGTCATCAGTCGGTGGTCCTCTCTGGCGTGCAACATTGCACTGGATGCTGTTAAGACAGTGCAGTTTGAAGAAAACGGCAGGAAGGAAATTGACATTAAGAAGTATGCAAGGGTGGAAAAGGTAAGCTAGTCCAGTGTGTGCTTGAGAGTTTAGTACCTGGCATGGTTGTTCCAATTCAATTAAGGTGTCTTTATTTAGTTAGAACTAGAAAGAAGAACTGGACTAACTTAGAACCTAAAAACAAAAACCTAAGAGAGTATCAGGGAGAATCCCTGATACCATTTTTTGTTGCCTTTACTACCTTCCATACACAAGGTTTACAAGGGTAAGGAAAGACATTGGTATGTCCATATTTATGCTTATGGGTATTAATTAGCCACTGGTGAGGATATTAATTTTACAAGTGTTGAGGTTGGCTAATTTAAAGAAGAAAAACAGATTCTGTTAGTCCTTCAATACACTAGGCTGGTTGGTCTTCAGTCTACTTGGAATCCCAGAGAAGTAGGCTCTAATGCCTCAGCAGCAGAACAGATGAATTTGCCAGTGAGAATGAGAACAGGCAAGTGGCAAGTATCCTGCCCTATGTCCTTTTATGTGGGCTGCCACCAGAAGGTGTGGCCCAGATTTAAAGTGGGCCACTTTTGACCCTGAATGATCCAGTCAAGGGAAATCTTTCACAGGTGTGCTAGTTGCTTGGGTTTTAGTTAATTCCAGGTGTTAAGTTGACAACCAAGATTGGCCATCATATACTCATTATAATAAAATCTCCTTGGACAGTGGTGACACACCTTTAATTCTAGCACACCAGGCAAAGGCAGCCAGGTCTCTGTGAGTTTGAGGTCAGCATGGTCTACAGAGTGAGTTCCAAGACAGCCAGGGCTATACAAAAGCTTTTCTATTTTTACTAAATTTAAGACCAGAGTGTATGTGTAAGTAGCTAGTGTAATATTAATCTTAGAGCCAGCAGATGGAGCCCAAGTCTAAAAATCTGTGGGACTATCCTAATGATGAAATAAATCCTTTTAAATCTTTGTCAAGACAGTGAAATTATTCTGTGACTCTTACTCATCCTTCAGGTTGAGTGTCATGGCCCAAGATTAGCATCCTAAGACTCCTAAGGAGTCACACATTTATAGCCAGGTTTGGTGATGAGCAACATTAAGCCCTGTATTTGGTAGATGCACGTAGGTGAATCTTTGAGTTCGAGGAGAGCCACAGCTATGTAGAGATATTATATCTCAAAACAAAAACAAGGACATACTTGCAGCCACTGTTTTGGTTCTCACTATATTCCTAAAGGACCTGGAACTCACTGATGCTCAGCCTACCACTTGTCCACTTGATTATTTTGTTTTTAAGCTTCATGGAAGAGAGATGCCTTAGACTTGGAAAGAGTAGTCATTTAGGAAGGAAGTATATATGGGGATAGATTTGATATGGGGTTGACTTGCACTCAGGAAGCAAGTGCTGGATGATGTATCATCAGTCCCAGTTATTGCATCTTGGTTATGTATTAAAGTAAATCTTTCTTTGCTCAGATACCCGGGGGCATTATTGAAGACTCATGTGTCTTACGTGGGGTCATGATTAACAAGGATGTGACCCATCCAAGAATGCGCCGATATATTAAGAATCCTCGAATTGTGCTACTGGATTCTTCTTTGGAGTACAAGAAAGGAGAAAGCCAGGTAAGATTCCCAGCTTTGTGGGGTTTTTGTTTTTGAGACAGGTTCTCTTTACATAGCCCTGGCTGTTCTGGAACTCACTATGTAGACCAGACTAACAAAGTTCCAGCTGCCTCTGCCACTCGAGTGCAGGGACTAAAAAACATGTGCCACTATCCTTGGATTCCCAGCTCTTTTTTTTTTTTTTTTTTTTTTTTTTTTTTTTTTTTTTTTTTTTTTAAGTGGACTCTGACTACTAATATAAACAAATGACAATAAAGTCACTGTGTGCTGCCATTTATTATCTTTTCTTGAAAATAGTTTGATGTTATTTTTGTTTTCCAAGTGAGGAGTCTGAAGCCCAGGACTGAGGGAAAAGAGTGAAAAAATTGTATAAATCTGTCTTGCATTCATTGAATGTGTGGGTATAGACACAGACGGCGGTCCTGTCTGCGTGGGTGGATGGATGAATGAGGCAGGAAGACGACTTGGTTCAGAACCAACCTGGACAGTGTATTTTCTTAGTGTTTGACTTTGGCATATTTCAAACTCGGGTCCTTTAACTTCAACTTGAAGAGGTTTTTTTGGTTTTGGGTTTTTTTTACAGGTTAGTTTAGGAAGGTTCAGACAGTGTTCCTGTGTAGCCTGAGTGGTCTAGAACTCTCGCTGTGAACAGGCTAGCTATCTGCTTGCCTCTGCTTCCTGAGTGCTGGGAGTATGGGTGTGACCCACCTTTTCTAATGCAGCTACTGCAGCAGCACCTACAGTCTCTCGGTTCCTTTAACTTTGCTGACAGGACTTTACAGAGTGTAAGGACTTCCATGTTCTAAGCCAGTGGATCCTATTAAAAATGGGAACCAGAATTCAGGTGGAAATGGTTGCTTACACCTGTAATCCCAGCACTTACAGGGCTGAGAATGAGATCAGCCTGGGTAGATAGAGTAAGATCCTGTCCTGAAAACAAAAACCAAAGGTAGCAAGAAATTAAGATCTAAGTTATTGCCGGGCGGTGGTGGCACACGCCTTTAATCCCAGCACTTGGGAGGCAGAGACAGGTGGATTTCTGAGTTCGAGGCCAGCCTGGTCTACAGAGTGAGTTCCAGGACAGCCAGAACTACACAGAGAAACCCTGTCTGGAAAAACCAAAAAAAAAAAAAAAAAAAAAAAAAAAAAGATCTAAGTTATTCATGCACACTAACTAACTAGTAAGACAAAAGGTCCAGCTCAGATAGTGTTAAACAGATGTGAAATTTTGACATTCAGATTCACATTTTCTGGAATACTATGTGAGAGGGCTGGACGGAGGGAGTGCCTGACACTTGCGATCTTCATCGGCCCGGGAATTTTTAAATTACTTTAATGTGTGGTGTGTGTTGTGCATGTGGAGATCTGTGGGGAACATTATGTGTCTGTGAGTATAGGTTACTTGGATCCCCTGGAGCTGGAATTCAGGTCGCTGTGATTGCTGAGCAGTTTCTCCAGCTTCAGTCAGTGCCTTTTCTTCATTCACAGACTGACATTGAGATTACACGAGAGGAGGATTTCACCCGAATCCTGCAGATGGAAGAAGAGTACATCCAGCAGTTGTGTGAGGATATTATCCAACTGAAACCTGATGTGGTCATCACAGAAAAGGGCATCTCGGGTAGGGCCCCATTTGTTTTTCAAGCTTGCCTTTGAGGTAGAAGAGGGTGAGTGGTGTGGTTTGGTTTTGTCTCTTAGGTTGGCAAAGACAGCTGTGAGCTGTGTGCTGTTTTAAATACTTTGAGGATAAAACCAGTTCAGAGGCCAGCAATTTGGATGTCTAGCTGACATGTCTGCTCTTAAATTTCAGATTTAGCTCAACACTACCTCATGCGGGCCAATGTTACAGCCATTCGTAGAGTCCGGAAAACAGACAATAATCGAATTGCTAGGTAAGTAAGCCAGTTAAAGATAATTCTTTATTTTATTTTAGTTGCATAGTTATCTTTGGGGTTTTTGTTTTTGTTTGTTTGTTTGTTTGTTTGTTTGTTTGTTTGTTTTTTGAGAAAAGCTCTTGCTCTGTATTGCTCCTTGGCCTGCATCATTCTGTGGACCAGGCTTACAGGTCTTAAACTAATTGACTCTGACTATAGCAGAAGCATTAGATCTTATTAGCAGAACCTCCTCTGTAAATTTCAGTACAGTGATGTCTGTATTCAGGGTATCTATTTCTAGTGCTAATTTATCATGGCCAGAGTGGTATCTGCCTATAACTCCAACAGGGTGAATCCGTTCACAAGTGATCCTTAGAGGCCAGTCGGGGCAATGTGAGACCTTGTCTTAAATTTAATGTCTGTAAGTGCCAGTAACCAAGGGTGCCAAAAGAGGGCATCTGTCTGTTGGAGTTAACAGACATTTGTGAAACAAATAATGTAGGTCCTCCAGAAGAGAACACTTGAGCATTGAGATACCTTCTTGGACAGTTCCCCGTCTTTTACAGCTGGCTGTGGTGATTGCACCTTTGGAAGCAAAGATGAACTATTTGAGTTTGAGGCCAGCCTGATCTACATAGTGAGTTCTAGGGCAAAACTGTCAAAAAAAAAAAAATACCAACAAAACTTTTATTAAAAAGTTTAAGACTTGGGGCTGGAGAAATAAATGGTTTAGTGGTTAAGAACACTGACTGCTCTTCCAGAGAGGTCCTGAGTTCAATTCCCAGCAACCACATGATGGCTCACAGCTATCTGTAGTGGAATCTGATGGCCTCCTCTGACATGCAGGCATACATGCAGACAGCACTCATACATTAAAAAACACATAAGTAAGTAAATTTTATTTAAAAAATTAATTCTTACTGGATGTGGTGACATGGTACCTTTGATCCCAGCTCTTAGAAGGTAAAGGCAAGCTGGTTTCTTGAGTTTGAGACCAGCCTGGTCTATAGAGCAAGTTTCAAGATAGCCAGGGCTATAAAAAGAAACCCTGTCTCAAAAACCCAAAAACTAAAACTTGATAATAGGAGTAGTTGAAATGGCTCAGGGCATAGAGACATTTGCCTCCAAGCTTAGCCACCTGAATTCAATCCCTGAGATTAATATCATGAACGTAGAGAACTCCCAACTCACACATGTGTCACAACTAAACATAATTAGTTACAACTAAATATAATTTTTTTTTTTCTTAAATTGCTAGAGGGGCTGTAGTTACACTAACTGCTATTGTAGAGGACCCATGAGAAGCCAGCATGATGGTGTGCACCTATGATTCCAGCTCTTGAGTGGCTAAGGCAGGAGGATCTTTGTGAGTTTGAGGCCAGCTTTTGCAGCATAGTGAATTAAAGGCAGCCTGAAATAAAAGTTAAAACCCTGGTGGATCTGGGCATGCACAAACTGACTCACCTGGTAAAGGTGCTTGCCAACTTGCCATAAAAACTTGAAGAAGGAGTGAACAAACTCCACAAAGTTATCCATTGCTTTCCACGTGTGCAGCCTGGTTGTTCATGTGTGTCCGTAGTGTGGTGTGTGTATGTGTACTTTGTTCCTTTCCTAAGCTTGCTTAGTGGTATGGACCTGTCATTCCCTCACTGGATAGACCAAAACAAGAGGCTATCAAAAGCTGAAGGTCATTTTCAGTTACATAGGGAATTTCCAGATAACCCTGAGCTACATGAGGCATCTTAAAACAGCTACTCAGGACTCAGAATCTCAGCACTGTAGAAGACTGAGGGAAGAGGATTGATTATCTTAAGTTTGAAGTCAACCTGGGCAGATTATTTCCAGGCCATCTTTTAGAACTGAATGAGACCGTTGTGGATCCTGATGGTTCAGTGGGTAAAGGTGCCTGCTTTAAGCCTGACAACCTGAATCTGATCCCTAGGACCCACATGATGGGTAGAACTGACTGACTTCCACAAGTGGTCCACCACACATACACACAGAGTAAGTGTAGTTTTCAACAACCTAACCTATTGGGTTAATTCTCATCACTAAACAAATACTTGAGAAGTTGTTTATTTTGGTTCACAATTGGGAAGGTTCTAGTCTTTTGTTGGTTGATTTTGGTCCTGAAAACCCTTCTATTGGTTCAAAATCACAAAGACTTTACCACTCCAGTAGACCTGCCAAAGGGAACAGGACATTAGAATGTGGAGCTTTGGGAGATACTTGAGATTCCCAACTCTACCACCTACCAGGCACATAGCTCAATTCAAGAGAATTCTATGTCTGCTTGCTCCAAGATGGTTCTAGACATACATATGTATGCTTAGTTTTTCTCCTTGTTGCCATAAGTTTACATGAAGGGTAACATGGAATTCATGTAACCTGGCCAGTGGTGCATTTATCCCAGTACTTGAGAGACAAAGAAGGGGGACTCTGAGTTTAAAGTCAGCCTGCTACACAAAGTGAGTTCCAGAGCAGCCAAGACTACATAGGAACCCTGTCTGGAAAAACAGAAATGCTATCCTGAGCTGGGTGTGCCTTAGGCTTTTAATTCCAGCACAGACAGGGTCAGATGGATCTCTGTGAGCCTAGTGTACCTCTACATAGTGAGCTCCAGGACAGCCAA
Organism: Rhabdomys pumilio; assembly: GCA_030674055.1. Lineage (NCBI taxonomy): Eukaryota > Metazoa > Chordata > Mammalia > Rodentia > Muridae > Rhabdomys > Rhabdomys pumilio. The sequence goes on along the minus strand of JANHMN010000001.1, from coordinate 63,711,999 downwards.
GACTACATAAAGAGAATCTGTTCCAAATAGACAGCAAATAGAAGAAGGAGAGAATAAAACATGCTTGGTACTGGTATACATACGTGATCTTAGCGCTTGGGAGGTAGAGTCAACAGGGTGAGAAGTCAGAAGCCAAACTGGATTAAATGAGACTATCCTAAAAGAAAAGTTTAACATTTATTATTGGATCATGTTTATAATCTGGACTGTCTGTAATTCAAAGCAGTACTTAAATCCACAATCCTGCCTCGGCCTCCAATGCTAGAATTGTTGATGTGTTCCTGTTGCCCACGTTGGGCGCCACCTGTAGTGGGAAGTATTAAAAACTATCTGCAGTTCCTGCTTTACTGCCAGCACCAGCAGGCCACATGGCACCAGAGCTCCAAAATCTCTCTATCCGGCTTACTAAGTTCCCACTGGTGGGTCACTACCACGCCATCACCGTGGTTCAGCCTTTGTGGGGCACATCATGCAAACCCATGCTTTGCACTCATACCTTTCTCTTTTCTCTCTTGAACTCAGTCGAGTTTACAATGGTAACTCAATCTCTGATCACAACTAGAATGCTAATTGTGTAAGCCATATAAAATTTAAATCCTCCTATGGTGAATCCCCATGGATTTGCCATAAGCCGGGAGACACAGTAGCTACATCTTGCCCTTCCACTCGCCCCATCCAAAAGCCCTCTCTTCCTCCTGCTTCCTCTCTTTCTCCAACCAGAAGTTCCACCTCCTACTCAGCCAGTCATTGGCTTCTTTTTTCATCAGATAGTTCACAAGAAGTCCTGAGTATGTGACTCATTCCTTGTTCCAGACAGCCCCTCCCAGGGGAGAGCAGAATTAGCATTAGAATACAAACAGCACCAGACCCATCCACAACATATACCCCAAGTTTTTCTCAGGTTCTTGCTTGCTTGACTTTGGAATCTTTCAGTGTAGTTCGTTTCTTATTACACTTTCTGTGATGTACAGGGGTACATGCATGTGCCACAGTGCACACATAGAGGTTAGATGATGACCTAGAATGGTCTCTCCTGCTGCCTTTTCTTTGGTTCTGGGTTGTCTTAGTTAGGGTTTTATTGCTGTGAAGAGATGCCATGATCAAGATAACTTATAAAGGATAATATTTAATTGGGGATAGGAGGTTCAATTCATTGTCAGTATGGCAGGAAGAATGGCAGAGTCTTGGCAGACACCATGCTTTAGAAGGAACTGAGTGTTCTACATCTTGACCCAAAAGCAGCCAGGAGACTGGCTTCCGAAGGCAACTAGGAAGGGACTCTTCTGTAAAGCCCACCCCACAGTGACACACCTCTTCCAACAAGAATACGACTATTTCAGTAAGGACACACCTCCTAATACTGTTGCTCCCTGTGGGCCCTGAGGATTCAGACACATGAGTATGGGGGCCAAACCTGTTCAAATCACTACATGGGTTTTTAACTCAGGACCTCAGGTTTGTGCGGCAAGCATGGTACCTGCTAAGCCATCCCATGGCCCTGTTTTTGGTATAATTCTACTTACTGGAATTCAGACACAACTGAATTATTTATGTGTGGGAATTTATTGTCTAAAAATTACACTTGAATACAGCTATGATTGGTTGCCATGTGTATGTATAATTTTATTACTAAAGCCAAATTTAAGAAACTTGGCCTGTATGCATTTAAAACTTTCCCACCAGTCAGTTCAGACCTCTCAGTAATCCTTGTAATATATTTTAGTCTAACCTCTAATCACAGACTGTGTAGACCACTAGATGGGTAAAAGCATCTGAAGTCACATCCTTTCCATCTTCTCCACCCAATAGAGCCTGTGGGGCGCGGATAGTCAGCCGACCCGAGGAACTGAGAGAAGATGATGTTGGTACAGGGGCAGGCTTATTGGAAATCAAGAAGATCGGAGATGAGTACTTTACATTCATCACTGACTGCAAAGACCCAAAGGCCTGCACCATTCTTCTTAGAGGAGCCAGCAAAGAGATACTCTCGGTGAGTGAGCCTTGGCAGTATCACAGGGGAGGAACCGGGAGGGACTTTGTTCCATCTTAGAATCATCAGCTTTTTACCACAGCAACAAACTTAATGTGTCGACTTTAAGAAAAAAAAGTATTTGAGCAGTTTTTATTTTCAGTTCATGCTCCTTCAGCCTGTGCCTGCATGTCTGCATAGATGTGTGAAGGAGCAGAACCACTCACATGATGGTGACGAGATTAACGGGAGCCAGGTTCTGCCCCTAGTGTCACATAATCAAGGCATGGTGGTGGATCAGAAAGATGGGCGTGTTCTACATACAGAGTATGAGGCCAGCCTCAGCTTAAAGGAGAGAGAGAAATGGAAGACAGGCACAATCTAGAAACAGCTGTGTTGGAAGCCTACTATGGCAGCTCATACTTGTGAGCCCAACTGAGGCAGAAAGATCATACAAGCCAGGCAGTGGTGGCGCACACCTTTAATCCCAGCACTTGGGAGGCAGAGGCAGGTGGATTTCTGAGTTCCAGGACAGCCAGGGCTACTCAGAGAAACCCTGTCTCAAGAAAAAAAAAAGGGGGAAGGAAAAAAAGTGGTGGCAAATACCATTAGTCTCGGCATGGGGTAGTGGTAGGGAGGGTAGAGGGCAGAGACAGGCAGACCTCTATAGAAATATCCTGTCTCAAAAACTAAGTAAAATAATTAACAAATAAAACAGGACAGATAATGGTAGTGAATTCCTCTAATCCCAGCATTCTGGAGACAGAGACAGGTGGATCTCTGAGTTTGAAGAAGCCTGGTCCACAAGAGTTCTGGACAGCAGAGGATACATAGGGAGACCTTATCTCAAAACAAAATGAAGACAGCTGGAGCGAGAGAGAGGCTCAGTGGTGAGATCACTTAATGATCTTCCAGAGAGTCCTCTGGCCTCTGAGGGCGCCAAACACACATGTGGTACTCGTAAACTCATGAGGACACACACACAAAATAAGTATATCTTAAAAATAAGAAAAGAATAAACAACAAAGGTTGGCTATGGTGGTATGCCCCTTCAATCCCGGCACTCAGGGAGGAGAAACAGGTAGATTTTTATGGGTTTATTCAAGGCCATCCTGGTCTACTTGACTAAATTCCAGGCCAGCAAAGGAGGGTTGTGTGTGTGAGAGGCAGGCAGGCAGGCAGGCAGGCAAGATAGATCTCACTTTGGTGGTTCAGTGTGAACTCAGTACGGTTGGCATACACAATGGGTGTATGTATTCCATTGTGGCTCCAGTTAAGCTGGGGACCTAGCAGTGCTGCTCCCTCCCTCTTTTTGTTCTCCCTCTACCATCCAGGTCCCAGGAATCAAACTTAAGTGATCCAGCTTGTTAGCAAGAGCCTTGAACCACTAAGCTGTTGGTGCAGCCCTTTTAAACTGAAAGTATAACCCCATCCCTACTCCCAAGGGGAGTAATTTTTCCAGGATACTTAGCTGGTAAGCAGAGAACAGTTGCAGTACTCATACAGTCCGCTGGAGAGCACAAGTAGGAAGGGAGGGAGAAATAGCTTGTTTCTCTCTGGTGCAGTACAGAAAGACCTGACCTTAAGTTGAGGTGTAGCATCCCCTAACTCTTGCAGGGCCCTTGCTGTGCTCCCCTTGCTGAGTTAGAATGTGAACATAACTTCTGCCCCTCACCAGTAGGGGTCACAAGGATCTTCCTAGTTGCTCTCCTTTGTTTGTTTGCTTGCTTGTTTGCTAAAAGCTTGACAGGAAATCCTTTGCCTCTGATTTCTCTGTGAATCACTGAGCTGGCTATACCATTTCTCTGCTTCCCCAAGGAAGTAGAACGCAACCTCCAGGATGCCATGCAGGTGTGCCGCAATGTTCTCCTGGACCCTCAGCTGGTGCCTGGTGGTGGAGCCTCTGAGATGGCTGTGGCCCATGCCTTGACAGAAAAGTCTAAGGCCATGACTGGTGTGGAACAATGGCCATATAGAGCTGTGGCCCAGGCTTTAGAGGTCATTCCTCGGACCTTGATCCAGAACTGTGGGGCCAGTACCATTCGTCTGCTTACCTCCCTTCGGGTGAGTGCTTTTCTACGCTCATGCCTTGCTGAGGTAAGGCAAGCTGTTTTACCCTTAGGAAAAAAGAAATGTTTTTCTGACAGTCTGTGTTTATACTCACAAATACACATATGCTTGTGTTCCTGCACACATTCACATGGGTGTGGGTTGTGGGGGGGGCAGAGGTCAACCTTCGCTGTCCGTCCTCAGCAGCCATCAACCTTGACTCTACCCTCAAGCTTTTCTTATAGCTCTTTTTTTTTTTTTTTTTTTTTTAAATCTTGTAGTCTGCCTTGTTAGCTGTCAGTTTGCAGTGGTTTGGTTTTGTCTGTTCTCCAACACAAGCATGCTTCATTGTACTCTCCGTACTTGTGTTTATCCCACCTGCAGGCCAAGCACACCCAGGAGAGTTGTGAGACCTGGGGTGTGAATGGTGAGACTGGCACCTTGGTGGACATGAAAGAGCTGGGTATTTGGGAGCCATTGGCTGTGAAGCTACAGACATACAAAACAGCAGTGGAGGTGAGACACCCTGTGTTCTTTCTGTCCAGATAACCAGCTTCTGTGCTATGTCTAAAAGGAAGGGCCATAAGAAAGGCAGAGTATTCTCCACAGTGCTCCCGAGGAGCCATTTCCCTACTTCTTTAGGTTCTACAAAAACAGTGTAGCAGGGGACAAGTTACATCCCTTGCTTAGGTAGAACCTCATTGTTCATTCAGGACTCTGAATAGGAAGATTCCAGATAAAATGGTAATTCTGCGGGAGGAGCTAGGAGAAAGCTGAAAGAAAACAGTGCCTGTCTTTCCCTTGTGTGCTGACCTGTTTTCCTCTTAGACTGCAGTTCTGCTTCTGCGGATTGATGACATTGTCTCTGGCCACAAGAAGAAGGGTGATGACCAGAACCGGCAAACCAGTGCTCCAGATGCTGGCCAGGAGTGAGTGCTGAGCAAGGGGACTTCAATGCCCAGAACCAGCAGTCTCCCCTTTCCTGAGCCAGAGTTCCAGGAACACTGTGGACATCTTTGTTTGCAAAGGATCAGGTTGAGGGGCAGCCCCCAGTCTGTCCCATCTCGGTTTGCAAAAAGCGCTGACATGTATCTCTTCCATTGTAAGCTTTCCATTTAGTTTGCTTCCAATGATTAAATCTAAGGCATTTGAGACAGTTGTCATGTGTTTTTCAACCTTGGGTCACATCTCTACCTCCTAGCAATGCAAGAGGAGGTAGAAAACCTTACTGGGAGCAAAGAAGACAGTGAAGTCACTATTTACACAAACACACACACCCTCACCCTCCCTTTTTTTTTTTTTTTTTTTTTTTTTTAAGACAAGGTCTCACTGTGTAGATCTGGGTGTGGTATCTCTACTGCTTCTGCCTTCAGGGTGCTCTGAGTGCTGGTATCTGAAATTTAAAAAGGAGTGTTCCAGGGCCCTGGAGAGATGGCTCAGCCATTAAGAGCACTGACTGCTCTTCCAGAGGTTCTGAGCTCAATTCCCAGCAACCACATGGTGGATCACAACCATCTGTAATGGGATCTGATGCCCTCTTCTGGTGTGTCTGAAGACAGCAACAGTATACTCATAGAAAAGAAAGAGAGGGAGGGAGGAGGAAAAGTTGATTTAAAAGGGAATGCTTCACCACACCTGGCTTGGATGGGTTTTTTAAATCAAGCTAATCTCTCATGGGTGTGCCTTGAACCACTCCCCCACCCTCATTCTGTCCACTCTAACCATCACAGCCACATAGCCAGTAGGAGACTAGTCTGTGCTACACTTGCCTCAAAGACAAAATAGAGACAGAGCTGGTGAGGTTGTTCATTGGACAAAAGTGCTTGCAATTAAAGCCAATGGCATTCGGTCCTCAATTCCCATAGTGGAATGAAGAAGAGGTTCCCAAAAGTCCATTGACCTCAATGTCCACAGTGTGGCATGTGCACCTACATTCACAGACTAAAGCCAGGAAGCCTAGCATTCAGGAAGCTGAGGTAGGAGGATTCTCCTGGGTCTAAGGCCAGACTGAACTACAAAGAAATGCCCTGTCTCGCTGAGCAGTGGTGGCACATGCCTCTAATCCCAGCACTTGGGAGGCAGAGGCAGGCGGATTTCTGAGTTCGAGGCCAGCCTGGTCCACAGAGTGAGTTCCAGGACAGCCAGGACTACACAGAGAAACCCTGTCTCAAAAAAATAAAAGCTTTTGCTCTCCCAGAAGAAACAAGTTCAATTCCTGGTATCTACATTTGGTAGCTCATTGTTAATTCCAGCTCCAGGGGATCCAAGTCCCTCTTTTAGCCTTCTTAGTCACCCCATATATGTTGCATACACATAAATAACAGATTCCAGGCTAGCCAGGGCTACATAATTTTTTTTTTTTCACAGGGACCTATGATTCCAGTTTGGTAATTGCAAGGATATGGAAAATGAGTTCTCAAAAATGAATATAAATTGATAAATCTCAGTGGTAAACATGATCTAACATGAGAGCCAGGCACGTGTGTGCACACCTTTATTCCCAGCACTTGGCTAGATTGATATACAGAGTGAGCCCCAGGGCTACACAGAAACAGTCTCCAAGTGCATTCCTGTGCGCCTGTGTGTGTGGAACAGCAGGGTGTTGCAGAGATGGCTCAGTGCTCTTCCGAAGGACCCGGATCCAGTTCCCAACACCCACTGTAGGTTACAGTTCTCTTCTGGTTCCTTTAGCAATCCAAACACACGCTCATATACAGACATAAACTTTTTTTAAAGTTTAATACAAGCCAGGCAGTGGTGGCGCACGCCTCTAATCCCAGCACTTGGGAGGCAGAGGCAGGCGGATTTCTGAATTTGAGGCCAGCCTGGTCTACAGAGTGAGTTCCAGGACAGCCAGGGCTACACAGAGAAACCCTGAGGGGGGGGGGGAGTTTAATACATGTGCTGGTTGCTCCTGCCTCAATTCCCACTACTTACTTGGTTGTTTGCAACCTTTTGTGATTTGTAATCCCAGCAATTAGAAGGCTAAGAGTAAACTCTTAAGAGCCAGGGTCACACATAAAACCTGGTTTCAAAAACTGGCCTAGATTGTGTCATATGCCTTATAGCCCAGCATTCTGGAGGCAGCAGCCAGGCAGATCTCTGAGTTCAAGGACAACCTGGTCTACAGAGCAAGTTCCAGGATAGTCAGGGCTATGCAGAGAAATCTTGTCTCTTTACATAGGTTGAGGTTATAAACTCTGTCAAAGCACTTGCTTAACATTCTCATGTAAGTAGTCCTGATTTTTTTTTTTTTTTTTTTTTTTTTTTGGTTTTTCGAGACAGGGTTTTACTTTACATGTAAAACTTAAGATTTTAGGAAAAACTGGCTGGTTGTGGTACTCGTGCCTTTAATTCCAGTACACAGGAGGTAGAGGCAGGCCGGCAGATCTTTGTTAGTTCAAGGCCAGCCTGGTATGAAGAGTTCCAGGACAGCCAGGGTTACATAATGAGATCCTATCTCAAAGATTCAAGCAAAAGCATGGATTTGGTCACGTGTTTATGCTTTTTATTTGTGATAACTTCACAATAAAATTGTAAGCTCTTCCAGTAAGAAAGCCTGCCTACCTGGTAATGCAATAAATACTACACCATCAAAAGGAACCCTCTGGGATATTTTCATTATATGGTGTGTTTGTGTGTGTCTGTGTGTGTGTGTTACTTTGAGAAGTTGGTTACCTGCTAAGCATCTCATATGCCCCAGACCTTGAATTTCTGACCCTCCTGCTCCTACCTCCTGCCGGGGATTAGGGTGTCCTGGGCCCCTTACCCGGTGTTATATGGAGATTGAATCCAAGATGTCACACATGCTAATCAGGCACCCCACCAACTGAGCTACATCTCCAGTCCTTTTGGATTTTATTTCTTTTTTAAAGGCAGTTTTTCCTTCTAGTTGGAGTTGACTCTGTAATCCAGGCCAGCCTCAGACTCATGGTGTTCCTCCTCCCAGTCTTTCAAAAGCTGGGATTGCAGAAGCAAGCCTCTGCTTCTGTCTTGGTTCTGTTTTTTGAGACCACCCTGCCTGAAAATTCTTTGATTATTCTTTTACATTTTATTTGTTTTATGTGGGCAATGCCACAGAATGTATGTGTAAATCAAGGTACACCTTCTGGGAATTATTTTTCTCCTTCCACCATGTTGGTCCTGAATATCCAACTCATGTCCAGTTTGGGGCAAACACATTTACCCACTGAGCCATCTTGCTGACCTCCAAGAGTTCTTTTTTTTCTTTTTTTTTTTTTTTTTTTTTTGGTTTTTCGAGACAGGGTTTCTCTGTGTAGTCCTGGCTGTCCTGGAACTCACTCTGTAGGCCAGCCTCGAATTCAGAAATCCACCTGCTTCTGCCTCCCAAGTGCTGGGATTAAAGGCGTACGCCGCCGCCACCACCACCCGGCCAAGAGTTCTTTTATATCAGTCTAGTACTCTAGTTCCTCTCTATATCTTTCTATCACAGAGCAGTAACATACAAATTACTCTGTTAAATTACGTGGAAATTTAAATCTGGGCATACTCACCAGAGGGACTGGCAGGGTGTCTGAGGAGAGGGACGAGTATGTTTGCACAGCTAGTCTAGAATGCCTTGCAGGCCAACCTGTTGCTGATAAAATACCTGTCCACCTTCAGTTTTCCTGATGCTATTCCAACTTGTGCTGAGATCTGAGTCAATGGAAGCGGTCCCTTTAAGAACTGGTTTGGTGGCCCGCCCTCTAAAGGAATCAGCAGGAAGGGAGTCATGTGACTCTGAAGCTCTTCCGCTGAGTTTAACTATCTGTGGCTGTATGTTCCGATGTTGGGGACCTCACTGGGGCTGGGTCCCCTGTGCCCCAACCCCATGGCTCCTTTTGAGTCTACTTGTGTGTGCAGCCCCATTTGGCCTGCTGGGAGAAGAGACTCGCCAGGTAAGGGCTCTGGAACTAAAGTAATAGATGTTTCCGGAAATCCTACCTTTCTAGCATGATTGGAATCTGGGACAACAGAGAGGTGGAAGGTGAATGTAAGAGAGCTATCAACCCAGGGAGCCCAGTGTGGAGCCATGAATGATTGGAAGGATTGTGGAGGGAGTCAGGTCAGGCATGACTGCTTCCTGCTTTTTGAACGGTGTCTGAACCATGGCTCAGACATTGTAGCCCAGAAACAGGCAGGTTTGAGGACTTAAAAAGCCTTGTCAACTCTGAGCCCTCTGAGTAATCCTGGATCCACCCTATCTTTTCAACCCTACATCTGCCCCTGATTCCAAGTTCCCCTCAATTCCTACACTTTCCTCTTGGCTGGTCCTCAAGAGCCCTTGCCATTCCTGGCATTGCCCAGGTCCTGTCCTCGGCCCACAAGCTGCTTCTTTGCCTGTGAGCATTCCTGATCTTGCTCCTTCCACCCCACTACCCCATGTTCCAGGTATCTATGGAGGTTATTTCTGGCTGGCCAAATCCCCAGAACCTGCTTCATATCCGGGCAGTGGGCAGCAACTCCACCCTGCACTATGTGTGGAGCAGCCTGGGGCCTCCAGCTGTGGTGCTGGTGGCCACCAACACCACTCAGAGTGTCCTGAGCGTCAACTGGAGTCTCCTGCTGTCTCCTGATCCTGCTGGGGCCCTGCTGGTGCTCCCCAAGAACAGCATTCAGTTTTCCTCTGCTCTTGTCTTCACCAGGGTGAGAGGGTCTGAAGGAACTCAGAGAGAAGAGCACAAGAGGAGAGTCTATCTTACCCCAAGGGCGAGGGAAGGGCTTAGTACAGGGTGGGTGAAGTGAATGCAGTTTTGGGTGGGGGTGACTGGGAGGAATATTCAAGAGAAAGCCAGAAGGAGACAAGCCTCTTCCACTCTACCCTGTCCCCAGCTGCTTGAGTTTGACAGTACTAACGTGTCAGAGGGGACACAGCCCCCAGGAAAACCATACCCTCCGTACTCCTTGGCCAAGTTCTCCTGGAACAATATCACCAACTCATTGGATCTTGCCACTCTGAGCACCATTTTTCAAGGCCACCCTGTAGATGACCCTACTGGAGCATTCACCAATGGCAGTCTGACCTTCAAGGTGAGGATATGGGGAAGGAACTCAAAATCAGCTGATTGATGAGGATGGAAGTATCTATCCCTCAAGCTCCATTATCCCCACATGGCTTCCTTCCCTTTCCTAGGTCCAGGCCTTTTCTAAATCTGGTCGACCTGCTCAGCCCCCTCGCCTCCTGCACACAGCAGATGTCTGCCAGCTAGAAGTGGCCCTGGTTGGAGCTTCTCCTCGTGGAAACCACTCCCTATTTGGTCTAGAGGTAGCCACCTTGGGTCAGGGCCCTGACTGCCCCTCAGTGAACGAGCGGAGCTCCATCGATGATGAATACTCACCTGCCGTCTTCCAGGTCAGGTCTCCAGTGCGAGATAGATGGGTGGGAATGTAAAGTGGGATCCCGCCAGCAGCCCAGAAAACCCACCAACCACTTACTATTTTTTAAAAAGATTTGTGTTTATTTGGGTTTTTGAAGGATTGATTTATTTATGTTTTATGTGCTTCGGTGTTTTGCCTGCATGTATATCTGTGTGATGGTGTCAGATCCCCCTGAACTAGAGCTACAGTCAGTTGTGAGCTGCCATGTGGGTGCTGGGAATTGAACCCAGGTCCTCTGGAAGCGCAGCCAGTGCTCTTAACTGCTGAGCCGTCTCTCTAGCCCCAAAAGATTTGTTTTTTATGTGTGTGTATTTGAGTGTATGCGTGTAAAGGTTCCTATGAAGGCAAGAAGAGGGTGTGACATACCCTGGAGCTGAAATTACAAATGGTTGTATGCCTCCTGACATGTGTGCTAAGGAACTGAATTTGGGTTTTCTGCACGAGCAGCAAGCTCTCAGCACTGAGCCATCACTAAAGCCACCACACCACCCATTTTTAAAAGGGTTTTTTTGTTTGTTTGTTGAGACAGGGGCTCGATATGTGTCTCTGGCTGGCTGACTTAGAACTCTTATTTTGTAGATCAGGCTGTCCTTGAACTCAAAAAGGTTCATCTGCTTCTGCCTCCTGAGAATTGGGATTAAATGCATGCACTGCCACACATGGTCCAAGTTTCTTATTTAACACTTTCTCTGGCTCCTTGTAGTGTAGGGTTGCGCTAGTCTTTTGCCTGCCATCTCTGCCCAACAAGGAAGCAGACAAAACTAGTGCTTCAAAGATCCTCAGCTAGGACTCTCCTTAACCTGGGCCCAGAGGGAGCAAGGGCTGAAGGGCTGCAGCTCTGTTCATCCCATTTTCTCTCTGTAGAGGAGAGGCCTCCTACACCTAGCATGTCAATTCTACAACTATATCTAGTACTGGGGGACTCTTGATGGTCTTATTACCTGTATTCTGGGAGAGATGGGGAAACAGAAGGATTGGTACAGGTTGGTCTATCTCATCCTGCCTCCTTTGCTTTTCTCTCCAGCTGAACCAGTTGTTGTGGGGCTCTTCACCTTCTGGCTTCATGCAGTGGCGACCAGTGGCTTTCTCTGAGGAGGAGCGAGCCCGAGAATCAGCCTTCCCCTGCCAAGCTTCCGCTCTTCGCACCACCTTGGCATATCCTCTCCCTCATTCACCAATCGTTCAAGCCTTCTTTAGGTCACAGAACAACTTCTGTGCCTTCAATCTGACCTTCGGGGCTCCCACGGGCCCTGGCTACTGGGACCATCACTACCTTTGCTGGTATGAACCAAGGGTTTGGTCAAAGTGGAGCAAGGCTGGGCCACTCAGTCTAGCCTCCTAAGCTTGCTTACCTTTTTCTTTATTAAACCTCCTTGCTCTAGGTCAATGCTTCTGGGCATGGGCTTCCCTCCAGTGGATACCTTCTCTCCACTCGTCCTCGGAATCATGGCAGTGGCCCTGGGAGCTCCAGGACTCATGTTCCTGGGGGGAGGCCTATTTCTGCTGCTGCGCCACAAGCGATATTCTGAGTACCAGTCCATAAATTGAAACCCACTCTCCAGAAGGGAAGGGCAGAACCACATCTGTCTTGCTGTGCCTCCAGCTGTCCGAGGGTCGAGGGCCAGTGCTGTGATCTGCTTTTCTACAGAACCTCAGAAGCCAGCTTCAACCTACTGGAGGGTCCTAGGAAGTTGTCCTTCTTGGACCTATGGAGAGACTGTGATTACTGGTCTCCACACTCCTGTTTCCTGTGGATGAAACTTGAAGGCCTACATGAGTGGCTGTTAGCTGCTCTAAAGGATACAAAATAGACATTTTTTCCCATTACAAGATTCCAGTCTCTCTTAATTTTAAATTAGATATATGCATTTTTATATTTGTGAGTCTTTTGTTTGTATGGATGTGCAGTGTGGGGGTGGAGGAGGTGCTTACTGAGATTAGAAAAGGGTGTTAGATCCCATGGAACTGTAAACCACCAAGTGGATACTGGGAATTGAACCAGAGTCTTTTGCAAGAGCAGCAAGTACTCTTCTTTTTTTTTTTTTTTTTTTTTTTTTTTGGTTTGATTTTTTGAGACAGAGTTTCTCTGTATAGCCCTGGCTGTCCTGGAACTCACTCTGTAGACCAGGCTGGCCTCAAACTCAGCAATCTGCCTGCCTCTGCCTCCCAAGTGCTGGGATTAAAGCGTGTGCCACCACTGCCCAGCCAGGAGCAAGTATTCTTACCTGCTGAGCCTTCTCTCTAGCCCAGGTTCCAATCTCTTTATGTGTAAGTGCTGTTGAGCTGGTTTGGGGCAGTTTCAACAAATGGGAAGATGGAGGGAGGGGCTTGGAAGGCAGTTTCTTTTGAGAGCCCGTTTTCTCACCAGTCCTCGTGGTCTCTCCCCAAGGCTCTTGTCAGCCACCTTGCACCCCTTGGTGCTAGGAGGTAACTTGTGCCTGAGGGTCAGGGGGAGAGGGCAGCAGAAAGGAAAAGCCAAAGGGGACTGGCAGTGATTTATTACATACTCATAGATATATACTGGGCTAACAGTTCTGCCTTCCTAGCCGCCATGTGAGTTCATACTCAGTTCTTTTGGAGATTTTATCTCTATGCCCTAACCCCCTTACAGTGGGACTTCTTGGAAGTTTGAAAAGTAGAAGGTTACAGGGACCCATGTAAGTTGGGAGAAGGAAGACAACAGCTATGTATAACAGTCTTGACTGAGGCAAGAGTCTTAAGGCCAGTGGTAGCGGGTCCTGAACCCAGGCCCCCTATAAGAGTTTTCACCAAATATCTGATATCAGCTTCTACCCTTGGGCTTAGGCAGTTTTTCCTTCTCCTTGACTCTCACCTAGACAAGCTGGCACAGGCAGTTCAGGCTGGGCTGTGGCTCTGCACTCCTGCCTGCCCCACAAGAAGCTAGGGAGATGGTGAGATAACCATCTAGCCATAGCTGCTGTGCCATGGTGGGAAGCTGCCCAAGAAGGAAGTGTGCTTGTCCAGTCTCTCTCTGGGGCTCTCGTCCTCTGGGGGAAAACAGCAGCTAGGAGAGAATAGGGGTATCTGGGCCCGGCTGGGGTCTGAGTGGGGAAGTAGCAAGGTTCCTCACATTAAAGGTCCATTGCCTGGGCAAAGGCCAGGCCTGCAACTGTAACAGGGAAGTGCCGAAAGCCCCTTGCACAGTTCTAGGTGGCTCAGCCCCACGAGCTGGGCCTGTAGTCGGAAACAGACCGGACATGGTCAGGGTAGTCCAAGCGGCTCTCGGAGGCAGTGAGCATGCGCTCTGGCTCCACCACGAACATGTAGTAGAGGTTCCACACCAACATGGCCAAGAGTGGTAGGAAAGTCAGCCCGTAGCCAAAGCCTCGGAAGGATCGGCCCACAGCAAAGGTCAACCAGTATATCAGCCTGTGGAAACAGAATAAGGGCCCAGACAATTTGTCAAGAGCACACAGTGAGAGACTGGACAGGAAGGGTCGACAAAGCTGATGCTACTCCAAACACTCAGTTTATATGTACGCTCCCAATATCTGCTTTCCCAGATCTCTCTGAAGTGAGACTTTTTTTTTTTTTTTTTTTTGGTTTTTCGAGACAGGGTTTCTCTGTGTAGCCCTGGCTGTCCTAGAACTCACTCGGTAGACCAGGCTGGCCTCGAACTCAGAAATCCGCCTGCCTCTGCCTCCCAAGTGCTGGGATTAAGGGCGAGTGCCACCACTGGCCAGCCTAAATTGGCCAACTTAATTTCATATTTAATTAAATTACAATTAAATGTTCATTTACGTGATGGAGAGTTAAATGAGAATTCAACTTTAACATTGTCTCCCCCTTTTTATTTCCCACCTTCTCCTTAACTCTCATCCAGTGCTATGGTTTCTTGACTCACTTCTGTTTTGTAGATACTAACAAAAAGTTACTTGTGGTTCAGGGCTTCACAAAGCCAGGCAAGTGCTCTATCACTGAACAACACCCCCAGCTCCCCTAGTCCTGCCTTCGCCCTCTCAAATGAAGGGATTATCAGGCACTCTACCAGTGGTGCTGGGGACTGAAGCTCATGCCAACTCTATGCTAGGCGTGAACTCTGGTGACTGAGCTACATCCCCGACCCAGTGTCTCTCTTACTCTCCACTGTTTTGCTTGTTACTTTTTGGTTAGTATTTGAGTCAGAATCTCACTGTGTTGCCCTGTATGGCCTCCAATATGTGCTGGTTCTGCCTGAGCACAGCACTGCCCAGGACCACAGCTCTGCACACTGGCCTCCATTCTCGTTCTTAGCTCTACTGTGTTCTATGCTTACCCTTTGCGGATAAAGAAAACAAGATCCTAGCCAGCAGCGGTGGCACACGCCTTTAATCCCAGCACTTGGGAGGCAGAGGCAGGCGAATTTCTGAGTTCGAGGCCAGCCTGGTCTACAGAGTGAGTTCCAGGACAGTCAGGACTACACAGAGAAACCCTGTCTCGAAAAACCAAAAACAAAAAAAAGGAAACAAGGTCCTGTTGGGTGTGGTGGCGCAGACTTTTAATCCCAGCACTCAGGAGCCAAAGGCAAGGCAAATCTGTGAATCTGAGGCCATCCTGGTCTACACTCAGTCCAAGACAGCCAGGGTTATGTAAAGACCCTGTCCCATAACAAAACAAAAGCTCACTTTCAATATTCAGTAGGCTGAGGCAGGATGATTGCCTAGAATTTGAGACCAGCCTGATTTACATATTTTAAGGCCAGTGTGGGTTACATATTGAGATCCTGTCTCAATGAAATAAAATAAAATTCACTGGTGACTCCAAATCAAATGGAAAAAAAATGTGGGGGGGAGGGGAAGGAGACTCCATGAGAGAGAACTGACCTCTGGGTGAAGAGGTCAGTGCTCTTAGCCAAGGCTCTCAGAGCCATTCAACCACTAAAGGGGGCTGTTTAAGTGTAGGAACTGGTCTGTGTAGTCCAGTGTCTGGGTCATGAAGGTCAGGGTCGGGCTAATTCATTCACTTGCTGCTGCTGCTGCTGCTGCTGCTGCTGCTGCTCCTCCTCCTCTTCTTCCTCTTCTTCTTCTTCTTTTTTTTTTTTTTTTTGAGACAAGGCCGTAGCTGTGTTGTGCTGGCCGGCCTGAGACTCACTGTGCAGCTCAGACTGGCATGAACTCTTCATAGCCCTCCTACCTCAGCGTCCCAAATACTGGGATCACAGGCCAGAGCGAGCCACTCCATCAGCTTTAGGGCAGTTGTTAGCTCTAAGGAAGAACTCTCTAGCCATTAGGACTCTTAAAACTGGAAAGGGGTGTGGTGGGGATCCCAGCACTTGATAGGCTGAGACAGGAGGATTGCCAAGAGCTTGTGTTCAGGCTACATGAGATAGTGACTATCTCAAACAAAGTAAAACAGAAAACACTCCACATTTTGTGTTCAGTTAGAGGCCGATTTTGGTTTGGTTTGGTTTGGTTTGGTTTGTTGTTGTTGTTTTGTTTGTTTGTTTTTGTTTTTTCGAGACAGGGTTTCTCTGTGTAGCCCTGGCTGGCCTTGAACTCAGAAATCCGCCTGCCTCTGCCTCCCAAGTGCTGGGATTAAAGGCGTGTGCCACCACTGCCCGGATAGAGGTAAATTCTTAAAGCTACTTGGATGGAGAGTTACAGACTAGAGCAGCTTCAGTGGACACACTAAATGACAAATGAGGTTAAAGTATGCGGGGCTGTGCTTAGATTTATGGGGCAATGGGTTCAACACTGTACCAAAATATGTACATCAAAGCTCCCCATTGACATGGCGCTGAGACCAACTTCTAAAAGGGAGAGGGGAGCTGAGCGCCTGCTACCCAGTGCAGCTCCAAGAGACAGCGCAGGTTCATCACTGCATGGTGTCTATCCAGAAACACCCCACCCCCAACTCCCATCCCCGACTTCCGGTCTGCAGACCTTCAGCTCCCTGGAGGATCTGGGATCATGACGCCCCTCATGCCTACCCTAGCCATGGCCACCCCAGCCCCTACTCACCGAGATATGGCAAACAGACCGGTGAGCAGCGGGAGTAGCTTGAGGGTGTCCTGGGGCAGATAGGTGGACAGCACAGCCAGGTTAAAGAAGTACAGGATGAAGAGCTGCACAGACTGAGCCACGTACTGCCGATGGATCTCCACTTCCCGCCTCGGCTCGCCAAAGGGCCGAAGGGCCGAAAAGCACAACAGGCTCAGCCCATACACAAGGAGCCCTGGCAAGAGAGGAAGCACATGGGGTCAGAAAAAGGCAGGAGGTTTGGGATGGGGTCAGGGCTACAGAGTGGACACAAGAGTTCCCTGGAGGAGAGGGGACAGAGAGTGGCAGGTTCTGGAGACCCAGACTGGTTCCAGCATGATGAAGAGAAACCACCCAATCCAAACCTCTCTAGTTCACTTCCCAGGTAGCCCTTCTCCACGGGCCCAGACTCACCGAGCACGATGGGGAAGGTGGCAAAGACCCCACAGCGTAGGGTGTAGACCAAGCGGGAGCTCATGGTGGGCAACCTCGGGGCATCGAAAGGCAGGAAGGCGTATGCTCCATATAGCAGGCAGGGGAAGAAGATGAGGGCAGCCACCACCGAGGCCACAGCTCTCAGTGCCTCACGACCTCCACAGCTTCCACAGCCCCCGCAGGACCGGCCAGGGGGTCTCACAACTGCCTCAGCCCACTTGCACTCTGGGGGCTCAGGGTGGCTGAGTCGGGCGGGCAGGAAATTCCTGAGCTCTCCTGATCCAGCCTCAAGATGCAGGATGCGCTCCTGCGGCTTCCGCTCGATGCACTGTAGGTCTATGGGCACAAAGGCCCTACCTGTCTTCTCGGGGAGCAGGCTGGCATCCTCTTTGAGTGGGTCCTCTGATTGAATAGGTGCTTCTGACTCTAAGGGCTCTGGTTCAATATCTCGCCAGCCCGGGGGATCCGGAAGTGGGGCGCTGGGATGGGGGTCAGTTCCCCAGGGCAAAGTGGCAGCCTCACTTATTGTGCTGTCTGGACCATCCTCGGGCCCCTCTCTGACTATAGGAGACGCTACTGAAGACCCCACTTTGAGGGACTCAGCTCCAGGGGACTCAATCCCACCTTCTTCCTCTGGCTGCTGAACTAAAGCCTGTGGTGGGCTCTTCTCTAGAGTCTTGGTTTCCTTCATGTCCAGCAGGGCCAGTGTCTCCGGTTCTGCCATTGTGAGGGCTTCAGTTCTGAGGTCTACCATAAGGCGATGTCATTCTATAGATGGGGGGGGGGGCTGTTTCTGTGAAAATCTTTTGTCTTCTGGCCCCAGGACAGTTTCTCAGACCTAGAACTCCCCAGAGCAGCCGGCCTCATGGGACTCTAGGGAGAACACAGTGGAGGAAGGTGTTGAAACAGAGAGGCAGGCAGCAGAGGAGCGACATGGAGGATCACTTTCAGAATAAATGTCATCCAGCAGGACAAGGGTGAATCAGGGAGGACAGCAGAGGCAGCTGTGGCCTCAGTCCATGCCCACACCTGCCTTCTACTCTCTCCACCAAAACTCCTGGATTCATGGCCACCCTAGCGTTAGAACGGGAAGCTGAGGTGTATTCGACTTGGCTTAGTTTCTTTACAACCAAGGATCATCCTATAGAGAAACTGGCCCTTCACCCATCCACCTGCCCTTTGCCCTGCAGATCCCTGCCTGGACTCCTGGCAACAGACACCAGTAGCCAGATACTCAGTTCCTTAAGTCTCCATTCCATTTTCCAAACTCTCCCCTTGCCAGTCTCACCCAATTCAGCTGGGCTGGGCTCCTCTCAGCCTCTGGGCTTTAGTGAGGCTGCTCCCATGTCTCCCTCTTGTCTTTCTTTCCCTGCCACCCTCCAGCTCACTGTTTCTGGATAGGGCTCTTTTCTTCGTTCACCTGTAGGGCCCCTCCTACCCCTGCCCTTTGGACCCACGATACCCTCTTACTTTACATCTGCAGAGAGGCGGAGGATCTCCGGACAGGAACTGCCTAGGTCCTGGCTGGCTCTGCAAGTATTTCCCAGTCTCCCTCCCTTTGCCTGTGTCTCCAAACCTGTCTGACCAGAGCAGGTGGGGCCCAGATTAAAGGCACAGGCCCTGCCCTACAGAATCTGCCTACTGGAAGGACTCTACAGGAGGACGTCATCCTTTTTGAAAGTAAGGGTGCAGCTGGGTGCAGAGGTGTGGATTTAAGGTATTCTGGCATGTGTAAGAGCTTCCAGTCCAGGGAAGCATCAGGGTTTAAAAGTGGGTTTGTGTATCAAAGGGTGCTTAGAGTATATTGGGGAAAAGATGACACTGCAAGTTTGTTCATCCAATAAATGTTTATTGGGTGTCTATTATTAATAAGGTGCTATTTCTGTGGTGGTGCAAGCCTTTAATCCCAGCACAGGAGACAGAGGCAGGCAGATCTCTGTGAGACTGAAGCCAGGCTGGTCCAGCAGCCAGAGCTATGTAGAGACCCTGTCTCAGACACACACACACACACACACACACCCCAATAAACAAAAAAGTGCTAGTCTAGGCACAGGTACAGAAGAGAACAAAGTGACAAGTTTTCTAGCTGTTTAGGTAACAAACATTAAAGTTCACAATAAATCAGTAGGAGAATTTCAGTAGGGAGAGCCTCTTTAAGGTGACTCTGATGCTGAAACCCAATGGGAGTTCCTCATAGAGGAACTGCAAATCAAAAGTCAACAGGTGGAAACGACTTGAGGCAGTTTGAGGAATAGAAAGGAGATTTGGGGGCTGGAGCCAGGAGCATAGTGGTATATACATTGCCATTATAATGTATATATATGCAGGACCCCAAAGATCCCTTTAGCTTACTTAGGTTTATGGTTAAGAAAGCAATAAAGCTGTCAAGATGGCTCATTAAACCTTACTACCTGAGTCTGACCCTCCACCCCAAAAGAACCACACTTCAAAAGAAGAAATCTGACTCTCCCAAGTTCTCTCTGGACACATGTATGTTGTAGAATACATGAACCCACAAATGTACACACATAATAAATAAATGTAGGGACTCTGGGGAGGAATTCCTTTAAAAAACAACAAGCAAAAACTGCCTCTTCCGAGCAGCCACCAATTCCAGTAGCTCCTCAGTTTAGGAGTCTATATGAGCCTTCCTACGTGGGCGCTGGAATTCTAGCTGACTTGACCTTGTGCATGCAGTCATAGGTGAGCTCCTATGTGCGATAGCACTGTCGCGTCTAGCAAATACTGTTTCAATGCCGATCTCCACTACTCCTGGATCTTAAAATCTTTTCGCTGCCCCTCTTCTGCAACTACTTCTGATTCGATGTTGGCTGTCCCATTCATTTTATTATTTTATGCACGTTGGCGTTTAATACATGTCTGTATGAGGGCTTCGCATCCCTGAAGCTGGAGTTACAGATGGCTGTGAGCTGCCATGTGGGTAGTCATTTCTCCAGCACATAGCTGTCCCATGTAGAGCCTTGCATTCTACGGTCTCTTCTTCTCCCCTGGACAGTTTAATTTTTTTTTAAATAATTCATTTTATTTTGGGGGCATGGAGCGTGCCACGGAGCTCGTGTGTGGGTGGAGGAGGTCAGGACAATTTGCTGGAGTCGATTCACCTTATACCATGTGGGTTCCAGGGGTCGAGCTCAGGTTGGCGGCAAGCGCCTTTATCCGCTGAATCATCTCGCCAGCGCGCTCTTTTTAAACTTTCTTCTTGAGACAGGGTCTCTGTAGGTAGCCGGGCTGGGAACTCGCTGCAGGCTGCCTCGGCTTCTGAAGAGCTAGGAATAAGCCTGCGCCAGAAAGCCTGGTTTCTCTACATCTTTGACAATAAACTTTTCCTCAAAGACTTAAGCCCAGCAGAAACCACGGTACCCAGAGCTAGCTCGGGTAACTTCCCGGAGAGAAAACAATTTTTCGCGAGACTTGGTGGGTTGGTCGCTGGTCCGCGGCTTGGCAGTAGCTATCGCGAGATTTGATAGGTGGAGGAGGAGCCATCTCAGACAGCCGCCTCATAGCGATGGCGGCCGAGCAGGGCCGGTGGCAGTGGCTGCTGCGGGTACGGCTGGAGACGGCAGTGGAGGCGCCAGTAGTGGGTGGCGGGGGCCTGTGACCAGGAGGTGGCCCCGAGCTCAGGCACCATGAGCCAAGGCCCTCCTCCAGTGGAGAGCAGCGAACCTGAAGCAAAGGTCCTCCACACCAAGCGGCTTTACCGGTGAGAGAGGGCCGGGGTGTGTGTGTGCAGCCGCGGCGGGGAAGCGGGGCCGGCGAGGGGCGGGGCCTGTGGCGGGCGGGCGGGCCCGACGAGGGCGGGGGTGCAGCCGGGGAGCGGGCGGGCGTGCCCGGAGGAGCTGGGAAGAATTGGGTGGGTGGGAGGTTGGAAGCATGTGTGGAGACCCTTGCCTCCGTGAGCATAGCGTGACGCGGGGCTATGCGGAATTGGAGAGATCCGGTGGGAATTGGAGGTTGGGTAGGTGAGGGTGGGGGTCACAGGTGGAGAAAACCCGAAAGGGACTAGTGCGCAGAACCCTACTGAGCACCAGTAAGGTTTACTGGAAACAGCCATTGACTGAAATCCACAAAAACAGGATCATGTCCTTGATTTGCCCCTCTTGCTGTGTGACCTTGGGCCTCAGTTTCTTCTTCCTTAAAAGGAGGATTTTAGGCTGGAGTGATGGCTCAGTCCTGGCTTCTCTTCCAGAGGTCCCTGGTTCAATTCCCAGCACCCACCCATAGGGCAGCTGTGAGTTAACTGAGTTAGCTGAGGAGTTCTCTGGAGATGGCTTGTGTAACTAGTAATGCTGTTAACTGTAACTCTATGGGATCTGACACTCGAACAGACATATGCAGGCAAAATACCAGTGCACAAAAATTAAAAAGAAATCTTTTTTTGTTTGTTTTTTGTTTTTTGTTTTTTTTTTTCGAGACAGGGTTTCTCTGTATAGCCCTGGCTAGCCTCGAACTCAGAAATCCGCTTGCCTCTGCCTCCCAAGTGTTGGGATTAAAGGCATGCGATTTTTTAAAAAAGAATCTTTTAAAAAAAAAAATTTCAAATTATGAAAAAAAGAGGTTTGATTTGAATACACTGTGAAATCCATTGTGGCTTATGTTTTGTGGACTCTTGAGTGTGAATAAAGGCTAGAAAAGGCTAGTTATGTTGTTGGCTAGGAAGAAGGACTTTGGGTCCATCGTTCCAGACACCTGGTGACTCAGTTCTTCCTTACAATCTTATGTCGGCAGTCTCTTGTGTATGTAGAACGTAGATCCCAGAGCTGAGTCACAGTAAGATGAAGACCAAGCTGAGTTTTCTGCCTTCTAGTAGGAAGTGGAGCTTGGGGCTTCCCGTTTACCTCAGGCCCTGCTGAGTGGAGGTGCTTGCACTGCTCGGCCTGTGAAAAAATCAAGAGCTGCTTGGTTCATGTGCCCTGCCTCTTCTGGCCTTGTAAGCTAGAAGGTGAAGGGAGTACAGGCTCTTTGGGAAGTAGATGCCCTGGCCTCCCACCAGCGGCCCCCAAGCAGTAGTCTCCAGGCTGAGGAGTTCTCTGGAGATGGCTTGTGTAACTAGTAATGCTGCTTAGTGCTGAGCTGCCTGTCAGACACAGCGTGGGCTGTGGCTGCGATATTCCTTACTTGTCTCTACCCATGCATGCATATGGGTTATCTGTGGTTGTGTTGGTTTTGAGAAGGGTAAATAATTGAGGCAGCCAGTTTTGTTACGTTTTGTGTGTGTGTGTGTCTAAGGAACTGGTGATGACATTCTGACTTCTGATAAATGTGTTAGACTATGGAGCTGTCATTGAGCTTCAGAAAATTGGGAAAACTCCCAAAGCTAGCTATCTACAAATATTGATTTCTTTTGAAGGCAATCTGAAGAAAAAGAAGGAAGAAAGGGGTTGCTGGGGAATATGTAAACACCAGTTAATTTATTAGGTTAATTAATTCTATACTTGTTTTTTTTTTTTTTTTTTTTTTTTTTTTTTTTTTTTTTTTTTTTTTTAGTTTTTCGAGACAGGGTTTCTTTATGTAGCTCTGGCTGTCCTGGAACTCACTCGGTAGACCAGGCTGGCCTTGAACTCAGAAATCCTCCTGCCTCTGCCTCCCAAGTGCTGGGATTAAAGGCGTGCACCACCACTGCCAGGCTCTATACTTGTTTTTAAAAATATTTGTACAACATTGATTTGAGTCAAGATTAATTTCTGTGCTTTTTCAAAGGGAGATTATAGTTTTGTTTGTTTTTTGAGCCCTGGCTGATCTGGAGCTCTCTGTATAGACCAGGCTGGCCTGGAACTCAGATAAGCCTGATTCTGCTTCCTGAGTGCTGAGACTAAAGGCTTATGCCCTGAGAAGGTTATAGTTTCTTGAAAAAAGCTTATGGTGTGATAGAAAATGGGGAAAAGGTGCTAAGTACTCCCAAATCTAAGCATTTCTCTTTGGAGCTTTCTAGAGTACAAGGGATTAACCTCTTTTTAAAAATTGAGAATGTAAGGAAATTTCTGGAGTCTGTTCATAAAAATACAAACACGTGGACTGGGGGTGTAGTTTAGTGGAAGCTCTGGGTTCAGTCTTCCAGCAGCATCAACAAAAAATAAAACCAGCCGGGCAGTGGTGGCTCACGCCTTTAATCCCAGCACTTGGGAGGTGGAGGCAGGCAGATTTCTGAGTTCAGGCCAGCCTGATCTACAAAGTGAGTTCCAGGACAGCCAGAGATACAGAGAAACAAAAAAATCCCACCTATACTCTTATTAAATCTGCCTGTAGCACTGAAGCTGCTTTGGGCTCAGGATATGTAGGATATGTAGGCAGGACAGTCGTCTGAATTTGAACTCAGAGTCTGAAGACAGCAAGATCCTGTCTTCAACAAATAAACTCACCCTGTCCAGGCGACTAAGCTGCTGCCTCTGGCATTGAGGTTCAGCTTGGCAGGAAGGGCTTGGCTCTCACCTCTTGGTAGCCTGAAAGGTGACTGAATTCTAGAATATTGAGTTATCAAGCTTGTCTTGTGAGAAGGCTTTGATTTCCAGCTCACTCGTTCAGCTGGGTGCTGTCAGTCATTTGGCCCTGTGTAGGGTAGCTTTTAGTGTGCTGCTGGGTCGTATAGAGTCCAAGGCTGCTGTGGTCCACTTTCTCTGGCCTAAGTCCACATCTTGGTTTGTTCTGGCACCATCAGTCTGTGTTTGGATTGCTTTTGTGACCACAGCAGAGCTTAATTTGCCTGCTTCCATAGCTACTACCTGCCATCCTCTCGAGTTTACCCTTCTAGAGAAGAGCCTACTTTGGGGGCTTCCTGGGCATCTATTGTACAGTTTCTGTGGCTGTCTTTGCTACGGTGACTTACTTGTCTCTTAGCTTCTGGAAGGAGGGAAATTAATGTTTATTGAACATTTACCAAGCACTGACATGAGTGTTATTTTTCTTTAACAAAGTGGATAATTGTCATATTTTCATTTTATAGCAAGGTGAACTGAGACATAAGGAAGTATATGCAGCACCACAGAGCTGGTTAGAAATAGAAATGAAGTTAGAACCCCCTGAAGTTTGGTTCTAAGCCTACAATCTTTGTGGGTGGTGTTGTTATTGTTGTTGGGTGTTTGTTTAGGTTTGGTTTTGGTTTTTCTTTTTTTGTCTTGTTTTTGTTTGTTTGCTTCCAGACAGGGTTTCTCTGTATATCCCTGCCTGTTCTGGAAGTCACTCTGTAGAGCAGGCTGGCCTTGAACTCAGAAATCCACCTGCCTCTGCCTCCCAAGTGCTGGGATTAGAGGCGTGTGCCACCAACGCCTGGCTGGTTTTGGTTTTTTGAGATGGGGGTTTCTCTGTGTAGCCTTGGATGTCCTGGAACTCTCTCTCTCTGTAGACCAGACTAGCTTTGGGACTCAGACCCACTTGCTTCTGCCTCCAGAGGACTAGGATTAAAGGTGTGCACCATCACCCCCTGGTTTTGTTTGTTTTGACACGGGGTCTCACTATGTATCCTTGGCTGGCCTGAAACTTAATGTGTAGACATGGCCCTGATACAGCGTCCCCACCTCCTGCGTGCTGGGATTGAAGGTGTGTATCACTATGCCTGGCCAAGCCTACAGTCTTTGATCTGTGGTCTTGCTATATAACCTGGTCTGGCCCAGAACTTGCTCTGTAGCTCAGGCTGTTCTGGAATTCAGAGAATACAATTGTAGTGCTGGGATCCCACGTGCCCACACTCATTCTGAAGCACTCTTTTGTTTTCTAAGACAGGATTTCTCTGGTAGCCCTGGATGTCTTGTAACTCACTCTGTAGACCAGGCTGGCCTCAAACTTAGATCGCCTGCCTCTGCCTCCAGAGTGACTGATGTTAAAGGTGTGTGCCACCAAACCTGGCTTCTGAAGTGTTCTTTAAAAATGTTCTGCTCATTTATTTTGTCTGTACATATGAGTGTGGGCATATTTGTTTTTGTTTTTTGTTTTTTGGAATTTTTTTGGGGGGGGTTTCTTTCTTTTATTATTATTATTATTATTTTTTTTTTTTTTTTTTTTTTGGTTTTTCGAGACAGGGTTTCTCTGTGCAGTTCTGCTGTCCTGGAACTCACTCTGTAGACCAGGCTGGCCTCGAACTCAGAAATCCCTCAGAAATCCGCCTGCCTCTGCCTCCCAAGTGCTGGGATTAAAGACGTGCGCCACCACAGCTCTGCGTGTGGGCATATTTATGCCATTAAGTGCCAGAGCCTGTGTGGTGGTTAGAGGACAACTTCTGGGAGTCAATTTTTTCCTTCTACTGTGTAGGTCTCAGGGATAGAATTGAGGTCAGTAGACTGCATCCAAATGCCTTAACCCTTAATTGAAGCATCATGCCCTGCCACCATTCCCTTTTGAGACAGTCTCGTGTGCCCCTCTACCTCATGAATGCTGGGTCATACATGGTCGCTCAGTTTTGTTTGTTTGTGGGTTTCTTGCATTTATTTATTTGTGTATATATGCACACTCTTGGCATACTTCACATTAAATTTATATATCATTCAAAAACAATCTCAGGACAGAATTAGAACTAGAAAAACACTTATCCTTATATTTCATAAGTCACATGTATTGGTCTTTCCTCATCCCTTTATATTAGCTTTTCTTCTCTTGTTTATTTTATACTATGCCCACGGTACATTTACATGTGCACACATCTACATGCATATGTGTATGTGTACACTAGATTTTGAACATGAGAGAGAAATTGTGGGGTTTTTTCTAAGACCTCCAATTCTTTGCTATAATAAATAAAGTATCAATAAACATACATGTATATATTTGTACGTGTGTGTGTGTCTGTCTGTCTGTCTCTCTTGTTCTCTGTGTCTCTCTGTCTCTGAACAGAGAGATAAAGAGTACATATTTTTCTTCCAGAGGATCTGGATTCCAGAGTTTGAATCTTAAAACCCATAGTTCACAATTACTTCTAACTCTAGATCCAGAGAATTTGTCATCCTCTTCTGGCCTCAGGTGTGGGTGTGTATACACTTGCATGCGTAATAGCCATGACATTCACCTGGAGTCATGAACAACTTATGTGAATCCGTTCTTTTTCTACCATGTGGGGCTCCAGAGTCAGATCCAGGTTATCAGGCTTGACAGCAAGTATCACCAGCCCATGGTGACTGTTTTTTGTTAAGATTTTTTAAAAAGTATATATATGTTGGAGGTTGTGCATGTGTGAGTTACACTTATTCACAGCCTTGTCCACTCTATGTGTGTGCTTGCATTCGAACTCAGGTGCTCACATTTGCACAATAATTGTTCTCACCCTGTGAGACATCTTCCCAGCCTAAGAATGCCTTTCTTTTATGTCAGAGATAATAAACTCACATAAGAATCTACTCCACCATTCTGTATTGAATGTTTACTGAATGCTAAAGCTGTGAATAGATTGTTACATTTATAAAACTAGCCTAAGTACCTGCATTATGTGACTCATTTTTATTAATGTGGTGACCGTTAAGAGGCTAGGTAATTTGCCAAGGTTAGAGCCTTAGTTTTTCTGTGTCTGGCAGTCTGTACTCTTTGTATTGTGAGGGTTTTCCACCTTTGTACTGTTGACATCATGGGTAGGGTAATTTTCTTAAACTGGGCCTTGCTACATTGCCCAGGCTGGTAGTTGTCATAGTAAATAGTTGAAGTTGTCATAGTAAATAATCCTCCTGCTTCAGCCTTTGAAATCCTAGGATTACAGGTATATATCACCATGACCCCTAGAGGATAATTTTTTATTTGGTAGACTCATCTGTGTATCAGAAAATTTTTAGCAGAATCCACTAAATGCTAACAGCACCTCCCTCAGGTGAGAAGACAGAGTGTCTATTATTGCCAGATCCCTTGAGCAGGGCTGCTGTATCAGAGTGAAGTCTGCCTCTTCATTTCCCTAACCCTCAGTATTCCCTTCCATTTTTCTCCCTTCCCCCTCCTCCCCCTTTCAGTGTTTCTTTAGACTCTGTATTCTGGCACCCAAAGTGAACTGTGCATATGACTCAGGCTCTTTGTTTCCCTGCAGGGCTGTGGTGGAGGCTGTGCATCGGCTAGACCTCATCCTTTGCAACAAAACTGCTTATCAGGAAGTGTTCAAACCAGAGAACATTAGCCTGAGGAACAAGTAAGCTGGAATCTTGAACTACAGGGTCTAACTGCTTCTGTGCCTGTCTCTACAGTAGCTTTGCTGGATCTAAACGAATATACATTACGTTTAACCTCCTGACCTCATGGTACACTAATGAACCATGAACTCTCTGGCTTCCCTGAGAGAACAGATGAGAATCCTTCATTCCTTCTGCAGCTTGTACATCCACTAGATTGGTGCCATAAAAATGGCATTTGAGTTGAAGGGGATTGGTCATGTGAAGAGAAAATAAAACCGAGAACATGTGAGAAATGAAGAGTGTTAAAATTCTTTTTTTTTTTTTTCTTTAATTGGATATTTTATTTATTTACATTTCAGATGCCATCCCCTTTCCCCATTTCCCCTCCCTAGAAACCTCTTATCCCATCCTTCCTCCTTTTTGCTTTTATACCATTTTAATCACATGCAAGTATTAAGGTCAGTCAGTTCTAGGTTGAGGAACTAGCAAATAGTTAAGGAGCAAGCAAGACAATAAACACAAATAGTCAAGGAACAAGCAAGGCAATAAACAAAGTTCCCTGAGGGCTTATCAAGATGACCAAAATATCCAAGACTACTTCCCTGTCCTAGCCCAAAAGTGTTAAAATTCTTACTGTTTCCTGTTCCTGTCTCTTGGAGACTCCTCTTGCCTTCCTAGGCAATCGGAGTCATTGACACTGGTGTCTCTTGGGAGCCAGAGATCTGTTGGTGTTGGTAATAGCTCGTGCCTTGCTCTTGTTTTGTTTTTTGTTTTTGTTTTTCGAGACAGGGTTTCTCTGTGTAGCCCTGGCTATCCTGGAACTCACTCTGTGGACCAGGCTGGCCTCAAACTCAGAAATCCGCCTGCTTCCGCCTCCCAAGTGCTGGGATTAAAGGCGTGCGCCACCACAGCCCAGCCATGCCTTGCTCTTGGCTCTTGTGTATTCTTGTCAAGGGATGACAGTGCCTCGTGCTCCTTATCTCTCCCCAGGCTGCGTGAGCTCTGTGTGAAGCTTATGTTCTTGCACCCAGTAGACTATGGGAGGAAGGCTGAGGAGCTGCTGTGGAGAAAGGTATACTATGAAGTTATCCAACTTATCAAGACTAACAAAAAGGTAAGGGGCCTAGGAGTGGGGAACTTGCTTAAAGAGGTGAAGTTGAAGTAGAGAGCTAGAAAAGTGGGTGCAGTGCCTGCTTGGAGGTGCAGGGCAGAGCAGAAACAGGGAGTCACACAACAATGAAATTGGAGAAAGAAAGGAGCTTGTCACATGAGAGGTCCAGTAACGCAGCTCTAAAGCTGTGAGATAACTAGTGTGGGAAGAGAGGTGTGCTTGAGATTCTAGAGCCAAGAAGGGGAGATGAACAGATGAACAGGTTGCAGCAGAGGGAGTGGCACTCCGGGCTTACTTCTTCATTTTCCTGGTCTCCAGCACATCCACAGTCGGAGCACCTTGGAATGTGCCTACAGGACTCATCTGGTGGCTGGCATTGGCTTCTACCAGCATCTCCTTCTCTATATCCAATCCCACTACCAGCTGGAACTACAGTGCTGCATTGACTGGACTCATGTCACTGATCCCCTCATAGGTGAGTGAAATGTTGAGGCGTAAGTTCTTGTCCCCAATTGTCTTCAATGTTTGAATAACTAGTAACCAGCCAGGCAAATGGAACACCTTCAGATGCTTTGTAAAATTAGATTTTTGCAAACGGGCATGAATTATTTACGATGAAGGTCTAAGGAACAGAGGCCCAGGACTGATGTGGAGGCAGAAGGGGGGTGGTGGGGGATCGGGATGGGGCCTAGTGTAGATCTGGCTCTGAAAGGTGCTGTTAACCTTTGCTTTCTTCTCCCAGCTGTGTTCTGCCAGCGCTGCAGCTTTTAACTTTGAGGATTGTTTTTCAGTATTTGTTTGAAGTTTTGAAATCTTTAGAAATGTTGGAAAATTGACAGTCTTTCCAGAGGTGCAGCCGCTAAGATCCTAGCAGCCAAGCTTTACTTTGTAGCTCATGGTCCTCCCTTCAGCTCAGCTGCCTTTGAGAGGCCCTTCCTCCTTCCATCTCTCCTTGCTCTCTCTGCTCTCTTCCCTCCTTTAGAGCCTTGACTCAGCTTTCACCAACAGGTAGACTTTCTACCTCCTACCTGATAATGTTCTTGTCAAAAGCACAGCATCTGTGCTTTGTTAACTTAAAATATTATTTAAAAACAAAGGAAGAGCTGAGTAAAGTGCTTGCCATAGAAGCACACGGACCTGAAGTGAGATCCCCAGCACCCGTGTGAAAGCCCAGATTTGGAGGTTGCAGGTTTGTAATCACAGCTCTCAGAAGGTGGAGACAGGAAGATCCCTGGGGTTAGTTGTTCAGCCAGTCTAGCTGACTTGGTAAGCTTCAGGTTCTGTTCCTCAAAAGAAGGTGGAGAGGGCTAGAATGATGTTCAGTGAGTTAAGACATTTGCTGCCAAACCTGCTAACCTGAGATCAACCCTGGGATCCATATGACAGAAGGAAAGAATCAATTCCTACAGGTTGTCTTCTGGTTTCCACATGTGTAGCATGCCATGCATGCCTCCACTCACATATACATACACATAGAAAATAGATAAAAAGTGGTAAGGAAAGGTGGAGAACACTTGAGGAAGATACTCAGTGTCTACCTCTGCCCCATACATACTGTTCTCACACACACATGCGTGTGTACACACACAGGCTCACATGCATGTGTACACACACAGGCTGAGGTGTTACAGCTCAGTGATAGAGTCCTTTTCTGATCCTGTGAGGCCCTAGATTAAAACCCTGACACCACAGAACAACCACAAGATTAGAGTGCAGATAGTGTGTATATGTTTAACTAGAAAGCCAGAGGGTCCACAGCCTCCAAATTTGCTTGAGATGGTCAGGTCCCAGAACACTACCCTTTATCTCCTTGGTGTTTTCTTCATTCAGCTAAGTAGAAAGTCCATAAGAACATCAGGAAAAGTTTTTCAGAGTTAGGCTTTAAAGGGGCCCTGCAGAATCACAGGGCTTGAGGGTCTGGTTTCCAGAACCAGGCTGCTCTTCAAATCATCTTTATTTTGTTTTGAGTCAGGGTCTCATTATTGATATTTGGCTGTCTTGAAACTCACTCTGTGGACTAATCTCAAACTCACAGAGATCACCTGCCTGTCAAGTGCTAGAATTAAAGGCATGCACCATTCTGCTTAGCTGTGTGTCAGAGTGCCCCTGAGCGAAGAAACCCTCAATTTACCATGTCTCTTTGAATCTTTTTGTTAATTTATTTTGAGACAGGGTTTTTCTGTGTAGCTCTGGCTGCCTGGAACTTGCTTTGTAAACCAGGCTGGCCCTGAACACTCTGATATCCACTTGCCTCTGACTCAAAATACTGAGATTAAAGGTGTATACCACCATTGCCCTGCTGCCTCTTTGAATCTTAGACCAAACTTTGTACCTTCACATAGGTAGCTTTGATATAGTTCCTCCTTTGCCTTTCATGTCACTAGATCCTCATCTCTTCTTTCTGTTAGACACCCGATGTTGACCTTTCAGGTGACCTTCCTCTTGGACACTGTCCTCTTTTGAGGGTCTTCTTTCCTTTGTGCCTCTGTGTGTCTACTTACTTCCTAAATACTTGTCTGCTGAGTTCTGTAAGACAGTTCTAAGGCTGGTCCAGCATCTCCTCCTCTTTTCTTCTCCTAAGTAACATTTCTACCTTGGGGGATGGGGGTAGGGGGGAGGAGTAGAGGAATGAGCTCATAAATTCATACCTGTCTCTCTGCTCCCCTTTCAGGATGCAAGAAGCCAGTATCTGCTTCAGGAAAGGAGATGGATTGGGCACAGATGGCATGCCACCGATGTCTGGTGTACCTGGGGGATCTGTGTAAGAATCTTTACCTTTCATTTCTTCTGCTCTGGGCTATAGGAAAAGTCCAGACTGCTTCAGTTGATGGTACCATCTTTTACATATTGAACAGCTGGTAACAGACTTTCATTGCCTACCATTCAGTTCTCTATGGAGAGCTAGGAATGGGGACATAACTTTGATATTTGAAGTAGTCATTATGATCGCTATTTCAGTAGCTCAGAAAAGTTGTAACTTGGGTCCTCCTCCTCCTCATTGGTGGCTTTCTGTTATCTCTCTGGACTCCGAGGTGAGTCAGAACTTAAGCATCAAGAAGATCAGAGAGCAGTTACTGCATGGTGCATGTTACTGAGACCGGAAAGGTGCTCTCTTGTTTTATAGCTGTGAGTTTCTAGTCTTTGTAGACATCCATTCCTTATTGGGCTTCAGTTGTGGACTTGCTGGGAACATTACATTCACTGACCTGAAGCTCCCTTGGCTCTGTCCCTGTCATACTCCTGGTCTTTTCACGGTCACTAGTGTGCACAGAGTCCACTGTTTCACATTAACTGGACCAGTATCTTCTTGTCGAATTAACCAGCTACATTCCAGAACCAAATAACAGAGATCTTTGCAAGCAATTATATTTTGAATCTATCAGCAAGGAAGAGAGTCAAACCAGACTTGGACTATGTCAAAGATCCTATAGCCTTGGTCTTAGTTCATGTCTCTGTTTCCCAGTCTCCTTAGAGCTTTTAGGGTGGGCTCTGATGTGGGAGAGGGCTTTCCAAAACACAGAACCAGTGCATTCTTTTTCTCTCAATATAGCACGCTATCAGAATGAATTGGCTGGTGTGGACACTGAGCTGCTAGCTGAGAGATTCTACTATCAAGCCTTGTCAGTAGCTCCCCAGATTGGTAAGTGTCCTCTTGATATACTAACCAAAGCGTCTTGGAAAGGGATGCAGTTCTCTTGTCAGACAGGTCTTGTGCTCATTTCTTTAGGTCCTTGATTCTCCTGCTCTCATCTCATGGGTATAGAGTCTCCCTTGTGTGACACACAGAGATGGAGGAAAGGGGAGAGAAAGGGACACATCTTAAACAGAGAAGAAGGGGGAAGTGGGTCTCCTGTCTGTGAGTCCTGTAGAAAGAAGAAATCATGCCTCAGTTTGCCCTACAGAAGGTGTAATGAGACAATGGATAAAACTCTATACAGAGGCTGTGGATGGAGCTTGGTAGAGTGCTCGCCACGCATTCGTGAAGGCCCTGTGAGTGATCTCTAGCGCTGTGGAAACCAGGCCTGATGATAGTGTTAGTGCTTGAAAGGTAGAGTTTGGAAGATCACAAGTTTAGGTCTCCTTTGACGATTATACCAAGTTTGAGACCAGCCTAAGCTATGAGATCATATATCTCTATATATTTTAAAGATAACCATTATAGACAGAAATGGGGCTTCATATGTACAGTGTAGTTAGGAGCTCAGACATTAAACAAACTGAGCTAGAAGAAAGGAGAGGGCTCCATTAAAGAGCTGCAGTGTAACTGAAAGGGTGCAGCCCAGGGTCCAGGTGAGTCCTGGAAACCAAAATGGAATGATAGCAAGAAAGACTAGTGATCCCTTGGAGGAGTGAGAGTGGTGGTGGCCACCTGACGTTCCAGCTCTACCAGCTGGCCCAGAATTTTACTGCTGGAATCTCTGACAGCCTTGACTAAAGATTGTGGACTTAAACTTTGTGAATTCTCTTTGATTCCAGGAATGCCCTTCAACCAGCTGGGCACCCTTGCAGGCAGCAAGTATTACAACGTGGAAGCCATGTATTGCTACTTGCGCTGGTAAGTGTTTGCCATCTCTTTCCCAAGCTCTGCAGTCCTGCGTTGTCCCTGCATCCTCACCTCCCCATTCTATTTCTCCATCTTCGCCAGCTTCTGGCTGTGATGGGGCCATGCTAGATTGAAGGTCTTCATTCAAGGAAGCCCTGACACAGCCCTTAAGCTTTACAGAGCCACGTGGATTTATAGGCCCTTGAGATGTTACGATAACGACACTATGGTAAATGTGAGGTTATTCTTTTGTTGTTCCCATGTTGGTTGGTGGGTTTGTGAGATAGGGTCTTGCTCTGTACCTGAGGCTGGCCTAGATTTCACTGTGTAGTGAAAGCTGACCTCAAACTTGGCAATGGTCCTCCTTTCTCTGTCTCCCAAATGCTGGGTTATAACACTATCTACCATAATAGCCAGGACTGCTGAATTTCTATAGAAGGAAATTTGTTTTGTTTTTTAATCATTTAAATTTGTTTTTGTTTAATTTTCCTTTATGTGTATGAGTGTTTTGCTTGTATGTATGTATGTTTTTAACCTTTCAAAGATACCTAGTGCCCAAGGAGATGAGAGGAGGGCATCACATCCCTGAAACTGGAGTTACAGATGGTTGTGAGCTACCTTGTGAGTGCTGAGAATCAGAAGTTAGGGGGATTGGGAGTTTAAGGCCAGCCTTAGCTACAAGAGACCCTGTCTCAAGAAAACTCTACCAAGACAAATATGTCACATAGTGCCAACGTCATTAGTTTTGCAATGAAATAGGTTTTCATTGAGGATTCAGCACTACCATGTTGCTGCTGTGTGACCTTGGATGGTTTGTTCTTGCAAGCTCTTTTTTTTTTTAAATCTTTATATGTAGATAGTGTTAGGGTACATTGTGTGCCTGACCCAGGTTAAGTGTTGAAGCATTATCAAACAGTGCAGGTAAATACACTTGGCTGCAGTAAATGCTTATGCAGTGCCACCCATTGCAAACTAAGATGATATATTGAAGTCAAGCTTGTAACAAAGTAGGATTAATTGCCCTCTTCTACACTGAGAGGAGAGAATATAGATCTTATCACCTTTACTTGAATGAATCTCCTTCCCTTTCTCTCCCCCCACCCCCATGTGTGTCTGTCTGTCTTTGTGCTTTGTGTGTGTATCCATCCATCCCTGTCTCCCTCCTCAGGAAAGATGACTGAGTTTGTATAAAGAAATTGAAACACCCTTTATTTACTGGTAATGATTTCTTAAAGCCCCAACAGGTGACCTTTCCCATTTCCTCCTATTCCCCTGTCCAGATGCAGTAGCTTACCCCTGTTTCTCCTTCAGCATCCAGTCGGAGGTGTCCTTTGAGGGAGCCTATGGGAACCTCAAGAGGCTATATGACAAGGCAGCCAAAATGTACCACCAGTTGAAGAAGTCTGAGACCAGGAAGCTCTCCCCTAGCAAAAAGCGGTAAGTGGGGCCCATGGGGAGGAGGAGGGTTCTTTTTGCAGTGGTTGTAGTGGAACCACAGGGATTCTAGAACATTCAGCATGTACCTTGGGTTCCTCTCATTTCAGATGCAAAGACATTAAGAGGTTGTTGGTAAACTTCATGTACCTACAAAGCCTGTTACAGCCCAAAAGTAGGTGAGTGGAAGCAAATGTGAACAGGAATGGTATCAAGCAAGTCCTAGCCTCAGTGCTCCTAACCCAGGTCAAGGAAGAAGCATTTGCTGAACTGCACTTTCTTTTTTAAAAGATTTATTTGTTTGTTTGTTTGTTTTTGTTTTCTGAGACAGGGTTTCTCTGTGTAGTCCTGGCTGTCCTGGAACTCACTCTGTAAACCAGGCTGGCTTCAACTCAGAAATCTGCCTGCCTCTGCCTCCCAAGTGCTGGGATTAAAGGCATGCGCCACCACCGCCCGGCTTTTTTTTTTTTTTTAAAGATTTTTATTTATTATTGTATACATATGAGTACACTATAGCTGTCTTCAGACACCCCAGAAGAGGGCATCAGATCCCATCACAGATGGTTGTGAGCCACCATGTGGTTGCTGGGAATTGAACTCAGGACCTCTAGAAGAGCAGTCAGTGCTCTTAACCATTAAGCCTCCCCAGACCTGAATTGTGCTTTCTGTAGGAAAGGCTCACTAGTTGGTTCTCTATGGCCATCCTGCCTGACACGAGTGAGTGCTTACTAGATGCTAGAGGAGTAACCAAGTGATTGAATAGACACCCATAGTCTTTCCCCATAGTTTTAAGGGCCTTGCTCATACTAGGCAACATCAATTTTCTTCTTTTGACATCAGCTCTCCCCAGACCCTGGATCCCCACAGTCTCTATTTCAGACAGAGTCTTACTATGTGACCCTTGGTGGCCTGAAACTTGCTATGTAGCTATGTGGATCAGGCTAGCCTTGAATTCACAGAGATCTGCCCTCCTCTGCCTCACAAGTGCTGGGATTAAAGGTGTGTGCCAGTATACACAACCAATCATTTGATAGTTGATTGATCGATAGATTGATTGATTGATTGGTGTGCTAGAGATTGAACCCATGGCCTATGCATGTGGAAACACTTTACCCTTGAACTGCATTTGTAGTTCTTCACCAGCCCCACCCCATCGCTAACATCCCTTGTCCCTCCTGCCTTTCCATAGCTCCGTGGACTCAGAGCTGACCTCACTTTGCCAGTCTGTGCTAGAGGATTTCAACCTCTGCCTCTTCTACCTGCCTTCCTCACCCAACCTTGGTCTAACCAACGAAGATGAGGAGGAGTGTGAAAGTGGATATGCTTTCCTCCCCGACCTGCTCATCTTTCAGATGGCCATCATCTGCCTCATGGGTGTGCACAGTTTAAAGAGAGCAGGTACTCCTTACCATGTCCCTTTGCTCCCCACTGTCCTGTTTGCAGTGTAGTCACAAGTCTGACTTCTGCAAGTAATCCCTTCCTTGCCTGTGTAACCACCTGGTGTGTAAAGTCAGGACCAGGGAAGCCTATTGACAGGACCTCCTGTGAAGGAGCAGGCAGCTGTGGGTTCTTACTGTTACCCTAAACCCCTCCATAGTCAGGTATAATCTTCAGGGTCCAGGCCTTGCTACTGGAGCACTTAGGCAGTCTGGAGCCCTTCCTGGCAGAGGTAGTAGGAGAGGCACTACTAGTAACCCAAGGTTCTAGTTCTTGTGGAACAGTCCCAGGCCAATAGAGGGAAACTAGGATGAGAGGATATACCTACATGAAAGGTGTAGGGTAAGCTGGGACATTCTGCTTTTCGGGAAGGTGGACACTATTCCAGAGACTTGAGAAACCTTGTTTACCATAGAACCAGCTTTGATGAGTAGTTGGGTCATTGGATGAGTTGACAGCAGGCAGGACAGGTTGGAACTGATGATGCTTACTCCTGCTCTCCTGGTTTTAGGATCCAAGCAGTATAGTGCAGCCATTGCTTTCACCCTGGCCCTCTTCTCCCACCTTATTAATCATGTCAACATACGGCTGCAGGCAGAGCTGGAAGAGGGCGAGAACCCTGTCTCTGCTTTTCAGAGTGATGGCACAGGTTCGAGGCTGGGGGAGGTTATGACTGGAAAGTTTACCTGGGACTTGGGGTAATCAGGAGGGAAAGTCATACCTGGTGGGGGGTGGCGTGAGAGGGCATGTTCCAGCTTATATTTTCTTGTGTTCGTCTCCCTGACTGTCCTCTTTACACAGATGAACCAGAGTCAAAAGAAGCACTAGAAAAAGAGGAGCCAGAGCCCGAGCCTCCTGCTGTGGTGCCCCAAGCTGATGAGAGTAGAAAGAGCCGAAAGCACTCCCGACTCTCTTGTCTTCGTCGTCGCCGCCGCCACCATCCTCCTAAAGCTGGTGATGACAGTGATCTGAGTGAGGGCTTTGAGTCAGACTCTAGCCATGACTCTGCCCAGGCCAGCGACGGCTCAGACAGTGGCTCTGATAAGAGCCTGGAAGGCAGGGGCACTGCCTTTGATGCAGAGACAGACTCAGAAATGAACAGTCAGGAGTCCCGCTCAGACCTGGAAGATATGGAGGATGAAGAGGGGACACGGTCTCCAGCCCAGGAGCCCCCTCAGGCCAGATCAGAGGCTCCTGATTCCCTCAATGGCCCCCTGGTCCCCAGTGAGGCAAGCATTGCCAGCAATTTACAAGCCATGTCCACCCAGATGTTCCAGACCAAGCGCTGCTTCCGACTGGCTCCCACTTTTAGCAACCTGCTCCTGCAGCCTACCACGGAACCTAACAGTGTGACCAGTCACAGGCCTTGTGTCAACGGGGATGTGGACAAGCCTTTAGAACCAGGTGCCTGGGTCTGCCTCTGTCTCCTGCTTGAGAGGCCGCCTTTTCTCGAGTAACCTCCCCTTGGTGTTTCCTGTCAGGACCCTGGTCCTATGCTGCACTCATTTTCAGCCTCCAGCACATTTGTTGTCCTGCTGCTTTCCACTGCAGACTCTTCCTGTCAGAGTAGTACATTTGAGTGACACTCAAGTGTCATCGCTGTGTAGCCTATTCTATGTTGAGCACTCGGCTAGACTGTTGGGAGTGTTGCCTTGTCTTTTGCTACTACTGGGGAAGCCAGGCTAGGAACTCATGCATGCTGGCCAAGTGTTACACCATTCAGCTGCTCTCCAGTGGCTGGGGTGTTGTCGTGCCTTCAGTTTAGCAATCTGTAGTGGAACAGCTGCCATCCCTTTTCTTTTTTCTTTTTTTTTTTTTTTTTGGTTTTTGAGACAGGGTTTCTCTGTGTAGCCCTGGCTGTCCTGGAACTCACTCTGTAGACCAGGCTGGCCTCGAACTCAGAAATCCGTCTGC
The DNA here is from genome assembly GCA_030674055.1 of Rhabdomys pumilio. NCBI lineage: Eukaryota > Metazoa > Chordata > Mammalia > Rodentia > Muridae > Rhabdomys > Rhabdomys pumilio. The sequence continues at coordinate 63,674,660 of JANHMN010000001.1, read as the reverse complement.
CTCCGCCTCCCAGTGCTGGGATTTAAGGCGTGCGCCACCACTGCCTGGCTGCCATCCCTTTTCTAAATGCTGTCTTTAACCTCAGACTTTGTACAGGATGCCCCTTTGTCTGAAGCATGTGGGAACATGTTCTTTCTTGCCATAGTAGCCCCACTCTTTGCTTTTTTATTTGTTTGTGTGGTTTTGTTTTGTTTTTGAGACAAGGTCTTTCTCTGTGGTCCTGACTGTCCTGGAACTTGCTCTGTAAACCAGGCCTCAAACTCAAAACTCAGAGGTCTGCCTGCCTCTACCTCCTACATGCTGAGATTAAATGCATGTACCACCTTGTGTGGCCACATAAATCTTTAAAAAGTACACATGGACTTGTCTGAGGCCAGTGAGATCTTCTCCAGTGGGTTACCTGTGCCATCTGTCCCTCTGCAGCCTCCACTTCTGCTGTCCGCTGAGACCTTAACTGCCCACTTGTCTTGAGACTAGACTGAGCTTTAGGAGGGCTAATATGTCTTATGTTTGTGTTCCTAGTGTTTAACATAGTACCTGACGTGGGGGTGGAACTCTGGAGATTTAAGAAATTTTAAGTGAAGTCAGGTATCATGCTACATGCTTTTAATCCCAGCATGAAGTTCTTGGTTTAAAAGTTAGTGGGCCTGGAGTAATGGGGCACAGATTTTACCCTGAGTAATATCAGAACACAGACCCTGTAATGGGTGAGTAATGTTCCCTGAAAATGTTGGAGCCTGTTGCCAAATGCTGTTACCCCATTTTCTCTCCTTTGCCCAATTCAGCCTCTGAGGATGGCTCTGAGTCAGAGGGGAGCGAGTCCAGCAGCCGCTCCTGTCGCAATGAGCGCAGCCTTCAGGAGAAGCTGCAGGCCCTGATGGCTGAGGGCCTCCTTCCTGCTGTGAAGGTCTTCCTGGACTGGCTGCGAACCAACCCTGACCTCATCATTGTGTGTGCGCAGGTGTTTATCACACGTCCTAATCTTCAGGTCCTAAAAGGTTGGAATGGTGATGAGATAGGATGGAGCATAGGCAGCTATGTGGTGATCTGCCAAGAACCTGATGGGCCTGGCAGCAGCAGGCATGATCTTTTCCCTCAAAGAGTCTACGGCCAGGGGACAGAAGAAGCTGCTCATTCTGCTTTATTTTCCCAAAGCTGACTTAATAACTGACATTCTGGGTAGTACTGGGGACCAGACTCAGTAAACATAAGAATACAGAGGGAAGAGAGACAGCAAAGCAGAGGGAGCAGCAGCGATGGGGACTTGAAACAAACTTGAGGATTTCCAGTAAAGACTGAGGCTTAGGAGATCAGCTCTTAAGAGCAGTGTTGTCAGGCTTGCTGCCTGCCATAGGGGCTGGGTGGGGCCTGTACCACCTTGGGATCAGAGATTAAGTCTTGAGCTTCTTGTTGCAGGCTTGCAGTCAGTGTTACAATCTAGCTCTGTGAAAGGCCCTGTTCCCTTCCTGTGAGTTTCCATTAGATAGGAGAAGCCAGGCCCTGGCTCTCACTTTCACAGTCCAGAAAGCCACCCTAGGGGCCATACTGTCTTTTCTGACCAGGTCCCATTTTCCCAGTCATCCATGAACAACTCCTGTTGTTAATCTGCCTATCAAGTCCCTGTTGGCCTCATAACACAAGGCCTCAGGTATGATACTTGCCCTCTTGCTGTTCTGTGTTGTCTGTGGCTGGAGGACTCCTCCTTTTTCTCCCCAGAGCTCTCAAAGTTTGTGGAACCGCCTGTCTGTGTTGCTGAATCTGTTGCCAGCATCTGGTGAGCTCCAGGATTCTGGTGAGTGGGCCCCTAAGACCATTCTTCCCTCTCACTGGTCCCATCAAACATGGTGGGGCCTGGTCCTGTAACTTAGCTTTTGGGATAAGGAGCACCTCCCTATCACATAGCAGTCAGCGTATGACCCAGGCCTCTCCAGTTTCCACACCACTGTTCTAGTGAGCTGGTGGTCTCCTGTATGAGGAGGTGTGCTCCCTGGGGAAGGAATGGAATGGGTAAGAACATAGAGGATTCTGGGAGCCAGGGTTGTCTCAGTCATCTCTGTCCTGCTCGCAGGCATTGAGGATTGACATCCAGAGTTATCAATTCATCCCTTTTACCAGCTTCTAAGTAGAAAGCTCCTGCTGTCCTGCCTCCTGAGACTAACCAGCCATTCTTCTAGAGCCCTTCTCTTCTTTATTTCAGGGGTCTTCCTGGGCTAACTGTCCTTGTTCTCCCTCCCTACTTTTTCCTCCAGTTTTCCAGCTTTGGTGTCTGTCCTTCCCCTTCCAGCCATCTGTCCTAGGGCTTTGTCCTGTCTCAGCCTGGTAATTATTATAGGAGGTTTGTATCTCCTGTGTGGTCATTCCCCAGGGCACTGCTCTGATATTCTCCTTCTGCCTAGGACTGGCTCTGTGTTCTGAAGTCCAAGGTCTCCTTGAAGGCTGCGAGCTGCCTGACCTCCCTGCTAGCCTGCTACTCCCAGAGGACATGGCACTGCGTAACCTACCTCCTCTGCGGGCTGCTCATAGACGCTTTAACTTCGATGCAGATCGGCCCCTGCTCAGTGCTTTAGAGGAGGTAAGGGATGTGCTTCATGCCACAAGGGCCAGGCTGTCATCACACAGGGCAGCAAGGCAGGGATTATCAAGGCTACAGGCTTATATTGACACCTGTCTCCTTTTTCGTTCTCCTCCTCCTACTGAGGGCAGAGCAAGTTAATCAGGACTTAGAATCTTCAGCCTCTCTTGGCCAGCCCAGAATTGAGCACCAGTCTGACTAGCAGAGCCAGAAAGCATGTACTTTGGTCAGCAGCTTTTTCCCTTGAGTCTCTCACCACATAGGACATCTGGGGGCAGCAAGGAAAGTCCAGCCAAGCAAGCAGGATACTGAGTTTTTTTGGCCCTCCTCCTGGCTGTTTTTTTCTCCACAGCCAGAGAAGCCTGGCTGTACTTGGTTTTATATTTTAGGGTTCTGGGTCATATTCATATCTGGCAGGGAGGAGGCAGAGTTTTATTGACCAAAAAAATTGACAAGTGTGAGCCTAGTGAGTTTTTATTGTTTACATTTGAGAAGCTAGGGGCCTGAGGAGAGATGGCATTAGAACCTAAGTCTCCTCATTCCTGGACCAGTGCCTTTTCTGTCTTTGTGTCTTCTTTTTGCAGTACTGGGTATCAGATCTGTAGCCCCATACATGCTGGGCAAGTGCAGTACCACTGAGCTACACTCAGCACTTGTAGGAGTCTCTGGGCCCTGCTAGACTCTTCCTTTTCTGCAGTTAGTGGTTAGCGGTCTGCATCGTGGTGCCTTTCCAAGGAGCCCTTCTGCTGGGAGGTTAGCAGGGTGGCAGGAGAGAGAGAACAAAGGCTGTTGAAGGGGATGCCGAGAGGGCCTGCTCAGATCGGCTGGGTCTCTCCCTTCTCCCACAGTCGGTGGTGCGCATCTGCTATATCCGCAGTTTCGGGCACTTTGTTGCTCGCTTACAAGGCAGCATCCTTCAGTTCAATCCAGAGGTCGGCATCTTCGTCAGCATTGCTCAGTCTGAGCAGGAGAGCCTGCTGCAGCAGGCCCAGGCCCAGTTTCGTATGGTAAGTCAGCCTTCCCTTCCCTGGAAATTCTTTCCATTGGGCTTCCTGAAGAACCAGAGTAAGGGGCTCAACTGCACTGGTGATTCTCATTTGAAGAAGTAGGAATTAACCCCATGAGGAAAGCAACAATACCAACCAACCAGAGCTCCCCAGGGTCTAAACCACCAGCCTGGGAGCACATAGGGAGGGACCCATGACTCCAGCTGTATATGTAGGGGAGGATGGCCTTGTCAGGCATAGGTGGGAGAGGAGATTCTTGGTCCCATAAAAAACGAACACAGAGTCGGGGGGGGGGGGGGGGGGGGGGGGGGGGGGGGGGGGGGGGGGGGGGGGGGGGGAGAGAAGCAGGAGGAGGGGGGATGGGATAGGTTTCTGGGTGGTGGAAGGAAGTGGGATAAGGGGATAAAATCTGAAATGTAAATATAGTACCCAATAAATAAAAATAAAAGAAATAAAAGATGTCAATATTCATGGAAAAAAAAAAAAAAACTAGGAAGCCAGTTTGGAGGCCCAGCAAGGCCTAAGAAGTGTGGTTCCTGACCTCTCCTCAGTAAGTCTTGAGGCCATCTTTGTCATCACTGAGTCTGTGAAATAGACAAGTCACTGAACCTTGCTTAGCTAGTTTCCTATCATGTACAAGTGCAGGAATCCATAGAATCCGCTCTGGGTAGGGAGAAGATGGGGTGATGGTGCCTGTCAGGACCTTGCACATTGTCCTGGGGAGGGATGATGAGCTGGTGTCCCATGCTTTTCTTTCACCAGAGGTTAAGACTGGGGAATGGAAGAGAATGTGGGGCTTACACATGGAGGACATGGTCTTTCTGACATGGTCTCCTCCAAAGAGCAGGCAGGCAGTGTCCTGTGCTGCTCAGCACAAGTGCTGAAAATTTACTCTGTCATGCTGGTCAGTTTTGACACTGGGCTTAGGTAGTAAATGTGGCAACCTATTCACTTGTCCACCTACTCTCGTGTGCAACCCTGGCAGTGCTGTCCTTCCGTCAGCACTAGTTCCTTTGTAGTGTTGGTGTCTGGCATGGGAATTATGTCCCTCCTGTGTCAGCCAGCCTCAGGGCATCCCAAGCCATTAGCAGCTTCGGATCTCTGAGTCCCCTTGCTGTGGACAGTGACAGCACGTCAAGGAGATGTGTTCCCAGAAGCTCCCTTCCTCGCCTTAGGAAGAAGCACATTGTGTTACAAACAAAGCTTTTGTGTTAAGACTTTGATTGATGTCCTGCACAGGAAGACAGGAGGATGGAGCTACGGAAATAGTGATGGGAAGCTACACAGCTGCAAAGAAAACTTGTAGGATTGTTGCAGGCATTTTGTCTAACAGCTCCCAAAGAGGTAGGGGCAGGACAGTCAGCAGTACCCTCTCATGTGGAGCTGGATGCTCAGGCCATACCACTGCTTGCTCTAGGTTACAGACTTATCCAAGGAGCTCATCCCCACTGCCGTCTCCCGCCATGCACTAGGCACTCTGTGCTGAGTCTGTTTTGCAAGTGCCCTGTCTCTTCACCCGCAGCCTCCCTGTGTCATGGGTGCCTGTGTCCTCACTTTATGTCTGAGAGAATAACGGAAAGGTCCAAGGCTCTGTGTCATGGGGAAAATCATAGTTCTTTGATTTGTCTCAGTTTTAGTCTCTTTTTAACCATGTTAGGATTGCAGTCATCTCCCTATGACAGGTACCACCATGCCTGGTACAAACCTGACCACTCATCCTGACTGTTGCATGCTGTTTGGGAGGCTTAATTTCTGTGTAGTCTGTGCTCACCAGGAGCTGTTGCCTCACTGCTAACCGTCTGCTGGGCTTAGGAAGTCTCTTGCAGGTCCTTCTGGAAAAAGTTTTTTCCATGAGGCCAGCAGACCCACACCTGTCTGAGCTGCTGGCTAGTGATGGCCTCGCCTTCAGTTGATATGGCTCCCCTTCGTGCTCTCAGGTGGATTTCACACACTTGCGCTGATTCTTAAGGGGAGTTACACGGGGGCCTTAATTCCCTTTCTGGATCTTGAAATTTCACAGTGACAATTTAGCATAAAAAGTCAGGTTCATAGACTCCATTTCTGCAGAAGACGAGAGGACTTGTCTACTTTGCACCCTCCATTTCTGTCTCCTGGCTACCCTGTAAGGGTGTGACCTCCATCAACTCTGCCATCTTGTTCTTTCCTCCTCCACAAGTGTTCCTCACAGGGACATGGTTGGCTTTTGAGGCAGGGTAGTTCTTAACTGTGCAGGAGTCTGCAGAGTAGGAATGGGTCTTGCTTAACCCTGGGATTATTATCAAACCAAGCAACTGGGACTGTAGAGTTGTCTGGTTTGGTCTCGTTAAAATGTCTGAACAACTACTTGGCTCACCTGAGAGCCTTCAGTGGTGCCAGTTACCTTACAGGACAGAGTGTGCGAAGGGCTTAGAACTTCATTTTGAAACTGAAAGCATGCCAGATAAGGTGATGATGAGTGTTGGATGGTTGGGAAAACTGTTGTGGCTAGGCTTAGAGAGCAGGGATGAGTCAGAGAGAGGCGTGGGGTAGAGCATCCTGAGACGGTTGTTCTTGAGCTGAGCCTTACTTCTGAGGGAAGGGAAGGAGTTGGTGTGCTGGTCAGAGGGTTCACGTGACGAGACTGGCTTGCCGAGAACTTGTATGCTCAGAGAGGGGCGACAAAACCACTCTGAGCATTCTGACTTTGGCAGTTGGTGGTTCACTTACCAAGTGAGGGAAGGCTGGGAGAAGGAAGGAGTGGCTGGGGCTACTGGTCAGGCAGGTGCACATGTGTACAGGGTGGGCAGGTCTGTACATGAAAACCCTGGCAGGCCAGGAGCAGGCCAGGAGCAGGTCAGGAGCAGGCAGTTCAGGAGCAGGCAGTTCAGGAGCAGGCAGGTCAGGAGCAGGTCAGCATGCATGTGCTTCATATCTCCTAAGGGGGACTGGCTAGGAGGAACAGGAACAGGTCAGGGCCTCCATCACAACAGGGAGTGTCTCACATGTTAAAAATGTTCAGCTGTCTCCTGTACCAGGAACGACCTACCATGGGTCGGACACAGCGGTTGTAGAGTGAATTGGAAAAGATTCATTTTCCATGCCTCCCTTCCCTCCTGTAGGGGTGTTAAGGGACTTCACACGAACTAATCCTCTGAGTCCAGAGGAGGGACCATAGCCCTGCTTCTCATAACTGTGGTTTCCTTGTAGGCAGAGGAGGAGGCTCGGAGGAACAGGCTCATGAGAGACATGGCTCAGCTACGATTACAGGTAGGCAGTGTGTACATCCTTCTGTCCTTGGTCTGGCTTTTGCTTAAGCCAGTTCTCAGATACTGCCTGCTATGACTCTGGTCCACTCCTCAGAGCTCTTCCCTGACCTCCAGGCTGTTGTCCCTGGTGCTCAGCCTCCTGCTCACCTTGTCTCTTTACCCCAAGCTTTGCACTTTCCCCAAGGTACTGTTGAAAAGATTCCTGTCTGCATAGCAATAGGAGGAGCTCTGTAAGAGCCCCTTGGTCCTGACTGCCCAGAGTCTCCTCAGCGCAGACCACTGGGCTCTATGCACTTCAACCACTCAGCCTTTTCTTACCAGCTCGAGGTCTCCCAGCTGGAAGGGAGCCTACAGCAGCCCAAAGCCCAGTCAGCCATGTCTCCCTACCTCATCCCTGACACCCAGGCCCTCTGCTACCACCTCCCTCTCATTCGCCAGCTTGCCGCCAGTGGCCGCTTCATCATCATCATTCCACGGACAGGTAAGCTTACAGGGAGGTTGGGTACAGAGAGTGCGTATAGAAACCAAATATAGGATTGAGAGACTCCTATCTGACTGATGTCCAGTATGTATGTGGTCTTGTTCAAGTCCTACCTACCACTTGTGGACTGCAGCCTCAGCGTAGGCATATGTGTAAACACTACTGCAGAGGACATGGGAACTAGATAAGAAATGCAAATGGAAGTTCTGGGAAGTTGCTAAGCACATTGTGGTTGGTCACGCCTTCAAAGAGCTTCTGGAACCTTGTGAGCATGACAATCCTGCACACATCTCCTGCATCGTGTAATTTCCTGCAGAGTGGTCTGCAGTCTGAGCTTACTGTCTTGTCCTTACCTTCTCCCGCTCACTCTGCCCACCAGTGATTGATGGCCTGGATTTGCTAAAGAAAGAACAGCCAGGGGCCAGGGATGGGATCCGGTACCTGGAAGCAGAGTTTAAGAAGGGAAACAGGTGAGAGTTGAAGTGTGTCTGGGACCTTGTGCAACCTGCATCCATTATCTGTGCTCAGGAGCTCTGCCCCTTGCGAGGGAGAACCATGCCTCATCCCTTGCTCACGTGATCCACACACCACTTTGGGAGGTCCCAGCTGCTTGAGACAAGGAGAGCAGAATGACTGAGAGCCCTAGGGAATCTGGGCTGTGTTTCTGAGGCAGACTCTGGATAGTACCTGCTGGGAGAATGTCACAGTTGGGGCCCAGCTCCTGGCCTGGGCTCCTTTGAAGGAGCTGTCATACTTCAGGTGGAGACCAAGGATCAGGCTTCCTAAGGAGGCTGCTAAAGCTACCCAGGGAAAAGCAGGAACTCAGCCTAGGCCCCATCCTTCTTAGCCTTGGGACTGAGGGAGCAAGAGAGGAGAGAGCTTTCCTCCACCCTGCCTCTGCCCCGCCTGGCCAGGAAGCTTCACAAGGCCTGCTTGTTGGGAGGTCACCTCCAGGAGCTTCTGTTTGAAAGCATCTGCTGCTGCTCCTTTCTGGCTTCTCCCCTGGGAACAATCAGAAACTTGATGTTATCAGTAGAGAAAGCCAACCTAGTGTCCAGGAAGCCTCTTGAAAATGGCTCCACACAGCCTGATGGGAGGGACACAGCTGCCCTGTCTCCCTGAGCTGACATGCTCTGCCCAGCTACAATGGCCTGCTTTGTGTGAGACACCCTCCCCATCCCCTGTCCTACCTTTGTGATCTTCTTTGCAGATACATTCGATGCCAGAAGGAGGTGGGAAAAAGCTTTGAGCGGCATAAACTGAAGAGGCAGGATACAGATGCCTGGTAAAGTGTCAGCCTCCCCTCAGCACCTGTTAGGAGCTGACTTGCTGGCCCTTCTGGGAACTCCCATACCCTTGGAGTGGGATAGGTCAGCGTAGCCTACCAGGGCCCTCTCATGATTCTAAAGTTGCTTTATCCCAGAACCCTTCCCTCCCTTGAGCAGAGATGCCTAGGCTCAGCATCCTTGTCTAACCCCCAGCACAGCACGTACACCAAGGCCAGCTTCTATGACCCCTGCCACCAGCTGTGTTTCCTCTTCCCTCCTAGCACTCTTCAGTCAAATTATAGAAACGCCTGACCTTGTTCCCTTTACCCCACATTCCCAGGACTCTCTATAAGATCCTGGACAGCTGCAGACAGCTAACTCTGGCCCAGGGGGCAGGGGAGGAAGACCCAAGTGGCATGGTGACCATTATCACAGGCCTTCATTTGGACAACCCCAGTGCACTTTCTGGGCCTATGCAGGTGAGTCACGAGTGAGGTAGAGAACGGGTGGACATCTTCAGACCCTCCAGGCAAGCTGTCCTTTTTCTGCCATTACCCTTCCCCCAGCCAGAGAGAGGTTAGTCTCTCCCTCATATTTCTTCCTCTGTCATTGTACAGGCTGCCCTGCAAGCTGCTGCCCATGCCAGTGTGGACGTCAAGAATGTTCTAGACTTTTACAGGCAGTGGAAGGAGATTGGTTGAGACTGACCCCTAGGCCCTGCCGTGGGGCTGACTCCAGATTTCTCCTGTTCTCCCTGGCGACAAGGATACCACCTGTAGTCACCCCACCACATGCAGACTCAAGCAGGCAAACAGAAAGGAAGGCCAGCTGCACTGAGGCTGCAGGGAGGGCCCAGGAGCCAGTGGGGAGGATGGGGGCCCCTGTTGCCAAGGCGAAATCAGGAAAGTGAGGGAAGTTCTTGGAGTAGGAGTGGCTGTGGACCCCAGCCAGCCTTCCACCTTAACCCCTGCAGTCCCAAGGGGCAGGGGCAGGGGCAGGACCAGGCATGGCTGTCTGCATTTCATTGGAGCAGTTCTTGGACTTCTGAGAGGAAAGGACGACACAAGGGCCCTGTCCTCACCCAAGATACAGGGTGGGTGGGGCTGGGAGTTTGGACCCTCTAGCTCTCAGGAAAGAGTTGGGAGACACTTGAGTGTCTGCATGGTTCTCTGCAGACCCCACCCATCCTCAAGGAACCCCTTCATCCCTTGTCTCCCATGGGGAACAGGGCAGCTCTGAGGGAAGCAGGGCCTGCACACTCGGAGGCCTCACTTCCCCTCTGCTGCTGCCCAGCTTCCAGGCCCACTTAGGATGTGGGCTGCCTGGCTGTGCGCCAGCAGTCATCCCTTCCCCACCAGCTCAGTCGTTGTGCTTTGTACTCTTGGCTGCTGTGCTGGGATAAGGGGTGCCAATGAGGGAACGAAGGCCAAGGCCACCACTCTCGCCATCCAGGAGGGCTGGAAGAAGGGTGGCAGAGGCAAGATCCCTGGAAGCTGCTTACTCAGGGCCCTCCTCCATCCTGGACTACCCTCCTTTTGCCCATCCCCATCCCCAGGACTAGAGCCCTGGAAGGCTGAGCACAGGCTGGCTTTGTAGTGTCAAATGACACAGGAGCAGAGATCATGAATAGCTTGGGGGCAGAATAGCACCCTGAGAGCAGAGCTGTAGGGGAGGCTCTGGCCAGGGTGACCCCAGTTCCACCTCTCAGGCTGAAAGCAGAGCATAGCTGGGGCTGGGTTCTTTTCTGCTCCCCCTCCTTGCCCCAACTGGCCTAGCTGCTTTGCCTGTGCTTAGAGGAGCTGGCTTCCTGCCTTCCACTAAGAAAAGGTCTGGGAAAACAGGGAACAGTTGGGGTTACCATATTTCCAATTCTGGCAGACTTAAGACTCAAGCATCACTTAATAAAGACCCCCTCCCCTTTCCAAGTCCACTCTGCCTACTGTGTTCTTTGTACGGGAGCTTTGCTGGGGATGGATTTGATGTGCTAGGCAAGTGCTACACTGTTTGAGAAATAATACACCTTCTTAGTGAAAAATCACTCTTCATACTTAGAAAAGAGAGAGCCAACTGAAGCTAAGGCCCAAGTAAGAGTCAACCTCGATGAGATCTCTTAGTGGCTAAAGATGACTTGTTGCTCTTGCAGAGGACAGATTTCAATTCCCAGCACCTACATGGTGGCTCAGTCATCCGTAGTTTCATTTCTAGGGAATTGGGTGCCATCTCCCACTTCTGACTTCCATTCGCACCAGACATACACATGGTACGGATTTATCCAGGCAAAGAACAAAACAGAAGATTTTACTAACACTCATATATGCCACAAACATTGTCCTTGAGTTCCTTTCAGGTCCGGTCCCCAGGTTACAAACAGAAACAGGCTGTAAGTGTGACCATTTGGGCAGACATGAGAGTACACAGCAAAGGGGATACATACATACATACATACATACATACATACATACATACATACATACATACATATATATATATTTTGTTGTTTTTTTGTTTGTTTGTTTTTGTTTTGTTTTTTTTGTTTTTCGAGACAGGGTTTCTCCGTGTAGCCCTGGCTGTCCTGGAACTCACTCTGTAGACCAGGCTGGCCTCAAACTCAGAAATCCGCCTGCATCTGCCTCCCAAGTGCTGGGATTAAAGGTGTGCGCCACCACCGCCCAGCTAAAAGGGGTACATATTGTCAGAATTGCTCCCAAGTTTTTGGGTTGGTTTTGTTGTTTTGTCTGGGTTTGTTTGTTTGGGGTTTGTTTTTGTTTTTTCCAGACAGTTTCTTTGTAATTATCCTGGAATTCATTCTGTAGACCAAGCTGGCGTCAAACTAAGATTTTCCTGTATCTGTCTGAGTATTGAGATGAAAGGCATGTGCCCCTATGCCCTGCCAGTGATAGGTTTTTTTGTTTAATAGTTATTCCCAGGGTCTTGCCTACCTAAAAGAATTATGTTTTTGCTGATAAGAGTACAGGGGACTTAATGGTAGACCTAGACCTAAATGATGCTTATGACCCTACATTGTCCCCTCTGAGATGCCTGTAAGAAATTTGCCTTAAGTTGGCTATAAGTCACTGTCTCCTGTGTGGTGAGAGTCAGAGCCTTGTCCGTTAGTAAACATTTACATCCTCGCATCCACTCACCTCAAACAGGCCTGGCTAGAACCCTGTGTGCCTTTGGGGTGTTTGCAAGCGGTGCTGCCTTAGCTCAATCCCACTCCTGTGTGTATTAGTCCTTTATAATTGGTTCTATCACTTGAGCTCTACAGCACCACTGAACTCTCAGCATCTGAGTCACAGGAAATCTAAGTAGGCTTCCAAACTGCCACAGAGCCAGCCCAGCCTGGGACTTCGGTGGTTTCTTCCATCTCTCCAAAGTTGACACCACAGGAAGCACCATACCTGTTTTGGAAAAGTGTTTGATGAATCTACTGCCTGAGGCTGGTTTGGTGTTACCAGCCGGGTGGTGTCCTCCAGAAGGAGTAAGGAGTGAGGCTTGAAGTCTTTCGACTCTTTATTCCTACCCTCCTGGATTGGCAACTCAGATTGTGGCAGGGTAAACCAGACTGGTACATCCTTCCCAGGTGGGCCAAGGTTTACCATGGGCAAAACAGGAATTGCTTTTGAGATGCAGCTGCAATTGGTTCTGGAGATTCTGGGAGACTCAGGCCAGTGTCCTGGTCAAAGGAGATTAGATCCCAGCTTGGGCTCCTAGCCTGATGTAGACAGCACAGTGAAGTGGGTCCAGACACACCCTGAAGGGCCGACTGTGTGAAGGAGGCCAAGTGAGCTGCCTGCTAATGGGGCTAGGCCACCCCGTGCTGCCCCATGACTGGCAGACAAGGCTAAGATTGTTCCCCAGCTTTGCTCTGTCTCTTCGTTCTGCCAGGCCTGCCCCACATCCTCAGCCACTTTTCCCCCTGTCAATCTGAGTGGCAGAAACCAGACTCTGCCTGTGAAGTCCAGTCAGTTTGGCTGGGATCGTGGTCAATCTCTTGGGTAATGCAGCTCACTTCTGGGGAAATGAGGTGAAGCACCTGTCTAGCCTCGCATTCCTTACTGCAACAGAGATCTCGAGACCCTATTGCTGAGGACAAAGGGACCTCTCCCCAGTTCATCTCAGCCTTTCCCGGGGCAGCTGGACAGCAATCAGCACAGGCGTCTCTCCTACACCTCATCTTCACTTGGGATGAAGGGTCAGGGGACCAGGTTTGTGTTGTTAAACTGGGCAAGATCCTCAACACCAATCTCAGAGGACAAACTGATTGTGAAGCCCCCTAGATCCCAGAAAGACTCCAGAATGGGCGGGGCTAGAGACAGGAAGAGAGGGTGGGGTTGCTGGGAAGTTTTAGTCTGAGACAGGAGAAAGGGTCCTATCGGTCCAGGTCAGTGGCTCCGCCCACTTCATTCGCCCCGCCCCTCCGCTGGTGCCAAGGAATGTGCTGGGCGAGGCGGCTAAGAGACGGGCGGGGCAGGCGGAGCCGAAGCCACCAGGACGCGGCAAACAGGTCTGGGCTGAGGGGCACGGGACCCAGGAGGGGCAGGGACTCATAGTACTCCCAAGGGGACAAGTGGTATTCTTCGAGAAGAGGACGACACCCCTTAATTCCTTCTTAAGCAATTTTCTCGAGGGCATCAATTTTGTGTGTGGAGGTCTCGGTCCTCTATGTGGGGCCTCCTGGAGTCAGGATTCTGGCCGAGGCGCAAGTGGAGTTACTAACAGGAGGCAGCCTCGCTGCTGGGGAGCCCTTCACTGCAGACCTGCAGAGACTGAGGACTTCTGAAGCAGGACTGGATGCCCCAGACTAGGGCAGGAGGGGAAAGGGGTCACCCGTGTGGCTGACTCTAGTCTGAATCTGGTCAAAGGAAACTGGATGGGTGCCAATCCCTGACCTTCTGTCTCCAGGTCAACGTGGAGGTACCGGGCCACCATGCTCAGTCTCAAGCTGCCTCAACTCCTTCGAGTCCATCAGGTCCCCCGGGTGAGGGGCCCCAACCCATCAACCTTGCCCCTCCTCAGAGGACTCACTGGGGCAGAGATTTTTCTCATATTAGCTATTAGGGAAGTTCCTCCTGCAAGCTAACTTTCTTACCTTTTCCATTTCCATTTCCATTTCATTATAGAACCTGGGACCTCTACCCACATTTCTAAACGACCCTCCACCCAGAATCCCCTTCTACAGAATACCCTGTGCAGTGTGTGTGTGTGTGTGTGTGTGTGTGTGTGTGTGTGTGTGTGTGTTCCCCCATCCTATCTGATCCCAGTATTCTGGTTCTCTTATTTGCCCTGTGGGTTTGGAAGGCTGGTAAGAAAGAGGTTGGGGTGTGCGTGGCTTGGGGCCACTGTGATCTCTTGTGCATCTTCTATCATGTTTCCAGTCGCTTATTTTGTTTTTTTGTTTTTCGAGACAGGGTTTCTCTGTGTAGCCCTGGCTGTCCTGGAACTTGCTGTATAGACCAGGTTGGCCTCGAACTCACAGAGACCCACCTGCCTTTGCCTCTGGAGTGCTGGGATTAAAGGCGTGTACCACTACGCCCGGCTACCAGGCACTTTTTATGGAGGGGAAAGGCCTGCATGTGACGACTCATCTGCTCCCCACCTCCACCCCCAGGTGTTTTGGGAAGAAGGCATCATGTCTGGCTACCGATGCCCCACAAGCTCTGCCTTAGACTGTGTCCTCAGCTCCTTTCAGATGACTAATGAAACGGTCAACATCTGGACTCACTTCCTGCCGACCTGGTGAGCAAAGGCTCGGCCTTAGGTTCAGACTGGTGCCAGGTGGGCAGGTGCACTGGGGCCCCAGCGCCTGAGCAGGTGCCTGGCGCAGGTACTTCCTGTGGCGCCTCCTGGCGTTGGACAGCCCGGGCTTCCGCGCGGAGCCGTACCACCTTCCGCTGCTGGTCTTCCTACTGCCCGCCTGCCTCTATCCCTTCGCATCCTGCTGCGCGCACACCTTTAGCTCCATGTCGCCCCGTGCTCGTCACATCTGCTACTTCCTGGACTACGGGGCGCTCAGCCTCTACAGCCTGGGTGAGCTGAGGGTAGTGGGTAGGAGTGGGGTGCAGAGGGTGAGCCCTTAAGTCTCAGCTTGCACCTTGCCACAGGCTGCGCCTTCCCTTATGCCGCCTACTCCATGCCGGCCTCCTGGCTGCACAGCCGCCTACACCAGCTCTTCGTGCCCGCTGCTGCGCTCAACTCCTTCCTGTGCACCGGCCTCTCCTGCTACTCGCGGTGGGTTCTGGGCATCCTCAGTATCGGAAAGGGTAGGCAGGGCTCACCCCACTATTATTGAGCCACCTCAGTACTCTATCCTATCCAGTACGAGGCCTTACTTTTGGCCAGTATGCTATCCTTTATGGCCAACTTATTCTATGTCTTTATGGCCGCTTAACAGATGTGACATTTACAATGGGCAGGGATCCTGCGTCCTGAGGGCCTTCTCATATTTTTTTATAATATGTAAACATATATTTATTGTGTATGTACCATACCTGAAGAGCTCTCCCACCAGACTATTCTTATTCCTTCCTTTTCTTTTCTTTTTTTTTTTTTTTTTTTTTTTTTTGAGTTTCTCTGTGTAGCCCAGGAACACAGTAGACCAGGCTGGCCTCAAACTCAAGAGATCCGCCGCCTACCTCTGCCTCCCAAGTGCACAGACACACACACACACCACCATCTGGCTGAGACAGGGTCTTGTACCTGATCTTCCTGCCTCTACCTCCCAATGCTGGGGTCACAGGCATGCCTCAACACACCTGCCTTCTGAGTGTAGCCACTGAGGTCCTTCACCCCTTTTGGCCCCAGGTACATCTCTTCTTGACCTATACTCACCCAGGAGTGGAGACCCACGTGCTTTTCTTGCCTCTCAGGTTCCCAGAGCTAGAAAAGCCAGGCTTCAGCAAGGCTCTCCGCACAGCCGCCTTTGCCTACCCCTTCTTGTTTGACAACCTCCCCCTGTTCTACAGGGTAAGGGCACCGGGGCTCTCCTCAGACCCTGCTCTACCTACTACCTTGACCTCACAGTGGCCCTCCGTCTCTAACCTCAGCTCTCTCCCTACCCTCCAGGCGGGGCCCCTGGTGCCCACTCCCTCAGCATCCCTTCCCCTAACAGATCCTAGATGTACCCGGATTTCTTCTCCCAAGGCCACTCCCGGCAGCTCTCCTTTCTTTTACCAGCTGCAGCTGTGTTGGGGCAGGACCCACAGCTGTGGGCGGGATGCACTGAACGCCAGTCATGGCTACCACCTCCTCTGCGCTTTGCTCACCGGCTTCCTTTTTGCAGCCCGTCTACCGGAGCGCCTGGCACCTGGGCGCTTCGACTATATTGGTGAGCACTGGCCTGGGACATTGCAGAGTGATCTGGGAACATGGGGTGAGCTAGGCACATGGGGTATCCTAGCTAGCCAGGGCATGCATGATAAAGCCAAAGGGATACACACACACACACACACACACACACACACACACACACACACACCACATCCCAACCCCTCCCCAGGCTCAGCAATGACAGAATTTAGGGCTTTATGCAGCTCAGGTCAGTTATTTTCCCAGAACCTCTAGGAGGGGGGTCAGGTTTTCTCCTTCTCAGGCCCAAGGGACAGGTGACTGCCCTGGATCACAAGTAACTCTGTCCAAAGGTGGGATGGGTCTTTACCTAACCAGTCTGTCTGCATTCAGGACACAGCCACCAGCTGTTCCACATCTGTGCAGTGCTGGGCACCCACTTCCAGCTGGAAGCAGTGCTAGCTGATATGGGATCCCGCAGAGCCTGGCTGGCCGAGCAGGAACCCACCCTGGGCCTGGAGGCCACCGTGGCCACCTTGAGCCTAGCAATGATTGGAAACCTGCTCATCATCTCGGCTTTCACAGCCTTCTTGCTGCGGATCCCTGGAACCTGCCCCCTGCTGCAGGCTAGCCCACTTGAAGAGGGACTCCAAGCTAAACAACAGTGAGACCTGCTGGCATGGAGGGAGGCAGAGGCCAGGCCTTATTGCTATGGAGGAGCCCTGACATGGGTCTGAGAAGGTGGCGACTGTTCTGACCCTGAAAGGGGTGACTGAAGAGAAGAAGCTTTCTAGGGACTGGTGGAAGGACAGATGACCCAGAGGCAAGTGGTGAAGGCCTGTGAGGGGACACAGGTACCAGGCAGGAGCAGAGTGGGGGATGTAAGGCCTCTCACCGGGCCTCCGCCCTGCTCCCCTGGAACCTGCTCATCTCAGATCACCCTGAGAGCTAGCTCCATCGGAGCCACATACCCAGCCTGCCCCAGGGTCAGTCTGTGCCACAGGTCAGCAACTCTTTGTCTACACACGAGAGGGCTGTCCCACTCACTACTGTGACCAGGCCTTTGCTCATTTGTATGTTTGGATGTGTCCCCAGTGAGCTAATGGTTATGGTGGGGATGGCTGTGGGGAGGCCGACTGCGGGACTGTAGGAAGCCACCTCTGGCGCTATCCTTCACAAAGCAGTATAATAAAGAAGCAGATGAACTGGAGTGTAGCTCTCTGGGATTGAATGTGAAGCCTTCCCCGACCCCTACCACCACCACAATGGACAGACTCGAGCCCAATGGTTCCTCATCTGGACTTTATTTTGGAGCAGCTGTGCCATCCATTACTTGCAGGGCAGAGAGAGGGAACAGGGAGGGTCGAGTCCTGGAGAGAAGCCGAAGCTGAGGCTGCCATCTGGCTCTAGGGCAACACGTGCCCTAAACAGTGGTACCATAGGTGCGCCTGTAGGCCTCCTGCAAGCCCACCTGCTCCGCTAGCTCGTCACAGGCGGGGTTGAGCTCACACACCTCCCTGGTGGGCTCCAGAGGGTCTGGGGCAGGTGCTGGGCTTCTGAGAACACACAGTGGCATCAACCAACATGGGGTACACATACCCCACATACCCTCTTCCCACTGTACAAGAGGCTCCAGGGTCCTGGGCATGGGGATTGGCCTGCACTGTATAGCCCTCAGCAGTTCCTAGAGGTCACCCCAGCACAACTCCTCCCTACTAAGATGGAAGGCAAAGGGCCCTGGCCCAGCACCTCCTTCCCACTTACCCAGGCCCAAGGTAGCGCCGGGATCTGCCCACCACTTCACTGCCCTCCTGCCTGGACACGAAGGCTGTGGAGCAGAGGCACAGAATCAGGTAATTCTGGGTTTGGGAGGAAACATGAGGACACCCAGGCAGAAGGTTGGGGGATCTGGGAGTTAGGGGACAGGGTAAGGGGCAAGGCTTGGGCTCTGCCAGGCTCCTTGCCAGTACCTTTGTCAGAATCAGAGTCGCTGGGCTTTGCGTCTGTAAAGAACAGAGTGCATAGTTAGTTCTGTTCCCTCCCTGCTGTCTCCCTGGTGATCTGTCTCTTCCCCTTTGCTATTCCAAAGCAGATCCCGAGAACTTTGGGGGTGGGGGTGGGGTTACCCGAAGAAATGAACCAGGAGGACACACATACTTGCTAGGTCAGAGACACAGAATGTAGCCAGGGCCAGCAGAGTGAGCAGTGAAAGGGTCCTCATGGTAACTGCTGGGTCTGCACCGAGTTGCTGTGTGGGACTTGTCTGTTCTGCACCCTTCAACCTCCAGTACCATTTATATCCGCTGCCTGAGCCCCTGATGTAAGCAAGAGGGGCCAGGGATGCTGCCAGGACTAATTGAGGGTCATGTGCTCAGTAGGCCAAACCCAAAGGATGTTGTGGTTGGTGATTGTAGCTGCCAGGGCAGGGCCCTGGGAGCGCGGG
>JANHMN010000001.1:63640716-63655957 GCA_030674055.1 Rhabdomys pumilio | reverse complement strand
CACATGGCCCCAGACCTCGTCCCTGAGGGGTTGCTCCACCACCCCTACTGTGTGCTATCTCTCTCAGCCTCAGCTGGAGCACTGGCTGGCCCCAGAGATGAGCACCCTAGAGTATACCCTAGACATGGTGCAGAGATCTAAAATCGGTTTGGGACAAACTGGGCTCCAATTCTCATAGCCTGTGATTTTCAGTGTCTGCCATGAGAGCAGGAGCCAAACCCCAGGGAGGGATTGGTCAGTAATGTCCTCATTTGCCCAGTGCAGGGCAGCTCCTCTCATCCAGTGGGGACAAGGGTGGGGAAGTGTCCTGGTTAGTTTTATGTCAACTTGAAAGGAGAACGCCTCAATTGAGAAAATGCCTCCAAAAGAGCCGGTTGTAGGGCATTTCTTATTTAGTGGTTAATGGGGAGAGCCCAGCCTATTGTGAGTGGTGCCATCCCCGGGCCTTGGTCTTGGGTTCTGCAAGAGCAAGCCATGATGAGCAAGCCAGTAAGCAGCACCCTCCATGGCTTCAATATCAGCTTCTGCCTCAATCAGTTCCTGCTTGTGTTAGAGACACCCCACATTAAGCTCAAGATGTCTGGGACCCCCAGGGACAAGAAAAACCTGTCAGGGGTACTGTGTTTCAGAGCGGGAGGCAGAGGCCTCTTGTGGACCCCAGTATGAGTGCTAAGAGGCCCCAGGCCTGTTTATTTTGGCGCAAGCACCTCGAATGTCATTTCTGCAATTATTCTTAGTACTTAGCGTTCTCTTTATCTATTTACTGTTCTTTTTCTTTCCTCCTTCCTTGATTAAACCAGTGTTTGGTGACCTGGCAAGACCTAGTAGGAGCCCGCTTAGTGTCCAGGAACTAGATGCTCCCAATAAAAGTGAAGGCTGTTTATGAATTCAAGAGAAATGTACGTCACAGTCACTCGCTCTAGGTGGAAGTAGACGAAACCTAGAGCCGTGGGCAGAGATGAGGAAGTCTGCAGCTGTTCCCCCAGTCTTAATCTCAATTCTGTGTGATAAAAATAAGATATTTTTATCATTAAATTGAGGATGGAATAATATACAGATATTTCCCAGAAAGTCAGCAATGGGTTCCTTGGGTTCAGGGACGATGGGGGTGGGGGGGAGTCTCCTAGGAATTCTCCATACAGGGTAGGTGATGATGTTTTTGTAGACAGACAGATGGGGTCCAAAAATTATAAAGACTGCAGGGTCCGTAGTATGACCTTGTGTTTGCCATTTTTTTGTTTTGTTTTTTTTTTCTTTGTTTTTCGAGACAGGGTTTCTCTGTGTAGCCCTGGCTGTCCTGGAACTCACTCTGTAGACCAGGCTGGCCTCAAACTCAGAAATCCGCCTGCCTCTGCCTCCCAAGTGCTGGGATTAAAGGTGTGCGCCACCACTGCCCGGCATGTTTGCCCTTTTATGAAACTATCCTGTCTCACACGTGTGAAAGATGCTGACTTTATAACTGTGATATTGCTGCCCCTGACATCTCCAGAGACTGGTGGTCAGGAGATACAAAAAAAATTGCGCTTGCTGTAAAACTTTTATGTCTGAGATTGTATATTTCCCTTTTTTTTGTTCTAAATTTGTATTACTTTCTGTCACAAGAAAATGTTGGCACAGGAAAATAGAGAAGTATTTCCCTATCCCCCTATGAATTTTGTAATCCAATTTTCTTGTGTGATTTCAATAAAAGACTGGGGCTGAGTCAATAAGTGAGCATCCTGATTCCTGAGTTCAAGGGCTCACACGCCAAAAAAAACAGCCTGTCAGTATTGTATCTCAGTTGTGTGTTTCCTTATTTGCCTACCCTAGTCCTTGAAGACTCTGACGACCCTGACTCTTGTTGAGGCTGGATCCCGGCATAGGTGGTGCCCAAACGGGGCTCTTGGACCTTTGGGGTAAGTAGAAGGCATGATTCAACCTGGTAAGAACCCCACTCTGGGAATTCTGTGGACCCCACCCCCACCCCGGTCAAAGATTAAGGCTGGAAAGGAGTGGGTAATATTTCCTTTTCCCCTGACTCATAATGGGCCAAGTGAATCTTCTGAGAGAGCGATGTATAAAAAGATATTAAAGAGATTATTATTTAAAAAGGGTATTCATTTTGAGCAACAACATTTGAATGAATTCATGCAGTTTGTTAAAAAGAGTAGTCCTTGGCTTCCTGGGAAAGGTACATTAGCTGAGGACGCCTGGGAAAAGGTAGGGAAAGACATTAAATAATAGATTCTGGAACACCCAGAGGAGGAGGATAAGGCCCAAGAAAATGTGGTTAGCTATTAGTTTGTGGTCAAACAGGCTTTTAACTGTGCAGAGGTCACTGATTTACCAAACTCACCCTCGGGTTCCCTTGCTGGGAGTGTGGCAGGAGAGTGTACACCTTTAATTTCAAAACCTAAGAAACATCTCAGCCCTCTCCTGAAAAAAATTACGTGGTGGAATTAGTGATACTTCCTGACTCTTCTGAAAATGAGGATGATGAATGCCTAGATCCAGGGGGTGCCTGTGCTTCAGAGGAAGAGCAGCTAAATATCATAGTCCCGACTGGCCCCCTCAGCATGGAGACCAATGGCAGGCTCAGTCCCCGGGGGCCCCTCAAACAATAGGGACCTCCTGCCAACACAATCCCTTCTCCAGACAGGCGAACAATTGACACCTTGTTCTGTGCCACCCCAGGGAGTGCAGGATTGGACCTGAGGACTCCTGGCCTACATTAATACCTATGGGAGTCTATGGACCCTTGCCATCTGACTCTATGGGTCTTGTTTTGGGTCGGAGTTCTACATCTCTTCAGGGGATTCATGTGATTCTCGGGGTTATTGATGCTGATTATACTGGTGAAATTCAGGTTATGATAGCTCCCCATGGGGGCATGGCAGCCTGGCCTTCTATCCCCGAGTGTTACTCCTTTGGAATATCCTCTTTTTGTTATTGATTTACAAGATTGTTTTTTTACTATTCTTCTTCGTCCTGATGATAGGAAGCATTTTGCTTTCAGTTTGCCTTCAGTAAACTTACAAAGACCTTACAAAAGATATCATTGGAGGGTGTTGTCCCAGGGGAAGAAGAATAGTCCCACTTTGTATCAAAAATTTGTGGCCACGGCATTATAGCCAATTAGGAGAGGGTTTCCAGAAGTGATGTTATATCATTATATAGATGATATTCTTTTGGCTTATCCAGATTTGCAGATACTTGAGGCAGCTCTTTCTAGATTGACTGCCCGGCAGTGGTGGCGCACGCCTTTAATCCCAGCACTTGGGAGTCAGAGGCAGGAGGATTTCTGAGTTCGAGGCCAGCCTGGTCTACAGAGTGAGTTCCAGGACAGCCAGAACTACACAGAGAAACCCTGTCTCGAAAAACAAAAAACAAAACAAAACAAAAAAATAGATTGATTAAAGATCTGGCATATTATGGACTGAAAATAGCTCCTGACAAAATACAGAAAGACCCCCCTACAGACTTCTCAGATTTCTCGTGAAAAGATTGTTCTAGATACTTCTCATTTAAACACCTTAAATTATTTTCAAAAATCACTTGGTGAAATAAATTGGGTGAGGCCTTATTTGAAGTTGACCACAGAAGAATTGAAGCCTCTGTTTAATATCCTTAAAGGAGATAGTGCCCCAACATCTCCTAGACAGCTAACTCTTGAGGCCAAGCAAGCATTAGACTTGGTGAATAAAGCCTTGTCACAACTGATGATGAGGTTTGATTGACCAGCTCCCAGTTCGTTGTTTTAAAGACACAGTTATCACCTACTGGAGTTATTTGGACCCTGGGATGGGTACATATGCCACCTACTAATACAACAGTTCTGGCTGCTTATTTATGATTTGATAGCTAAGTTAATTGTCAAAGGCAGAAAAAGAATTAGAGAAATTTTAGGAGAAATTTTGATATTATAATATTACCTTATACTGCAAAGCAGGTGGATTGGTTACTTAATTTTTTTCGATTCCTTTGCTCTTTTATTTTTGCATTTTATGGGTCAAATTTTGTATAATTTGCTTGAGAATCCCTTGCTTCTACTTCTTTCAACCCAAAAGGTTATTTTTCCAAAAGAATGTCCCCTGAGGTAATGTTGTTACTGTATTGACTGATTGTTCTTCCACAAGTAGGGCTGTATTGGTACCTGAAGAGATTATTAAGATTTTTATATTAAACAAAGCCTCTGCTCAAAAAACTGAGTTATTTGCCATTTTTAAAGCTTTTGAATTTCCTCAAGCATGCAATATATATATACAGAGTCTCAATATGTTTTTAGACTTTTTCCTGTAATTGAGACTGCTGTTATTAATTTTGATAAAACTTCTATAACTGAGTTGTTACAGTGCAAACCTGGTTGCTGCAGCGCCAGGCTCCCCACTCCGTGAGCAGCTGCGGGCTCATACCTCTTCAGACAGCTCTTTGACCTCTGGAAAATCTTATGCAGATTATTTGACCTTACTAGATACTGTAAAGGCTGTCTCAGGCTTTACATCATCAGAATGGTAATGCTCTTAGGCAGCAGTTCTGACTAGAGAGGCTGCTGGGCAGATTAAGTCCTGCCCTGCCTGCCCAACTACTGTTCCTGTGGCACAACTGGGAGTAAATCCTAGAGGCCTTAGGCCTAACAATCTGTTTGCAGATGGATGTAACCCATGTTATTTCCTTCCTTTGGAAAATTATCTTTTGTTCATGTGTCTGGTTTTTATTTGCTTCTGCCAGAACAGAGGAAGCCTTTAAGGGTGTAGTCCAACGTCTCTGGTGCTTTTGCTTATATGGGCCTCCCTAAACGTATCAAGACAGATAATGGTCCCACTCATTTATCAAAAAAATTTTCTAATTTCTGTCAAAAGTTTAACATAGGATATACTACTGTTATTCCTTATAATCCCCAGGGTCAGGCTATTATTGAAAGGTCAAATCAGGTCCTTAAGCTACAAATTACTAAATTGCAACAAGGAGATTATAAATACCTATCTCCCCTGCCAGGTAATAGAAAGGCCTGTCCACGCAAGGACAGAGCACCTAGCCTAACCCTGTCTCCCATCTGAGAGCTACCATATCTCCGAGCCTGGGTTGGGGTGGGAGGTCAGAAGGTGTCCTGGTATTGTGACCTGACTTTTTGTTTTTTTGCAGATGGTCTCATGACACAGACCAGGGTACCCCCAAACTCAAGAGATCTGCCTGCCTTGACCTCCAGAGTGCTGGGAAATGTTCTATTACACCTACCCTTGAACCATCTCTGGTAACTCACCCACCATCCTGAATTCAAATGACACAGGCCATGTAGGCGAAGCACAGTACCCAGAGATATAAACCCTGGAGCTTCCTGAAGAGCAGCTAGATCAAGGGCCCAAGCTGTTTATGGAGACAGGGGCAGAAGAGAGCCCACTATGGTGTCTGTCCTTAAAGTCTCACAGACAGATCTAACCAAGCAGCTCCTGGTTAAGGTGAGGCTCTCAGGCGGGAGAGAGAAATGTCCGCCCCATCCTAGGAAGGACTGGCCCTCCCACTGGTGGGACTGTGGGGAAGAGTTGGGTGGGAGAGACAAGTTAAAGTCCTTGTGCTCGGCTACCCTGCAGGCCTCATCACTTTCCTGTGCCCCAGAGAGCAGCACAGGGCAGCACCAGCTCCAGTAACAGCTCACCCTGACCCAGGGAGCCCTGGGTCCTCCTGCCCTCTGCACGGGGTGATATCAGAACACTCCTCTTGGCTGCAGGCTTCCAGAGCCCTCAGATAGAGTTCAGGAGCCCAGAAGTGGTCTTGACCTCAGACGCCTGGCAAGGAAGCATCCTCACAGATTACAGTGTGGTAAAGGAAGTTTATTTACAGATGTGGGGAGAACATGGCAAGGGCCCTTGGGCTAGCCAGCAAGGCAGCAATCAGATGGGGAGAACATGGCAAGGGCCCTTGGGCTAGCCAGCAAGGCAGCAATCAGTTGGGGAGAACATGGCAAGGGACCATGAGCTGGTAAACAAGGCAGCAATCAGTGAAGACTGAAACAACCCAAATCCAGTCCAGGGAGGGCTGGGGAATCAGAAGGACATGGGGCAGTGCTGGCTGCAACTACAGGAGACAAAGACTGGTGTCTTGATGCCGAGGGTGGGAGTCCCAGTCTTGCAGGCAGATGATGGCAGGAATCTGAAGGTAGTGTGACCCCACTAGAACCTAAGCAGTGGAGGGGGGCTCCATTATCTCCTGGAGACTGGCTCCACAAGCACAGTACAGAGCCACGACTGCTCTTTGCTTGGGCCCAGTGGCTCCTCACTCGGGTGCCTTCAGCACTGACAGCAGCTCCCTCTGCTCTCTGTGTAGAGCCTGGAACCAAAGGAAGAAAACAGCTGTGTGGGGTGAGACAAGCATACCCCGTGTGCCAGGCCCCGATCCAGCCCAGGTACCCCTAGAACAATGTGAATGTCCTGTGGCTCATGTCACTGGTCTTGGCAGGATGTGCCAGGACAAGGCCAAGTGGTAAGTCCCGAGCATCCATAGGTATTTATGGCGAGCTGGGTGCTCTGGCCACCTCTCCTGGACATCTCCACATTCAACAAGGACTCCCAAAGTAGCCTCAGATGCTTTGTTCTCACTGGAGAAACTTAGTCCCCCTAGTGCTCAAATTCCAACCCAGGGCCTAGGCATGTTGGGTAAGTGCTCTCTCACTGAGAACTGAGACAGTTTAAAGAGGTTCTGAGGCTTCCACACTACCAGACACCCGATCCAGCTGAGCTTCAGGCCGGGATGACAGCTGAGCTGGAGCTATGGCTGCTGCAGCAGCTGACAGGTGGGGGACCATGGTTAGAACAATTTATTATCCGGGAAATGGGAGTGCTAAGGGACCTCATAAGAATAGAGGGCAAGGTGGCTCCAAGTACCTAAGAACCAGCGCTGGGAGACTGGAGGGATGCTGCTACCTCTGTGAGACTAGAGCAAGCTACAGCTCACTGGTCAAAGAAAGAGAAAGCCAGAAGGAACCTGGAAACCATGATCCACAGAAGCAGGATAATCTATGCCTTAGAAAGTAACTGTCCACTGTGCATTGTATTAGACACAGACTGGGGATCTATGACAGATGAAGAGGATCTGGTAGTAACGCTGTCACTTGGGCCCTTCTGAGACCCTTGGAACTGCATCTGGAGCCACTAAGAAGCCATCTACCACCCCAGTCACACCTGCCACCTGCACCACCTAGCTCCACTGCCTTAAAGGTCCCTTGAGACCAGCTTCAGAAGTTGGCTTTTCACCAAGGCACACATGCTTGCTGCTGTCTATTTCCATGTGCCAGAAGAAGATGACATATCCCTTGGAACTGGACTTCTGACGGTTGTGAGCCACCATATGAGGGCTAGGAATGCACGCTGTTTATGGACGCCTGCACGCAGCTCTGCAGCACTGCACGGAGGGTGGGCTCCACGGGGACGAGGTCCAGGTTCATGTCCTTTCTGTCCACACTCACCTAGCAGCTGCACAGGGGTGTATGTCATGACTGGACTTCAGCACAAGCACTGAGGAGCCAACCTCACAGGTCCCACAAAGGTTCTGAGTGACTCTGCTGCTGTGGGCACAGCCTACTCCCAATGGGATCCCTTAGGCTGGGAGAGAGGGGCTGAGACAGAAGAAAATCAGCTGAGCCAAACACTTGCCTGCCATGTTTCCTGGAGGGCCTGAACCTGCTGCTGCAGCTCCTCCACCTGCCTGCGCCCAGCCAGGACAGCGTCGGCCAGTTCCTGGTTCTTGGCTTCCTGTTTCCGCACTTGACGGTACAAGGTTTCTTGTTGCTTCAGGAAGTAGGGTGCCATGACACTGCACAGGTCTTTCTCTGGGATGCCACTGGGTCGCCTTGGGGCAGGGCACATTGGTCTAAGCATACAGGAGACTTTACCTCTAAACTCAATCAGCAATGGTCCTCCTTCAAGTCTTACGCTAGACTAGGACTTCTGGGATCCCTTTACCTCCCAAGCCTGCTCCTGATGGAAACTCTGGCTCCCTGCTCCTCGGCCTCCCTGCCTAAAGGCCTCCCTCCAGGTTTCCGCTACAGCCTGCTGCTCCTGATGGAAACTCTGGCTCCTTGCCCCTCAGCCTCCCTGCCCCTTGGCCTCCCTCCAGGTCTCCCCTACAGCCTGCTCCTCCACACACTCCCCCATCCCCAGAACTACACAACTCTCCAGACCTTGCCTCTGTCCTTATGACCGTGAGTCCAGGCTGGGACATTATCCCAACAGACTATGAGTTAGAGAGATCAGGGTGGAGGCAAAGTGACCTTTCCCAGATTGGTAGCTCCTAAGAGATAACCAAACTCTCAGAGACCCTGTAAGAGCTAGTAGGTGTAGTGAGAATTTTGGTTTCTTTAAAAACTCAGAAGCATTATAAAAATGTTTCTGCTATACTCCCAGGTGTGGGATATAGGGCTGCTTCACAGCAGGTCACTATGATTTGCCTCATGCTCTAGCAAGGGTGTGGTCCTGCCAGCTGGTAAACCTGCAAGTTTCTGTGAGTGAGTGACATCTGGAATTCTGGGGACTTTTCAGAGAATATAATAAATGCTAGAGCCCCAAGAGTTGGGTTGCTTCCATGGCTGGTTGGCTGGATGGTGCTTGGCTACTGTTGGTTGTTGTTGGCTGTGGTTTGTCAAGTAGTCATGTGCAAAGAGATGAAAAAGAAATTAGATGTCCTGCCAGTGAAGGTCAAACTTGCCCTAAGGAACTTGATGCCCCTAATCAGCAGGAAGAGGTCTAATGATAGCATCTCCCCCTTGCCCCTCTCTCCTCTCTCCTACCTAGTGTTGGGGGCTGAGAGGGAAGATGTAAGGGATGGAAGAAAGAAGAACCCACAAAGTAGCCATAAGCCAAGGACGTGCGGATGGACGTTTTAGGGAACAAGACTAGCCAACGAGCAAGCACTGCTCTATGGCCTATAAATTCCTTTTCAATTGTACAACTTCAGCTCTCCTCCGACCCCTACACATTTCCTGTGGCACCCCCCCCCCCCAAGAATTAATAAATAAATGTCCTTTTACAATTTGAGAGGTGCCTCAGCAGAAAGGATCCTGAGCTTGGAGCTGCTGCTCTGGCTACTTGGGGGTTCTCTGGGCTGAGTGAGCCAGAGGACCTCAAACAAGCATCCACGTGGTACTTGACCTACAGAGAGCTACCTATGGCCCCTCTGCTTATAGCACCACGGGGAGAAGGGCCATGGGCACTCTAGTCCCAGGCCACCTGCTGACCCCTAGCCTCTCCTCTCCACTTGCCTGTAAGCTGGCGACCTGTGGGGTCCAGCCTGAGTCATGCCATTATCATTATTTTTTTAGTTGTTTTTTTGTTTCTCTGTGTAGCCCTGGATGTACTAGAACTTACTATGTAGGCCAGGCTGCCCTCAAACTCACAAAGATATGACTGCCTTTGTCTCCTGAGTGCTGGGATTAAAGGTGTGTGTGAAGATAAGAACGAAAAGGATCTCCAGACAGAGCATGGAGGGCCACAGTAATCATAGTACCTGAGAGGCTATGGCAGAAGGGGATGGTTCACAGCCTACAGATCAGGCTACTGGTGCACACTTTGATCCCAGACAAATCTTTGTGATTCCTTGTCTACACAGTAAGTTCCAGGCTAGCCAGGGCTACATAATAAGGCCCTGTCTAAAAAAGCCCCGACAAATACAAAAAAACTTCATAGGTTGTGACTGGAGAGATGGCTGAGAGATTAAGAGCACTGGCTACTCTTCCAGAGGTCCTGAGTTAAATTCTCAGTATTCACAAGAAGGCTTATAACTGTTAGTAACTCCAGTTCTGATTCTGCTGCCCTCTTCTGATATACCAAGCAAGAAAGTGGTGTAGACACAAGTGTAGGAAAAACATCATATACAGAAAAGAGGTCAGTCTTTAAAAAAAACAGTCACAGTCAACCTGACCTAGTGAGTTTAAGACCAGCTGAACTTTAAAAATAATTTTTATTAGCCAGGAGGTGGTGGCCCATGCCTTTAGTCCCAGGACTTACTTGGGAGACAGAGACAAAGGCAGGAGGATCTCTATGAGTTGGAGGCCAGGTTTGTCTATAGAATGAGTTCCAAGACAGCCAGGGATATACAGAAAATTCCTATCTAAAAATAAATAAATAAATAAATAAATAAATAAATAAAATAGTAAACTTTATTTTACATGTATGGTGTTTTGCCTGCATGTATGTATGTGTACCACATGAGTGCCTGGTGGAGCCAGAAGAGGGTTTTAGATTCCCTAAATTGGAGTTAAGAATGCTTATAAACAGCTACATGGGTGCTAGGAACCAAATTCTGGTTTGTAAGAATAGCACCCAATATTCTTGACCACTGAGCCATCTCTACAGGTCCCAGCAGAGGGAACTAAGTGAGACTCAGTATCATAATAAAATGTAGAAAGAGGGCTAAGGTTATAGCTTAGCAGCAGAATCCTGCCTAGCATGTCCAAGACCCTACGTTCAATGCCTAATACTACAGCCTGGGAGCTGTCAGGTACGGGCAGAAAGCAGAAGGCTCCTGGAGCCCAGGCCACTCGGGCCGTGATGGCCTCCGGCCCTCCACTCCTCACCCTGGTCACTTTCTCCTGCACACAGCACACCAGATGGCCATGTTGTCCAGACAGCAGCTGCAGAGGGCAGCTTGTTCATTATTGAATCTCTGGCCTCTTCAACCACACTGAGTGGACAGTACATACTTCCTAATTATTTGTTGAATAAACAATAAAAGCCATGTGTCTGGTCATCTAATCTGTCCACAGAGCCAAACCTCACCATCTTCCAGCCCCCCTCTTCTGCTCCTAAGGCCCCAGGGGTCCCAGGAAGGCCTCAAATAGTCCTCTTTCAGAGGCCAGGAGTCCAGAGACTCAGATATTGGTGAGAATTAGTCTTCTCTCAGACACTGAGGCCCCTTGCTGACAAACCCTCTCCCTGTTCTCACCAGGCTGGCTCTCCGTGGTCTTTGCCTTCTTCTATGATCTTATCCAGGGAGTTCAGGACAGCTTCTAGGTTCCCTTCCTCTTTGATTTCTGAGATTTCCTCCTGAGCAGAGAGGAAGAGAGACCTCATGCAAACCCTCAGTGAAAGCACGTCTAACTGCTAACAGCACTTAGAAGATTTACACTGATTTGATCACCCCCTGAACAGTCTCATTTCTCTACAGTGTGGTTTTTAGAGCTAAGAATAAAATCTAAGTAGCAAACATTTATTAAACTAGTTAAATATTCTTTCTAGTTTATTCCTCGGGTTATTAAGGTCTCTCCAGAAGCTGGGGGTGCACAGTGAGTAACACCTGTCTTGATCTGGTTGAGCACACACTGCCTCGACTGACAGACACCTTAGAAACAAATGTTCCAGGACAATGGGAGCGGGGGCTTTTAAGGTCTACACTGTTTGGAGGGAGGGTTACCTGGTTACAGCTACTGCACTGGATGGCAGTCCTAGGAGCTGAGCAGACAAGAGACAGCTTATAGGCTGCCATCTTTAAGGATCTGAATGTAGGGCAAAACCTAATAAAAATGGGCCTTCTGACCACTGTGCCACTCACCCGGATAGATGTCTGCAACTGAGCCACAAACTTGTCATAAATCCACTGTGTCACCTCAGGGTTCAACTGGTGGAAGTGTTTGTAACAGGTGGTGAATCTCTCGTAGCTGTCAGGAAGGAGACAGGCAAAGTCAGCGTGATCAGCACCCAGCCAGTCACCTCTGTGTTTTAACACAAGATTCAGTTTTATCAACTGAGACCCAGGTAATGGCTGTGGATGCAGATCTGTCCTCAAGTCACAGGTAGGCTACTTCTACTCCCAAGTAGAGCTCTAGCAGTATCCTACACAGAGGTTATGGGGCTGGAGATGTAGTTCAGCTGGCAGAGTGCTTGCCTATAATATGCATGAAGCTGTTGTTTGATTCCCAGTAGTTGGGATGAGGAGTTCAAGGTCACTCTACCAGGGCTACACAGAGAAACCCTGTCTCTAAGGTCACTCTAAGCTATACAGTAAGTTCAAGACCAGCCTAGGTTACAGGAGAACCTGTCGAAATAAACACAATAAAAATAAAAGCAGGTCATTATGGCAGCTTGAATGATGTCTGTTAGTGTTTTACTGCTGTGAAGAGGCACCATGACTAAGGCAAGTCTTATAGAAGAAGGTATTTAACTTGAGGCTCATGTTTCCAGTGGACAGTATAGAGTCTATGACCATCACTGTGGGAAGCCGAAGGGCTTAGCACTAGGACAGTAGCTGAGAGGTTTACATCCTGATCCAAAGGCAGGAGGGGTGAGGAAGGGCCTGGTGTGGACTTCTGAAATCTCAAAGGTCAAGGCCTACATCAAGGTCACACCTAGTCTTTTTCAAACAGCCCCACTAATTGGGGACCAAGCATTCAAACACACAAGCCCATGGAGGTCATTCTTATTCAAATCACCACAAATGAGAGTGGCCCCCATAGGCTCCTATGTTTGGATACTTGGTCCCTAGTTTGTGCAACTGTTTGAGGATTTGGAGGTCCTGCCTTGTAGGAGGTCACTGGGAGTGGGCTTCGAGGTTTTAGAAGCTATACCATTCTCAGGTCTCCTTGCTTCCTGTTTGTGGATTAGAATGTAAGCTCTCAGCTACAGTTACAGCACCATGCCTAAATGCTTGCCAGAGTCTGGACTCTAACTATCCCTCTGGACATGAGCCCTAAAGGTCTTTCTTTTATTGGTTTTTTGGCCATGATGCTTTGTCACAGCAATAGGAAAGTAACAAAGACATTATTCAAATCACCACAATGAGCTGCTTTTATTAGAAGTTTTATTGTGTTTGTTGATTTCAACAGGGTTTTGTGTAGCTTTGGCTGGCCTTCCCCACCCACATGAATGTCTCTCTGGGTCTGGCTTACCTCACTCAGTCTTCTTTTGTTTGTTTGTTTGTTTGTAAGGACAAATCCTACAGTCCAGATCCCACCACCCCGAATTGTTTCTTTACAGGGAGTTGTAACCTAAGCACCTGCCTTCCAAAGGGAAGAAACTTCTCAGCTCTGAGAGCCAGCTGACTGACTGTCTTATGTCCCTGCTGTTTGGGGAGGTTTCTCTTTGTGAGGCAGGGACTAACACTTCAGAGGCCCATAGGGTAATCTGGGTGGTACAGATGCTGCTGTCCCACTTGACAAGGGAAACTGAGGCTGGTAAGAATAAAGTGGTCACCAAGACCATCCAGCCAGTGAACCATGAAGGCAGGACTCGGACCCAGACAATGTGTCCTTACAAGCCAGCTACTGTCTCAGTGCAGAGCTGGCTGGTCTCCTAAACACATTGAGAAGGTCAAGGCCAAGAGCCAGCTCTGTCCTGTAGAAAAAGGAAGCACAGACAGAAGGGCCATGGGAGGCTGGAGTGGAAAGGCTCTGCCACCCAAGCAGACCTGAGGAGCACAGTAGGAGAGGCAGCTAGTAGAGCAGGCCTGCCGTCAGGCAGCCCGGCCATACCTCCATCCTCTCTGCCTGCTTTGCTTTAGAGTCCATACTGCTGTGGGGCATCTAAGTGCCAGCATCTCTTTCCACAAGGATATTACATTGTTTATAAGAAAGTATAATTTTATGTCTGGCCAACACATGGCCACGGGCGCTCTCTAAAACATCACTTTCCTTTCCTGAGTGTAGTGTAGTTTTCAAGAAATCCACAAGGCATCTGAGCCATTCCCACACTGGCACCAGCTGACTAAAATACCCAACATGGGACTCTGTAGAAGTGTCCCTTCCTGTGAAATGTTTCTGGGGTCCTTCTTCACATTATAGGATTCTCAATAACAGGAACCCCAGAAAAGTTCTCAAGTGACACCTGTGGGCAGAGTCTGCTTCTTCCCTGCCGTGGGTCATCCACTGCTGGAGCTGAGAAGGGCTGTGCCCGGCTTGCCCTGGATGCCTGAGTGGACTGTGAAGATGAACAGGATCCCTGATGTCTGAGCCACAATGACCCATTTCAATGCCAGGCAGTATCACGTGTCTCTCCACAGACCTCTTCAGAGCCACTGAGTGAGTGGCTGGCACAACTAGGAAGAAAACAAGATGCCTTGAACCCTGCTGTGGGCTGTGGACTGGAAGGGTTCCCAGCATCTGCCCTCTGAATTGTCCTTTTGATTTCTGAGCACAGTCAAGAATACAAAGGCAAAATATCTACCCTCAGATGGTGGGAGTCTGTGACACTGCTCAGTGCCACCTTCAAGTGAGCACCCGGTGAGCTGCTCTCTCTCTTGCTCTCTCTCTCTCTCTCTCTCTCTCTCTCTCTCTCTCTCTCTCTCTCAGCAGCTGCAAGAGATGTAATTCACAGCAAACACTCAGTGAATACATACATCTTGAAGAAAA
Organism: Rhabdomys pumilio; assembly: GCA_030674055.1. Lineage (NCBI taxonomy): Eukaryota > Metazoa > Chordata > Mammalia > Rodentia > Muridae > Rhabdomys > Rhabdomys pumilio. The sequence goes on along the minus strand of JANHMN010000001.1, from coordinate 63,641,649 downwards.
AATGGTCAGAGAGAGAGAGAGAGAGAGAGAGAGAGAGAGAGAGAGAAGAAAACAAAGTCTGTGGATGTAGCTCAGCAGCAGAGTGTGCTTAACACGCATGAGGCCCTGGCTTCAAGGCTCTGCATGGAGAAGTTTAAAAAAGGAGAGAAAAAGAAAAAAATCCAGGGGAAGTGGGATAGGGAAGGAGGCAAGAGCTTTGCACCCAAAACCAAGAACTATCTATTTCTCTCTTTCTCTCTCTCTTTCTCTCTCGCTCTGTGACACTGTAATCTCTCTCTCTCTCTCTCTCTCTCTCTCTCTCTCTCTCTCTCTCTGGTGTGTTCTCATGATGTTGAGTGTCTTCCATCACTGTGTCCCCCCTTTCCCCTCTTTTTTTTTTTTTAAATTTTATTTTCATTTTAGTATGGGTATTTTGCCTGTATGCCTGTATGTCCCTGCACTGTGTCCATGTCTACTGGATAAAGAGGTCAGAGAGGACACTGGACCCTTGGGAACTGGAGTTTCAGATGGTTGTGAACTGCCATATGGGTGCTGGGAACAGGGCTTGGGCCCTTTGCAACAAGCCATCTCTCCAGCCCCTGGTTGGTTGGTTTTGTTTGTTTGTTTTAGAGAGTCTTACTGTGTAGCCCATTTTGGTCTCAAACTTCTGAGCTCCAGTGATCCTCTGGCCCAGCACGAGGAGCTACAGGTGAAGCTACAACTGTTGAGTGATTGCCTGGCATGCAGAAAGCCCAGGTTCAATCCCAGAACTACAAAGACCAGCTCTGGTGGTATCGGCACGAGATCACAGCAATCAGGAGTTAGAAGTTGAAGAATCAGGAGTTCAAGCTGAGGAATTATCCTCAGCTACACAGGAGTTTGAGGCCAATCTGGGATAAATGCCACCAGAGAGAGAGAGAGAGAGAGAGAGAGAGAGAGAGAGAGAGAGAGAGA
>JANHMN010000001.1:63512228-63640706 GCA_030674055.1 Rhabdomys pumilio | reverse complement strand
TTTTTTTTCCTTAAAAAGAAAAAACAAACAAACAAAAAAAAAACCAAAAACAAAAACTGGGTGGTACATACTTTTAATCCCAGCAATTAGGAGGCAGAAACAGGTGGATTTCTGCAAATTCAAGGAAGGCCAGCCTGGTCTTAATGAGTTCCAGGATAGCCAGGACAGTCCCTGTCTCAAAACGAAAACAAAACAAGAAAAATTTAAAACCTCATACTAGAGCTAAGGACTTATCTCAGTTGGGAGAGTGCTTGCCTAATACACAAAGCCCTGCATTCGGTCCCCTGTACCACATGACACAAAGCATGATGGCACTTTGGTGCCATCTCAGGAAGCAGAGGCAGAAAGATCATTCAGATGAGCCTAGGCTGTAAGATACCTCTCTTAAAACAAAACTCCCAAACCCAAATGACTAGCTAGGTCTGGTGGTAGGGATCTATACCCTTGTCACACAGTAGGCAGTAGGAGAATCATGAGTTCAATGCCAGACTGGGCCACAAAGTGAGATCTTTCCTCAAAAACACCACCAACAACAAAGAAATCCACAAACTAAGCTTTAAAACTGAGATGAGCTTGCTAGTGTTACCAGGAAACAGGAAGATGGGGCCTGATGCCTCGGGGCTTCCAAAGTGACTCAACAGTGTCCTCAATACATAATAGCTTTCTGAATTCCACTGTGATATATTCAATTTTTCTTTTAAAATTGAGATGGCTCAGCAGCTAAAAGCACTGACTGCTCTTCCACTGGTCCTAGGTTCAATTTCCAGCAACCACATGGTAGCTCACAACCATCTGTACCAGGATCTGATGCCTTCTTCTGGCATGCAGGTGTACATGCATATACATAAAATAAATCTTTTTTAAAAAAAAGTATCTACACACAGTTGACGCAGGAGGATCTGCTGAGCCAGGGAGTTTGAGGGCAATACAAGCAAAACCCTTCTCCTCTTTCTTTTGGTTTTTTTCAGGGCTGGGAGTTAAACGCAGGCCTATTCGAGTGCTAAGCAAGTGCTCCTTGTCCCTTGAGCTGTAGGTCCAACCCCCAAAACCTGTATCTTAGGAGAAAGCATTTCTAGTCAATACACATAACCCCAGCTCTCCACAGCTGAAGCCAGGAGATCAGCAACTCACAGCTTCAGTTGTGAACGAATGTGAAGCCAGCCTGGGTTACACAGAAACATACTGTTTCCAAAAACAAAACAAAATTAAAAAACAAGTAAGTAAAGGCTGTTTGTGGTGTGCATGCCTTCAATCCCAGCACAGGTGGCAGATCTCTGAGTTCCAGTCCAGCCAGGGCTACACAGTGAGACCCTGTCTCAAAAAAATAAATACATAAAAATTCCTGAGGCCGGGGCTGGAGAGATGGCTCAGCGGTTAAGAGCATTGACTGCTCTTCCAGAGGTCCTGAGTTCAATTCCCAGCAACCACATGGTAGCTCACAACCATCTGTGATGGGATCCCATGCCCTCTTCTGGTGTGTCTGAAGACAGTGACAGTGTACTCACATACATAAAATAAACAATTCTAAAAAAAAAAAAAAAAAGAAAGAAAGAAATCCCTGAGGTGGATACAGCAGCTGACTAACCCAGCATATTTCCTCAATCTGTAATGTGTCATCTGAACTCACTGAAGCAGCGGTTCATTTTCTGCCCTCAACACCCAGGATAAGGACGAATGTGCAGCTCAGTGGTGCAGCACGTGCATGCAGTAACCCAGAAAGTGAAAACAAAAAGATTCACTGTGAAGGAGTAAAGTTTCACTTTGCAGAAATTTAACTTCAGAGGCTGGGGAGATGGCTCAGCTGGTAACATGCCTGCCCCGCACACATGAGAATGTCTGATACCCAGTGCCCATGTAAAAAGTCAGGGTACAGAGCTGGGCATGGTGGCAGATGCCTATAATCCCAGCACTTTAAAAGGCAGAAGAGGCCTCTATAATTCAAGGCCAGTCTAGTCCACATAGTATAGTATAGTTTCAGGCTATCCTGGGTGATATAAAAGACTATGTATTTTGAAAAGGGGAGGGGTGGGTGACATGGGGTGGGGTAGGGTGGAGTGGTTGGCAGCAGATCTGGACTTGGTAGCATGCGTCCACTGTAGAGAGCAGAATCTGTCAACCTGGTTTTTGTTTGTTTGCTTGTTTTTTGTTGTTGTTTTGAGACAAGGTCTATGTGATCTTGGTTGTCCTCGAATTCTCTGTCCAGCTACACCCTACTGTTTTACACATATACCAGGTAAAAACGTCCCAGACAACAAACATGTAACACTCTTGGGCAATGTCACAAGAGTACACAGTGCCAAGGGAGCAAAAGAAGCCCAGAAGCTGTGTATGGTGGTGCACTCCTGCAGTCCTGTATCAGGATGCAGAGGTAGAGAGAAACACAGCGAGTTCTAGGTCAGCATGAGCCAAATGAGAGATGTCTCAAAAAACAAAACTTTTAGCACAAAAAGACAGGCTTGCCTTATGCTACCATGCACAGTGGGCTTCTTGATTTGACAGTTCCACCGTTTGCTCACCAGAGGGCAGCAGCGACTGACACAAAAGTAGCAAGCTCTTAAAGCAACAGATCAAATTGGATATAAAATACTCTCAGGCTCTCCAATGACACCTGCAGTTACAGCTGCCCTGATCCCTTAGAAGGGATTCTCCAGCTGAAGATGTACAGAAATTGCCTAGAATGCACCAAGTCATGGGCTCAATCCTCAGAACTGAATAAATCCAGGCACAGTGGCACATACACTGAAGACTGTAATAATCTCAGCATCTAGAAGGTTGAAGATCAGAAGTTCAGGGCCAGCCTGAGCCACACAAGACCCTGTCTCAAAAACAAACGCTAACAACTTACTGAGAGTTAGCAGCATGCCACCACAGCAGGCCGACCTTGCTGACACAAATCCAAGGCATGGCTCCAACTGAGGGGGAAGGTGGATGCTGAGGAGACGGCTCAGTCAGTATAACATGTGCCACCTAAACATAAGGACTGAGCTTGGTACCCAGCACCCATGTAAAATCCCCAGGGCTCAGGAGGCAGAGCTGGGTGGATTCTTGGGAACTGATAGCCTGCCAGGCTAAACTAATAGTCAGGTCTCAGGCTAGTGAGTGATCTTGTTTCAAAAAAGGCTGAATGGTGAAGCTAATCACTGCCAAGGCTGATGACCCGAGTTTGATCCCTGGGGTTCACGTGGTAGAAAGAGATGACAGACTTGTGAAAGTTATCTTGGCCTCCGTACACACACATAGGGAGATACAGACCAGACTTCAGGGAAATAAGCTTGAAATATTAAGGAGGTGACTGCAGACTGGGACAGGGATCAATGAACAGCACAGGTGTACTAAGGCTCAGGTGTGACTCAAGGGCTGTGCATTGTGTACACGTGTACAAAGATGCAGTTGTCGTGGGAACGGTCAGAAGACTGACCGGTACCTGCCCTGTTCTAAGCATTCTAGGTAAATTAGCTTACCAAGTCCTTACAGGAATCTTGTGATGACCGTCCATTACCAGCATCCCCAATACTCAAGACAACCAAAAACTGGTAGACAGAAGGCTGTCCAAGGCTGCTCAGCTGGGTGTCATGAACCAGCTCGAATGTACACCCCACCATTCAGGGAAGAGGGGGGCCTGAAACCAAGATCTGAACTGATTCACAACAGAGGAACTGTAAAAGGGCCGAAGGGACTGAAGCAGAGATCTGCACAGGCTGACTCAAAAGGATGGATTTGGGAGGTATGACTAAGATGACACAACCTGACAACAGCAGAAACAGTGAAGACAGAGCACGGGAAGATCTGGAAAGGCAGAGCTGCACTCAGAAATGAATTCCCACCATGACCGGATCATCTGCACCTGCAGAGCAGGTAGGGAGTCTCTATGGCTCCTATACAAACCCAGTCTCTGTGTAGAGCTGCTTCCTGAATGCCAACCGCCTCTGCTACTGTGTACGATTTTCTGGACTTCCAAGGCTGGAGGTAGAACCCCCGGATGCCCAGCAGCTCTGTCACTGAGCCCCACCCCTCAGCTCCTTGCCATTAGTTTAAAATGCTAGCAACTGAGGCACAACTGATGTCTGCTCTTTCCTTGGGCTTAACCTAACTATATAAAGCACATCCTGCCCAGGACACCTGAAGCCACACTGATCAGGACATAGTGAGAACTGAGCTTCCTCAGCTTCATGGGACCTACTCCTCTGTGGCAAGTTGCTGCCTGCACCATGTACTGGTGGGAGTCCTGGCTTTTCTTTGGATAGTACTAACTGTTCTTTAACCTGGGCTCCACTAATACCACCAACCCAGTTTCTCCTGGCAGGTTCAAATGCCACAAGACACAGAAAAGGAATCCATTGCTTGCTGCAGCTAAAGAGAAAGGCTGTTTCAGAAGGCCCAGGAGATTGCCAGGACAGAGAAGATTTCACTTTTGGAGAGCAAGGCAGGGGAGTGCACATAGCAGCCATGTGTGATGACACTTCTATATTGTGAAGCCTAAGAGCGGCACATCTGGCAGTTGGCCCTCAGCCAGGCCAACGAAAGGACAGCAGGATAAAATTTGAGGTCCACTTGAAGCCAGTATGTCCGGTCTTCCACTAGTCACCGTGGGCCTGCCATACAACCTGTCCTCCTGTTCAACCTAATATTTATATTAAAAATATGTAAGCGATGGGGCTGGAGATGGCTCAATGTTAACAAGTGCTTGCAGGACAAGCTTGACCCACAGAATAGCCAGGCACAATCCACACGTATCTTCAACCCAACAATGGAGAGAGCTGTGGGGTTTGCTGACTGCCAGCCTAGGCGAGAACATGCTCAGAGCCAGGGTAGTTATAAAGGAGGATACTGGAGAACATCTGGTCCCTCTGGTATCTGAGTGTGCGCAGACACCCTTGTACACATGTACCTCACACACCCAATTTAAAAAAAAATCTGGCTGGGCAGTGGTGGCGCACGCCTTTAATCCCAGCACTTGGGAGGCAGAGGCAGGCGGATTTCTGAGTTTGAGGCCAGCCTGGTCTACAGAGTGAGTTCCAGGACAGCCAAGGCTACACAGAGAAACCCTGTCTCGAAAAACCAAAAAAAAAAAAAAAAGAATCTGTTGGGTTGTAGGGTAAACCAACCTGGGTTTTTAAAGACTATACTGTCAAGGGGCTGGAGAAACACCTCAATTGGTAAACTTTTGGCCTGCAAGCATCAGGATATTCTAGTGAGAAGTAACAGGGGAAAAGTGTCAGGTCTGAGGACATCACATTTGCATGCAAGGTGTAAGCTTTGCACCCAGGCTCAAGCAAAGCAGGGAGTGAGGCAACCCCAAGCCACTGAGAGCGCTGAGTGGAAAGACATGATGCAACCCTGAGGCCTAAGGCCAGAAGACGGGTCTGGACTCTGATGCTGCACCAGAGCTAACAGTGGTGGCGAGGCTGGAGATAAGAGTAGAAACAAGAAACGCGGGCAGGGTCAGTGTGAACTCCCAAACAGGACGGTAAGGTGGTCAGACAGCAGCTGCTCCCAACCACGAAAAGGACCCAGGAGAGAAAAAAGCAATCCACACAGAACCTGATTGCTCTGTGGGATAACAAATGGAGACATCTAGTACTAAGTGTCTGACATTCAGATGACTTGGGACTCATTCATTCCAGAACCATTTCTTGAGTATCCAAATGTGTTGGTCGATGCTGCGAGCACCAGGTAGGATGGCCGTGCCAGACCTATATACCTTTGAGAGCCCTACTGTATGTGAGGAAGGTGGACTGTCATAGTTTGCATAGCAAATGACTCCTAAAGGTCCATGTATTCAAAGTATGGTCTAGCCTTTGCTTCTCAAAGGTGCTGGAACCTCTAGGGGGAAGCCTAGTAGAAGGAAGTTAGCTCACTGGAGCTGGATGGCTGAGGGATCTTAGACTCCGTCCAGCTCCTCTTCTTCCTGCTGGATGTTAAGAGCTGATGGCTTCCATGCTTGATACAAGCCAAAGCAATTGCAGACTGCAACTTCTAAACTACGAGCAAGAATGAGCCCTTCCTGTTCCTCTAGCTCAGTAATTTATCAGAGTCAGAAAGTTAAGACAACCACAGGACATGTGGAGTGTCAGGACTCTAAGTCTTGAGTACTGTGGTCCCAGGCTTCTGAGAGTCTTTGTTTAGGACTTCCTGACAACACACTGCTAGGCATCATCTTCTTTAGAGATTAAAAAGCTTTCCTGATTCTGCTAGCGCCTTTAGATCCTCAACTGCTGAGGCAAAATAACATCGCAGTCCATGAATCTCTTTTATTTTTCCAATAGCCGAGTTGAGAACACTCAGATTGGCACCCACAATGCCTCTGCAAACAGACTAGCACTTCCTCCTCCAGTCCTCCTTGGTCTATAACAGAAACGCCCAGATTCAACAGCAGGTACACTCTGCTGTGGGGTCAAAGACACTTTGCTTCATGGGAAAGCCTTGTTTGTCATTCCAACCACCTGGGACCATATCGCCCTTCTGCTCTTCCTCCCTGCCCCTGGTCCCTAAGTTGTTGGGATTACAAGCGTATACTAATCACCATGCCAGGCCTTGAAATTTTCTTTATATTAATACCATGTCTACTCTAGCAGGGCAGGAACCTTGTGGTCTCTGTAACTGCTGTATATCAGCAGCTAACAGCTTCTGCACTGACACCAGCAATGATATCTGTATTGTGAACACCTTGAGGCCCTGCAGTCAACAAGCAGGTCTTTGCAAAGACCAGAGTTTGGGATATTGCTTGGAAACAGTGAGTGTATGATGACTGTTATAAAACTGCAATGGGGGGCCAGGGGTGGGCTGGAGAGATGGCTCAGCCGTTAAGGATACTGGTTGCTCTTGCAGAGGACCCAACGTGGTGGCTTACTGTGACTCCAGTTCCAGGACATCTGAGACCCTCTCTGGCCTCTGAGGGCACCAGGAACACATGTGGCCTGCACACATGCACACATACACACACACAAGGGCAAACCACGCACACCTGTGAAAAACAAGTCTTTAAAAAATCATCAATGCAAAACTGGGCTCTAACTGAGGAAGTCAGCCTCTCCTGGTTTACTCTCCCTCTGATCACTATACTCTAACCAAAAATATGTCTACCATGAAGATCTGGCCACCACAGGGCCTGTACACATAAACTTATATTTTTTCCAAAAAGCTAGTTCCTTCCCACCTTTCATCTTCATGTCATAGAGTAGCTCACTCCCTCCACACTAGTATTCTGTACCAGGTCACCTGCCCATTAACTTGGTTGTTGTTTTTAAAGAATTATTTATTTCATGTTTTTGAGTACACTGTTGCTGTCCTCAGACACACCAGAAGAGGGCATCAGATCCCATTACAGATGGTTGTGAGCCACCACGTGGTTGCTGGGAACTGAACTCAGGACCTCTGGAAGAACAGTCAGTGTTCTTAACCACTGAGCCATCTCTCCAGCCCCACCTTTGGTTTTTCATTTATTTTCTTATCTGTGTTCATTATGCTACCACACCCTGTGGTTATCTTGTTTATTGTGTGCTACCCACTGAATAGTAACTTGGTTGCTATTCAAATACAGAGAAGGCAGGAAGGTATGTGTTAGGGGTAACTGAGGAGCCAGATCACAGGTCCATGCAGAAGAAAACACAGCAGGTGTGATGTTGTGGGCCTGTCATCAACTACTGGAGAAGCTGAGACTGGATTATTCGTCCAAGTCAGTAAGACAACTTATTGAGACCCTGTCTCAAAAAGTTCAAAAAAAAAAAATGTTTTTAAGGCTTATATAAGCTGCCAGACCTGAGTCCTAAGAACTGAACTTGGGTTCTTTGGAAGAGCATAGAGCACCCTTAACCACTGAGCCACTTCTTCAACCCCAAGACTTATCTTCTAAATTTTATCAGTGGGGAGAGGGGGAGCTGGAGTCACAAATAGAAGTGACCTGGGTTTTGGGTCTCCAAATCCAATTAACATTTTAAAAAAAGTTTATGTTGTTCTCCAAATCCCTCCCCTAACCACCAGACTGAAGAATAAACCAGAAAACTGAGCTGTACCCTCAACCCCCTTTTTAAGATAGGGTCTGGCTGAATTGAACAGGCTGTTCTCAAACTCACGATCCTCCTGCCTCCATCATCCGAGGAAGTGGATTATAATAGTGGGCTACTGAGCCTGGCAAATGGAAATCACCGAGACCACGTTGTGGGGATGCCAGGGTATTACATCACAGGCGGGGTTCAATATCCTAGCGGGATTGTTGTGATAGAATCGGGACTCTCGTCCTGACAGACCACACCAGGCCAGTACAGGATCAGGGGCAAAACTTTCCCGTTAAAACTGTCCGATATCGAAAGAGCCAAAAGTTTCTCCTTATGACTACAGATTTAGTGCTCGCAACCTCGCGCGCCTTTCCGCTCCAGCCAACAGTGCTGTGCTCACAGGGCGCCCGTGCGCGCGTTAGTCCTAGGTAAACAGATGACCTCCAGGAAAGGACGTCAGGGCCCCAAGGCTGCCGAGGGCCCCGGCTGTTGCACTGCGGGAGGGTGAAGAGAGCTAACTGCAACTCCGCGCCTTCCCTCGCGTCCTCGGCAGCTCAGGCCAACCGAGGACGCGAGGAGTCTTCTGCGCTGGCGCCCTGCTCGCCCGCAGCAGGCCGCCCCACGTGACCGAGCCAGGCGGATCTCGCGGGATTTACGATCCCGGAGACCAACCCTCCCGCCACCTCTTCCCATTGGTCCCCACCTACCTTCTGTCGGCGACTAGTTTCTGAAGGAAAGTGTCTACTATGGTGTCGAGGAGTTTCACCCTGGAGATGGTCGTGTCACCTGGCACAGCTTCCGGGGGTGAACGTTCAGGCCCCCTTTCCGCAGCCTCATTACCTTGGCTCACCTCAGCCATGTTGAAATTGAACCGCCAAAAATGAACGGGTCCTGCAGCTCCTCCCAACAGGACCTCCGATTGGAGGCCAAGGAATGCCCGTCACTGAGCCGGATGGGGCGGGGCAGTCGCCAGAGACCAGTAGTAAACAATTAGGTCTCAGTTCAGGGGAAAGACAGAGCAAGAAGAAAAAAACAAACAAACCCCAAAGCCGAAGTTTAGGGGCTCAATAAAAACTTTTAATTACATTTCAAAGATTTCATACAGTGCAACAGTGAATATTCGCAGCTAATATCCTCAAGAGTCCATTTCTATCTAATGCTGAATGTGCATTTTCTTTCCCATGTGCCTCCATCCAGCCTTCCTGTCTTGCCGAGTTTCTAATTTGTGTTATGGACCAACGGGTCAAAATTTCTAGCTGTTTTGGTCTCCAGTTTTGGAAAAATGGCCGCCCACTTGCCCATCTTCACCAAGGCTAATCCTAGTCCCTGACCTTGGGAAAGTAGGGGTCCCAGCAGGACCCTTTACCTTTACATCCATAGACCTTTCAAACAGAAGGGGAAAGAAGGAAAGAGAGAAAGGACAAGAAAGGGGGGGCTTAAACACGGGACAAGAAAATCAAGTCGGGAAGAAGTAACCTAAGGCATGAAAGGCAGGAACCTTATGTCCATACTCTGCCCTGGTAAGCAAGGACCAAAGAGCTGAGAGACATCCAGTCACAAAGGTCTTGATAGGGAAAGCTTGAGGAGCCCTTGCTCCATTGTATTGATAGCTCTTAAGGTAGAGGTAAGGAGCAGAAGGATTTAAAATGATCTGTGGGTTCCACCCTTCAGATGACTATGGGCAAGATTGAAGGGCTCGCTCAATAAAGTGCAGGACGTGGGGCCTGGTGGTATCCTGTAACCCTGGAACTCAGGTGGAGGAAGATCAAGAGTTCAAGGCTATCCTCTGCTACATAGTGAATTCAAACCCAGTCTGGGATATATAAGACCCTGTCTCAAAAAAACAAAACAAAAACAACAAAACAACCAGAATGAGACAAACACAAGTAGACGACCCAGAAGGAAACAAATATAGACTACGACGAGTAGAAGAGGTAAGTACAGGACTGGGTCCAGTCAGGATGGAAGAATGTGGAGCAGCCATGAGAAACATGGAGGCTTTAGTTAACTAGCACCTTCCAAATTGGCACCATGGCATTTCCCAAGACAGTGGGCCACTGATAAGGTTGAAAGCATCACCTAGGCCAAACAGCAAGATTTGCCTGCTTTCTTCCCATTCCTCACGCTGTGCCTCTCTCCTGCCAACACAGGCTCAGTGGAGGCAGGCAAGAGGGAAGCTCCTGAGGGGAGGGGGCATCAACGATTTTGGCAGTATGCGGCTGGTAACCAGGTGGACCTGGCCTTGGTTGCCTTCCTGACTGTTCTTTTATTTTTCTGTTGCCAGCACAGGGTACCATGACTAGGACGACACTTCACAACCAAGGACAAGAAAAACAAGGACAGTTCATATTCCAGAGACCCACTGTGAGACACCTGTTGCTATTCATCTGAGTGACAGGTATGCCAGTGGCATTGCAGCCTAGGGCTCAGAACCTCCATGGCACCTCTGGGCTTGGCTCAGCTGGCCTGAGGAGATACCAGTGAGGAACACACATCCCATCATTACTTTCCAAGCCAATGGCTCTCTCAACCTGGCTTCAGGGCAACGTTCCAAGTCCAGTGTACTCCAGTAAGTCTGATCCACTCACAACTGTGCCCTCTACTGTAGTCACCTGGGCCAACGAAGGCCAACAGCTCATTGTATCTGTAGGTTCCCAGGCCTGACGGGACAAGGAAGGGACAAAGAATTGGGGTTGGTGTCACAGTTTTCCACTTCTCCGAGGAGTGGGGTCTGACAGCGAACTGAGCTATCAGGATTAATAGGCTCATTCACAGATGTTCAACTACACATGCGCTAAAGCCTCAGCATCTCTCCCTCCTAGTAACTCTCAGAGAAGACGAACATCCTGCAGAGTGTGCGCTGCTCCGATTTGTCCCCAAAAGGCAGGGCAAACAGAGTAGTCTAGTGAACAACTCAAGTCCCAAATTTAAAATAAGCAAGCATAAAAAAATAAATCACAGTCAGCTACTTAGAGCCTTGGCCTAAAGACTCAAGAGAAAGAAGCAGGGGACAAGCAAACTATGAGCAGCTCTTCTCCAGGCCTGAAGGAAGGACAGAGAGAGGGGCACCAGTGAGGGGCCAACAGGGTCCTGTGGCGGTTGATCTTCAGGCCAGGACGGAGTATAAGGACCAAGTGAGGGGCCCAGATCTGCAGGAGAAATAAAATTACAGGGATCAGGGAAGCCAGGCACAGAACCTCTGCAGCAAGGGCAGTCCAAAGTCTCTTCTCTTGTCCCTGATAGGCCACCTGGAGCAGGATGGTGTGCGGTGGTAGCATTCACAGGGGTAGTTATTCTCCCTGCTCTGCCCCAGCTCAAAGTAATGTGTGAAACCACAGCCTCTCCATCCACCGGGTCACTACCAGTGTCTCGAGTCCACCAGCTCGGGTCGCAGACTGAGTTTCTTCAGGCTCTCGTAGCCCACCACGATGACAATGGTGGAAGGTGTAGCCGAGATGATTCGGGCTGAGAGGCCCTTCATGAGGCCCCAAGGCCCCTCTTCTGCCATCAGCTGTCTGAAGGTCAGGATGATGGAGCTCTTGCCTTCAACCTGGAAAAGTCACCACAGTGAAGAGCCACCAACTGTCTGCTGTCACCACTGCTCAGCACACCCTCAACAGCACTTCAGGTTCAAGGGAGACTCCGAGGGCTAGCCTCTGCTTCCAGAGACAGCAGTGAGTTCCTCTAGGCTCTAGTGACAGACTATCTGTGTGGACTTAACCCTTCCTACCCCAGTTTTCTAAAATAGAAAACGGTGATAGTTCCTATGCCTGGGCTGGAGAGATGGCTCAGAGGTGAAGAGCACTGACTACTCTTTCAGAGGACCTGAGTTCAATTCTCAGCACCCACATGGCTCACAACCATCTGTAATGGGATGCAATACCCTCTTCTGGTGTGTCTGAAGATAGCTACAGTGTACTCATTCGTATACATTAAGAGAGAGAGAGAGAGACAGAGAGAGAGAGAGAGAGAGAGAGAGAGAGAGAGAGAGAGAGCGCCTCTGTGTCATGAGGTTGTTACAATGCCAACAACAGAGCCAGGCATGGTGTCCCACATCTTTAATCCCAGCACTGGAGAGGCAGAGGCAGGCGGATCTCTATAAATTCCAGCTGGTCGATATAGTGAGAACTCTCTAGGCCAGTCAGAGGTACAAGATGAAACCCTGTCTCAAACAACAGACTGCCAACATTTCTGCCTGGCAAGACGGTGCTCACTAAGTGCCAGCTACCACTGCCCTCAGGCAAGCTCTCCAGCTGTAAGGACTAGGTGCTTCTCTGTCTCTGGGTGGCTGCATTCATTCCCCAATGAGGCCCTCAAGCAGCTCTGCCCAGCCATGGCTGGCTCTGTTCATCTTAGTCTCTCCAGGCTTCAGGGCTAGAAACATTCTGTTTTTGTTGGTCACACATGCAGTAGCCAGGACAAGGATCTCTTCCCTTTTTCCTCACAGTCCTACCTTCTTCCCCTACTCCCAAATCATAACTACAGAGCCCACATCAGAGCACTTGTGCCAAGGTAAGGCAAAGAATTCTTAATTCAGACCTCCCTGTCCATTGCAGCCTTTAAGAGGTGATGCCAGTCCCGTCTACCACAACTCCCTGCTCTTCCCTGCCTTCTTCAGCACCTCCTCCAAACCTCATCTTCCCCTCTGACATCTTATCTGACCACTCTGCTTCCACAACCTCCCTTAGTCTTTGCAAGGGCATGTTCAGCTTAGCCCAAGCCTATGGCCTAGAAGCTCCTTAAAGCAGAGACCTTAAAGGCAATCCCTAGGGTTGCCTCCTAAGACACCCAGGGAAGGGTAAAGAAAGAATGAGCCAACCCTGATTCTCCACAGTAAAGACACTGGAGGGCCCAACCAGGTGCCAGAGTATTGACTTTCAAATGTTGGAAGAAGAACTTTTTCCTAGGGACAAAAATTCCTGTCTCTGTTGTCCCTCTCTTTGGATACTCTAGTGGCCCCCAAAATCAACTTTATTCCAACCTGCTAAGGTTCCTTTTCTTCCTTCCTGTCCTCACCATACCCAGGACCCTTCTCCCATATCTCTCTGATTCTCTACCTTTCTTCCTAACTTACCCTAGTTACACATTAAAAGGCCCCCTTGCTGTACATCTAAGGCTTGATACAGCAAATCCCACCCTTTGCATATAATGTGCCATATTTAGATTCTATTTCTTGGTGCTAACTGTCTTCAGAGCTGACTTTAGACAGGACTACAATTTCTGGGCAGCACCAAGAGTTGTCAGGGTTTTGGATGAGTCTACACAGTACAACCTGTGAAACCTATTTTAAAAGAGTCTGTCAGGCCAGCGACATATCTCAGTGTTTACTATCATGCCTGATGACCTGAGTTCAATGCCCTGGAACCCAATGACAGACAGAAAGAAACCAACTACTACAAGTTAACCTCTGACCTCCACATGCACACTATAGTGTACACACACACACACCAAAAAACAAAGCAGAAACAAATAAAACCCATGAAAGTTTCTTAGTTGGCATAGTGACATGCACCTTTAATCACTATGGTGGGCGGAGGCAGCAGAATCAAGAGTTCAAGGTTATCCTCAACTACACAGTGAGTTTGAGGACAGCCTTGCTGAACTATGAGTCTTTATCTCAAAAACAACAAAAGACCAAACATCAGGCATTTCCCTGTGATCCCAGAACTCAAGAAGATCAAGAATTCAAGGCCAGCATCAGCTACAACAGCAGCTTTGATGCCAGACTGAACTACATGACACCTTGTCTCAAAAACAAACCAAAAAAAAAAAAATGCTGGGAGCTTAGTTGGTTCAGTATTTGCTGAAAAGTCCAGCGACTCTAAAAGCAGACGTGACCATGCATGACTCTAACCCACTTCTTCAGAGGGACGAGAGGGTCAGGAGGCTGAGGCCCTCCTTGCAGCTACTTACATGTATCCAGCCTGGGATACATGAGAACCTGACTTTAAGGGTTAAAAAAAAACAAACAAAAGGACCAGCAAACCTGAGTTTGGTTCCCAGAGCCCACACGGTACAAGGCAAGAACTCGCCCACACACCCAAGCTTTCTCCTAGCTTCTGCTCGGACCATGTCTGTCTCACGCATACACAGTAAAGAAATGGAATAAAACCATGGAAAGGAAAAGATATCCATGTCTCTCTCGTTTTCCATTGTCCTCAACTGTCCCTCCTTTTCTTCCCTACTCCTAGATCACTTCTTTGAAGACCACCTGAGTTCAGTCTCTCATTCCCTATGGATTCATAGCCTAGTGGAAAAATCAGAAATACCTGAAATTACTATGAAATCAGTAAGTCTAATCACCACAAGCCTGCAAGGTGAGGAAGGGTGGCTTAGGGCCTAGGCTAATAGAGTATGGAACAGATTCTAGCTGAAGGCTAGAAGAAAGCAGTAAGAGCTCCCGAGGCTGGGCATGCAAATGGGTAGATCTGCAAGACAGAGCAAGAAAAACCAAGCTAGACATTTCAAGCACTTAGCTGGTATCTGCAGAGACAAGGACAGGGAGGGGCTTACTAAACACCAGGGTCATGGCACACTGAGGTCACAGGGACACTGGAGGCCTACTGGTCTTGCTTCTAATGGCTTCTTTGAGTCAAGGGTAGAGAGGAGGCTGGTATTACCTGCACACGGGTTCTGATGACATCCATGGGATTGGTGAGGATGGAGGCAGTGGCTGCAGCCAGGGGCCCAGAGATGGCTTGAAAGACAATGTGAGGGCACTCCTGAGGGCACAGGCGCGACAGCTGCTCTGGAATCCAGGGAAAGACAACGCCTCAAGATACGAGGTACCACCCATCTGCCCTCAATGTCTGAACAACAGAGACAAGCCCTCTGCCCTCTGCCCTTTTGGACCTTTACACTTATAACTTTCTCTTTCTGCTTCTACCTGCATCCACTAGAGATGCGAATTATATATCTCTGGAGCTTTCCAGAAGTCATTCTGGTTGTATCCATTTAAAAAGGACACAGTAGTCTCTATGGAAGAGACTGAGTGACAGCCACAGGTAGGGAGGCTGTTCATTGCATTCTGCATACCTTTTCAAAGTTCTTTACTTCTAGGCGGTCGGGGGAAGACAAGGTGTCATGTAGCCCGGGCTGGCCTGGAACTCAGTATGTAGCAGAGGACGAGCTCTGACTCTTCTGACATCCCCAAAGTGCAGGGATTACAGACTCGTGGTGTCACAGCTGGACCACACGCTGCTAGAGACAGCTCCCAGGGATTCAATGTGTGCCAGGCAAACATTCGACCAATTCAGCCACAATCCTAGGCCTTCAAAATTCACTTGGAATTTTGGACTATGTACATATTTTTACAAATAAAAGCAATCAATATTAAAAGGAAGTCTTAACCTATAATGAGGATCAGATTATACCAAGAAAGAAAAACGGCTGGGCATGATGAAGCATGACTTTAATTCCAGGGATGGGTGGATCCCTGATTTCAAGGCTAGTTTCAGGACAGCCAGGGCTATAACAGAGAAACCCTATCTCAAAAAACAAGACAAGCAAGCAATGCAGTCAGGCATGGCGATGCACTTGAAAGATGAAGGTAGGGTTGGGAATCTTGGTCATCTTGAGCTACACAGTGACTTGCAAGCCAACAGACTACATAAGACTCTGTCTCAAGAAAATAAAGGGGGAGTGGGGGGAGCTGGAGAGACGGCTCAGTGGTTAAGAGCACCGGCTGCTCTTCCAGAGGTCCTGAGTTCAATTCTCAGCAACCACATGGTGGCTCACAACCATCTGTAATGGGATCAGATGCCCTCTTCTGGTGTGTATGAAGACAGCTACAGTGTACTCAGGTACATTTAAAAAAGAGAGAGAAAGAGAGAGAGAGAGAGAGAGAGAGAGAGAGAAGAAAATAAAGGGGTTCAGTTAGCAAGGTGCTCGCTTAGCATACAAGGAGCTGAGAAGGCACAGCGTCTATCATGCATGGAGCTCTGGATTTGATCCCTAGCACAGAAAACCAGGCACGGTGGCACAATCCCAGGACTCTTGAAGTAGACACAGGGATAAGAAGTTCAAGGTTGCCGGGCAGTGGTGGCGCACGCCTATAATCCCAGCACTCGGGAGGCAGAGGCAGGTGGATTTCTGAGTTCGAGGCCAGCCTTGTCTACAGTGAGTTCCAGGACAGCCAGGGCTACACAGAGAAACCCTGTCTGGGGGGTGGGGGTGGGGTGGAGAAAGTCAAGATTATCGTCAGCTACACAGTGACTTCAAAAGATATATGGCATTCTATTTACATTTTAAAAGAGAGAAAGCCAGGCATAGCGGTACATGCTTTTTTATAAGGTGGTACATAATTTTTATAAGGCCAGTCACGTCTCACAAAATAAGAAGAGCAACAAAGTCAAATATAAAAAGACTAGGGTGTAGCTCAGTGACACAGCACCTGCTCAGCCCATGTGAGTCCCTAGGCTCAGTCACCAGCATGAGAGAAGGAGAAACTTGGATTTCAAAGTGCTAATGACTGTGGGATTCCAGAGACCACAGCCTGTTTTCTCACAGTGCCACTAGGAAGTGTGCCTGAGGACAGATTCTCTGCTTTACTCTCTCTTGAAGTAAAAGACAAAAGAGTTCATTCATTTAGTCAGCAAAGGTTCAGTGAGCCACCCTGGGTCCTGAGGGCCTCAGATCCCTGCCCTCAGGAAGTGCACATTCTAGTAAGAGAGGAGGGACAATAAGCAAAGCAGATCACCGTGTCAGAGGGGCGTACTGGAGCTAAGGTAAAATGAGAAGGGGGGGGGGGGACACCACGGCACAGGGAGAGGTGAAGCAACTTGTGATTTTCAACAAAGCAGTTATGGTGCTTCCTGGAAAGTGAAGTTCAGAAACGACCTGATGGTGAAAATATAAACCATGTGTCCCCAGGCAAAGAGCTTTCCAAGCACAGGATAACATCAAAAGCACTGAGGTAGAGGCATGCCTTCGGGGTGCAGGGGCAGCAAGATTAGTGACTTAGGACAGAGTGACTGGAAGGAATAGTGGGTGAGACTGGAGCTGAGTGACCAAGGACCTGGAGGACCGTACACAAATGCAGGCTTTCCCCTAAGACAGGAGGTCACACAGACTCATCGCCTCAAAGATCTCTTCTCAGTTTCCTGGTCAGTCATCAGTCCTTACCAATTCCTTCTCATGTGCTTACGGTTTGGTAGTCTGAGGCTAGGTAAGTAGAGACTAGAGATGTAGGAAGAAGGTTGGCAGGGCAGAAGTCACAGCTTCAAAGTCCCAGCTGACATGGAGGATTCTGTAAGCCTGCTGGAGCCACCTCTTCCCCAGTTCCTGTGTTCCTCCCCAGAGTCAAGATGTCAACAGAAACAGGGTGACCTGGCGTTTGCCTCGTGGGTACCCTTTTTCTTCTGAAGGAAGCGTTTTGCAGTCATTAGGCTGTAGCACTGAGACCTGCACTGTTTCCTGGGCATGTATGCACTGGCCCTACTCCTGCAAGCTGCCACTTTCCTGGGGCAAAAAGGTTGTTTGGTTTAATAAAGAGCTGATTGGCAATTAGCTGGACAGAAGAGAGTAGGATGGGATTTCTGATCCCAATGAAGGGGGCCCAGAGAGAAGAACCAGGAGGAGAAGAAGGTATGGGAAACCATGCGGAGGGGCCAAGAGGGCTCGACGTGAAATCACACAAGAGAGCAGCCATGAGGACACACACGGATCAGAGCAAGCCAGGGCAAGACCAGAATGGCAAGTAATGGGGCATTTGTCTGGGTATTAGCACCCTAGTTGAGTTAGAAAAGCTCAGAACCTGCCCAGATTAGGTTTGCCACTTGTTAATAAAAATACCAGGTGTTTGTGTCTTTATTTGGGGGCTATAATGAGCATAGAAGCTCCCAGCAATTTTTTGAGAACAAGGGGGCACAGAAAACCATCCCCAGGAATTACTTTACACACATGTAAACTGGGCTCTTGGGCAACAGAAGCAGGTGGATCACAAATTGAGGGCCTGCACGGACTACAGAACAAGTTCAAGTCCAACCTAGTTGCTTAGTGAGATGTCTCAAAAGTATAAACGGGGAGCAGGGGGGTGGCCAAGGATGCGGCTCCGTTGGTAGGGCTTACCTAGCGTAGCTCAAACACTGGATCTGATGCTTGGCACTGCATAAACCAGACATGGTGCAAGCCTTTAATCCCAGCGCTCGCTCAGGAGCGGAGGAAGGAGGATTAGAAATCCAACATCAAGCAGCCTGGCCCACATAGCAGGCAAGTTAGGGCTACACAGTGAGACCCTATCTCAGAGAGAGACAGAGAGGAGAAAAGGCATCTCCAGGTACACACTGAGTTGAAGACCCAAGTGGGATACACTGAGAGACTCTAAGTCACAAACAAGCTGGGCATTCTGACACATGTCTGTCACCCTAGCACTTGAAGGGAAGGAAGAGGTAAGAGAATCAGGAGTTTGACGTCCTTCTTGTCTACAGAGCAAGCGTAAGGCCAGACTGGATTACATGAATCCTGACTCAAATAAAAAAGCACTGGGTGGTGGGTGCATGGCCAGAACCCCAGCACCAGGTGGACAGAGCAGCAGGATCAGTAGTTTAATCAGCCTGAGTCAACTGAGTGCCAATCTCAGAGACAAACCAACACGCTCAGTGTGGTACTGTGAGCCTAGAACTCAGCAGCCGAGGAGACACAGGCAGGACCCTACCTCATAAGACTTCAGCTGAGCACCCACAGTTACATCCTAGTACTTTAAGAGGCTGAAGCAAGAAAACTGCTCAGACTTTAAGGTCAGCCTGAGCTATATACTGAGTTTCAGGCTAGCCAGGGCTGTAGAATGAGACCCTACTTTAAAAACAATACCAATATCTAATTTTTAAATGGTTGGTGATGCAATTCAATGGCCAAGCAGCTGCCTGTGTATGGATGGGTGCGCAAGGCCTTGTGCTCCATCCCTAGTAGGGCGGATAAGGCCTTCTAGTGCACAGAGGCCCACAGTCAGGTTGTAGGCTGAGACCTCTGGACAGGTTTGGCTGGCAATGCTGCAGAATGTGGGCATAAGGGGAAACATTAACTCCTTTAAGTATTCACGAAATCAAGCGAGGGCAGAGGTCAAAGGCAGCCTCAGGAGAAAATGCCTTCCTGGGCGCTCACTTTAGTCTTAGTGTGGCTTTTCTGCAGTGCTGGGATCAAACCTTTGGCCTTGTGTATGCTGGCCAACCTCTTCTCAACTAAGCTACAACCCCAGCCTTCCCACAAAGTGTTTGCTGAGGTAAGCCCAGTGCTTACAGAGCAGAAGCATTGCTGTTAGTTCTAGGTTACACTGGACTACAGTGAGTTCAAAGCCAGACTAGGTTAAACAGAGAGACCCTGTCTCACAAAAATCATAAGAACAAAAACTGATTGAGAGTGTACTTCCAAAGGGTCGGGGTGACAGCACAGGGTTGAGTTTTACCACAAAGTCTAGATGAAATGCTGTGCTAAGGAGAAGAAACAGGGCTAGCAAAACTAGAGTTCAGCAGGGCTCAGCGGGGGCGTGCACCTGTGACCCAACACTCAGTGATGCGAATCTGGCCCCCTCACTGCTCATCTCCACTCTAAAAATAGCCAGAAGCACCAGTATCCCCGCCCCATCCTAAGTGTTCTCCTTCCCAGCCCCTGCTTACCTGCATAGAAGTGGTAGAAGGGCCACCATACAGCACTGTTTGGGATATAGGTTAGCAGCGAGGCCACATAGCCCCGGTAGAAGCCTCGAAGGCCGTCAGCCCGCAGGATCTGCCTGATGATGTCCTTAGTTTGGCCAAAGGCAATCAGCCCTTGTCCCTCTAGGTTCCCGCGCACTTGGAAGCGACCCATTTTCTCACCCTTGCGCTGCATCATCAGATGCTGGGAGACAACATCGATGGGCACCGTGATGCTCTGGGCCACGAGGGAGGCCGAGCCGCCGGCTACCAGTGATTTGACTGTGTTACTCTGGCTGTAGTCAGCTACAAATTTCCGGGTAAGCTCGTAAGTGGTGACATAGCACTGGCCAGAGATGAGTGTGAAGGTGTTGACCAGGAAGCCCCGGTAGAGACCCGCCACTCCTTCTGCTCGCAGGATCTTGACAAAGGCATCGAAGGTCCCATGGTAGAGACTCTTGCCCTTCTGGACCTGCAGGCGGGTGCGGATGAGGGTGAACGGGTACATGCTGACTCTGATCATCATTGTCATGGCTACACCAAACACGTAGAACTTCTTCTTGTCCAGGTGCTCCCACTCTATAATCTGAATGTTCCGCTTATCCTCCATTGTGCCCGAAGACCTGGGATTTGGGCAGGTGGGAGATGTGAGGAAGGTCAGAACTTTATTTCTTTCCCCTCCTGCCTAGGCTTCAAAGTCCATCTCTCAGGCTGTATCTCTCGGGACACTCACCTCAGCAAAGCCTAGCCTTCAAACAGCCTGGCTCTGTCCATCCAGAACCCAGAGCATCGCCTCCGCACTTCATCTTTGACAAGCTCTTCTGAAATCATCCCTCACCACGGAGCAATGCTGAGCACCCTGCACCTCAGCCTCTACCCAGTGTGTAAGACTAACCATTCTGGATTTGTCTCTACCTAGGTCTTGGTATCGCAGTCCTGAATAGGGACCATTCCCTGTCTTACCTGCCTGGGCATGCTTAGAATCCTGTGGACAATTCGTCCACCTGGCATGATTCAAGGCCTTCACAGATAACAGAATGTCACTAAGTGCCATGGAGGAGTTCCTGGAGGCTGGAACGCTCCTGGCTCCTCTGAAGAAGGAGCCACTTTTGTCCATTTATGCTTAATATGGATCACCTTATTAACATTTGCTGCCTGTTTACCTCACTTCTGTCCCCCATGCCAGCTGCTCTGACTACCCCTGCACACCCCCACCATAATTTATATTTTCTCCAGTCTACATTAGAAGAAAGTGTAGAGACAAGTGTAGAGAGGGATTTTGCACCACAGGGCATCCTCAACCTCCTCCCCACTCTCTAGGGAAAGGAGTCTAAAAGTCAGGAACAGGCCAAAGGTCAGAGTCCTCCTTGTCCATTAGCTACTCTCGGAAAGAGAGAAGAACCACCTGAGCACATTTCTCTGAAGAACCTAGAAAGCTATGGGACCTGCTTGCATCTGGGCTAACCTTAGGTGTACAAACCACAAAACAACCACAACAAAAATACTTCTGGGAAAGGAGCAAACTGAGGAATCTAATGGTTAAATGTAACCAGCCCAGAGCCATGCAGCTGCTCGTGGTGAAGGCAAGATAAATGCCAAGAGCTCCACTCCATGTGCCTTCTGTGCCAAGGGAGCTACCAGCTCAGTTCTCTCGTAGGAGGCACTGTAAATACCCTTGAGATGGCCAGTTCTCTCAGCCTTAGTCCAGAAGCTAAGACTTACTTCTCTTTCTTAGTGTTCCCGTGGAGTGATTGAGCTTACTGGCTGAGCAGGCATGGTGTCATCACAAGACAAACATAGCAGGGCTCAAGCAGGGGCCTCCTGTTGGGCATGCACAAACTGCATGCTAGGCAGGGCAGAAGGGCAGAGCAATGAGGTACTCTGTTCTGAGAGCTGGTTTCCTGGGCACCTTCTTAACCTGTAACGCTGAATCACCCACCACAGGCATCTCTACTGAGTACTCCTGAGGCAGAACCCAATGCTCCATTTTCCCTTTCTCCATCTCTCACGTGTATCAACCTACCAGAAATCCCCGAAAGGAAGCCAGGACTTCCCAAGGCCCGTAATCCTACAATGTCATAATAACAGGAGGAGCCACTAAAGGTCATGACCCAATCAATAAGGCACCATATCCGAAGGCTAAGAGGGTACTATACCCTTGGAATAAGCGAAGCTTCTCCCTAAAAGTGGGACCTCAGCTTGCTCCAGTGTCCTATAACCTCCAGACATCCTGCTGAAATATCAGTTTCTCTTGTTTCATCTGCTAGAAAATCCTCTTTGTAGAAATATGAATACAATCATTCCTCAGCCGTCTTTTCTCCTGGTTCAGCCAGTCCAACTTCCTTATGGCCCTTTGTCTGACCCTTATTTGTGTACTTGACTCCAATTCTGGATTTTCTGGCACCTTTAAAACTGTTCGTGGGGTTGGGGTTGTAGCTCAGTTGACAGAGTGACTGCCTAGCATGTATCCAGCCCTAAATTCAATCCCTAGCATGGCGAAGAAGAAGAAAACGAAAAAGATATGGTGACCCATGCCTATATCCTAGCATTTGGAAGGTAGATCACAAGTCTATAGTCATCTTTGACTATGGCAAGTTCAAGGCCATCCAGGGTTACAAGAAATCCTGCTTTAAAACAAACAAACAAAAGAGCATTGTTTGTGAATCGTTAAATGCCTTCTGTGCATCCCAACAGATCACCCAGACTAAGAAGCATTTTATGCTTGATGTTATCAAATAAAATGGAAAACAGACTAGCTCAAATATACATGTGCTCCCCCCCCACTCTCCTCCTCACATAAACAAAACTCACAACTACTCTCTTGCTTTTCTTTGCTGCTGTTTTGTTGTTTGTTTGGTATGAGTTTCATGTGGCCCAAGCTGGCCATGGACTCCCGAGCCTCTTATCTGCAATTCCTAAACGCAGATTATAGATGTGAGCCAGGATAACGCTCAGTTTATTCAGCACTGGGAGGAAGCCTAGTTCCTGCATGCCATGCACATTCTACCAACTGAGCTAGATGGCTGGTCCTTGGAGTTAATAACTGTGGAAGTATTTTGTTAACAGTAAAGTGTTTCTCTTACTGCACAAAGTTCTACTGAGCAGGGATGCTCTAAGTCCTCACCAGCCAGAGTGGTCTACAGATGGCATGGACATTATAGTGGTCTATACATGAGCAGAGCCAGGTGTGGTCTGTCACCCTAGCACAAGGGGGCTGAGGCAAGAGAAACAGAGTTTAAGGTCAGCCTGATTTATACAGTAAGACCCTGTCTTGGGGTCCAGTTGGATTTCAGGCCATACTGTAAACCTGCTGATTAAGAAATAAAACTCTAACATCTCTAGATGGTTCATATGGATTGTCAAAATGTGGGAAGCATTGCTTTACCTATCCGAGCTCGCATTGCTTTACCTATCCAAGCTCGTCGGCTGTATAAGAATTAGAACTCTTCTCAGAATCCAACATCATTCCAGATTAGGAGGCCTCTGATTCCAGCCTTGGACATGGACACAATGAAGACTAACTGGTCCATTCCAATCTTTTTGGTTGGCTACTCCCACCACACCAGGTCACTGTGCGATAGTCAACTCTTGACCAGACACCTAGGGGCTGCAATTCTCAGACAGAACAAATACTTGCCAGCACCCTCTTCTCTTTCTGCTCTCTGCCACTTGAGGCTCTGCATTCTGGGAGCTGTCACCCACATGAATGTGAATGTAACTGTATGATGGAACACCTGTCCCGCTAACTATTCATTGCCCTTCACTAGGTCCTGACTATGTCACCTCCCAATCTAAGACAGCCTCCTCCCTCTGGCATGGTGAGGTTCCCACCTAGTCTTCATTGGTCTTCAATAGATTTCCACGTGATCCCTCATCACACACACACACACCACATGACAATCCCCTCCACATACTCCACGTGACACCCTCCTTTATGCACCTTCTGTCTGGCTCTTGCACGGCCAATTCAGAGTCCTCGGGCATGCCCCTCGCCATGCTTCTCTAGCTGTCAGTCTCTCATGCTCCTCTGGCAGGACGAGATGCCTCGGGGGACTTGCCTTTCGTTGTCAAAACTGCAGAGCGGCTTCCCATGGCGATGCAGCCCCGCAGAGCAGACAGATATCCGCTGCCTCCTCGACAAGTCGATCCTTAGGTACCTCTGATCCTTCAAAGCACCCAAGCACCGTGGTCGCTTACCTTCTCAGACTCTGGCGGTTCAGCCGCGTCTGAGATTGAAACTCCTAGACCGCAGCCCCAGCACTACTCTCCAGTTCCAGCGACAGCCAGACTCGGTTCGCATCTTCCTCCATTTCGACTGGGATCCCGGTACTGCCGGAACCGGAAACTGGGATGCTGTCATTCCCTCCCATTGTGAAGCAGCCGTAATTCCACCAATGGCATTATTAGCCTTTGAACCTCCCTCTAGAAGCACCTCTTAGGCCATCTTGGATTAGGGAACTAACCCCGCCTCCTTTAGCTTCTATATGCCCTCAAACCAACCGCGCATGCGTGTCCTGCTAAAGGACTTCGTAATTGGCTGACACATAAACCGGGAGACAGAGGACGCTGCTCCCTCTCTCCCTTCCTCCGTTCCTTTCTCTTTCTTCTTTCTTTTTCTCTTATTTTTCTTCTCTTTTATTTTTGTTCATTTCTGGGAAAAATCTTGCTACGAAGGCCTTGGAAGCGTCCAACTCAATAATTCCCCTGCCTCAGATTTCCAAGTGCTAAGATTGCAGACCTGCTCCTCCATTCTTGGTGTCCGGGACTCTTCTTGACAATACAGTTAAGTTACCTTTTGTTTAAAGATCTAGTGGAATCTTTATATCCAAACCTACATTTTAGAATTCGATTTTCAATAGAGAGGAGGGGGAATCTAATCTTTAGTTTTCCCGTAGCTTTTCACATTTTTGGAACCCGAACAGTAGAGATAAAAGAAGGTAAGATAAGGTAGCTAATTTTCAGGAATAGGAACTCAAATTGGAGAAACAGCGATGACACCAGCTCTGGGTCTGGTTTTTCACGTATATATATATTTAAAAGTTGTTCGTTTATTCCGTACTTTCAGTCTATGCTGGTTAGTTGTTGTCTTTTTTTGTCTTGTCAGCTTGATGCTGGTTAGATTCGTCTAGGAAGAGGGAATGTAAATTAAGTAATTAACTTTCAGTGGACTGGCCTGTAAGCCAGTCTGTTAGCATTTTATTGGTTAATAGGTTAATGACTGATATGGAAAGGCCCAGCCCACTGTGGGCTGTGCTACCTTTGCAAGCTGAATGTGAGCCGAAGGAGAAAGCTCTATGTACTCTCTCAAACAGTCCGCTCCAGACTCTGGGCTCCTGCCTTGAGTTCCTGCCCTGCCTTCCCTTTATTATGAATGTAACCTATAAGATTAAGTAAATCCAGGTTGGGTATGATAGCACAAGCCTTTAGTCCCAGCACATAGAAGGCAAGGCAGAAGGATCTCTGTGAGTTCAAGGCCAGCCTGATCTACATAGTGAGTTCTAGGACTGCCATGAATATATAAAGAGACTGTTTCAAAAAAAAAAAAAAAGCAAAAAAGATCAAAGAAAAGATAAAATAAATTCTTTGTCAAGTTGCTTTTGGTCATGATGTTTATCACAACAATGGAAAGCAAAGTAGGACACAGTCTTTTTTTTTTTTCAATTATACTGATACATAAAGACAAATTTGAATGTACTAATTAATGGGTACCAGGTGATTTTGTTTTGTTTTGTTTTGTTTTGAAACGACATCTTACATTGTATCCCAAGCTATCTTGAGGATACAATGTGTCTTAGTGTGACCTCAGATTTATAGCAGTGGCCCTACCTTATGTGTCATGTTCTGGGATCACAGACTTAAGACATCATGATGGTCTCTGAACATTCGTTTCTTTCTGGGGATTTGGGGGAAAACTCAGATTTTTTTCTAGCTTTGGGGGATGTGGAGATTGCCTTCTAGAAATTTGGCAGGAATTTGACCTTGGGCTAGGACAAGGATGTAGGCTCAAGACCTCGATCATGCTGATTAGTCCCTGAATACCCTGTAAGATGAGTTCCCAGTTACCCTGAGGAAATGAGCTGTACCCCAGGATGTACAGCTGTGACTATCTACTTGTTATGACTGCTTTTTTGCTTCTGTAACTTTTTTATGCAAATCCCCAAAGATTGTTTCCAGTTGCCTTAACTTCTTAACTTGGCAGAACAGACCAGTTTTTGCTTGTTTTCATAGATACTGAAGGTCTTCTTGTGGTTTTCCCCTTTAAAATTTCTTCCTTCAATTCCTTTCTCATGGCAATCTCAAATTTGGCTCAGACTTTGTACTGCTGGCAGTTAGTCAATAAGTGTATTGTAATTGGATTGAGTCTATGCCATTCATTGACTGTATGGTCTTTTCCCAGGGGTCACAATCCCCATAATACTGCCTTTTGGTGTCTTTAATGAAGAACAAAGATTTGTGTTCTCCACTTTTATTCCCTGTGTCTTCCATCTTTCTGTCTGTCCGTTGTTTGAGTCTGAATCTGTGCCTGCCTAAAAGCTGTCTTGTGAATTTGTGTCTAAGTCTGTGTGAATATGTCTGTATGTATCTGTCCCTGGCAAAGGACTTTGCTCTGTCTTCATGGAACATCACTAAAGCATCCCATGGGGAAGGAATGGGGCACTTTACAGAAACCTCTAACAGCGTTTTATAAGAGATGAAGTCACAGACTCCAACTGACCCAGATAACAATCTGTACTATAAACATCACTGTTTATCAAACATTGCCTAAATAGTGTATACAACATTTATGGTGAATATTCATTTTATATGATTTCTTCCAATCTATATCTTTGTTGTATTCAGCAAATGATTATTAGGCCACACATTCATGTTACTCTGGGTCAGGGACATGGAGGAGTACATAATTTAAGATTACAGCTATGCATTAGCTCAGAATGTAAGTGATGATTACATAGGAATCCAAGGCAAGTAAGGTTGGTTGTTACATTATTCTCTTAAAGGCAGGTTAAACCAACAGCCTCAGCACACAGCAGGATATCTGTGTTAAGTCTTAAGTGACTTCAAGGCATATTATTAACTCTGGCTGTGAGGTCCAGAAAAAACTTGAATCTCTTAGAGGGTCAAAGATTTTTATAACACATAGCCACATAGCTCCTCTTGCCAGAAGTATTGGTACAAGCCTATAATCTTGCCTACTTGAAAGGATGAGCCAGGCAGTGGTGGCATACGCCTTTAATCCCAGCACTTGGGAGGCAGAGGCAGGCGGATTTCTGAGTTCGAGGCCAGCCTGGTCTACAGAGTGAGTTCCAGGACAGCCAGGACTACACAGAGAAACCCTGTCTCGAAAAACCAAAAAAAAAAAAAAGACAAAAAAAAAAAAAAAAAAAAAAAAGAAAAAAAAAAGAAAAGAAAGAAAGGATGAGGCAGGAGGATTACAAGTTCAAGGCCTACTTGGGCTACCCAGTGAGTTCAAGGACAGATTAGACTGTTTTGTTTTTTTTTAATCTCAAAAGTATAAAAATTGACTGATGACATAGTTCAGTAGTAGAGCACTTGTCTAGCATATATTGAGAGGTCCTAGGTTTAATCTAACCAGATAGATAGGTAGATAGATAGATAGATAGATAGATAGATAGATAGATAGATAAAAAGAGAGACTCTTTTTTTAAAAAAAGATTTATTTATTTATTTATTTATTTATTTTATGTATATGAGTACACCATAGCTCTCTTCAGACACACCAGAAGAGGGCATCAGACCCCATTCCAGATGATTGTGAGCCACTATGTGGTTGAACTCAGGACCTTTAGGAAGAGCAGTCAGTGCTCTTAACTACTGAGCCATCTCTACATCAGTGGAGGAGAGAGACAGGGAGGGAGGGAGGGAGGGAGGGAGGGAAGGAAGGAAGGAGGGAAGGAGGGAGGGAAGGAGGGAGGGACAGACAGACTGTCACTCTTTTTTTTTTTTTTTTTTGGTTTTTGGTTTTTGGTTTTTCGAGATAGGGTTTCTCTGTATAGCCTTGGGTGTCCTGGAACTCACTCTGTAGACCAGGCTGGTCTCAAACTCAGAAATCCACCTGCTTCTGCCTCCCAAGTGCCTGCTTCTGCCTCCCAACAGACACTCATTCTTAATGAGCATGGTAGTTCACATATGTAATCTTAGCACTTGGGCCACTAAAGCAGGTAATTGTCATGGGTTTGAGTCCAGCCTAGGTTACATGAGACTCAAAAAATATAACAACGAGAGAGTTTGTTACTGGTGAATGGGATGTCTTAGTTTGGTTTCCATTCCTATGAAGAGACACCATGACCAAGGCAACTCTTATAAAGGACAGCTTTTAATTGGGGCTGCCTTACAGGTTTAGAGGTTCAGTTCATTATCACCATGTCAGGAAGCATGGCACTGTCCAGGCAGGCATGGAACTGGAGTTCTTAAGAGTTCTATATCTTGTCCTGAAGGCAACCAGGAGAAGACTGGCTTCCAGGAAGCTAGGACGAAGCCTCTTCTGTATTGGGCAGAGCCTGAGGATAGGATCTCAAAGCCCACCCCTGCAATGACACACTTCCTCCAACTAGGCCACACCTCCTAATAGTGCTACTTCCCACGGGCCAAGCATATTCAAACCACTACATGGGGTTAGCATCAATTTCTATGTTCTTGTCCTCCTATTCAGAGAACTGAAAACAGGAGCTGTAGAGATGGCTCAGCAGTTAAGAATCCGTAGGGTTCTTGCAGAAGACCTGAGTTTGCTTCCCAGCACCTACATTGGATGGTTCCTAATCTCCTGTATCTCTACCTCCTATTCCAGGACTCCTTAGATATTTGACCTCATACATGTTTATACCTAAACACGGACACACAGAAGTATATAACTGAAGCTAAATAAGTGTTTTAAAGGGGACCTGGAGAGATGGCTCAGCAGTTAAGAGCGCCTTTTCTTGCAGAGGATCCCAGTTGCATTCGACATTCTCACATGGTAGCTCACAATAGTCCATAACTCCAGTTCCAAGAAATCCACCACCTCCTTCTGACTTCCTTGGGCACCAGGCACACACATGGTGCACAGGCATGTGTGTGAGCAAATCATCATACACAAATAAATAAAACAAATCTAAAAATAGAAATGAAAAAAATTGAAGATGTGAGGAGTGATTAAGAGTGTATTGTTCCTGCAGAGACTGAGAGTTCACAGTCACACCATGTGACTCACTGACATCTGTCACTTCAGATCCAGGTACAGACACACACAGGTACACAGGCATACACACACAGGTACATATGCAGGTACGTGCACACACTTAATTATTGAAAATACGAACTCACAGAGATTTGTAAAAATGGAGGAAAAAATGTACTCAAAACCAAGCAAAGGGCTGTCAAGATGGCTGAGTGGGTAAAGAGGCTTGCCACCAAGTCTGATGACTTGAGTTTGCTCACCAGGATCCACATGGTAGAGAAAGAGAAGTGGCCCTCCCATAAGTTCTCTGAGCTCCACTCACATGCTGTGGCACTCACTCACCTGCACTCTCTGCTCACGCATAAATAAATAAAATAAGTGTAATAAAAAGCAAAGCATGAGAACATATCAGAAAAAAACATGCTGTGAAGAGTCACCAAAGGCCACACAGGGGAGATGTGCTCAAAGGCCTGGGGACTGTTGGAAGCTTTCTCTTCTGGGTTTTAAATGAAAGGAGTTTGCTGCTGCAGGTTTTTGTTGTTGTTGTTGTTGTTTTTGGTTTTTTTAAATATATTTACACGGTATTCTGCCTGCATATATGCCTCCGTGCCAGAAGAGGGCTCTAGATCTCATTACAGATGGTTGTGAGCAACCATGTGGTTGCTGGGAATTGAACTCAGGACCTCTGGAAGAGCAGTCAGTACTCTCAACCTCTGAGCCATCTCTCCAGCCCCAGTTCTATTGTTTCTTAGTAGTGTGTGTGCGCGTGTGTGTGCGTGTGTGTGCGTGTGTGTGTGCGTGCATGAGCGCATAAGTGCAGGTCCCCAAGGAAACTAGAGGAGGGAGTCAGATCTCCTAGAACTGGGTTTCCAAGCAATGTGAGTCTCTTGACATGTGTGCCATAAAGCAGACTTGGGCTCTCTGCAAAAGCAGTGCATGTGAACAACTGATGGGGGGGGGGAGTGGGGCTGGGCTGGACACGAGCCTCAAGTCAGGTCCCAGCACCCCCATGGCAGGCACCTCACAACTACCTGTAACTCCAGTTCCAAGGGATCTGACAGCCTCTTCTGGACTCTGCAGGCACCAGACATGGGTGATACATATACATACATGATATATGTAGGCAAAACAGTCATACACAGAAAATAAAAATTTTAAAATCTTAAGAACCCATAACTAGGCATCTTATAACACTTACTGAAATGGCTCTGAGAAATAGAAGAAAAAACAAAAACAAGTGTTAGAAAAAAAGAATGTGAAGATATCGGAGCCTGTGAAGTAGAAACTTCTGGGTTTTTTTGGAAAGTCAGTTATGTCAAATGTTGTTTTGCTTGGGCACACAGGTGAAAGGATGTTTTGTTATAGCAGACACCTGAAAGGACGTGTGATGTTTAGGAAAAAAAGCATAAATATGACCCCATAGACGGTGTGACCCCACAGAGTGAGCATTGTTTTGC
Organism: Rhabdomys pumilio; assembly: GCA_030674055.1. Taxonomy (NCBI): domain Eukaryota; kingdom Metazoa; phylum Chordata; class Mammalia; order Rodentia; family Muridae; genus Rhabdomys; species Rhabdomys pumilio. Next base: position 63,610,453 of record JANHMN010000001.1, on the reverse strand, counting down.
CTTCTCTGGTGGGTGGAGGGCTAGAGGGAAGGTTGGCCCCTTATTAATGTGGGTTGAGAAAAATATATGCTACACCCATGTGTACAATAGGTAGGGAGTGTGAAGTGAGCACAGGGCAGTCCTCCCGAAGGCCAACAGAACTGCCACCGTATGATCCATTAGCTCTGCTTCTGGGTATGATCAAATGGATTGAGAGCATTTATATTTCTGTGTTCATAACAACCAACGTTGTTCACAGTGGCCAGAACATAGCAGCAGGCTCAGCGTCCACCGGCGTGGAACCTGAAAGCAAAGTGTATGTGTGCACCACCATGCAGGATGAAAGGGGTATACTAAGCATGGCTCTCCACACAGAGAAAAAAGGATGAATGGATGGATGGATGGATGGATGGATGGATGGATGGATGGATGGATGGATGGATATGTAGATAGATAGATAGATAGATAGATAGATAGATAGATAGATAGATAGATAGATAGATAGATAGATATGTTGATAGATAGATAGATAGAGAAACTGGCTCACATGATTGATTATGGAAGCTGAGGCGTCCCATGACAAGTCCATACAAGCTGGAGCCCCCAGGATACATATAGCTTTGCTCAGTACAAGTCTGGAAACCTCAGGACCAAGTGTGGCTCTCCACTTGAGACTAAGAAGTTGGGACACTGGTGTTAAATCCTGGAATCTGGAAGGTTACTAGATAGTGTCCGCCATATAAAGGGTGGCTCTTTCCCAGCCAGCTTGCTGTCTGTTTGCTCTACAATCAGTCTCACAGAGTCTCAGAAGCATCGTCTGCCAGCTTTCTAGGTATTCCGTAGCTCAGCCTGGAATATGCCCCTGGAATTATTCACTACAAGGAATGAATGTTCAAAAAGCCTCTGGGCGAGCCACATAAAAATGACCAGAAGTCTGAGGGGTATCTGGAGCAGGAGAGAAAGCTAGGCTCTGGGGCAGTGAGGGAGGGATCCATGGTGCTGGAAAGCATGACTGTTTTCTTGCTCCTTCCTTCAGCCAATAGCTGGAGAAATTGGGTGTCAAACAAGAAGGGCTACCAAATTTTTTAGACAGTTCAGGAAGGCCCCTGTAGCCCAGTCTCAGGCCCTTTCCGGGCTTCATGGTAGAAGCCCCTTGTTCTAAAGGTCTTAGGAGTAGCAAGACTAGGTGGGGAAAAGGCCAGGATGGAGAAGGTAGGGCCTTTCGTTCAGTGCCTTTCAGGGTATGAGGAAGAAAAGGAGTCTATATGGGGAAAAGAAATGAAAGAAGATAATTTCTCCAATAAAAAATAAAAACCAGTAGTGGTGGTGGTAGTGGTACACACCTTTAGTCCCAGCACTCTGAAAGCAGTGGCAGGAGGATCTCTGTGAGTTTGAGGCCAGCTTGGTCTACAGAATAAGTTCCAGGACAGTTAGGGCTACACAGAGAAATAAACAACAAAAACCAGCAGGGCAGTGGTGGTGCACAGGCACACTCAACTCCCTGCTGCACACATAAAACATTTTTTTTTAATTGAAAATTGGAAATGGGGCTGGAGAGATGGCTCAGAGGTTGAGAGCACTGACTGCTCTTCCAGAGGTCATGAGTTCAATTCCCAGCAACCACATGGCGGTTCACAACCATCTATAATGGGATCTGGTGTCCTCTTCTGGTCTGAGGATGTATATGCAGCAGAGCATATATATTAAATAAATAAAAGAAAGAAAAGAAAATTGGAAACAAAAAGCAGCAGCAGAGAAGTAAATGCCGAGGAGAGGGGAGGGGTGCACCTCAGTTTTATGAATGTAGAGTTTCTAAGATGGACAGCCCACAGAGCTGTCACACAACAGTGTGAGCACTGTCACACAATAGTGCCACACAATAGTATTGTCTCCTAATAGTGCCACACAAGAGTGAGTACTGTCATACAATAGTGTCCCACAATACTGTGAGTCTAGTCAAGGCCATTGAATCTTATCCTAAAAGTGGCTGAGGGTATACTTTGTAGTATATGGACTTGCCACAATTTAAAACAAATAAACAAAAGAAGACATATTTTTATTTTATGTGTATGTATGTTTTTGTCTACATGTATGTATGTATGTCTGTGTCCCGGCCCGAGCTGCCCCATGCTTGGGAGCCAAAATGTACCGGACCGCTCTGCCGCTTCTGTCTACGGGTCAGGGTCTAGCAAGAGAGTGGGGATAAAGGGGAAGAGACGTGAATGGAGACAAGACAGAGGTTCTGATCAAGTCTCTCTTATTGTCTCTCTCATTGAAGGGAAATCTGGGGTATTTATACGATTTTGCCACGTGTCTTGCAGGTGTGGATATAATGTAAGCCTTACAGGCGTGTATAGCGTGGATAGTGGGCACTATCAGCAAATCAAGATATGTGGGATAAACAAGGTATTTATCAGAGTGTGCTCAGCTGTTGTAGGCTGTTGAAAACCAAGTCCCATGTCAGGGTACATGGCTCAAGATGGCTGCAAAGATGATAGCCGCTTTCTGCTACATGTCGGCTCCCAACATGTCTGGTGACTGCAGAGGCCAGAAGAGGGCTTCAAATCCTCTAGACCTGGAGTTACTGACTGTTGTGAATCACCATGTGGTTGCCAGGAATTGAACCCAGGTCCTCCGGAAGAGCAGGCAGTGCTCTTATCTCCTGAGCCATCTCTCCAGCCCCCATTCATGTGTGTGGGTGGACATATAGGTACAACATCACATGTGTAGAGCTCAGATTTCAGTCCAGTGTGTGGGTCTCAGGGATTGAACTCAGGTCAGGCGGGCTTGGTGGCAGACACTTTTGCTCGTCCAGCCATCTTGCTGGCTCTAAGAACTTTTAAAAACTCTATAGTGGCCGGGCGGTGGTGGCGCACGCCTTTAATCCCAGCACTTGGGAGGCAGAGGCAGGCGAATTTCTGAGTTCGAGGCCAGCCTGGTCTACAGAGTGAGTTCCAGGACAGCCAAGACTACACAGAGAAACCCTGTCTCGAAAAACCAAAATAAAAAATAAAAAATAAAAACTCAATAGTGGATGGTTGCTGAGGAAGAGGCAGCTGTGGTGTGGCTGAGCAGAGGTCACAGTCAAGCTGCTGTTAAAGACTTAATGGTGATCTTAGAGCGATCACAGAGCAGAAAGGTGAGGAGAGCGATACCACAGGGGCTCAAAGAGAGCTAGGGAAGGGGCAATGGGAGGCCACAGTAGACTCTGCTGTTGTTCAGTGGCAACAGGAATGAGAAACCAAGTACAAACTAAATAGGTAGAATGATGGGGAAGGTTATTGGCTTTTCGGTTTTGATGTTTTGAGACATTTTTGTAGCCCAGGTTGGCCTCTGTCTTATTATTTGGCCAAGGCTAGTTTTCAGCTCTGGATTCTCTTGCCTCTGCCTCCTGAATGCTGGGATCACAGGTAGATGCCTCTAAACCTGTGTGTTCAGTTTTACATGGCCTGTGCACACCTGTAGTCAGAAGGAGGGAGCCAGCTAAGTGAAGTAGGGCCCCGCTAGAAATCACACTAGAGGACAGAGGTTAGGCAGGCTGCCGTGTCTGGCAGAGAGAGAAAGCAGTGTGCGTGGGGAAGTGTGGAGACAGACGGATGGGACCAGGGTGGGGGTGGTCATGGAGCACCTCCAGAAACGACTAGGGGCAGAGCTGAGCTGGAGTCACGATGAGTGTGGGAGTGCCGGGGACAGCAGGTGTGGTAGCCAGAGAGTCTGCAAGCACTGCTAAGGCTGGTCCACACAGTCCTAGCCCTGCCTGGAGCCCTGGGAAGGGCTGGCTGGGGCAGGCAGCAGCTACAGAGTGTTACACAGACCTGGTCCTCCACACAGCTATCCTGGTGGGAACTTGGTCTTAAGAAAACCAGCACACCATAAGCTTTGTTTAAAGTTTACATCTTTTTTAATAAAAAATAAATTGTCTGTGACAAGCAGTTTTCTGAATCTCAAAACAAAGGGAGGAAGAAGGAAGAGGTCAAGGGTCAGCCACACTAGACAAGTGAACAAGGCTCAGATTATGCCCACCATTCTAGCCAGGGCAGAGACAATAACAATCTGTCCAAACTGAAGCAAGAAGGAAGGTGGGTTAGACTTCAGAAATGACTTCCCAAACAGTACGGCATGATTGGTAAGGGAAACACAAGAAGCCAACTCCATAGAGAATCTTGGAGACCCGGGGAGGAGGGTGGGCTGGTGTTCAAAGCAGCAGCTGCTTCCAGAGTGGCAGCTTTCTGAATGGAGTTTGCAGGAATAGCCCCAGCGTGCTCGGATGCTTAGGTTTGTCACCACAGAATCCTAGACAGCCACACCTTTAAAGGTCTCCTGGAACATGTTTGTTACAGGAGGGCTCTTGGGGTCGATCAAAATCAAAGAATCCTGTCTGGCTCTTCCTGTCATGGCATGTGTGCAGGTATGGAGACAGCCCATGTGCTTGCAGAAGAGAGTCCCACAGAGGAGGCCCTACTGGGTGCTGTAGGTCGCACACATTAGCAGGAGAGCCTCCTACCCTGGTCAGAGTAGCACTGTGCCTGACCCAGCCAACATGGTCAGGACCTTGCTCTGCTCAGCTCCCAATCTATGTCTCAGTTTAAGCCATATCAGCGCCCAGATGGTTGTTGTCGGCGTCTACATCACTAGTAGAGGTCCTGTGGTCCTTGGAGGACTGGAGGTGCTGTTCCCTGCTCAGTGGGGCCTTTTCCCTGGAGGGCAGCGTCCCACAGCCCTGAACCTTACCCCGAGCCCGAAGTGCTCCCAGTGGGGAAGCGAGCAGGAGAGTGAGCACTCCCAAGAGCACGATGGCCAGGAGGACAGTGACGATGAGAAAATGGGGCCAGTAGGACCGCTGGGCAGCCATGGAAGCTCCACCACCAACCCTGGTCAGCGGGACCTGCACACGCTCCCGGGGAACGCCTGCCAGCTCGGGATCCAGTGCCAGGGGCTGGTCCTGGCTGTCTACCCAGTAGGAGACCACGGGGTATGAGTAGCCGTTCTCAGTGGCCACACACTGGTAGAGGCCCCCAACGCCATCCTGTGGCAGCAGCAAGAGGGAGCCATTGTAGATGGTAGAAGAGGCTTCTGGGATTTTGGCTCTGCCATGACTCCAGTGGTAAGAGGCCAGTGCTGACAAGTGGGGGCAGGGCAGCTCCAGAATGGAGTTGGGGACTGTCAGGACTTCTTTAACTGGAGAAGAGCAAAGAGGTGACATGTTCAGTGGGAAGGGAGGAAGGAAGGTGGGAGCACCAGCCTTATTTACATCTAGTCTCACTCTGTAGCCCAGGCTGGCCTTGAACTCTCAACAATCCTGGTATCTGGGATTACTGCTATGGACCACCATGCCATCTGTCTTCTGATTCCATTTCAACTCCCAAGCTCAAGGCTCAACTCTTCTCTGTCTCCAAGCTAAAGCCCAAACTAGCCCCCAAATCTAACTTCTAGCCAGATCAACCCTTAGCTTCTGAGATCAGCCAAGATTGGGCCTGTTCAGAGCGGTGTGGCTGTAGGCAGCCTCCAGTATTGCTAACTCCAACTCAGACACCAAGCCCACATCGACATCAACCTGAACCCTAGTGTGGCCTCCAGCTCAGCATGCCTCTCCTGTCTATAGTCCATATCCTGACTTGGGAATTTAGGTCTCAGCCTAGGCAGGTGCTGCAGAAGCCATGGGGCAGAAAAGCCAGTCCTTCCTGAAGCCCTCCAAGTGCCTGGTCACCTCCTCCAGTCCCACACTCACTAAGTTGAGGGGGGCTCTGACGCCGGGGGCTCCTGGCCATGGGGCCACGGGCGCATGCCCACTCCGGGTTGCCACGTTCCATGTCCTGCTTCCAAGTCCTGAGAAAGCAAGGCAAGCAAACTCAGCAATTAAAACAGACTGGGGGGGGGGGGGGGGGGGGGGGGGGGGGGATAAAGGGAAGAAGGGCGGAAGACCAGGTAGAAGAAAGCAAGGGCAGCTTCAAGCTGCCCTGAGGAAGGTCATTTGTGAGAACTGGACCCAGAAGGTTAGAATCTGGGAGTGAGAGTGTTGGTGCCCTTTTGAAGGAGGAGGAACAGTAACTGAAGCTGGAGAAGGAAAGCCTAGGTAGACTTACAGGGTAAAGCCAGACAGAAGGCTACAGACTCTTGATTCAGGGTCCCAGGCACAGTGAGGGTCCCTGGCGAGAACACAGTCCACACAGCTCTCATAGACACTGCAATTGGCCCTGGGAACTCTCCAGATGCCTCCAGAGAAGCCTGCAAACACTGCACCCTGGGAAAGAGATGGAGGGTATCAGGAGCCCTAGCACCCTGGCCCAGGCTCCCCAGGTGCTCCCCAAAGGACGACCATATTCTGTTCAGGTCCCTTCTCACCTGGGCGGGGGCCAGCTGCAGGTTTCGAACAGGCTCTTTGTCAGGGCTCAGCTGGATCTCCTCCACAAGATAAGCACTGCTGTTCTGAGGCACCACAGCCTTGTGCAGGGACCCCGTGGCTGCAGAGACAGAGACACGGTAGAACTTCTTTCCGTCGCTGTCCTCACACAGCGACAGTCACTCAGTCCTTCCACGGCCCAGGGACGGAGGGTGGAGGGCTCTCATGGCAATCTTTCTTTCTTTGTGTGTGTTATGTACCTGACAGACATGTGTGCACATGTACCTGACAGGCATGTGGATGACATAAGTCAAAGCTACGTGTTTTACTCAGTCACACCCCCCTCCCCACATACTGTATTTGCTGACACAGGACCACTCACTGAACTTTGAGCTCTGATTATCTAGATTGGCTGCTTAGTCAATAAGTGCCAGAGGTCTCGTCTGCCCCACCCTCTACTCCTACCGCTGGGTTTACAGGTACCCAGTGTGACACCCAGCTTTTATGTGTGTTCTGACTATCTCGATTCAGGTCCTTACAACTGAGTCATCTCCCCAGCCTCCGTCTGTGCCTTTTTTTTTCTAGTATCAGGGGTAAAGGAAAGGGGTAAATTCAGGGCCTCTCATGAGCTAGGCCCTTGAACTACACTCCCAGCTTTCTTTTTACTTTTGAGACGGGGCTTTAAAGCCCAGGCTGGACTAACATGCAATCCTCCTGGCTCAGCCTCCCAAATAACTAGGATTACATACAGGCCTGCAGCCCCAAACCCTGCTTCTGACCACCCTTTTAATGGTTGCAACTTCCCAGAACTCAGAAATCTATAGTAGGAGAATTATGAGTATATGCCACCATGCCTCAAGCCTGGTTTTATGTGGTGCTGGGGATCGAATTCGGGGCTTTACACACTGCGGACAAGCACTCTGGCTGCTGGAGTGTGTTCTCAGCCCCACTGTTTCTGAATAAACAGAAAAGACTGAAAATCCAGAGGGCAGGGCAGGGCAAAGATGGCAAGACAGGAGACCCTTGGCAGATTAAGCTGAGAAGGGAGCAGGAAGCTGGACTGGGAGAGCCAGGGAGAGAGCCAGGGACCATCTCTCCCCGTGTGTCCTCTAGGAAGCAGGAGGACCAGAGTCATGAGCCAAGAATGAGGGTGGGCTCAGGAGAGAGGGATGGGTCTACAGTTGTTCTGGAAAGAGGGACAGTCGGCTGAGGAGTGTGTTAGATTGTCAACTGAGGGCATGTGCTTTTCTAGGAGGAAAAATGAATGAGGCACTGGGCTCATTCATTCTTCCAGGCCGTGCTAAGAGGTCTGTCTCTGCTGTGCATACAATAGGAAAAACAGAGACAAAACTTCCCAGGCTTGTGGAGTGGGTGGAGGCAGACCATAGCTGTTCTGAATGAGAAAACTGCACAGCACATTAGCGCAAATTAGAAAGTCAAGTGAAGCGAAGTGAGGGGGTCCTGCCCGGGGCAGCTGTGGTGGCGGTCTGCCTTCCTTAGTAACAGGGTCTCGTTCTGTTACTCAGGCTAGCTGCTAACTTTGTAAATTCTTTTATTTTTGAGTCTGGTCTTACTATGTAGCTCTTAGCTGACCTGGTACTCACTAAGTAGACTAGGCTGGCCCAGCACTTACAGAGATTTGTCTGCCTCTACCTCCCATGTGCTGGGACAAAACATGTGCCACCATGCCATGTTCCTCTTTTTCTCCTTCTCTCTTCTCTTCTCTTCTCTTCTCTCTCTCTCTCTCTCTCTCTCTCTCTCTCTCTCTCTCTCTCTTTCTTTTTCAAGACAGGATCTTATTCTATAGTCCAAACACTTGGGAGTTAGAGGCAGGTGGATCAGAGTTCAGGGTTAGCCACATAGTAAGTTGGAGACCATCATGGGCTACATGAGACTGGGGGGCAGGGGAGGCCTGGCTCCAGCCCTTCTCCAGGTCACCCTTGATAACCCCTTCAATCACGCTTCCCTTTCCACCCACTCCTCCTGCCTCTGATATGGCTCCTCCCAGAAGGCAGGCAGCGTTTCTAAGACAGGAATATAGATTGGAGTCTATATTCCCCAGCTGACTGAAAGCTCAGAAAGGCTAGAGACGGGATTGTCTTGGTGTGGCGCTGTGCCTCCTGAGTCCAGCAGGGGGCTCACGCACTAAATACCTGTTAAATTATGTACTGAACACATGGTGGATGGACTCAAAGGCTTCCTGCCTCAGCCTGGGTTTGTGTCCCTGCTCTGGTCATCCCAGGTATATTCTGGAAGCCCATACTCACAGGTACCCAGGTACATGACCACATGGCTGCTCCCGTCGAGGCCCTGAGCTGGTTCCACGGCCAGCTGTGTGTACTCCACGCCAGACTTCACCAGCAGGGGCGTTCCTACCACATGCTCATCCATCAGAAAATGGTCCTTCATGAAGGTCAAGGCTTTGTCAGAGGAGGGGCCCATGGAGCACTGGAGGAAAGCAGAGTGTGTCAGCTCCTGAGTGGGTACACCCCTCCTTCTCCCACCCTCCTTTGCCCTCTTTCCTCAGGTGGTGGATAAAGCTCAGATCCGAGCTCCTAGGTTCTCTGGGAGGTTGAAACGGCCTAATACATGAAAAGTAGCAGGTGCAGGGCGGGGCCAGCGTAGGGCGGGGGCGGAGGCCCGTGCAGGGCAGGACCCACATGCCCTGTGGACTGGGTCAGCTATTTTCAGTGTCCTGCTCTTCCGTGCCTGCATCAACGCCAGCACGAAGCACAATGAAGGCTCCTTCAGGCAGGCACCCCGCTTTACTATGTCTGTGCTCCCTGGCGAGGCAGTCGGTGACAGAATGGAGGTGTGACAGAAACAGGCGGTGTGGCAGTTTTGCGTAAACTTGCTGCGTGACTTGGGGGAGTTCCTCCTCCGTTCTGAGCCCTCTTTCTCTCACTCATACCCGAGGGTGTTGGACCGGCTGTTCCTTCGAGGCCTGACAACTGGAGAGACTCTTTGCTTAAGATTTAATTAATTGTCTTTCCTTTCCAAGAGCATCGTCCTGTAGGCCAGTCCCAACTGTCACCTACAAGCTGTGTAGTGACATAACCTTATAGTAACCATACATTATAAGGTAACCATATTAACCATACATAATGTATGGTTACTATAAGGTATAGTAACACAAGTTACTTCATCTCTTTGAGCCATGAATACCTGTAAAGTGAGGGGACATCTATAATCCCATTTTTTGTGCCAGCAAAGAATGCATGTGCCTATTTTTTTTGCCTCCTCCTACAGAAATTTTTAAAAAAATATTTTTAAATATTTCACTTTATTACTTTCTCTTTGTGTATATGTGTGAATGGGTGCACACCTGTGAGTGCAGGTACCTATGGAGGCCAGAGGTGTCACATCCCCTGGAGCTCCCTGACATGGATGCTGGGAACCAACTTCAGGTCCTTTGCAAAAACCAGTAAGCACTCTTAACCATTGAGCCACCTCTCTAGTCTCTCAAACAGTTAAAAATTCCTGCTAGGCCTTGCTGTATAGCCCAGGGTGGCCTTGAACTCTCAATCTGCCTCAGACTCCTGAGTACTGGAATTACAGGTGTGAGCCACCATACTCTATGTAGGTAAGCATACAGCCAAGGGACACCAGATTCATGGGTAAAACTGCAAACAAGACAAGCTGAACCACTCAGAAAGAAAAGAAACATAGACCCAAGAGGAAGCCAGCTGTGGTGGAACACGCCTTTAATCCCAAGACTGGGAAGACAGACTGTGAGCTTGAAGCCAGCTTGGTCTACAGAACAGGTTCCAGGGCAGCCAGGGCTGCACAATAGAGAGACCTGATCCCACACTCCTCTCCCCCATGATCCCACACTCCTCTCCCCCATGATCCCACACTCCTCTCCCCCATATTTTTTCTTTAACTTTAACTTTATGTATATGGGTGTTTTTCATATACGTGTGTGTGTGTGTGTGTGTGTGTGTGTGTGTGTGTGTGTGTGTGTACCATGTGCATGCCTGATGCTTAGGAAGACCAGAAGAGGGTGTTGGATCTCCTGAACTGAAACATCTTTCTAGGCCCTGCTTTATTTATTTATTTATAACTAGAAAGAGAGAAAAAAGCAGGGGAAGAGAGGGAAGGAGGAGAAAAAGAAAAAAAACAACAAAGAGAAAACAAAAACAATTCAAAGAGAAGAAAATGTCAGAGAAAATCTCATCCTTTTCCTGAGAGGAAGAGGGAACTATCTTGTTCCTGAAATAAGAGGAGTCCTTACATGAAGAGAACAGACAGGTACCACACACATCCCACGGGAGGAGTAGCTGACCTCAGGAAAGCAGCCAGCTCACCTTCAAATCCAACCTGACTCTGACCAAGTCTCTAATCTAGCAAGTGCATATTTACAAGAATACTGACTTGGGCATCACAAAAGCCTATAAACCCAGCACTAAGGAAACACAAGCAAGAAGATCAGGAATTCAAGGTTGTCCTTAGCTAAGATGAGAGTCCCAGAACAGTGCAGGCTGCGTGAGACACCGTGTACACACACACACACACACACACACACACACACAGAGAGAGATATACATACACAGACACACACAGAAAGACACACACACAGATAGAAATACACACACATACACAGGCATGCACACACAGAAATATACATACACAAGACACACAGAGAGACACAGACACACACAGTTAGAAATACACACACACACATAGACACATACTCTCTCTAAGTAAACTATACCTAGAACAGCACTGGGATCTACACTGAACAACTCTGTAGGACAAGGAAGTAAAGTGAGAAACAGAGAGTGGTGGGGCAGGGGTGGGCCCATGGATTGAGAGTGTTTGCTGCTGCTCTGCTGAACCAGAGCTTGGTTCCCAGCACCAATAATGGCTTACTGTAACTCCAGCTCCAGGAGACTGACATTCTCTTCTGGCCTCCAGGCTCCTTCGCACATGTGGCATACCCAGAAACACACACATACACACATGTACAGACACATGCACACAGTACACACCTGCACACACATGTGCACACATACACACACATACACCTACATATATGCATGTACATGCATATGCACAGAATACACACAAATACACATGTATACATACATACATACATACATGTACACATATACAAATATATCTACACAAGCACACAATATACACATGCATACACATGTGCACACATACACACATGTGTACACACATATACACACAAATATGTATATATGTACACACAGCAAAAAACACTTTATGACAGTGGTTCTTAACCTCCCTAATGCTGTAACTCTTTAATACAGCTCCTTACGTTGTGGTGACCCCCAGCCATAAAATTATTCACTGCTACTTTGTAACTGTGATTTTGCTACTGTTACATCATAGTGTAAAGATGTGTGTTTCCCAATCATCTCGGGTGACTGACCCCTGTGAAAGGGTTATTTGACCCCTCCCCCACAAAGGGGTTGCAACCTGTAGTTTGAGAAATACTGCCTTACAGTATCTTAGACATTCTGAGCTGTGAGTCGGGCACTTGTCTGTCTTCACAGCACTTGAAAGAGAGAGGCAAGAGAATTTTGAAGCCAGGCTAAGTTACAAAGTTACAGGCAAAGCCTCTTTCAAATGAATAAATTAAAACAGGACAGATGGCTCAGCAGTGAAGAGTACTTAGCTGATCTTGCAGAGGACCTGAGTTCAATGCCCAGCACCCACATGGTGGCTCACAGTATCTACAGCTCCAGTTCCAGAGGATCCGATGCCCAGTTCTGGCCTCCTCAAGCACCAAACACACACATGCTGCACATACATACATGCAGGCAAAACATTCATATGAAATAAAAGGAAGTCAGTCTTTTTCAAGAGTAAGTTCCAGAATGGGGAGGCTTGCATTCTGACTCAATCACTCCTGCACCCCACTGCCCACTACAGGAGCTCATGCAACATAAGTATTTGTCAAATGAAAGAGAAACAAGGAGAAACGGTTCAAGAAAACTTTTCTGTTCTGAAGTTTGAGGGATGGAACCCTGCAAAGGCCAGGCTAGTGCTCTACCTCCAAGCTCTACCTCTGTGTGGGAGAACTCAAAGGAGAATGGCTCCCATAGGCTCCGATGTTTGAATGCTTGGCTGCCCCTGCCCCACACTGGTGAACTGCTTAGGGTCAGGAAGTGTGACTGGATGGAGGTGGTGTGTCACTTGGGGTGGCCTTTGAGGATTCAAAAGCCCACACCAAGGTCAGTGGCTCTTTACCTCCAGCCTACAGATCAGATATAAAGCTCTCAACTACCGTGCCAACACTGCGCCTGCCTGCTGCCATGCTTCCAACCATGATACTCGTGAGTTCACGCTCTAAAGCTAGAGCAAGACCCCAATTAAATCCTTTTATAAGCTGCCTCGGCCATGGTGTCTCCTGACAGCAATAGAAGAGTGACGAAGACACAGATCACAAGAGAAGCTCTTAAAAGCAAAGAAAATAAACAAAATGTCCAGGCTAAAGTGGTCCACTGGGCACCCAATTCAGCAGAGACCATGCAAGCTCAGCATGGAATAGGTGAGCCCCAAGGACTGGCCAGGTGGCTCGGCAGGTAACGGTGCTGCCGCCGACAGCCGGCACTCTGTCTAATGGGAAGAGAAGTGACTCCTGTAGGCTGTTCTCTGCGCCCCTCACACAAAACAATCAAAGAAATACGTAATCTAAACATTAAAAGAGTCCAGTGAGGGAAAACAAGTTACATCCAAAAGGTTAGGTGTCTGAACAGCTTAGAAAAATCTCCAAAACAGGTAACGGAGTGAGCCTTGCAAAGTTTGCAGGAAATGGTCTCAGCTCTATAACTACATATTCCTAACCAAAGCATCGACGGTCAGAGTGGGATAAGGTGGTTTCTGCATTCAACATCTCCAAAATTTCATGTCTTTATTTTATCGGGACTCTATATGGGACAGTCTCTACTAAAATGAGCTAGTGTAAGGTGAGGCGAGGGCTGGGGACAGCTCCGTTAATAGAATGTCTGCCCAGCATGCAGGAAGAAGCCTTAGGTGCAATCCTCAGTGCCGCAGGAACTAGGCACAAGGGTACATGCTTATACTTCCGGGACTTATGATGGAGGCAGGGGGATCAGAAATTCACGGTTACCTTCAACTCCGTAGAGTTCAGGGCCACCTTGAGCTACAGGAGTCCTGTCTCAAAAGAGAGAAGAAAGGAAGGAAGATGGAAAAGAAAAGAAGATGAAGCCACAGAATGAGTGCCAGAAACAGAAGCTATGTCACTGGAGAGTGGCCAAGGGACACTCCAAGAAGAGGAGAAAGGGAAGCTGCAGAGGTCAGCCATCTGGGCTGCAGTCTATCTGAGGCTTTCTTGGAAAGTGAAACTGTTTAACAAGCCAATGATCTAACTTCAGGAGATCCAGGAAGATGTTGACATGAACGACAACTTAGAAAAAGCAAGAAAAAAAAAAAATCAGGATAACAACTCACCCCAAGAAAACAAAAGGTCTATAAAAAGGAAAGGTAATCATGGCTTACTACCTGGTTCAGCTGTGAGTCATTTATATTAATCCTGCCAAAATTACAGTGACAGGGGCTGGTGAGATGACTCTCGAGGTAATCGGACGATGGTAGAAGGGAGCCAACTCCCCAAAATTGTCCGCTCACCTTTACCCGTGCACCCACACTCGTTCACAGACAACAAACAAATACAAATTGTACCTGAAAAATTCCCAGGGGTGGGGACTGTTGCTTAGTGTTAGAGCACTTGCGGGGCAGATGTGAGGTCCTGGGTTTGATTCCCAAAACTCGGGGGGAAAAAAAGCTACCTACCTTTTAATGCTCACGCCGAGGTTAGAAATGGTACATAGGGAAGGGCGGGGATGGAAAGCTGATGTGCAGAATTTGCTAATTTCTGAGATGCACACTTTCTTTGAAAACGACTTCCAGCTACCGATGTTGTGACAGTGAGCATGAGTTTGGAGAAATATGCCAGAGAGAGCTAGGAGAGGCGGCACACACCTGTGATTCCGCCCATGGGACAGAGGCAGGAGGTGAGTTTGGGGCGAGTCTTGGATGGGAGTGGGGCTTCAGCCCCAGTCCTGTAGGTGTCTCTGGTCCTGAGATTACGTTGAATGTGCACTGATTCCTCCTGAGTGTTAGGACTACAGAGCTGCACCACTGCGCTAAGCCTATTTGATTCCTTTCAATTGTGTGTACAGATAATTCAGATTAAAAAAAAAACAAAAAAGTTACAGGAAAACGTGCAGGTGAAAAGCTGGGCATGAAGCTGGGCAGTGGTGGCGCACGCTTTTAATCCCAGCACTTGGGAGGCAGAGGCAGGCAGATTTGAGTTCGAGGCCAGCCTGGTCTACAGAGTGAGTTCCAGGACAGCCAAGGCTATACAGAGAAACCCTGTCTCAAAAAAAAAAAAAGAAAGAAAGAAAGAAAGAAAGAAAGAAAGAAAGAAAGAAAGAAAAGAAAAGCTGGGCATGGGGGCACAGCCTGAAATCCAAGCATCTGGGAGGTGGAGGCAGGGTAACCAGAAGTTCAAGGCCAGCCTAGGTTACATGAGGTCCTGCCTAAAAATAACGAAATGGTGGTGAAGCTGCCCCAAACTGTGCTTGGCATCCAGCCCATGTGCTCCTAATTCTTTGGTGATAAAGGCAGGTATTTGGTGCTCACTTATCACTGGGAAGGAGGTAGCCCTGGCAACTGTTCTGAATGTAGGGCGGTATCAGACATCTGCAGCATATGAGCAACTGGGCCGTGTGTGTGGACATTTACCATGCCATGATGGTGCCCTTATGTGTATTCCGGGAGGCTGTGAGAGGAGTGGGTGGTACTCACGCTGCCTGGCCTTGGGTTGACCTCTGAGCCCCTGTAAGTGGTCCAGCGGGAAGTTTCCTTGTTCAGCTCCTTGTACTTTCCTTTAAAGACCCGCTCAATGTCCGTGAGAGAGAAGGCACAGACTGCTGAGCTCCTGGTCCCACCAACCTGCCTGAAGACAGCCAGAGAAGGCATTCACTGTGGTTCCCTTGGCTTTACAGCCATTGCCTCTCCAGCCCCAGTAGACCTCAGTGGAATCCCAGCAGGCCTGGAGGGCAGGAGGCAAGCCAACCTCTGGAGGCTTCTTTTTTCCTCGTTTGTGGTGATAAGGACCTGAGAGCCCCATGGTGTTTCCTGACACTGGCCTAAGGCCTGGCTAGAAGCCCATCTCTGGATCTGAACTGTGATTGCTCCTAATGAGGATTAATTGGGGCATAGGCCCTGGGGTGGCCCCTGTCTATCCTGGGCTGTGCCCACAGGAAGAGTGGTAGAACCGGCTTCGTGGTCCTCAGAGGATGAGCCACAGCTTCCTCTCTTCTCCTAGTCTGTGTTGAACCAAGGCGTCTTCTCACAGTCTCCTCGACACACTGACTGGGTTCCCAGTTCTACATATCACTGATGACAGGCCCTGCACACCGGAAACCTTTGCTTCCTGATACACTGTTGGCAGACTAATGTCTAAACACTGTGATGCCAGACCATGCCATGCCTGTGGGACCTTTGGACCTTTCTTCGTCTCTGAGCAAGGCCTTTCCTGGTTTCTTAATCATATCGATAGCCTATGGCCAGTAGGAAGCTGGTGCTAAATTTATGTCTAGTTTTACAGTAGCATTTGAGCTCTACAGACCCTCTCCCTACCTTTTTGGTAATTTTCTTTTACTTCCATCTCCTAATCTAGTTGATGAGTCTTGTTTGTTTAAGTCAGTCTCCAGTAGCCGAAGCTATCCTCACTGTGGAGCTGAGAATGGCCTCCTGCCTTTCCTTCCCATATACTCATCCCTGACTTAGGTGTTGCTGGAGATCAAACCCAGGGCTCTGTACATGCTGGGCAAGTGCTCCACCCACTGAGCTACATCCCAGCCTTTGTTTATTTTTGAGACATTAGTCCTTGAACAACTGATCTCCCTTCCTCATCACCACGTCTAGATTTGTTTTATCGATGTTTTGTTTTGTTTGAGACAAGCTCTCTCTGTGTAGCCCAGACTGGCCTCTTGCCTCCTCCCAAGAGCACAGGCATCCACCACGATGCTAGGTGTTTTGCTGATTTTTTTTGTGTCTGTCTTCTGTAAGCTTCCTTCCAGGCAGAAAGAAGCTAGTCTCTGAGCTTTGTTTCTTCCCTGCGCATGAGAGACAGTAGAGTTCCCCGGGTCTGGTGATGCTCAAATGCCTTCCTATGTAAAGCGCAGAATGTAAAGTGGGCTCTATCCGCTCCATCCTCCCTGGGATGCAGCCCTCCTTTTCCCTGCCCTGCTGCTCACCACTGGGAGGTAAAGACTGCGTAGATGCGGGGAACAGAGGGAGAATCGGCCGGCAGCAGGACCGCATGGCGGATGATGTTGAATGGCAGCTGCCCTGGCTGAGCGCAGAGCAACTGCGCTTTCAGGAAGGTGGTCCACTTCTTCTGCAGCAGCTTTTCACCGCCTACGTCGTTCTAGGGGAACCGGTGGAGTCAAGGCCTTGTTGTGAGTGAACCCGCCCAACCCACCTCTTCCCTATTCCCATTGGCTCCCAAGCAGCCAGCCCTCCTCCAGACCGGGGATGGGGGATGGGGGCAGACCTTGCAGACTCGAGCCACCCTGGATATATACAGTTCCTCAAAGAAGTCAAACTCGCTGGCTGTCTCCTCAAAGAAGAAATAGACGACCTGGGTGGATGGAATGGCTGCCACGAAGGAGGCGTCCGCTGCGGGGGCAGGACAGACAGGCTTAAGGATTGAGCATCGGGATGCTCATGGTTCCCGTGGTGACACTGTAGGGTGGATTCCTAGGGCCAGAGCAGAGGTTGCCTCCCGTCCCATGGCCTGTTGAGACATATATGTACTTTTTTCCTTTTTGAGACAGGGTCTTACTGGCCCTGACTAACAGGCTCTGTCTTACAGAGCTCTGACTGGCCTGAAACTCACTGGGTAAACCAGGTTGCCCTCCCTTTACAGATATCCACCTGATGCTGCCTCTGCCTCCAGAATGTTGAGATTAAAAGTATGGACCACCTCAGCCAGCTGGAGCACTTTAATTCGTTTTTCAAAAGAGAGCTGAGTGAATGAAAACAAATCCCAGACCTAGGGTCAGGAAAGGGGCCCAAACTTATGTTGACTGGGAGTCGGGGACTTACGATGCAGCCAACGTAGGAAGATGTCAGTCTTGAGAACAGGCTGGGATCCCAGTGTCCGCATCAGAATGGGCTCGCTGCCCAGGAAGTTGTTCATGGTGCCAGAATAAAGCATCCCATCTAAGACCGGGGTAAGGGAGGAAAAGCAAGAATCAGGGAAAGGCTGCCCACCCTCCTCAGACATGCCTTCCTTCTATTCTCTACTCTCTTGCAGAACCTCAAAGCAGAGCTCATACTAACACACACACACACACACACACACACACACACACACACACAGCACCCTTCTTAGATCCCTCTGCCCACAGGCAATGGCCTATGTAGCCTTCTGTATTGAACACATGCCAGACCTTTTCTGGTCCTTCCTCAAACACTAATCCCAGAGAAATGCCTGTCTTGTGCTCACATATGCTGGGCCCCTGCTTATCTTTTTAAGTCTGCTCAAAGGGCAATAACCATGTCCTGTAGGAAACCAGGGTGGGAGGTCTGTGATGGCTCGTGTCCAGGAAGAGGCACAGGACTTTGTTGGAGCCGCCTCAGTACCCAGCTCCGTGTATAGGCCATTCAGGAGAGTCATCCCCCATGCAGAGTGGTTAAACAACCTCAGGGCTCACCTGGTGCCATTAGGCCTTGTACCTACCCACATGGATTTCCTTGCACCTCTTTGGGGACAGTTTCAGAAGGGGTAGTGGTTGAACTGCCTGGTTCTTCCTTTGATCCTGTCCCCCAGAGGCTCCTGGTTTGTTTTGTCCCTTTCTTTGGAAAAAACTATCATATCTCACTTTCCCCAGAGTTGCTAGAAAGGCAAGTTTCAAGATGGTCTGGGAAGCCCAACACTCACCGACCAAGACAGCTGTGTGCTTGTGAACAGGGTCAAAGGGGCTTTGGCCCTTCCCATCCATGACCTTGTCTATCAAGATGGGCGACAGGAGGGAATCTTGGAGTTCCTAGAGGGGGGAAGAGGCTGGGAGCCCAGAATGCCAGGGTCGCACGTCTGAGAGATGAGGAGCATGAGGAAGTAAAAGGGACAGAGAGGGAAATTGGTCTGGGGCTAGGAATCTTACGAGGGTCCTCAGGGACCAGAGATTCCCAAAGCTACGGAGGACAGACTGGGATGGGTGTGAAGAGAGGTGTTGGGGGCCTGTGAACAAGACGGGTATCAGACAACTCACAATGAAGGTACAGGCGGGGCTGAAGGCAAAGGTCCCACAGGCGTAGAGGTGAGTGGCATTGTAAGAGACCAGGACACGAATGAAGTTGAAACACTGTGTCTAGGGAGAAGCAGAGGAATGAGGCTGTCAGGCCACTTACCCACCTCCTGGGGTCTTAGAGGATGCTCCCCGCCCCCCATTCCCAGTGGAGAGGAGGGTTGAGATCAAGAAACTTGACAGAACATGATCCACTAAATAATCAAAGAAACAGGTCCTCCTGTGCCCACCCCTGCAGTCACCAGGGATGGTCTCTGTACACCAGGGTTCTATCACCCGCCCTCTGCCCCCACCTGCGGTTACCTCACTGCTCTTCTTCTTAAAGGCACATTCAGTCTTTTTTCTCTCAGTGGCTGGCCAGGGTATCTAAAGTAAAGAGTTGAAAGGGGGTAGATGAAAGGAAAAGAACTCTTTGGTTTTTCTGAAAGCCACCACCACCTTGTCTCCCGCACACCCCAGCTTGATGTAAAGCTACCAGTAAGTGCTTCGTGATGTTCTGGTAGGCGGTCATAATGCCAATTTGATCAGGACTATGATTTCCATCATATTAGGATTCATCAGGACATGGCTCTGTGGTAGAACCAAACCGGTCTGAGTTCAAATTTAGACTCAGCCACCAGCTGACTGTGTACCCTGGCTCCATTTCACAGCCTGTTGGTGGTAACAGCCAGAATGCATGTGTAAGCGGCTGGCATGCACAGCAGTGGTTTTAAACCACACATTTCCTGGGGGAGCCTGTCAGCCCCTTAGAGAAGCTGCAGAGAAGGGTGACAGATATCAGACTTTGAGTCTCAGACACTCTAGATGAAAAACTCTACCACTGAACAACGCTCCTGGTCCAAGACTCTGGAATTTTACCTATACCCCCCATATGCAGGTGGTCAAGAGACCGTACACTGAGAAGGAGCCATGAGATATGCCTTCTTCCTCTGCCACCCCCTTTCTCTCACATCGCTGTCATTAGGGTGACCATAGCCCAAGAATCAGGGATTTCTCTCTTAGGTGCACATCAAATTATTTGAGTCACTGATCTGAGTCAAAATGTTTTAAATCTCCTGTGCCAGGGATTTCCATATCAGTCATTGGAGTGGCTGAGGTTATTGTAAGGCTTCAGCAGTGTGTCCCTTCTGTCACTGCTGACTCAGAGTGGCGGGTGGCTGTTCATATGGATGTGGAGCTGGTCCAGGGAGGCTGCTGTCCTGGACCCTAGTCCCTGGCCTCCTCACCATGTTCCTCAGCCTTGGGATTCCTGGGTTCTGGATATTCAAGGCCAGGATGGCCTCTCGAGCCCCCACATAGAGTGTGTTGCCATCGCTACTCAGAAGCAGCGTGTCGAAGTCTTGGAGGCCTTTTTGTTGGAAGAAGCTGAGGGCCCTGTGCCCATCTCCTGTTGGGAGGCAGTGATAAGAAGAAAATGAGGAGGAGCCATGAGCAGTAGCTGATCCCTGAGGCAAAGGTGGGGGGGTGGCAGGCCTCAGCAGCTGGTGCCCCCCCTTCACTGGCAGCCCCGCCCCTGTTCCCTGCACCCCCAGTAGCAGGCATTTGAACTTTCTGCGTTGTGTCCCCAGAAGAGAAACGTGCCAAAGACGGGTTAGTGATAGGTTGGATGCTGTTGGGAGGATTGAGGGGAGAGCCTGTTTAAGACACAGACAGCAAATGAAGTATGGTTAGAAGATGCATTCTCAGGCCTGGGGGGATGCAGTGAGGCAGGATGGGAGAGGGAAGAGCTGACAGGTAGACACAGGAAGGGGTTCTCAACCACAAGCAGCAGAGGTAACTGTCATCTGCCTCAAGACTTGTCACAGTTACAGATTCCTGCCACCCCCATTTGCTCTGTTTCCTCCCCTTGCTCTGTTATAGGAATTGCCCATCACTAGCACTGCTGTAGCAGAGGAGGCTGCTCCCTCTCTGTTTCTGACCCCCATCAGTGTGGGCATGCCTGGGTGCCACCTGGACAGGCTGAATATGTTGGTTAGTAGGGCATGTTCACTACCTAGCATGGTGGTGTGTGTGCACATACACATGTGAATGTGTGGGCTCCTGCCACACTGGCAGATCAGCAAGGAGGAAGGCACACGTCAGATAACTCTCTCGTGAGCACATTTGGACTTTTGCTTTAGTCAGAGGACAACCTGGTTTTACTGTTTTGGCCTCAGGAAATTTGGAGATCAAGAGGAATCCAAAGACAAAATGGAAAAGATACAGCATAGGTTGGCCTCCCCTGAACTCTGAAGAGGGCACATTGTACTTCCCCTTAAAATGCAGGCTTGTTTGTGCCTGCACACCCATCCCACCCAGAGATGCCTCTCTTTCAACTGACTGGTACATTTCCTTTACCATTTTGCCTCAGAAGGATGCTAAGCTACAGCCATGAACAGAACTGCCTTACTTCTGCGTGCGTGGGGGGCACTTCCCCTGGGGCATTTCCTGGAACTAAAGGTGTCAGAAGCCCAACAGCCTCATCAAGAAACCACTGAGGCTGGATGAACCGCTAGGACCCCTTCTCCTGATATCCATTCTCCTGGACAGGCTCTGGCCTGATGTGACGTCTGTGGTTGTCTTGGGTTCTCCTCAGACAATCTAGCATGAGCCTTTGCTTTAGGGCTCCTGGTGCTATAAAAGCAGTCAAGGATTTAAGCGTCCTTACTTGGTGATGGTGACACTCGAGGGAAAGAAAAACCACTGACTTGGCAGAGAAGGCCAACAGTGACCCTTCCTTCCCTTCCAGATCAACTTGTACCTCAAGTGGCCTCCCCTTCTCCCAGGCCCTCTGAGGCTCCCTGGCGTCTCTTCTTCTCCATCCCATTTCGTTCCCTCAGGCACACCCTTCTCCTTCCTCGGCCCCTTCATCTCTACAGTGCCATCCACCCCTCCAGGCACCAGACACTTACCTGCATGGTATTTGACTCTGGGCATGGGCCCCTGCCCACCAGTCCCAGAAGCAGGTGGCAGTGATGGCAGCAGGAACAGTTGGAAGAAAAAAACACCCAGTAGACTCCAGGGGTCCTGGCCCAGGGCCATAGTCAGCCAGAGTCGGTCACCAGATGTTTCTGAGGAAATAGACACTTTCTGGGTAAGCCATGCTTACCACACCCTTCCTGAGGGCCAATAGGAGAGCCCCAGGGGGCAGAAGTTCCTCTCTGGAAGGGCCGTCAGAGTCTCACTTTCATCCATTCCCAGCGTAGATGTTGCCTCCTGTTGCTCTCTGCACAGGGTGCTGCTGTGGCCCACACTGAGGCTCTGGTCTCCTTACTATTAAAAAACTACTTTGCCTTTTCTCACCTGACTCACAGAAGAATTCCTTTCCACTCTCGCCCTTTAGCATCTCCTGGCTCCAAGCTCCAGAGCTCTGATCATCTCTGGCCCTGGGCAAAGGGCTTCTGGGGAACTAGTTCCTGTATGCAAAAGGTAGATTCCCCAAGCTGGCCTGTCACTCAGCTATGCTGTGACATCTTGTCCCCGCTACTCACCCCAACCCAGGCAGACAGTCTACCCTCTCCCCTAGCCCCCCAGAGGCTCTGACTCTTGCTTAATTGGGCCCTCTCGCCTTCTTCTTAGGGGTAGGGGTATGCCAGTTTATCTACCACTGTGGCGGGGACTGTCTGTCTGTATTTCCTGGGAGTGGCCTGGGCAGGAGTCACTGGCAGACTCTCAACTTCTCCAGCCCCCCTGTCTCTGTTGTCTGCTTCCCTGGAGCTCTGCATCAGCCTCCCCCATGACCACTGAATACAAGTCCTCCCTACTACCCACCCCCATCTTACATACCCTTGAGCCAGCCACACTGAGAAGTCCTGTGTTCAAACTCTGAATCAGGGTGCCATTCAAGGCAAAGAAGGGGGTTCAGGCAAGGAAAGCAGGCTCAGCCTGGCTGGAATGGGAGCTCGGCCCTCCAGGTACCCATCCTGCCAGAGCCAGTGTGGGTTTCAGGCCAGGGAAACCTGAATTTCTACCTCGAGTTGTGACAGATCCTGGCTGGCTTGGGCGGAAGTTGGTGGATCAGGGCGGGGAGACTGGTGGAGGGGGGAGTGGGGGTGAGGCTCGAAGGCCTTGCAGGAGACACACCTCCCTCCCTCCTTAGTCTATCAGAAACTAAGAGTTCCTTCTTGGCCAGTTCAGTGATGTCCTTGTTTCTATAGCACACCATTATAGCTTAAGCTGCAGACTCCTCTTGCTTGAGAGAGCTCAGTATGACATTGTCTCTCCTATTCCTTTTCTCTCTGACCCCAAAGTAGGAGTCCTCCACTACCACTGAGACTTCCCGACCTCCCACACCCAGTGGGACCACATTCTTGAAAGATAACACATTTAAAGCTGGGCATGGTGGCACATACCTTTAATCCTAGCACTTGAAAGGCAGAGGCAGGCAGATCTCCGAGTTCGAGGCTAGCCTGGTCTACAGAGTGAACTCCAGAACACCTGGGGCTACAGAGTAAAACCCTGTCTCACCCTGTCTCAAAACAAATAAAGAAACAGAAACCCCTTCATTTGTATTAGTTTTTTCTAGGACTTTGTTGAGGAAGCCCTAGCAATTTAATGTCTCAGTGGGAAATTCGAGAAATTTCCCATTTGAGCTCATGTCTTGTGGGATACACTTTGGAGCTGAGACACCCAGCTGGAATGATGGCTGGTTCCACCTCCCCAGAGGTTCCAGGAAGACCTCGTAACGCAGGGTTAATGAGTAACCAAGGGTTCCTAGGCCAATAAAGAGTGGTTGGGCTGCTGCCCACTCACCCAAGTCAGCTGACTTCAGGTTAAAGAGCACAATGACCCAAGGCTGGTCTACCTCCAGGACATACCCTGTCTTCACCCTAAACATAATTCTCACTGCCAGGATGGTCCCCACTGTAGGATATCTTTCACCCTTCCAGTTACAGCTCCTGCACTGGAAGCATTCCTCAGTAGAGCCCGCTTGGCCTTCCCTTCATGCTTTCCCCTCTGCTCCCATTCTCCACTGTGGCCCAGGAGCTGGGCTCACACAGACCCTTCTGACAGCTGTCATCTGTCAAAGCTACATCTCTCAAAGCTTGCTAAGATACCCCCAAACTCTCATGGTCACTGTGGGACTCTGCCAATCTTTCTGTTCTGACACAGTCTTCTGAATCTCCTTGACCTCTAGCTCAGGCTTGGGAAGCCACCACCCCAGGGCCTCTCTTTGGAGACAGATTGGCCCTATCTGGGTCACAGGGAGGAGCTGTGACAGGAGAGCCTGAGGAGCAGCTCCACTGCCATCCTCTCTATTCTGCTCCTGTCCCTGGGCCTCCTCACAAGACCAAGTGCTCTCCCAGTCCTCACACTGGGGCTTCAGGCTTCCCAACTTTAGGCAGGTTCCATTACAGTCTCCTTGCACAGAGAGGGGAAATACAGCCGGGATGTCTGGGCAGCCGGGTGGCTGGATGGCCAGGTGCCCATCCTCTTCAGACCTGTCTAATTTGGATGCTCCTCTACAGGGCTGGCTCCTTCAGTCCTGCTCTAGTGGATTAACTCAGCTCAGAACTGCTCGACAGAGGGAGTAAGCAAGCATCGGAGTGGGAGGAGCAGGGCTCTCTCTCCTCCAGCCAGGAACCAATCGCTCTGGATGATTCCTGACTCAGAAAGAACAGAAATCTCCCCGCAGAGAGGCCATCTGATGTCAACTTCAGCCTAGGTGCTTCCGGCTCCTGGGTGCCACCCACTCTCTCACAGTGCCCTTCAGGTCAAGCTCAGAAGAGAGAGGCAGGTGGGAGAAAGGTACATGGCCCCAACAGCTCGTCTCTCACACCCTGACCCTCACCTGTACACTCACACAGAGTCCTGCCTTCAGAAGAGGCCATGCTGGGCATTCCCTCCTGCTGTTGCTGTCTTGAGGAAGCCTTGATCATTTCAAAAAAGAGGACTACGTTTTCATTCACAGTGGGCCCCACAAATGATGCAGCAGGTTCTGCTTCCAGGACACTCAGAGCTCGAAAGCCAGACACCCTCCCTCACTACACAAATGAGGAAATCAAGGCCAGTGACTAGAAGTGTCTGAAGCAGCATTGGCAGCAGGCAGCAAGCAGTCTATAGAACAGCGGTTCTCAACTTGTGGGATGTGACCTCCTTTGTAGGATGTGGGTAGGTGGGCGGGGGATGTTAAATGACCCTTTCATAAGGGTCTCTGAAGACCATCAGAAAACACACATATTTACATTAGGAAGCATAACTGTAGCAAAATAACAGTTAGGAAGTAGCAATAAAAATAATTTTATGGTTGGGGGGTCACCATCACATGAGGAACTGTATCAAAGGGTCACAGTATTAGGAAGGTTGGGAACCACTGCTATAGAGAAAAAAAAAAAAAAAAAAAAAAAAAAAGCCATCTTCCCTGCCCCTGCTCTCCCAAGCCAATTCTTCATAAGCCCTGGAGCTCAACCTGGGGAAACCCCAGGACCATGTTAGCCCCAGGAAATCACAGCATTAAACTTAAGCTCCTTGTCAGATTCCAGTCCTCCCAAGCCCTCCCCTCAACCCCTAGACCACAGGAGAGTAGCCCCTTCCTGTAGGACTTGATCACCAAAAGTAGAGGTGGGGAGGAGGGATGAGGGGGGATGGATTGTGGAGGGTCAGTTCCTCTTCCTACCCCTTGCCCCTGACTTGCATGGGATTCTTCACTGAGGAAGAATGCCAGCACAGAAGCCACCCCTGGCTTCATCAGTGACCTGGCATGTCCAATGTCCCCAGCCTCCTCCTCTTCCTAGCCTTAGGGGCAGCCCTTAGGAGAGCAGGGTCTTGGGAAACAACCTTTTCCTGCTCCCCCTCCAACCCATAGCCCTGCCCCCTTTTCATGATTGTAGCCAGTCAAATCAACTTACATGGATTTGAATGCCTACTGTGTGTGTGGTAGGGGGTCACTAAGGATGCCCCAGTCTGTGTCCCTAGCACCCCCATACCTTTTCCTGACTGTGCAGGTCTCCATCATTCTTACCACCATACACACACACACACACACACACACACACTCCATCAACCTAACCCCTTACCCAGTGCCTCTTGAGCTCCCTCTCCCAATCTGGCTAGTGCTGGAAGCTGCGTTGAGCATTACACACAATGGTCTGACTTCTCTGTCTGCCCCTCCTCAGGGCAGAGTCAGCGCCAGACAATGGCCCGCCCCTCTGTTCCGCACTGTCTGTCGGCTGGCTCCCCTGCTTCTTACCTGGAGCTCGGGATTCCGCTGTGCTTCCCTCCCCCTGGAATGCCAGGCTCTTGGCTTTCCGGTCTCCGAATGCCTCCTTCCCGCCACCCTCCCACCCCCATCCTCAACCCCATCCCACCTCACTGGTCCTTAGTCACCATGGCGACCGCATCTCTAAGTGGGAGGGACTAGAATCTCCCCATATTCTTCCTCCTCCTCTCCTGTCCCACTGTGCCCCACTTCTGTGGCTCCTGGATTCTCATTTGTGGAGGCAGGACCCCAGATGTGGCAAGGGGAGGGGGATACTCTAACCCTTGGATGCCTGCTCTGCTCCTTTGCCCACCCTCAGGCAGGCACCAGTGTGCAGATATCAGGTTTAGGAGAGCAGTGAGGCAAGCCCCTTTATGGCCAGTTTTTCTTCATCTCTGGCTTTCCTAAGTACTGCAAATGCATAAGGAAGATGTACCTGGATGTTAGCCAGCCCCTACAACGGGAGTTTACGGATGAGAATGTATATAAACATAAATACATGTATGCAGGGGTCTCCACCAAGATAGTTAAGAAATCATCTTCATTAATATCCTGACCTCTGGGGGAGGGGCTGCTCTTCTCAGGTTCAGGTCCTGTGTTCCCTTCTTAAGCCACTTTACCAAGAGAGTGGTGTCTCCAGAAACCCTCAACAATACTCCCTGAGACCAAGTGGGAGGGCAGGGGGCGGGAGGGGGGAGAATCTGTGATGTAAGAGACAGACAGGAGGCAGACTTGAGAAAGAACTTCCCAAAAGTCTAACGGTAAATAAGAACAGGAGCTTTGAAACAACAGTGACCTGGGTTCTTTCTTGTTTGGGAAACAGCAGAGGTAAGCAGAGGTTTGGGGGAGCTTTAGATGCTGCCTGCTCCTGGGTTACCCCAACATCAGAACTCCTGTCTCCACAGGGCCGAGGAGCTAAGAGAGGCTGACTCTAAAGGCTAGCTTTCTAGGGGTGCTGGACTGCCCATTGGGCATCACGGCCTAAGAAACAGTGTCTCTGGGTGCCAACCTGGCGGTCTATAACTTGCTGTGTGATCCCAGGTTGGATCCTTGCCCTCTCTGACTCCCATAAGTGAAAGAAGGGCTCTTCAGGCCATGGCGAGCAGCCAGACTCCTCTGCAGATGTCGTAGTATTTTTAGGAAAAAGGAAGTGAGTGCCCTGGAGGGGCCAGGCAGGGCACCAGGCTTTGCAGGATCCTGGTTCCCTTTTGACCCAGGCTGAGATGGGGTAAGCATTTCCTTTCAGGGTGAGATGAGGATAACACGCCATGTGCTGGCACTTTCTAGAAGTGCAGGGAGACCTGTGTTCTCCTATTTCTGAACTTCTACCCTCACTGTCCCTGCATACTAGGCCTGGGCTTCCGTCCCCTTGCTCCAGGTGTTCTTTCAGGCACTTGAGGAAAAGGCAAGGCTGGTGCAGAAGGACCCATCCCCAATTGATGTTCTTGCCTCCGACTTCACTTCCAGAGTAGGGGAGCCCAGTCTGTGGGAAGATTGGAAGGGACAGTCTACCACAGTGAACCAAGAAGAGAGGTGTCTACGGGTCTCTTTGGCTCCATGGCATCCGGGTCCTCCCAGCCTTACCCTGGAGCTAAGGTATTCAAACATGAGAACCGGGGTTTTAGTTCTTGAGTAGCTGTGGTTGGAAAGGGGACCTGTTGAGTGTCCTGACACCCAACTCTCTTGCTTGCAACTCTCCCAGGGAAAGGACCAAGTTATTGCCTCTGCTGTGATGGATGTGTTCCTTTCCCTCTGGTTGCCTAGCCTCAGTTTCTCCAGCTGTGGGGAGGTGGGGGAGCCAGTCCTGTTGGTTGTGGGAAGGGCAGCGAGCAGCTGAGGGAGTCTAGCAAATGAAGATCTCTGGAGCAAATGAGACTGGGAGGGAGGTGAAGAGACCTAGGCAAGCTGACTGAAGAATCATTCCTAAAGATTCCTGGGGATGCCCTGCCTTCCTGCCCCTGCCCTCCCCACCACCCCCCCCCCCCGTTCCCTGCAGAGAGGCCACAGACATACACACACACACCCCACAACACACGCACCACACCATGATGTCCTGAAGCAGGCACGCATACTCCATGTCCTGGATCCCACTCCTATGCCACCACCCCCCCCCCCTCCGCCCCGGGAACCACAGGTCCCTCGCCCACCACTTTCACACCTTACCCCCAGCAGTACAGACCCCTAACCCAGGCTTCTGAGACTTCCAGCAGAGTCTGTACTCAGCAGGGGCGGAGTGAGGGCAGGCATGGTAGGGGAGAGGGCCTGCCAGCCCCCTCCAGTGCCCCAGTTCCCAGGCAGCTCTTAAAGAGACCAGGGAGATTAGCCAGAGGCAGCTTAATCGGTGAGTGTAGAGGAAAGCAGCCATGTGAAAGCTTGACCCCACCCCACCTTCCCCAAAAGTCCCCAGACTTCTCTGCCTGTCCTGTTCCTCACTCCATGAGGACTGCCTTTTTGACCACCCAGCTCTTACCACCAACTCCCACATCCTGGCCCTTGTTCCCCTTGGGCTCTTGCCTGCTACCTCCTCTCTCCTATTCTCGTGTGACCTCAGTCTCCAGGAAGGGGTGCCAACTGGCACAGACTGGAACGAGGTATGGAGAATAAGCTCAAGAAGTGAAAAGACCTGAAACAGAGCTGTGTGTGTTGGGGGCGGGGACATCCCCCATAGTCAGTCTGGACAGGCAGAGGGACTCTTCTCAGTGACCCCCACAAGACTTCTTTTCTCTGTCCATCAGGCCCTGGAGAGGCCGAGAGAGGGAGAGCCCTGGACACCCTCCCTTCCTACTTCTGATGGCCATCCATATTGTGACAAGGAAGGGAAATATAATCTCAGTTTGGGATGTGGAATCTGAAAGATTAGAAGTTCAAGGCTATATGTGGTGGCCCAGACCTTTAGTTCCAGTGGACACAGGCAGATCTTTGTGTGTTCGAGGCTAGCCTGATCTACATAGTGAGTTACAGACCAGCCAGAGTTGTCTGGTGAGGCCCTGTCTCAAAACAAATAAACAAAATACACAACAAATAAAAAAAGGATGTTCCAAGCCATGTGAAAAAGTCAAGTGTGGCAATGAGCCCCTATAATCCCAGTCCTGAGAGGGAGACAGGAAGATCCCGAGGTCCTGCTGGCCAGCCAATCTAGCCCAGTTAGTAAGCTCTGGGTTCAGTGAGACATCTTGTCTAGAAAAATAAGGTGGATAATGGGGCTGGAGAGATGCCCAGTGGTTAAGAGCACTGAAGAGAAAGAAAGAAAGAAAGAAAGAAAGAAAGAAAGAAAGAAAGAAAGAGAGAAAAAGAGAGAGAGAGAAAGAGAGAGAGAAAAGAAAGGAGAGAAAGAAAGAAAGAAAGAAAGAAAGAAAGAAAGAAAGAAAGAAAAAAAGAAAGAAAGAAGAAAAGAAGAAAATGAAACCTGGGCCTTTACTCCCAGTCTCAGGAATCCTAACACTCTCCTCTCGTCTCCATGGGAACCACATGTGGGACACAGACATACATGCAGGCAAAATACCTATACACCCAAAAAAGAAAATTTAATAGTAATCTAAAAAAAAAAAAAAAAAAAAAAAAAAACAAAAAGGAGGGAAGAAGAGAATAAAATAAGGGAGGAAGGAAGGAACGAACGAAAAAATCCTTGGTAGAATGCTTTCTTAGAATTCATAAGACCCTGCCTTTAGCCAGGCGGTGGTGGAGCACACCTTTAATCCCATCACTTGGGAGGCAGAGGAAGGTGGATTTCTGAGTTCGAGGCCAGCCTGGTCTACAGAGTGAGTTCCAGGACAGCCAGGGCTACACAGAGAAACCCTGTCTCGAAAAAAAAAAAAAAAAAAAAAAAAAAAAAAAAGACCCTGCCTTTAGAATCTAGAGTGGAAGATAGCTCAGTCAGTGAAGTGTTTGCCTCATAAACACATGGACCCGACTTACATCTCTAGAATCCACATAAAAATTAGAGGTGCAGTGGTGTGTTCTGGGAATCCCAGCACTGGGGAGGCAGAGACAGAAGGGTCTTTGGGTTCACTAATCAGCCATCTAGACTAACTGCTGAGCTCTAGGCCAATGACAGACCTTATCTTAAAGGAGGTGAACTGGCTTCCTGAGGATAATGCTGACATTTCCCCCTGGCTCTGTGCACATACATGCACACACAGGTGGACCCATGCGTGTGCACGCATGCACGTGTGTGCACTCACACACAATATTCCCTGCACAGGAAAAAAATGTTAAAAATGCATTCTGCTCCTACAAAGAACTCAAGTTTGGACTCCGGTATCCACAACTGGTGGCTCACAGCACATGTCTCTTCAGCTCCAGGGATCTGATACCCTCTGCTGGTTTTCACAGGAAGCTACATATATGTATGCATACATATGTGCAGATATACACACATAAATAAAAATAAAATAAATATTTTCAAATATAGACTGATCTTTCTAATGAGCTGAGGTGGGATAGAAGAGACAGCAGAATCCAGGATGCCTCGAGGGTTGTAAGCCTGTGTAAGTGGACAGTCGATGTCATGGGGCTGATGGCAAAAGTTGTAAGAACAGTTGAAAGCTGAGAATCAGACTTGCTATGTAGCCAAAAATGACTTTAAACTCCTGCTCTCCAGCCCCCGCCTCCCAAGTACTGGGATCACTGGTGGGAGCCCCCGTGCTTGCCTGCTCTCTTTAACTTTGAGATGATGCCATTAGACTTTCAAATGGACAATGAAGGTCTTCAAGTGAACACTAAAGCAAAGGAATGACCTGTGGGTGCTGCTGTGTACATACAGTCAAAGCCACTGGCTCGGAGGAAGCCTCTCAGATCTGAATGCAGACATGAAACTGAGCTCTAGGTGCCCCACGGCCCAGTAACCAGAAAGAGAGAGGAAGAATCGTCAGAATTGGCTAAGAACGGTGAGTCACCTGGGGCAAACAAGGTCAAGTAAAGTGAAGACTGAGATGTGGTCATTGAGTTAACAGAGTGCATTAAGGGGCTTTGGAGACCTTGGCAAAAGCAGCCTGTGGCAGAGCACAGGAAACACAGCAGCAGCTCTGAGTGAGGACCGCCAGGGGTATGGACATCTGAGCTGGTAACCACAGTCCCAAGAGTGTAGTCGCGAATTTAAAAAATCAGCCAGGTAGCTACTGGGCATGGTATGCTAGCACTTGAAATGCAGAACTAGGTGGATCTCTGTGAGTTCAAGATCAACTGAGTCTACACAGTGAGCATCAGGCCAGAGCAGAAAAATAAAAAGTCAGGGTTCTGTCCCACAACATTACCTAATGTGGACATATGTATTCCTCTGTGTGTGTGTGTGTGTGTGTCAAAATGTCTTAACATTTGTGTTTGAATCTGCATATATTCCTGCTGTAAAACCTTAGTTGGTCATAGAGGAAATTTTTCTTTTTGTAATGAGAAGTGCTCTGCACTCATGTCATGACTCATGGCTGGTCAACTCTCCTGAGACACAGTTGACTGTTGTGTAACAAGCTGGGGAAATATGAAAAAATGTCTACTCACCCCAAATAGGGAATCAAAGACAGACCAAAGTGTGCATACTACCAGCGTTCACCTCGGTGAACAAGTGAGCTTTATTCGAGGTTTCAGGGTTACTTATGGGAGCAAACAGCCTATCCCAGCATGAGTGACAGCTCAAAATCTGGGAGCCCAAAACAGACTCACAACCTGCATGTAGCGCCTCTGTCTTAGTGTCCTTTCCACATACCTCAGTTGCTCTGGGTCTCTTCCTGGCAGTTGTATTGGGCTCAGCTTCTAGGCAGCTCAGCCTGTCCAAGAGAATTTCTCAGCAGTCCTTACGGCTTTGTGTATGCTTGGGGGACGAAGGACCTATTAAATCTCATCAGTCAGGGACTACCTGATCAGATGTTAACTCAAAGACAGCTTTGTTGTGTAGCAATATCTTCCAAATAGAAACATGTCCACCCCGGAGAGAGGATAACCAAAACTCAGGAAATCCCTGAAACTTAACAGATTCATCAGGTCCCTCCCTCCCAGAGATTATGTAAGAAAGCAGGTCATTGCAGAGAGCTTCCAGGATGCAATTATCATGAGTCTATCACCAGGCTGTGTTGGACTTTTTCCAGTCCAACATGAGAAGCCATGAAAGTTGCACCCCTGGATCTCTCTGAGCAATTCTTAGTCAGCTAGGCCAGTCTGCCAGGCTCCTCTACTCAGGTGCTGTTACTGCTTGTATCACCTTGGGAGGGGGCCTTGTCAATCTTGTACATTCCTGGTACTTCCTAGGACTTGTGAGTTTGTTCAACTACCTGGTTTTAATGAACTTTCCTCCTGAGTAAGTAGCTCCCAGCACTCCATTCCTTGCTCAATCTCCTACATTCTCTCTGCTGCTTTTCTCATAATGTTCTCTGAGCCTTAGAAAGGGAATACAGATGTTTGATTATTTTCCTCCACCTGTGGCTGAGTACTGGGCCACTAGCCACAGCAGTAGCCACTTAGTCTTAGGAGCTTGACAAGTTAGGAGTCTGTGTAGGATACCTCTTATTCCAAAAAAAGAAGTTTCCTGGGGTTGGAGAGACGACTCCATGATTAAGAGCACTGGTTGCTCTTCCAGAGGACCCGAATTAGATTCCTACCATCCATTTGGCACCACACATCTCTAGCTCCAGGGATCCAACAGGCTCTTCTGATTTCTGAGGATACCAGGGCACATAGAGAGCACAGACACGCCGGGCAGTGGTGGTACATGCCTTTAATCCCAGCACTCAGGAGGCAGAGACAAGTGGATATCTGGGTTTGAGGCCAGCCTGGTCTACAGAGTGAGTTCCAGGACAGCCAGGGCTATACAGAGAAACCCTGTCTCAGAAAAGAAAACCAAAACAAACAAAAAGATCAATTTTGGGTATAGCATGGATGGGAGATAGATGCTAGTGTACCTTGCCTCCAGAATCCATGGGTGTTTTTCCCATAATCTACCTAGCTTTGTCATCCTGCTATTAGGGCACTTCACATCTCCCTCTTGGAGAGTCTCCTTAGGGCTAGCTTGCACTGCTGAGCTCAGCTCAGGTCCACAGGCCTCATCAACCGAGGCCACAGTTCTGACAGTCTCTGACCAGCTTGCTCTGTAGCACTTTCCTTTCCTATAGCGACACCTGGCGGTTGAACGGGTCAAGCCAACAATCTTCATCCCCAGCATGCTCTTCCTTTTCAAACAATCTCTACTTGTTTTACCTCATTTTCTGGGGTTTATTCATTATTTTTTTTATTTATACAAATGTTCCGCTTGTGTGTCTTTAAACGCACTATATGCATCTTGTGCCTACGGAGGCCAGAACAGGCCTTCAGATCCCTGAAGCTCTAGTTTTCCAGATCACTGTATGACACTGAACCTGGGTTCTCAAGAAGAGAAGCATGTACTCTTAACCACTGAGCCCTCTCTCCAGGGCGCTTCCCTACCCATGTAGCTCGCTCTATAGACCAGGCTGGCCTCAACCCAGAGATTTACCTGGCTCTCCTCCTTAAAGTGTGTGCACCAGTGGCCCATACACTTTCATGCAGAGAAGAAATGAATACTGGGTGACAGTGGTCCAGTCATAACTCAAGCTAAGTTTTTTTTTTTTTTTTTTTTTTTGGTTTTTCTTTGTTTTTTTGAGACAGGGTTTCTATGTATAGCCTTGGCTGTCCTGGAACTCACTCTGTAGACCAGGCTGGCCTTGAACTCAGAAATCCACCTGCCTCTGCCTCTGCCTCCGCTAAGTTTTTATAAACATTCATTTTATTTTTAATTCTGTGCATGTGTGTGTAATAGAGTATAGTCCTGTTGGGGCTGGAGAGATGGCTCAGCGGTTTAAGAGCCCCAGCTGCTCTTCTAGAAGTCCTGAGTTCAATTCCCAGCAACCACATGGTGGCTCACAACTATCTGCATTGGGGTCTGATGCCCTCTTCTGGTGTGTCTGAAGACAGCTTCAGTGTGCTTATATACATTAAATAAATAAATCTTAAAATGAGAGAGAGAGAGAGAGAGAGAGAGAGAGAGAGAGAGAATGGAGAGAGAATGAGAATGGGTCAGTGAATGGAGATGTTTCAGGTCAGAGGCATTGGACCACCTGGTACTGAGTTAGTTATGAATTCCCTGATGTGGGTGCTGGAAATCAAATTAAAGTCCTCTGCAAGAGAAGTATGCTTTCCTATCCTCTGATCTATCTCTTTAGCCCCCAACCTAAGTCTAATATTATCTTGTGTGTGTGTGTGTGTGTGTGTGTGTGTGTGTGTGTGTGTGTGTGTGAGAGAGAGAGAGAGAGGTACGCATATGTGGGGTGCATGGACACCACAGTGCTTATCTGGAGATCTGACGACACTCTGTGAGTCAGTTCCGCCCTTCCACCTTTATGTGGGCTCCAGCAATGAACTCAATTTGTCAGGCTTGTGCAGCCAATATTTTGCACACTGAGCTGTCTTGATGGCCCAAGCTTAATCTTTTTTATCTGTCCTGCTTTATTTTGTTAATGTATTTATTTTATTTTTTTGTGTGTGTGTGTGTGTGAGTCTTTTGTCTGTATGTATGTCACATGTCACATGCATGTGACTGGCACACTCAGAGGTTTGAAGAGGATATCAGATGTCCCAAAAATGGAGGTATGGAAGGTGTGGACCTCCCTGTGAATTCTGGAAACCAACCCAGGTCCTCTGAAGGAACAGGAAGCTCGCTAGCTGTTAAACCTTTCGCTGGTTTACCTTATTTATTAGTGAGCTGCTATGAAGGTTCTGGAGCCATCTAAAACTCACAGCATGTGACTTTTACACTGTAACTGTCTTCAGACACACCAGAAGAGGGCATCGGATCTCTTACGTTTGTGAGCCACCATGTGGTTGCTGGAAACTGAACTCAGAACCTCTAGAAGAGCAGTCAACACCCTTAACTGCTGAGCCATCTCTCTAGCCCCCCCCCCCCGGTTTTTTTAAGATATATTTTATTATTTTTAAGTGTGTGTGTATGTGTGTGTGTGCGTGCACATGCGTGTGTGTGTGTGTGTGTGTGTGTGTGTGTGTGTGTGTATACATATGTGCATCAAACTACCTGTGGTGATTGGAATAGAAAAGGACCCCATAGACTTGTGTCAGGATATTTGATCACACTATAAACCCCATGATTGTGTTATTTACAAAATGAAAAACAAAACAGAAAACAAAAAAAAACTAAATATAAGTTATGGTGTGGCTCAGCCCTTAGCACACACCTTTAATCCCTCTGGCTGGAATACAGACACACTCTTATTATATATGTCTTTAATCCTAAACAAAGAAGGTAAAGTTAGTTTGTAGAAGGAAGTACCCATGTTTAAATGTGATATCTAATTGAGTGGCAAAGTGACAAATCAGAGAAAGATTTGACAAAATAGGATATGCCCAACTCTGACAAGAAGAGAGAGGAAAGGGAAGATACTTAAGAGAGCAGTCCAGAGAGAGAAAAGGGAAGAAGAGACAGTTTTACTGGAAAAATTTTAAAGAGACAGGTTACAGAGAGAACGAAGTAGACATAGATTAAGACAGAACAAGCCAGAGAATGAGAAGGAGCCAGAAGATTAGAACAGATTGCTAGAAGCAATTCAGGAGAGGCCAAGAAAGAAGCCAGTTTGAATCAGTAAGCTTGGAGAGGAGTTTGAGCCAAAATAGCTGAGTTGAACCAGCCAGCCAGAGTTCAGAAAGAACAAGAAAAGGTGAGCAAGCAAGTTTCAGAGGTCAAAAACATCTAGGCCCAGATTAGATTGTACAGAGGCCAGAAGCTTCCAGGACTAGGTCTAAGTCGTCAGACAGAGGTAGTTAGCCTCAGGAACAACAATGAGTCAGGAGACTACTCTTTCATAGACTCATGCGTTTGAATGCTTGGCTATAGGGAATGGCACAATTAGGAGGTGTATATAAACATATTGGAGGTGAGCTTTGAAATCTCCTATGCTCAAGCTAAGTGCGATGTGACACATGGTCTCTCCTTGCTGCCTAAGGATCAAGATGTAGAATTCTCACTCGGCTCCTTCTCCAGCACCATAATGGTCTGTGTGCTGCCATGCTTTCCACCATGACAATAACTGAACGTCTAAAACTGTAAGCTTGCTTTAGTGAAATGTTGTCCTTTATAAGAGATGCTGTGGCGGGCGGTGGTGGCGCATGCCTTTAATCCCAGCACTTGGGAGGCAGAGGCAGGCAGATTTTTGAGTTTGAGGCCAGCCTGGTCTACAGAGTGAGTTCCAGGACAGCCAGGACTACACAGAGAAACCCTGTCTCGAAAGAAAAAAAAAAAAGAGAGAGAGAGATGCTGTGGTCATGGTGTCTCTTCACAGCAGTGAAACTCTAACACAGATCCCCTAGAAGCTGAAGTTACAGGCTGTTGTGAATACATGATGTGGGTGGGGGAAACTTGTTCTAGTTTGCTCTCTGTCTTAATTAGTGTTCTATTGTTGTGAAGAGACATCACAATCACAGCAACTCTTTAATTGGGGCTGAGTTACAATTCAGAGGGTTAGTCCATTATTGTCATGGGGAAAAGCATGGTGGCATGCAGGCAGACACAGTGCCAGAGAGGTGACTTAGAGTTCTATACCAGGACTGGCAAGCTGCTAGAAGAGAGAGAGAGAGAGAGGCTGGGCTTGGCTTGAGCATTTGAAACTCAAAACCGCCGGGCAGTGGTGGCACACGCCTTTAATCCCAGCACTTGGGAGGCAGAGGCAGGCAGATTTCTGAGTTCGAGGCCAGCCTGGTCTACAGAGTGAGTTCCAGGACAGCCAGGACTACACAGAGAAACCCTGTCTCGAAAAACCAAAAAAAAAAAAAAAAAAAAAAAAAAGAAAGAAAGAAAGAAAGAAAGAAACTCAAAGCCTGCTCTCAGTGACACATTTCCTCCATCAAGGCCACACCCACTCCATGAAGGCCACACCTTCTAATACTGCCACTCCCTATGAGCCTATGAGGGGCATTTTCATTCAAACCACCACACACACACACCTTCTCTTACTGTGACAAGGATCATGAGCAAAAGCAACTTGGAGAGGAAAGGGTTTATTTAGGCTATAGGTATAGTCCATTACCAGAAGAAGCCAAGTCAGGAAGTCAAGCAGGAACCTGAAAGCAGGAACTGAAGTAGAGACCATGGAGAACACTGATGCTGGCTTAGACATCACAGCTTGTTCAACCTTCTTTCTTATACCACTTAAGACCACCATAGTTAGCACCTCCTCCAGTGAGATGGGCACTTCCATGTTAATCAGCAATCAAGAAACTGTCCTCCAGGCTCGCCTGCAGGCCAGTATAATAGAGGCAGTTTCTCAATTTTCTGACTACAGCAGATAGACACAGCACCTGTTTTAGTTAGGGTTTTACTTATTACTACTTAGTTATTACTGTGAAAGGACACCATAACTAAGGTAACTTTTTTTTTTTTTTTTTTTGGTTTTTCGAGACAGGGTTTCTCTGTGTAGCCCTGACTGTCCTGGAACTCACTCTGTAGACCAGGCTGGCCTCGAACTCAGAAATTCGCCTGCCTCTGCCTCCCAAGTGCTGGGATTAAAGGCGTGTGCCACCATCGCCTGGCAGGCAACTTTTTAAAAAAAAAGATTTATTTATTTTATATATGTGAGTGCACTGTCACTGTCTTCAGATACACCAGAAGAGGGCATCAGATCTCATTACAGATGGTTGTGAGCCACCATGTGGTTGCTGGGAATTGAACTCAGAACCTCTAGAAGAGCAGGCAGTGCTCTCAACTGCTGAGCCAGCTCTCCAGTCCCTGAGAGCGCCACACCTTGATCTGCAGGCAGCAGAAGAGGACTGTCTGCCACACTGGGCACAGCTTGAGCGTATATAAGACCTTAAAGTCCACCTCCATGGTGACACTTCCTCCAACAAGGCCACACCTCCTAATAGTCCCTATAATAGAGTCTACAAGGGCCATTCCTCTTCAGACCACCACCCCACCCCATACCACATGAGGAAATGGGACATAAGTGGATCATTCCAAGGAAGTACCACCCTCACACGGCTCAGCCTCAGCCTCCTGTAGGACACACAGAGGTCTATGTGCTCACAGAGAAGCACTAGAGGAATCTGGAATGTTAAACACACGGTTGTTCGGTTGTTCGCTTAGGGAAGGAATGAATAGCCTTATCTGCCCGGAAGGCTGGTGACCTTTGCTCTATCTGTGTGGCCAGAGACTTTTCCAGCACCGGATCTTCCCCAGACCCTTATCATTAATTTGTTTTTCTCAATCTATAGAACTTACCTTGTGGACCTTATAAAGAGTTGGATGTATTCATGCCTGGTTTGTATTTAGCTTACTTTGTTTCTCAATGACATTTAGGTATGCTTTGTTGTGAACTCGGGACTGAGTTAATGATCACCAGAATAAGGTTTTAAATTGTGCAGTGTTTACGTCTGCCTAAAATAAACCACTTGGGGTCAGGCTCCAGAAGTTTGCATCAACACCGGCTATCTAGTCCAGTTGAGCCTGACTACCATCTTGCCTCCCTTCAGTTACACTGTTGGCTCTGGGGATCAAAGAGACCCCCATGGGCTCAGCACTCACTGCAAGGGCTTTGCAACCCCTCTTCACAATTCACCAAGTGTTAATTGTGTTCTGTGGCCTTTCCTGTCAAGGCACAAATGAATGACATGAACAAGCATTTATTTGTTCACTCCAGATACAGCAACAAGGACAGACCAAGACATTGTCAGGCATGATGGCCTATCCCTATAATCCTAATAATTGGGAGGCAGAGGCAGGTGGATCTCTGTGAGCTCAAGGCTAACCTGGTCTATATAACAAGTTCAGCTCAACATGGGCTGCAAAGTGAGACAGTGATTCTTTCTTTCTTTTTTTTTTTTTTTTTTTTTTTTTTGAGACAGGGTTTCTCTGTGTAGTCCTGGCTGTCCTGGAACTCACTCTGTAGACCAGGCTGGCCTCGAACTCAGAAATCCGCCTGTCTCTGCCTCCCAAGTGCTGGGATTAAAGGCATGCGCCACCACTGCCCAGTGAGACAGTGTTTCAAAAAAAGAAAAAAACAAGAGAAAGAAGTTATTGTGTCCAAGTCTCCTTGGTGAGCCAAAGATGATGTTACTTACAAGAGTGTGGAGGAGAATTTCTCACAGAAGTTTTGGTGACTCAAAGGCAGCTGCACAAGCTAAAGCCACCCCCAGCTGGGAAAGGACTGAGGACCATTGCATGCCCAGAGCTCAGTGCACAGCATGGAGGGTCTGCAAATCTCTTCTGCCAGCTGCTCTTACTGCTTATGTTGCCTTGTGAATCTTCTCAGTTTCAGGAGCTTCCTGAGACCTACAAGCTTGTTTACTGCCTGAGCCTTATTTCATCTACTTCCTCAGTAGTAAGGAGCCTCCCTTCAGTTTTGAAAAAAATAGCTGACCACAGTTAATTAGCTTGATAATTGTTTTACAATGATTACATATCTTAAAACATTAAATTGCATGTCATATATATATATAATATATATATATATATTTGTCAATTATGCCTCCATAAAGCTTGGGGCACTTCTATAACAAGCATCCTTTATTAAACGTTTGCATGTGTAGTTAGAGATAGATAAACTTCAGAGGAGAAAACTCTCTCTTAATCTGAAAAACAAATACGCTTCTTATGGTGTCTCATGCTGGAAATCCCCGAACTCAGGAGGCTAAGGCAGGAGGAGCACCATGAGTTCCAAGCCAGCCTGAGTTACAGAGTAAAGCTCTGTCTCACAGAACCAACTGCATTAGTTACTTATTGTGTGGATTTGACTAGACACCTGATAAAAAAAAAAAACATAAGACGTGGTGCTACGCCGGGCAGTGGTGGCGCACGCCTTTAATCCCAGCACTTGGGAGGCAGAGACAGGCGGATTTCTGAGTTTGAGGCCAGCCTGGTCTACAGAGTGAGTTCCAGGACAGCCAGGGCTACACAGAGAAACCCTGTCTCGAAAAACGAAAAAAAAAAAAGATGTGGTGCTGCACGACTTTATCCCAGCAGTAGGGAGGAAGATCCAGGTGGATCTTTGTGAGTTCAAAGCTAGCCTTGTCTACAGAGCAAGTTCCAGGGCAGCAGTTCCAGGGCAGCCAGGGATCACGGAGAAACTCTGTTTGGAAAAACAAAACAAATAACAAAGAAATAATATCCCAACAACTTAAAAAAAGAAGGGTTTATTTCACCTTGAGTTTGGCAGGGACCGTACTGTGACAGTTGAGGGAGGAGGGATGCCTGACTGGAAACTCCTCTGAAGCCTGACTTTCTTACTGGGTGGAACTAAATCCCTTGGGGCAGAGATCTGGCTGCTGACAGCTGTCAAAACTGCAGCCGACTTAAAGGAAACAAAAGACCCAGCCGCACAACTCCCCACCCCCTCCGCTGAACAGAATCGGCAGTCGGAGCCCAAGGCACAGAAGCAGCCTGCAGAAGCCTGCACAGACCGACAGCAACTGCTCAGCGGGAAACTTTTAAGTTTGAGGGCTCTTCCCTGGTTGGTCCTACGTCTCGCCTTATTTGCATACCCCATTCAGCCAATGGAGACACAGGTGGTTTCTCACTAAATTCAGACATACGTTAGGCTTCAAGACACTTTCTCTTCTGTGCTTTACAACGAAAGGCACAGGAGATCTCAGAGCTCAGCCCTCACACATACCCTTGCTTCAAGACTTGCCAAAGACAGACCAACTTCCAGAACTTAGCCTTTAACAGCTGCCGCAGGCAGGATAACTCATTCTTTTCCTGCCTCAGCCACCAGACACCTGATTCCAGCCTTCAAGATCCGTGAGAGACAGAGAAACCTGCTCCTGTTGCTTCCCTTAGTCTGAAAACATGGTCTGAGAGGGACTGTCTCAGGGGCACCCCAAAGCCCTCTGAGAAGGTCCTTCAGTTGGCACATGCCACCTCTTGGCTGGCACACCAGAAGTCTGCTGATCCAAGGAGCTGGCAAACCCCCAGCCTCCT
Organism: Rhabdomys pumilio; assembly: GCA_030674055.1. Lineage (NCBI taxonomy): Eukaryota > Metazoa > Chordata > Mammalia > Rodentia > Muridae > Rhabdomys > Rhabdomys pumilio. The sequence goes on along the minus strand of JANHMN010000001.1, from coordinate 63,569,717 downwards.
TCAGTTGGGTCTCAGTTCTTATTTTCCCATTGATTTTGCTTCTGCTGGTTTTGGGGGTTGTTGTTGTTGGTGGTGGTGTGTGTATGTTTGTGTTTGATTTGTTGTTGTTTTTTGACAAGGTCTTGCTACTTAGCCCAGGCTGGCCTGGAACTCTTAGAGATTCTTCTGCTTCTATCTCCCATGTGCTGGGATTAAACTGTGTGACATCATGCCTGACCCTTCGTTTCCCATCGATACTGTTTTTCCTGCATGTCAAAAACTGACAAGAATTCTGGCATTTGGAAAGACAAATGGAAACTTCAGTCCCTTCTGGTGCAATCACAGATCCATTTCCTTTCTTTCTTTCTTTCTTTCTTTCTTTTTTCCTTGTTTGTTTATTTGTTTGTTTGTTTGTTTGTTTTTCAAGACAGGGTTTCTCTGTGTAGCTCTAGCTGTCCTTAAACTTACTCTGTAGACCAGGCTGCCCTCAAACCCAGAGATTTGCCTGTCTCTGCCTCCCAAGTGCTGAGATTAAAGGTGCACACCGCCACTGCTTGGTTCAGAGGGGTATCTTATAGGATACTCTGGGTGTCCCCTATTATTAGAGCCTTTACATATAAATATCTTCTACCAGATTTTTCTTGGACTCATTTAATGGAAATGCTTAGCGATGAGGAAATGTGCAGTTACATATCCCAAGAAGCATTTTTGTTTGTTTTCTCATGCTGGGGATGGAACATGTAACGGTAAATCTCACCACACCACTCCCAGCCCCGGTTTTTCTTCCTTCTTTCTTTCCTTTTCTTTCTTTCTTTCTTTCTTTCTTTCTTTCTTTCTTTCTTTCTTTCTTCCTTTCCCAACTCCAGTTTTTTGATGCAGGGTTTCTATGTGTAGCCTTAGCTATCCTGGAACTCACTCTGTAGACCAGGCTGCCTCTGCCTCCCTAGTGCTGAGACTAAAATGTGCGCCCCTGCAGACTTCTTTCCTTTTTAAGACAAGGTCTCACTATGTATCTCTGGTGACCTGCATAAGGTTGATAACTAGATTTAGCTGGCCTTGAACTCATAGAGGTCCACCTGCCTCTGCCTCCCAAGTGCTGGAACTAAAAGTGTGTGCCATCACAACCAAGTGTGATGATCTCTGTTGTCCTCCTGCCTTTGTTTGGAGTGACTTGAAACACACCTCTGGTATGTCTGGAATGGGGCAGTTCTAGAGATGTTCAACTAAGGTGGGCAGCCCTTCCTAAAGTAAATAAAAAGGAGAAGGGCAGAGAGGGTGAGGCCAAAGCTCAGTGAAGTGCTTGCTTAGCATGTACAAAGCCCTGGGTCTAAGCCCTAGCACCATGTAAAGCAGCTGTGCTGGTGTGGTACCTGATTGGAATCCTAGCACTCAGGGAATAGAGGTAGGTTCAAGGTCATCTTCAGCTATGTAGCGAGTTGTCAAGGCTAGCCAGAGACATATGACAAGCCTCTAAGAAAAAAAGAGAGGAGCAGACAAGTGTCAGCCATGGCCTCTTTCTGCTTTCTGACCCAGTGTGACCTACAGCCTCACCCTTCTCCTGTCAGTATCTTACTGCAGAGGGTCTGGCTCAGAACTGAGCCAACGACACAGGTAGATGACTTAGAAGATAAGTGCACTTAACACTAAGCCTGATGCCTGGTTTGATTTCCAGAACCTGTACAGCAGAAAGAGGGAATCGACTCCCAAGGATTGTCTTTGATATCCACATTTGTGATAATGGAATGGATGATGGATGGATGGATAGACAGATGATAGATAGATAGATAGATAGATAGATAGATAGATAGATAGATGACAATAAACAAACCTGGGAGGGGCTGGAGGGATGGCCCAGCAGTTAAAAGCACTGGCTGCTCTCCCAAAGGACCCAGGTTTGACTCCCAGCACACACATAGCAGCTCATAACTGAGTGCAACTCAGTTCCAGCAGGTCCAGTTCCCTCTTCTTATCTCCAAAGGTACCAGGCACACAAGTGTGGACTGACATCCATGCAGGCAAAACACTCATACAGAAGATAAGTCTTGGGGTTGGGGATTTAGCTCAGTGGTAGAGCACTTGCCTAGCAAGCACAAGGCCCTGGGTTCGGTCCTCAGCTCCAAAAAAAAAAAAAAAAAAGTCTTTTTAAAAGATTTATTTATCTTATATATTTGACTACTCGGTCACTGTCTCAGACATACCAGAAGAGGGCATTAGATCTCATTACAAATGGTTGTAAGCCACCATGTGGGTGCTGGGAATTGAATTCAGGATCTCTGGAAGAGCAGTCCGTGCTTTTAACCACTGAACCATCTCTCCAGCCCCATAAGATAAATTTTTAAAGGAATAAAGCCTGTAAGGCAAAATAAGCCTTTCTTTCCTTACCTTGCTTCCTTTGTTGCTCTGTCTTGGTTTTGGTTGCTAAGGCAGAGTCTTCTCTGGTTGCCAGGCAGGCATCAAACTGCTATCTGTGAAGCTGAGGCTGCCCTTGAAGTCCTGCCTCCTCCTCCCCAGCGCTGATTTTACAGGTATGTGCCATTCTGTATAACCGGCCCTTAAACTGCTGCTTTTCAGGTAAGTAGTTAATAGAGAACTCAAGGCCTGGAACCTCTAAACTGGGCCCTGACCAGGAATTACCGATGTTAGCCAGCAGGAACTTATGTGGTGTGTATGTGTACTTGAAAATTGGAAAGTAAATATACATAAGAGAGCCACATCTCAGTTACTGTTTTTTCATTTTATATTCTCTATCATGGGCAAGTACTACATGGACAAAAAAAAATTAATGAATGCCCAGTATTGCTTTTTTTTTTAACAGAAATATAGACAAAGTATTCCTTTGAGGCCTGAATGCTAAATTGTGTATATCTCCAAGGGCAGAAGACACTAACTGCGGATCTACCCTCAAGGTCAGTTTGCCTCGTTTGTTTTTTTTTTTTTTTTTTTTCCTTCGATACAGGGTTTCTCTGTATAGCCCTGGCTGTCCTGGAACTCACTCTGTAGACCAGGCTGGCCTCGAACTCAGAAATCCGCCTGCCTCTGCCTCCCAAGTGCTGGGCTTAAAGGCGTGCGCCACCACCGCCCGGCTGCCTTGGTATTTTAGCACTTGCCTTAATGGTCCTCAGCCTGTGACAAGAGCTCACTTTGAGATCCTGGGTGCAGGTGAAGGTAAGGCCTCAGGCTTTCTCTATTCTCAAGATCTGGTCTGCTCTGAGCCCTGCCCTACCCTCTCCTGCACACACACTGATGCCTGGGGGAAGGTGGCAGAGTGGGACTCATGGCGCCCCCAGGTGCCCTGATTGGAAAATGCATCGTACATCCCAGAGGAGTGGACTGTTTCCCTGGCCCTTGCCACCTTTGTGCAGGGCTGACAGGCTGGCAGAGGATACACACCCAGGCTGGGTTCTTACCAACCTTCACCTCTTCCTGTCTCTTCTCCTGAGGCTGTGGGACCTCAGCCTAGGAGATGCCAAGGACTTTCATCGTGATTCCAGAGCCCTTTCTCCTTTCATTAATTTCTTCTTCTCCCCCAGCCTGCCAATTAATTACTTAATTAAATTTTAAAACATAGTCTCAATCTCATGGCTATCTTCCTCCTCCAGCCTCCTAAATGCTGGGATTACAGAGATAGGACCACATCCTGATAGCTTTTCCTTTCTTTTTTTCCATGCTGGGGCTGGACCAGGGCAGCCAGGATGTTAGAAAAGTGCTCCTGCCGACAAGCAGCACCATGGCTCTCTCGAAGAATCGAAGTGACTTAAAATCACACTGGTTTATTGTGGGTGGGGCGTTGTGTAGCAGTTTCCTTTGAGAGTGAAACCTTCCATCTTGGAGCTGGAGAAATGGTTCAGAAGTTAAGAGTTCAGACTTTACAGAAGACCTGAGCTTGGGTCTCTACATCATGCTGCCTGTTAAATACAACCTAAGGGATCTAGCATAACTCTTCTGGCCCTATGGAGACATGCACTCAAATGCACATGTGTGCCGGGCGGTGGTGGCGCACGCCTTTAAGCCCAGCACTTGGGAGGCAGAGGCAGGCGGATTTCTGAGTTCGAGGCCAGCCTGGTCTACAGAGTGAGTGCCAGGACAGCCAGGGCTACACAGAGAAATCCTGTCTCGAAAAACCAAAAAAAAAAAAAAAAAAAAAAAAAAAAAAAAAAAAAAAGCACATGTGTGCAGGCCTGTGGGCACTCCAAGCACATACATAGAACTTTGAAATAAAAATATTTATTTTTAACTCTTTCATCTTAGAGGGATGTTTCTTAAGACACAGGATGTTAGGACCCAGGCATGGTGACCCCACACATCTGATCCCAGCACTAGGGAGGTAGAGGCAGATAGATCTCTGGGAGAACAAGGTAGTCTGCATTGGGAGTTCCAGATAGCCAGCTATACTGTGAGATACTGTCTCAAAAGGGGTAGAGCTAAAACAGCAGGATGTCTAGTTTGTCTGACAGAAGGTGAAACACTCCATTTTGTAAGGGTAAGGGTAATAATTTGTTAAGCTCAGAAAGAAAACAACTTAATCGCTTCAGGAAGTCCCTGAAACTGACCAGGGAGGTGCCTCCCTCCACAGGATATATATGCAATAAGGACTACTCAGAAACGGTCAAACTAAGTTGCCTGGAAGCTGAGTCACCTGGAAAGGACACTTTCCAACTTGTTGTGCTGCCTACAGGCTGTATGCTGTACCCCAGGTTTCCAGCTCTAGTGAGCTGTCATCCATGTTGGGTGAGCTCTGGTGAGGCAGCCATCTTTGATTCATTAACCCCTCAGCTCTACTCTGTAAGTTATCCCAATAAACCTCACTGGTTCACCAAGTTGGGCTTTGGTGGCCCCTTACTTTGATCTATTGTCATTTCTCGATCTGAGGTCAGTAGTCACTGTACCATACTGTGAAACCCAAGACTGTATACTGAAAAAACGTGTTTCTACTTGTGGTGTGGCTCAGCCCTAGCACACACCTTTGATGAGCTGTTTACTGTAAACAGGATTAAATGAAGTCAACATAGGCCAAGAGTAGAGCTAGTAACTAGTTGACAGGGAGTGAACATTGGAAGAAAATATAGAGTGAGAAGAAGTCAGAAAGAGAGAGAGACATACAGAATCTAGAAAGGAGGAACATTCAGTTGGACGGGTTTTTAAAACAGGGTGGAGAAGGAGAACCATGTTTTTTCCCTTCTAGGATGTCAGTTGAGGAGGGATGCTTGCTCGCTCTCTCTCTCTCTCTCTCTCTCTCTCTCTCTCTCTCTCTCTCTGAGCTTGCAGGCTCTCATACAACATCCAGCTCAAGTCTACAATTGGTAAATTCAAATGTTTGGGATTTTGTTTTAAAAACAAGTAATTTATTCAGTCTCCCCAAGAATGGTATCACATTGCAGATGGGAACTTGGTGGTTAAAAGACAGTGTGCAGGAATTAGCTCTCTCCTTCCACCTTTAGTGTCTTTACCAATGAAGCCATCCCTTGGACTCAATCACTTTGGTCTTTGTTTTGTTGAGACAGGGTCTCTCCTATACAGCCTTGGTTGGGTTGCTGGAACTTGTTATATATAATAGGCTAGCCTTGAACTCAGAGACCCACCTGCCTCCACCTCTGGAGTGCTGGGATTAAAGGTGTGCAACTGCATGCTTGGCTCAATGATTTTAAAAGGTTTAATTGTGTGCGTGGGGGGGGGGTGTGCATATGTGAAGTTAATGCACTTAGAGTTCTGGAGACATGTTGGATGTCCTAGAGCTGGAATTACAAGCAGTCGGGAGCTACTTGATAGGAGGGCTAGGAATTGAACTCAGGTCCTCTGAAAGACAGTACATGCTCCTAACTTCTGAGTCATCTCTTCAGCCCTCAATCACTTTTGACTGAATGCCCAGCTCTTCTACCCAGGAAAGACATATATTTTGGGTTTTTTGTTTGTTTTTTTTTTGTTTTGCTTTTTCGAGACAGGGTTTCTCTGTGTAGCCCTGGCTGTCCTGGAACTCACTCTGTAGACCAGACTGGCCTCAAACTCAGAAATCCGCCTGCCTCTGCCTCCCAAGTGCTGGGATTAAAGGCGTGCGCCACCACCGCCCAGCTACATATATTTTGTTTTTGAAACAGGGTCTTGTGAATACCAGACTAGCCTCAAACTCACCATACTCCAGCCTTTTCTTTCTTTCCTTTCCTGAGCGCAGCATCCAGAGTGCTGGGACTACAGGTACAGCCTTTGCAAGAGGATCTTACAGCTCTGCTGCTCCCGATCCCCTACTCCAGCTTCCATCTGCCTGTATTCTTGTGCCTGATGCACATGTGGCTTGCTGGCCCCATTTAGAAAGTGCTGGCTCAGTGCCAGGTGGATGAGGGTTAGGAATGACACCCCTACCCCACACATGCTGACCTCTCTCAGTACCCAATACAAGCCCTCATAGCTCAGTAGCATGGAAAATGTAGTGACGGCGCCTGTGTGTGCATGTCTCTGCCCTGAAAACACACGTGACATCCGACAAAGAGAGACACCACAGCATCCGGGATGGAAACAACTAGTGTATTGATTTGGGGGGAGAGCAGAGGTGCAGATGGGAAATGGGGTGAAGGGTTCCTTAGTGTTTGCTGTAGCCACCAATCACCACATCCTCTAGTCTTCTCACCGGCCCCAGCAGGTTTTCTCCCCATCTCCAGGAGCCTTCATCCTTCACTCTTTCCTGTATCCCACTTGACACTGCCCTCCATCATAGGGACAGAACCCGCCAGGCTCATAAGCTGAAAAAAGGTAGGCTCAAACTGATCTTCCCCCCCTTTCCCGTCATTCCCATCTCTTGTCTAAATAAAATATAGAAAAAGCAAGCATGGCAGATTTGCCTCTGGGAATCCACTTGCCTTAGGCTGGGGAAGGGCAGGAGGAAAGTAAGGCAGGCAGAGGAGCCTTGGCCAAGTGTAGTGAGCCCGGAGGGGCTTGGCCTCTCTCAGTCATCCTCCCAGCACCCCATTTCTCTACAGCTGACATGGCAGTGGGCCAGCTGTCGGAGGAGGCTGGTGAAGAGAACTCCATGCCTGCCTCTCAGGCACCATGTCACAGGGTCCTGGGATGAGGGCGAAGCCAAAGCAGCAGGACAAAATCTAGACTCTACAAAAGCAGTCCTTTCCCTGGGCTCTTCAGAGAAGCCCTTTGGTTTTAAGGCAGATACAGGTTAAGAAAGGGGAAGGACTTAGGACTGAGATAAAGACTTGGGTTTTTTTGGTTTTTTGCTTGTTTTGTTTTTTGTTTTTTGCTTGTTTTTCCTTCAGTATAAAACCACTGTAGAAAATAACTTCTCTTAGAAAAAAAAAAAAAAAAGAAGGAAAAAAAAAAAAACCCAAAGGCAGGGTATAAATTTTTCTTTGGCTTCAGGCCTGCTCTCCTAAAGAGCAGAACAGGAGGTGGCATGTGGCGAAGAGGGGGCAGGTGGCCTCTGCCCCCACCCCTGCCTGGCAGGTCCCAGATTACATGATGCTGCAGTTCTGGGAGCTCTAAGAGAGAAGAGAAGGTAGAGGTGAGCACAGCGGCTGGCCCTTCCTCTCCCTCCCTGACCCCAAAGCAGGGGTATCTCCCCAACCCTCACACTCTGGGCCTCACCCTGACCTCGAGTCTGGGGTTCAGACAGGAGGGGCAGGGTGCAAGAGGGGCTGCAAGGTGGGGTACCCCACTCCCGTGGGCTGCCCTGCCCTGCCGCTCAGTGAACAGTGTCCTGCTATAGGGCTGTGATGACTTACCTGAGTCCGAGGACTGGAGTTGCCCAGGAGGTAGGAGCGGGTGACTAGGTTGTCCCCGAAGCTGCCACCCCCACTGCCCCCCACACTGCGGAAGCTTCGAGTGACTGTGACACTGGAGGCAGAAGAGCCAGAGGAGATGGATCCGCCCACCTGGGCTCCTGAACCACTGGCAGCCTTGTCAGCAGGCTGCCCACATGTCCCACACAGCACGGTGCGTGAGCGCAGGTTGTACTCAGCGGGGTCCCCCGAGCTGCTGCAGTGGGAGCCCTGGGAAGGGAGACAAGGCTCAGGAGGGACAGCGAGTTTGGGACTGACTTCCTAGGACCAGCACCTAGGCTCTGGGCTCCTGTAACTTCCTGGTCATTGGGCAGGAAGGTGACCTCTGTCTATACCCAGACAACCAGAGTGATAGGGACCTGGGAGGCCTGTGGCTGAGAGGAAGGGCATGATGGGGAAATGGGCAGGAAGCCCTCGAAATAAAGAGCTGTGGCTTTAACTCCTGATTCCTAGACATTTACGGGGCAATCAAAAGGAAGACCAGAGATAGAGAAATTTAATTTGCAAGGGACAGGAATTAGAGAAAACATTGTTGCAGGGAAATCTGAGAAGCATGCAATAGGGTGGAAGAAGAGACCAGAAAAGTGTGCATGCAATGGGAGCGAGGAAGAGGCAGGGCTGGGCCAGCTCTGTCCTCCCATCCCCTTCCCAGGAGACAAATCCGGATCCCTGTCCACTGCCGCCGTGGAATAGTCCATGGCATCAGAAAGCTCCCACTCCCTTCCTTACCAGACACCTGGGTTCCCTGTTCAAGGTAGAGGGAGGAGAGAAGAAAGGCCAGGGCAGCAAGTGGCATTCCAAAACATTCTTTAATGAAAAGACTTTGGCATGGAGGTGGGAGAGCTGCCCTAGGCTGGCAGGGCTACCCTTGTGGGCTGGGCTCAGCGGCGGCTGCCACTCACACGGTGGTGATGGAGCAGCTCGTCCCCATCCTCTTCATCATCCTCATTGTCCTCAACCATGGTCAGTGAGCGAACCAGCTTGCGCATGGCCACTTCCTACGGGGACATAAGCCCAAGAGTCAGGGGATGAGGGCTGTGCAGCCTAGCTACCCATAGTAACCACCTGGAACCGTCCCAGGCCCTTATATAACCTAGCTCCAACCTATGCTGCTGGGGCTAAGGACGCACGCACGCACGCACGCACGCACGCACGCACGCACGCACGCAGGAAGGACACAGCTGAGAGCTCAGCGTTCTTTAAGCTGGCGTCAGCTGTTAACACTGACTGGCTGACTTCCACCCTGATCTACTGGGGAGACTTCTGGCTTGCTTACTGGGTGGGAATTGGGCTCAGGAAAGAGATCCTAAATCCAAGGCAGGTTCCCTTGGGTTGGAGGTAGCTAGCTCCCATTATGGCCACCAGGGGGAGCCTTGTCCAGCAAGCTACCTGTTGCAACATACTCACTTCTCCAGTGGCGTTGATGAGAGCAGTACGAAGGCTGCTCCCACAGCCCCAGGTGTTCTGCGCCTTCCACACCAAGTCAGTAGGGGGGCTATGGGTAGCCCCAGCTCCTGAAGCCCAGATCTGGGGAAAGATGGTTTAAGAGATGTGCTTATTCTTAATGCCTGTCCTGAGGCCAACTTCTCCACCCCAGGGTCCCAAGTGTCAGCCAGCCCTTCCACTCACCGTCACCACCTGCCCGGCCTTTAGGGTAAACTTCGGTGGGAAGCGATATGTCATCAAAGGATCGTCACCATTCTGACGCCTGATCTGCCAGTTGCCCATGGACTGGTCCTGCAAGTAGGGTGGAGGGAGAGGGACGGGAAGCTCAACCTGGCTCTTGACTTATCTCACTCAGGAGCTTAAGTAGGCTAGGCGCCACAGTGTGTGCTTGCAGTTCCAGCTACTATGGAGCCTGGACAAGACCCCATTGCAAAAAAAAAAAAAAAAAAAAAAAAGCAAAGCACAGAGAAGGCAGGCCTGTCACCACTAACCCTGGTGTTCAAACCTAGCCTATTCGCTCAAGGGTCATACAGTGCTACACACACCTATGCCGTGCATCTTCCCAACGATTTAAAAATGAAAGGACCACTACACAAATTCTCAGATAGGGAGAAAGATGCTCCACAAGAACCAAGGGATCCCAGCCATTGAAAACAAGACCCCGATCCATAGGCCCACCTCGTTGGACTTGTTGCGCAGCCGCACAAACTTTCCCTCTTCATCTACTTCTTCTACTGCCACGCGCCCGCTAGTGCGAGCATGCTGCGAGAAGCTGCTGCGGCTCTCAGAAGACTCCAGCTTGCGCTTTTTGGTGACGCTGCCTCCACCCTGAGACTGGGATGAGTGGGAGGCGGTGCGGCCACGGCTGCGCTGCGAAGTAGGGCTGGGGGACAGGCGAAGCCTGGAAAGGTGGAGACAAGGTGCGGGGTTCGGCAAGGTAATTGCAGGCTAGAGACCCCCGACAACATCTCTATACCCCTCCTAGTTCACCTCTCCTCCTCTCCCTCCAGCAGCTTTCGATAGGCGTGGATCTCCATGTCCAGGGCCAGCTTGATGTCCAGCAACTCCTGGTACTCATCCAGCTGCTGCTGCATCCTCGCCCGCATCTCGGCCATCTCTCGTTCTTTTTCAGCCAGCAGGCGCCGGCTAGTGTCCCGCTCACGGGCCAGCGAGTCCTCCAGGTCACGCAGCTTTGCCTCTTTGGCTGCCAACTGAGGTGGGGAAGACAAGGGTCTGATGAGCTTCCAAGGGCTGATGTTGATGAAAAGGAGGGAGGGGCACAGGGGAAAGCAAAGGAACACTCAGGATCGGTAGGCTCTCTCTAGAGCCACCACGGCATTATCTAATGACCAGGAAGCCCTTTCTGACTGAAATCTCTGATTCTGAGGCTAGACCTCTTCTTCTTTTGTCACAAATAGCACAGCCAGCTAAAATAATATCAACATGTAACATTTCACACTGCAGTGTCATGACAGACCTGGGAGTTAGGGAGGATTAAAATGTTCCGCATTTTCCATTTTTTTAAAGGATTTCTTTTTTTGAAGGTTTGTTTATTGGTTTTGAGACAAGATTTCTCGATGTAGCCCTGGCTGCCCTGGAACTCAGTCGACCAAGCTAGCCTTGAACTCAAAGAACCGCCTGCCTCTGTCCCTAGAGTGCTGGGATTAAAGGTGTGTGCCAGCACAGCCTGGCTTCTTTTCTTTCTTTTTTGAGACAGGGTCTCACATAGTCTAGGCTGGTCTCAAACTTGCTATCTAGTTAAGGATGACATTGAATCTCTAATACTTCAGCCTGGGATGAAAGGTATTCACTACCATACCCAGTTTTCTGTGGTCCTGGGGATAGAGCCAGGCCTTCATATATGATAAGCAAGCACCGTACCAACTAAGCTGCATGTGCAATCCAAGGGAGGCTCCATTTCTAGGTAGGAAATGCAGCTGGGTTTGTAACCAGTGAGAAAGCACCTATCTGCCATACACAAGGCCTCTGGTTCAGTCCCCAGCAAGCACAGAACAAACACAAAAAACCCTTCAGACACAGTAAAATAGAGGCTCTGAAGGTCAAGACAAGCTAAAGGGGAACCCTGGAAAACCAGACAGCCATCATACTCCAAATCGTGGGGTATGATCCTGGGGCCCCTTTCCCCCCTCACCCCCCCTGCTATTCCTCTTCTTCTCAGTGGGCTTCTGCAATATCTACTTAGACCAGTGCCAGTGCCGTGGTGGGAAGGGTAAACTGGGGATCACCTGCTTCTGGAGCTGGCTGAGCTGGGCCGAGATGCTATCAATGCGGATTCGAGACTGCTGGAGTTCCTCATGGGCAGCCCCCACAAGGTTGCTGTTCCTCTCAGCAGACTGCCGGGCATTATCCAGCTGCAGGGAGCACACAGTCATTAAAGCAGGAACCTGGAAGTGGGGGCCTGAGGACAGCATCCCCCTGCTGCAGCCTCAGGTCCGGCCACCTGACCTCCCTGCCACCATCCACCGTCCTCAGGGCACACCCTGCATGGGTAGGATAGGCTGCTACAGCAGCACCAGGGACAGGGTGGGATGACGTCAGCACCTTGGCGGAGTATGTCTTTTCCAGCTCCTTCTTATACTGTTCCACCTGGTCCTCATGCTGGGCCCTCAGCTCCTGCAAAGCATCTGCCAGCCGGCTCTCAAACTCCCGCTGCTTCCCGTTATCGATCTCCACAAGCCGGGTCTCATGCCGGCGCTTGGTCTCACGAAGTTCCTGAAAGGGTTAAGTGAAGACACTTAGAACATCAGAATGGCTCCTTAGAAGCTAAGACCAGAAGTCTACACTCCCTGTCTTGCCTTAACTCCACAGGCCAGGCACCGGCAGCCCTGGGTTAGCCTGGCATACAGGTGAGCCCAGTGTCCAGCTGCCCATAGTCAGACCCGTACAGCGTGACGCTCACCTCACTGTAAATGTTCTTCTGGAAGTCGAGCTCCTCCTTCAGGGTCTGTAGCCTGTTCTCAGCGTCCACTCGCCTCAGCATCTCATCCTGAAGTTGCTTCTTAGCCTCACCCAGGGCTGCCTCAAGCTGAGAGGAAGAGGAAGAAAGCCAAGTTCATGGAGAGGGTGTTCAGGATAGGCCAAAGAAGCTGAGTGATGGCTGTCCCTAGGGAGAGCAGGTCTAGAGGCAGTGAAGGCCTTCAGTGAGGGGAAGGATCCCACATTCTCACAGTAACTACCCAGGGCAGTCACGGCACAAGGAAATCAAGGGTGAGGCCTGTAAGATGGCTCAGCAGGTGAGGGTGCACACCATTAGGCCCGGACAACCTAGGTTTTATCCCTAGAGCCCACATGGCAGAAGGAGAGGACAGGTTCCTGCAAGTTGTCCTCTGGTCTTAACCATGTGTGCTGTGGCATGTGAGGGGCCCACAAAAGAAAAAAAATGAAAAAAATGTAAATGAATAATAAACTCCCCTCTGTAGGACCTCCCTTTCTTGGCACAGCACAGCAGTTACTCTGAAGGAGGTCCACACAGAATGTAGCAAAAACAGGAAGGAAACAAAGCATGGGGGTGGGGAGGGAAGACCTGGGACTCAGAGAACAGGTTAGTGGAGTCTGGGAAGGGACATTAGTGGCTGCAGTGGCTGCAGGGGCAGGTTGGGTACAAGCATCATCTTAGGTTGTCAGAAGATGGGTCCTGTCGAAGATGAAGTGCTGTTGGGGCAGGGGGTGTGCGGGAGCAGGACCCACAGGCAAGGGCTAGACCAGGAGGAGATACCCTTAACTGCCCTGGAAGAGCTAGGGAGGGAGGACTGGAGGGAGGAGAGGAGGGAAGGGGGAGGGAGGAGGGGAGGGGCCCAGCCTTGGCTTTGGAGTCACTAAACTATGTCCCTAACTTCTTCAGTTGTGCTCCATATGGCACAACATCAGAGTGCAGAGAAGCAGAGAGGAGAGTTTGGAAAATAAGGGACGCAGCATGCACAGGCAGCACTGACCCACGCCTGGATACAATTAGCTATCGGCACTGTTATGGCCTTGGTGGACAGCTTTCCTCTGAAGCCGATGGAGCGGTCTTGAGGAGACAGGAGGGGAGGAATCAGAGCTAGGCACAGTACACTGTGCTGTTAAACAGAGCTGATTTGTGGGTTGCTTTAAGTTGCTGTGCTGCTCCTTGGTGGCCAAGGAAGGATGAGCAGTGTTCTGGACCGTCGAAGTGAAGGTGAGCAGGCAATTGGGCCTGAATGACAGACAGGTGGGACCAGACACCTCCCAAGGTCCATTTGTCAGGAGGGCCCAGGACAGCGGCCTACCTTGGCTACCTGCCCCCGCAGATCATGGAGCTCGCCCTCCAATGTGCGCTTCTCGCTGAGAGCAGTACTCAAGGCAGCTTCCTTGGAATTGAGAAGAGCCTCCAGGTCCTTGAGCCGGGCCTGTGCAGCCAACAAGTCCCCCTCCTTCTTGGTATTGCTAGAAAAGAGAAGAGCAGGTTTCAGGATCTTGTGTCTGGGACAGGACTGCTCTGCGATTCTTGAAGCTGTCAGAAGAGGGCACCCTTACATTAGGGTTGTTGGCATCCACCAGCTTCTGGGGCTGGGTTCTCACCACTCCTAAGATTTCCCAAAAGCCCCTTCTTGCTTCTCTATCCTTCCCATGACTCAGGGCCGAAGAACGTGCCTGGGGCCAATGGCGAAGCTAGATCAGATGATATGAATGCCTAGCTCTCTTTGCCTCCTATTCTGTCTAAAATAGACAGAGCTACTTTGTCTCCTACCCCTTCCCACACAGGGCCTTAACCTTTTCCTCCCCTGGACTCCACCCATTTTCCCCATTCAGCTTGCTTCCCTCCCTTGGACAGACTGTGAGTGTCTTGGCCACGCACACACCCCAGTCCACCCCCCCCCACTCCAGTTGGAGTTTCAAATTAGTCTACTCCCTTTTGCCCATGTGGGACTTTGGGGGGGGGAGTCTCCCTAGGGAGACCAGGAACAAGGATAAGAGAAGCATATGAGACCTTTCCCTTCTTGGGATTTAGTCTTAAGACCTCTGATCCCCACACAGCAGAGGGACCCTTCATCAGACCTCTGACAGTAGACTAAACCCTCCCTACTGCTGGGCTTTCTGGCATCTGTTCCAGATGTCTATCCCAGGATTCCAGATCCATGGGGTTCCAGTCTGGAGCCACACCCTATCCCTAGCTCCTTAAAGTAGACAAAGCTATTTCGTTAGTCTCTACCACCCGGGAATGCCTCTGCCTCCCCCACATTCCTGATTCTTTCTGCTAGTGAACTAGAGAAGCAGAGAAGCCCTAATTTCCTGAAAATCTCTGGAAAGCCTGAGAACTTTCCAGACACAACCCCTTCATAAGTACTAGAGGGAAAGGAAGCAGTAGACCCTGGGAGAGGGGAGGGAGCAGTAGCCCCTGGGAGGGGGCAGGGGAGCAGTAGACCCTGGGAGAGGGGAGGAGTAGACCCTGGGAGGGGGCAGGGGAGCAGTAGACCCTGGGAGAGGAGAGGAGTAGACCCTGGGAGGGGGCAGGGGAGCAGTAGACCTGGTACTAGTAACCATCTACAGAATTATCTGTTCTCATCAGGAGCCCACCACAGCAAAAGGAAAACTAAGGGCTGAGGAGATGGTTCTGGGTAAGGAACTTCCACGTAAGCATGAGGAACTGAGTTTGGTTCCTCGGCCACACAAAGCTGGGTAGGGTACCACCTATGGAACCCCAGCATTTCTAAGGTGAGATAGGAGCCCAAGAGAACATCGCCAGGGGCTTGCAGCTCAATTTCCCTGGCTGCACAGTGGCAAACAAAAATATATGTTTCAAGCTTGGTGAAAGGTAAAAGACTAACACGGGAGGAGGCTGTCCTCCGACCTCTACCTCCAGTAGACCAGAACTCATGTGTTTGCATGCACATGATAAATTAAAAAGAAAATTAGGTGGGCAAGTAAAGCAGGGGACCCACTTCAGGAAGACAAGCCCTGTCAACATTTTTCTCTTGCCACAGAATCTCTAAGCAGTAATAGGCCTAGCAATCTACCCTGCGGTAGCAGAGAAAAGGCTACACTGGAGGAAGCTAAGAAGGTAGGAGGTTTCAGAGAGTCACGTCCTCCACCTATGTTCTACTGGTCTGGGAGGACCACAGAGGGTCAGAGAAGAGTGCAGAGTCCTGGAGGCTGCTCCCCAGGCTGTGTGTTGCTCCTTCCACACCGCAAAACAAACGATTTAATGCAATGGTGTCTTTCTCCTGCAGAGGCCCTTCCAGAACCAGAGACTATTTCTCCTCCTCCATCTTAGCACGAAAAGCTAAAAATAAAGTCAAAACCCAGCTCAGGTTTTGGCTGCCATCCGGCCCAGCCCTGGCTAGAAGCACGGCCCCAACTTTCCATGACTTCAGAACTTTTCCGAAGCTGAGACAGCTGCAGGGGAGGAAAGAAAATGAAGAAAAAACACGGGTGCAGGCAGCAAGTTGCAGAGACAGAATCTGAGCTCCTTGGGCTGGCTCCAAGGCTGGCAGAGGCTTCCCAGCGGGGCCTCTCCATCCTGAAGGCCAACCGGCTGAGGTGCTGCTGGTGATACTGGGGAGACTCAGGAGACCAGCTCCGAGTCCTTCAGCCTCCCCTTTACAGATGAGGAAACTGTGGTGCAGAGGCGGGTGCGTGGCCAACATCAAGCATGGCAGACAGTGGCAGGGGCAGTGTCCAAGCTAACATTCTCCCCCTTCCCCTCCCCCACCACTGCCCTCCTAAGCCTTGGGTGTGGAGAGACTGCATCCCTTTCAACAAACCCATCCCTGACTGGGCTGAGGATTCTTAACCTCAAGGACACTTCCTAGCCCTGCCTCCTTGGGCGATAGAGGTGGAATTCCCAGGGTTCCCCTTGTCCTTGGCTGTACTGGGATGTGGTGCAAAAGCCAGGAGTGTATGGTCTGACATGCACAGGACTGGGTTTTTATGATAATCTAGCCATGTGTCGTGTAACAACGGATTGTGTTGTGAGAAGTCATTAACTAGTTTCATCATTATGCAAACATCGAAGTGTGATCTATGATGCACACAAGATGATAGAAGCTTTTGGGACCCTCATCGGATATGACTTGCCACTGACAGAAACACTGTTGTGTGGGGCGTGACTGTAACAGCAAATACTTCTCATGAGCTTATTATATGCCAGGCACTGCTGTAATGATGACAGTATTAACTGCCCTCAGAGATGGACGCTATTACCAATGGGATACAGAAAAGGTAGGCGGTGAGAACTCTAGCCAGGACCCTGCAGAAAGCAGAGCTTGTGTTCATGCCTTCAGTGAAATCCAGGGGGGCTGTTTTTCCATCCCTCCAGTCCCTTCCAATGCTTTCCCCAGCACTGAAGAGACTCCATTAAGGATTAAGACACACCCCATAGCTGAGGGAAACCTCAAGTACACATTATCAAGGAAGAACTTGTGGTTTTCTTAGTCAGCCATGGGGAGCCCCATCTAGGGGGAAGAAGCCACTATCACCCATGGGCTCATGACTCAGACCTTGGGAGCTCTGTAGACAGAGCCACAAACATACCCTAAGAAATGGGGCCTCTTCTTCTTTGTATAGCCCTGGCTGTCCTGGAACTTTGTAGACCAGGCTAGTCTCTAATTCAGAGAATAGTCTGCCTCTCCCTCCTGGCTGCTAGGATTAAAGCAGCACTACCAAGCCCTGAAAATTCCTTTTTTTTTTTTTTTTTTTAAACAACAAAAAAAATTGCTTTTAAATCATGCTTTAAGCCTGGTATGGGATATACAACTTTAGTCTCAGCACTTGGGAAGCAGAAGCAGTCCTATCTCAGAGTATTCAAGGCCAGCCTGATCTACATAGAGTTCTAGACCAGCCAGGACTACATAGTGAGATACTAGTCTTAAAAAAAGAAAAAAAAAAGAAAGCATATTTCATATATAGCAATGCAAGTTACATGTTTAACACTATAACAGTTATTTGGTATCATTTAAAACAGATTTAAAAAAAAAAAAGATTTTTAAAAGAAAAATTTTGAGTTAAGTGGCTGTCCTCTATCAAACACCATTTCCTTCCTAGGAGAGGGAGACCTCAGCCTGGACTGGCTATGCAGACACTGGGTTGGCTAAGCAGACACCGGACAGGCCTAGGCCTCTGTATCTGCATAGAGGTGTGGTCCAGTTCCAGCCCACTGGGCGTGGTAGTGGGAAAGCTGGATTAGTGCTGGGTTGGTATGGAGGACTGGGTGGGGCAGACCAGGGGAGCTGGGAAGGGGTAGGAACCCAAGCTCCTTCTGTGACTCATGTTCAGAGCCACAATACCAGGGCAGGGGGCGGGAAGTTGCCCAGTGCTCTCAGGGGGGCAATGAGACCCTGCCTGCCTATACCCTGTTCCAGGCGTGGTGCCATGCTCTGCCGTGAGCAAAGGAGTGGTTGCATCCCTGCTGCCTCCAGGGGCCAGGGGCAAGAAGGGTTGGGTATCCGGTTTAACTCATCCCAATGGGCAATCCTGGCTCAAAGAGGGGAGTGTGGGGGAGGGGAGCAGAGCAGTCAGGAACAAGGTAAGTGAGAAGCCGACGCGGGTGAGGGGTGGGGGGCAAGGCTGGGGTCCCCAGGCTGCTTTAGGGAAGAAAGGCTGCAGTGGCAGAAGGGCTGGATGGGCACAGGGCCAGGAGCTGACCCGCCCACTGAGTCATCCTCCTCAGCCACCTCAGACGCCAGATATGGAAGCCGCGCGGCCTGTTTGGCCTGGTTGCCCGGAGCAACAGCCTAAGCCCAGAGGGAGTGGCCTGCATTTCCTCTCCTGTCCTGGGGGAGGGACCGGCGGCCCAGACTCTACAAGGGGCTAAAAATAAGGAGCAGGAGGGAATGACGGACCGGCCCGCGCCCCGCCCGCCCGCCCGCCTGCCGCCTCACCGGCCCTCGGCGTTCCCCATGGCTGGGCCAGAGAGAGCAAGGCCTCGCGCCCTCAGGAGTTCCGGAAAGATCCGGTGACCCCTGTGGCTGGGCAGAGTACTGAGGTGCTGCTCCCAGGTCCTCCTGGGACCACAACTCTCTACCTTGCTAACTTCCGGCCCTACTCTGCTCAAGCTCCTGCTCGACCTAGACCCACATTGGTTTATTTATTTATTTTTATTCATGACAGGGTCTCAGGTATCCTAGGGTGCCTCGAAATTGCTAAGTAGTCAAGAATGACCTTGCTGGGCAGTGGTGGCACACGCCTTTAATCCCAGCACTTGGGAGGCAGAGGCAGGCGGATTTCTGAGTTCGAGGCCAGCCTGGTCTATCAAGTGAGTTCTAGGACAGCCCGGGCTACACAGAGAAACCCTGTCTCAAAAAAAAAAAAAAAAAAAAAAAAAAAAAAAAAAAAAAAAAAAAAAAAAAAAAAAAAGAAACTCTGTCTCGAAAAAACAAAAAACAAACAAAAAAAAGAATGACCTTAAACTTCTGATCCTCCTGCCTCTCTCTACCTTCCAAGTGCTGGGATTACATGTGGTTTATGGGATGCTGGGATGAAACCCAAACCCCCAAGTTCCTAAATGCTAGGCAAGCTACATTCCCAGACCCTATTTTTTCCATTAACAGTGCAGTTTCCTTTATCTTAATTATGTAGACATGAATGATGCATGTACTGCATATTAAATACAGAAAGCTCTCTATATCTGGCCTAGTACAGCAACCCCGCCCATTCTCCACACCTTCACTGAGCTCCACCTCAGCCCAGGTTTATACCTGTGGGATCTTTGGGCTTTTTTATATATCCCCTTAATACCTTAAAGTTCAGGTGTTCAGAGCTTCTAGACTAACCTTTGTACTAATTTCTGCATTTTCTTTCACAGATGTAGACAGGAAAACCTGGAGAAGACCAGGTCCAGACACTAAAAACCTACCCACCAGGTCACCTGAGTACACTCTGAAGAGACAGGGACAAAGCCAAGAATATGACATAGAGAGCAGAGAGTTCAGGACTGTGAGCAAGGAGAAAGAGAAGGAAATGTTAGGTGGCAGATAGGCTACGGAGAGCAATGGAGAGCAATGGAGATACCGTCCTTTTAGGAAGTATACTCTGTGTTGCTAGGAGACCCCCATCAAAACAACAAAGGCCTAAGGAACCTACCACCCTTGACTATCTTCAAACCTTACACTGGCTCTGGACTCTACAGCCATCCAAGAAAACCACTGCCCACTACTTGGTTTCTTGGCTGTTCCCTGGGTCTGTGACCACTTCCAAATTCTGGCAGGATGTGGGCAGCCCCACTCTGGCATGCTCTGCAAGGGAGGAAGTGAGCAAGGCAGGTATTCCTGACACTTAGAAGTCTCCTGAGCCTTCCTCAAAACCTGTCCTGTGAAACTGGATGTCTGTCATTTGAAAACCACAAGGTTAAGGCTGGGCGGTGGTGGCACATGCCTTTAATCCCAGCACTTGGGAGGCAGAAGCTGGAGGAGATCGGTGAATTCAAAGCCAGTGTGGTCTACAGAGTGAGTTTCAGGATAACCAGGGCTACATAGAGAAACTCAGGAAAGAAAGAAAGAAAGAAAGAAAGAAAGAAAGAAAGAGAGAGAGAGAGAGAAAGAAAGAAAGAAAGAAAGAGAAAGAGAGAAAGAAAGAAAGAAAGAAAGAGAGAGAGAGAGAGAGAAAGAAAGAAAGAAAGAAAGAAAGAAAGAAAGAAAACCACACCGTGAGCACCACAGTATGGACCACCTCTGGCCTCCCCACGCAGGTACCATGTGCCTGTGGTTGGCTTCGATTCCTCAAGCCTCTCTTAGAGTACTGAACAGGCCTGGAATCTAATGGGATCTGAGGCCTCAGATCTGCTTCTGGAGCAGCCAGAATCTCAGTTGCCTTTCACCCAAACAAAGGCAAGTCTTAATTCCAGGATGAGGGAGAGTCTGGTAGGGTTCTGGTGCCCAGAGCAGGGTAGGAGGCCTGTTGACATGTTCAGACACCACTCTAGCAGAGGCACTGGGCCTGGCAAGGGGCCAAGCCTGAGTCACAGCTGCTGGATATATCAACGTGGCATTGTACAAAAGAGAAGCCGGGAGCCAGAGGCCAGAGCACAGGGGTCCGGATACCCAGGAACCAGCTTCTCCCCACTCCTGCCTTCCTTTCAGTTTCCTGCCGAACTTCACTTCTCTTTCTAGCCTACTCTTCCAGAAGCCAAGCTTGAATTGTCACGAGATGTCAGGGTAGGGCCTGAGGACAGACAAAAGTAAGACAGCAGGAAGGTAAGGAGCGTGGCCTAAGGAGGAGAGTGACCCAGGGACTCCTCCTCAGAAAGTGCTTCTCAGCAGTGACTTCTTGGAACTCATCAGCCCTCTCTGGTAGCACACACTTATTAACCCTGACAGTCCCAGGAGGGAGTCTGAGCCACACCCCAAGTCAGGAGAGGAAACAGAGGAAAGCTTTGAACTACTAGTCTCACTGCACTTTGGCTAAACCTGGAACAATGCAACAGGTCCTCCCAGCTGGCAGAGGTGGCAGTGATAGAGCTTCCGCAGGAAGAAGAGGGAGCCTTTCCATTCCCCAAAGCTTCCTCACCCTTGGCCACTATGTCTGGAAGCCCTACTCCTTGAAAAAGGACATCTAGCTCTGTGAGGTGCCCCTAAAGAGGTTCTGTATGTCTCCCACCAAATCCAGATGTCGTTCTTATTGCTGTGCTTGATGTAAAGAAAGCCCACCTGAGCAGCAGCTTCACCAACTAGACAAAATGGGTCTCCCATCCACTCTGAACCCTGCACGCCATCCATGACTCAGCTCCCACTTCCGGGCCCAGGATCCCAGCCTGCATTATTCCCTGCCTCAGCAGGCAGGATTCCGACTTCCTCTCCTATAACTAGACAGTAAGGTAGGGAGATCCTCTTCCCAAATATTGTCCCTTTTCTTAAGGGATTTGTAAGGGCCAAGACTCACAGCACATTGGCTGAGTGCACCAATGTGAGCAGCAGGAAAGCAGGTAAGGTCACTGTGCACCGCCCACTGGCTTCTGGCATGTGATATCTGACCCTGGCAGTTGGACAGACAGTCCCATCTTTCCCAGGAGCCTCCCTTCCAGCCCTGAAACTGGTCAGTCAGTGTCACAGGCAGACTATCCTGCTGCGGAATAGGGCCCTTTCTATTGTTCTGAAGGTAGGTAGACACTGAAATGAACTTTATTTTCCCAACAGCACTGAAAACAAAGCCTACACCAAGACAGTAGTGTCATAATAATTAACCAACTCCAACAAGCTCTTTCCGAGAAGCTGGAAGGAGACAAGTGGTTTTAATCCCAGTGCTGTGGGAAATAGTTCTATAAAACAACAACAACCCTGCACTAGCTATTAACTATACTCCAACTTATTGTGCGTGGGTTTATAACCTCTCGTGTGGTATTCAGAGGACTTTCCCTCACTTTACGGGTCACTGTACGGCTTTGAAGCACAAGGTGAATATCTGTTCTAACTTCCTTTCTTTTACTGTTAGGGAAATAAAGGGAGAGGGTTGATTAATTCAAGGTCACACCGCAGTTTAGGGACAGGGGTGAACCTAGAGATAGAGACACCAAAGGCCACAGCTGTTTTAACTATGACCTAATACTATCGGTCATTCTGTTCGTGGAACATCTTACTGAGAGATAACAGGTCTTGTAACTTCTCCAGTGTCTCCATGTATGCTCGAGCTAGCCTGGGTCACCTTCAGTATATTTACTGGGACCAAGGACGGGAGGCTAGAAGAGACTCTTCCTAGTGTCTGGGCCTCCAGACTGTCTAGCTATGGCTGCTGGAGCTGGGCAGGGCTGGGAGGGCACAGTGTAAGGAGAGCAGAGGGCACAGCTGTAGGTGAAGGCTGAAGGCGTCCTCCCAGCTGTCCTCCTAGCTGGCCCTGGCTTCAGCCCTGACAATGAGCTACTGAGTGGCATGCAGGAGTGTCACTGACCACTTGAGGCTAGGGGAAGGCAGTAGGGGGACCCTGGTGAGGAATAGCTTTTCTGTTTCCCTTGTGTCACTGGCCTCAGAGCAGAATCTCTAGGCAGCAGAAGTGAGCCTTGGCTAGATTTCCAACCTGTCTCTCACACTCAGGAAGGTTTACCAGAGTAGACACCGGAAGTCAGAAGCGCATGCCCTAACCTTTCACCCTGCAGGGTGTGTGACAAGCCTCTGCCTTCCACAACCTGTGCTGTTCCCGTGATTACTTCAGCTTGCAGCCCCCTGCTTCTCTGCACTGGAGTCACAGAAGCCTGCCAATGCAGGGGGCGTCGAGCATGAAGGTCTTAGGGGGAAAGGGTGCTTCTGCCTTGTAGGTCTGGAATTGTCTCCACTTCTGACCAGCCTCACTCTAATAGTTTCTCATGGAAGGCACACTCAGATCACACTCTGGGTCTCCATATAGCCAGGACTAGCCTGGAATTCACCATACTACTCCTGCCTCAGCCTCTCAAGCTCTGGGAATTACAAGCTTGTTCTGCCAAACCTAACTGGCACTAGAGACTGAACATCGGGCCCAGTCATGCTAGACAAGTGCTCTACAACAGAGCTTTTAGCTACAACCCAATGTGCGTGTGTGTGTGTGTGTGTGTGTGTGTGTGTGTGTGTGTGTGTGTCTGTGTGTGTCTGTGTGTGTCTGTGTGTCTGTTGTGTGTATCTCTGTGTGTGGGTGTGTCTGTGTCTCTGTATGTGGTGATAGACAGGCACTGTGCCATAAAGCCACGCCCTATCCCTTTTTGCCATTCTAATTTCCTATATACAGCGCCTGTTTGGAACCCTGGCTCCAGATTCTACCAGTCTTTTTTTTTTTTTTTAATAAAAAAAAATTAAAAATGTGTGTGCATGTGTGTATGTGTTTGTGTGTGTGTATGTGTGTAAAATTTATTGTGTGGAAACCAAAAGAAAGTATCAGATCCCCTGAAGCCGGAGTCACAGGCAGTTTTAAGTTGCCCGTGAGTGCTGGGAACTGAACTCAAGTCCTTTAAAGAGCAGTAAGTGCTTATGAGCTCCTGGACCATCTCTCTAGCACCAATTATCTGTTATCAAGAGTGTAGGGGTGGACTGA
The DNA here is from genome assembly GCA_030674055.1 of Rhabdomys pumilio. Classification (NCBI taxonomy): domain Eukaryota; kingdom Metazoa; phylum Chordata; class Mammalia; order Rodentia; family Muridae; genus Rhabdomys; species Rhabdomys pumilio. Next base: position 63,546,546 of record JANHMN010000001.1, on the reverse strand, counting down.
GCAGCAGTGCTGACACACACCTTTAATTCCCAGCATTTGGGAGGCAGAGGCAGGCGGATCTCTGAGTTGGAGGCCGACTTGGTCTACAGAGTGAGTTCCAGAACAGTCAAGACTACACAGAAAAGCCCAGACTCCAATAGATGAGCAGGGATGGCCTGGCATGGTGGCACACGTCTTTACTCTCACAACTCCAAAAGCACAAGCAGGCAGACATTCGAGGCCTGATGTACATAGTGTGTTCCAGGCCAGCCAGGGCTATACAACAAGACCCTGTTTCAAAATAAGAAGTTGGGGATAGTGCCTGGAGAGATGACTCAGTGGTTAAGAGCACTTGTTCTTGCAGAAGACCGGAGCTCAGTTCCTAGCACCCTCGTGGTGGCTCACAACCATCCAACTCTAGTTCAGGAGATCTGATGCCACCTTCTGACCTCCACAGGTACCAGGCATGCATGTGGTATACATACATAAAGCAGGAAAATACTTATACACATAAAAATGTTAAAAATCTGGAGAAAAATAAAAGATAGTTTATGGAGCGCTGGCAAGATGACTCGGTGAGTAAAAGCCCTTGCCACCAAGCCTGACAAGCTGAGTTCCACCCCTGGGGCCTGTCATGGAAGAAGAGATCCACCTCCTACACACTGCCCTCTGACCTCCATTTGTGTCATTCCTCACAGAGAAGAAAGAGTATTAAGCACTCCACAAGGGAGCGGTGAGTTGAGTAGTAACTACCTGTATCCTTTTCTTTTCTTCTTCTTTTCTTTTGCTTTGTTTGAGATGAGGTTGCACTATATAACCTGGACTAACTTTGTAAGCTAGGCTAGCCTACCTCAAACTTCTGGTGATCCTCCCACCTCTGCCTCCTGCATGCTAGAATTACTATCAGAGGTTCCAAGGAAGGAGGCCAGGGACTATCAAGAAGGTTTCATGGGTAAGAATGCTTACTGCCAAGCCTGATGACATAAGTTCAATCCCCAAGCCCCATATTAGGTAGGAAAGAACCAAATTCCCCAAGTTGTATTCTGCTGTGTACACTGTGGCACATGTGCTTGTATTCTCCCAGACACTTAAAATAAACCTAAAGACGGGGGAGGCAGGAAAGGGACCCCAGGAGAGAAGATGCAGATAAATACCCAGGCCCTGCCGGGCGGTGGTGGCACACACCTTTAATTCCAGCACTTGGGAGGCAGAGGCAGGCGGATTTCTGAGTTCGAGGCCAGCCTGGTCTACAGAGTGAGTTCCAGGACAGCCAGGACTACACAGAGAAACCCTGTCTCGAAAAAAACCAAAAAAAAAAAAACAGGCCCATAGCCTTCCCTTTCAGTCATCTGTGGTCTATACTCTGTCTCCTGTTGTCTCTTATAAAGTCACTAGGGTAGGAAGGGTGGTGTCTGAGTCATCTATGCAGCTGTCTAGCTTGGAGTAAGGCTTACCCAGCCCTAAGCCTGGGGTAAGCCTTCCCCTTGCTTCCAACTGTCCCTGTCTCCCAGCTTAGATGTCTAAACCTCTTGTGGAGAGGAGGGAAGAGGAAAGGAGACAGTTGTTTCGTTCTCCCTCTCCTCTGCCTCCTCCTCGGAACCTACAATTCAGCTTGAAAAGAACAGGCCTGTGGGTGCAGTTGAGAGACCCAAGTTGAGCTGTGTCAAAGACTGTCACAGGGCAGCACAGTTCTGTCTAACTCCAAGCCTGACCCTGAACTCTGAGCTCCAATTAAACATTAAACAGGTCACTTTTCCCCATCCCGGCCCTGGTGGGAGGGACTACTGGACAATGCCTTTCATCCTCCCCAAACTTCCTTTGGGCCATTTCTCCACCTCAGCCTGAGCTCAACAGCCACAAAAAGGAGCAGCAGCCATGAGTTTTCTACGATGGCCTGGAAGGGCAGACGCTCATCTCAGTCCCTTTGCCTCTACTCCACCCTACCAGCATGGACCTAGGTGTGTATCCCCACCCCCTTCCCGGAAGTCCGGCCTCCTCAGTTAGGATCAGTGGAGAATAGAGGCAGGTGGCTAAATATAAGAAGTCCACATATCACCCGGCCCCTACCCAACGTGTGTACACACCACCTGGTGTCCCAGGCTGGACAGCTGCACTGGGGGCCGAAGACACAGGGTGGTGTGGCTAGATGAACAAGAAGCTATAGAGTCCACTGTCCCTGTCCCCACATCTACCATACAAGGTCTGCACTCGGATCTGCAAGAGCTTTGGCGGCTGACTTAATTAGTTTAGATCACTAACTAACTAGTTAACTCACTGGGACTCCTCTAACTTGCCTCATGTATTTCTTGATAAGGTGTCCATATCCTTACTGGATAAAAAGACAGGTAATTCCTATTAGCAGAAAGAAAGATTGGACCCATCTGTGCACACGACCTCCACTCACAGTTGAGGCAATGGGCTTGCCATGCTCACCACCTAGGGCTGGGATCTGGTAAGGAATAGAATGACCAACCACAGATACACAGTGGGTTTTGTCGGAAGATAATGCAAAAAGGAAAAAGAGGAAGAGAAGTCAAAGCTCCCAGCCCCTTGGGTATCTGCACACACATCCAACTCTCTTTGGCTTGGGTCTACAACATAGAAGAAAAGACCACGGATACAGAGCCAACTGTGAGTCCCTAGAGCGAAGGCCCAAACTTCCAGGCTTTGGAAAGACTTTTTAGAAAGAAGGTGGAGTCAAGTAGGGTGGGGCAGGGTGGGGCAGGGATGGGTGCGGTGGGAGTGGCCTGAAGCTCCCTAACGGCTGGATTTCAAAAATGTCATTGTATTCCAGAGGTTTAATAAGATCAAGACATCAACAGCTCAGAGGATGGGCCAGAGTAAAGTCTGGCTTGGCTAGGAAAATGAAAGTGGCTCACTGGCTGAATGAGAAAAGGACAGAGCTTCCAAACCTTTAAGTCACCAGAGAGGGCCAGGATTGGGGTGTCCCAGACCTAGGCATAACAGAATTTCCAGAGCCATTAGCTTCTGTGCCCAGTCTCCCTCTCCACCCTCCCTTGCATTCCTAGCCCAGGCAGGCCAAGGGCTGTGGGATCTGCGGGGGAGCAGATCTTCTGGTGTGCTTCTGGTGGGCCTGAGAGTCTAGGAAAAGCCCCAAACACTCTCAGCTCCTAGAAAAAACCAGGAGAAGGCCATGCTTACACAGCCATGGGAGAAAGGGGCTATGCAGCCTTGGTGACCGCTCTACAGTACCACCGGACAAATGTCAGTGTGGGAGCTATGTTTTAGCGGACATCATGTGTTCAGAGCCACGTTGGGCAAGACTGGCACAGTGCCAAACCTACCAAGAAAGTTCTAATAAAACCCTTTCACCCATTCTGATGTGTCCCGGGCGGCGTTCGTGAGTTCCAAGACCTGGTAGAGCCTGTTCTGTCTTCCTCGAGCCCATCCCCCAGGCTCCAAATGGCTGTAAAATCCCACCTTGACAGAGTGAGGCCCTGTCACCAACGCTACTTGGTCTCAATGCCCCCACCACTCTTTATATACCCCACCCTCTAACAGAGACCCCCCTCCCTTCTGTGTCCTGTCATGACTATTACCCTTGGCACTGCCAGTCACCCGCGGGAGGCAGTTCCGGGGAGGGAGGGGACTAGATGGCCAGTTACAGGCGACTGCTGCCTCCCTGGTGCCGGCCGGGCCTTACTCACCGCGCCTTCAGCTCCTTGAACTCCTCACGCACTTTGCTCAGCTCCAGCTGGAGGCGGGCGCGTTCCTTGGCCACAGAGTCGAGGGTCTTGCGGGCATCCCCAAGCTCGGCCTCGTAGGCCGCCTTGATGCCGGACACCTCTCGGCTGACCACCTCTTCAGACTCAGTGATGCGAAGGCGCAGCCCCGCGTTCTCCGTCTCCAGGGAACGCACGCGATCGATGTACACAGCCAGGCGGTCATTGAGCTCCTGCAGGTCCTCCTTTTCCTGCAGCCGGGTGATCCGAGTGGGCGACAGCGGGGTAGAGCTGGCCTGCGCCCCACTGCGGGTGGCGCGCCGCTGAGACGGGGTCTCCATGGCCGGCAGGGTGGCAGTGCTGCCCGCTGGGCAGGGGTCCCGAGAAGGGCGCGGGACTTGGACAGAAGGACAGAGACTGCTCAGGGGGACAGCGAGCCGGCGAAGCTCGCTCCTGGCAGGCGTGGAGATCTGGGCTGGGCACTGGCGCACCTCGGGATCTGGGTTGGCTGGTGTTGAGGCTGAGGCAGCGTTCCCGCGAACACTGAGTCACTGACAGCCGGGCAGAGGCTCTAATAGGCCCTCCTCTACAGGGGGTGGATCCACTGCTCTTAAAGGAGCCATCCTATACCCAAATGGGCGGGGCAGGTATGGTGAGGAGGAGCCAGCATGCCAACCCTCACTCTGCAGAACACCCCTTTCTGGCCTGGGGCTTCACAATGTTGGTTCCTGCCTACTCAACTCCAAGCCTGTCTATGGCCTTCTGGGGTAAAGGGCAGAGCCAAGGAATGAGAGTGGGTGGGCAAAAGGTAGTGGTGAGGGACCAGGGCAAGTAGGTGCAAAGTGAGGGAGAGGACCAGGCATCCCCAGGGAGCCAAGGAAGTTGGGGGAGGGCTGAGGCTGCTGCCCATCAGTGACTCACCCCATTTCCACCACTGGCTCCCCTTTCCTCAGTAGTAATAGTGAGTCACTTCTCCCCCACGCACAGGACTCTCGGCCCATGCAGGGCTGCATTTCAGTATGCCAGGGGTGGGATGGCAAAGGAACGTCTGGGTCTTTAGCTGAGGGATTACTTTATGCCCTCAAGTTTGGGGCAAAGATCAAGGGCTTTTTTTTCTCCTATGTACTTCCCTTAAATCTCTGGCTTTAAAACCAAGCATTGGGTCATTGGGTTTTAGAGCTAAGGAATAAGCCTCAGTCCCCAGGAGAAGGCCAAGAATAGAAGCCAGGAGCTGGCCCCTCCTATCCCCCTCCCCTTTCATTTGGACCCAGACAGCTGGAAAAAGAAGCTGTTGAAATCCCTCCCTTTCAGCCCCTTTCTTCAGCTCACTCCACCCAACCAAGTCCAAGACTGTACTTATTTTTTTCCAGGACTGTACTTATTTTGATGGATAATTTAAAACAGATACCAGAGCTGTACGTGCATTCAGCACATGGCCAGGACACCAGGTTCCAGATTTTTGTGGCTGCAAGAAGGGCCTGAAAAGAGGAACAGGGTCGGAGAGTTGTTAATGCAGGGTCTCCATCCTGATTCCATTCCAAACAGTGGGAACAAAAACTGCAAAGCTACCCCCTCCTCAGCCACTGCATGCCTTTATAGCCAGCTCTGGATGGGTCCTGACTAGACTATCTCCCAATACAGTAACTCTGGTGCCCTGGTTCCTTGTCCCAGGTCCTTCAGCTTCCATCAAAGGCTTCTGGTCAACAGTCTAGTCCTTTCCTGTAACCCTAGCCTAAGCTGCACTAGCCCCTTCTGCCATGGTACCTTCCCCGTTCACTCTGTGAGGCACTCAGGGCACTGATTTACCTGCAGTTCCTGCAGTGCCTGTGGTTCCAGGGATGGACAGGTTCTGGGCCATGGGCTTGAGTTGAGACTCTAGGAGATTTTGTTGTTGCTGTTCTGTATTTTCAAGACAGTTTCTCTATGTACCCTTGGCTGTCCTGGAACTTGTTTTATAGGCCAGGCCCAGAGATCTGCCTGCCTCTGCCTCTGGAGTGCGGGGATTGACAGCACATGCCACTAAGCTTGGCTCTGGGAGAGTTCTTATTTCTGTGACTGGGCTGTGTGGTGAGGACCCAGGATGCATCTGGGGGAGGGAATCTAGGCCATGGCTTCCTCGGGCTGTGCAGCTGCCATTCAACTTCCCAGACAAAACAACAGCAAAAACTGATTCTTCTGCTTCTCCCTCTCCTACTTTCTAACGGAGAAGCAGAGGTGGGTGGGTAAGCCAGTGGAACGTGAGGGCTGGGGCTCATGCTATTCCCACTGTCTCAGCCATTCCTACCCCCTCTGTCTCCCTCCCTGGCCTGGCTTCTCTTCCTGGCTTCAGTAGCAAAACCACACTTAACCCTTCTTATCCTACCCAGCCCCATTTTGTGGAAAAGGTATGAAGGAGGGCTTTCATCTCAAATTGCACTCTGAGCTCTTAGCAAAGGATCTGTGTCACCACTACAACCAAAATGGTCTCAATCTTAAATCTGACCTTTAGAGGAGGGTCCTTCTACTCTAATTCTGTGTCCCAAAGACCAGAGTCTGCCTTCCTCTGTGAAAGCACAGACCAATGCCAGGAGCTTTAGGAGAGAGCAGGAGAGGCCGGGCATGATGGAAGCTAACCAGCTCTCAACCATGCCTCTCCTTGTTTTGACATGAATTCTGCACCTGCCTTCCCTGGTCAACTGTCACCTGAGCAAAGTGGCTGACAAAGACCTGGGGACTGGGCTCACAGGGCGTGGAGTTCTGCAAACCAAGCTGTAGAGCAGCACTACTCTGCTTGGTGTCCCAACAGCCTCATCACACTGGCAGAGTGGGGAAGGTCCAAACCAAGAAGAATGTACATTCAAGAGCAGCCCGGAACATAAAACCAGATAATGAGTACCACATGGAACCCAGAAGTCTGGGAGCTGGAGTTGGATTCTTGAAATCCAACATGGAGTCTGAGGGATCCTTTGGCACTTGCCATCAGGACCAATGGCCTTGAGGATGCTGCTGCTCTGTGTTCCTGGCCTCCTGTAACTCCTCCCCCTGGGAGTGCTATGGGGAAGGGGGGACGTGAGAGACAGCCTTGGGCATCTGTGTACTAGTACCCACAAGGTACTCTTTGTCCTTTAAGGAAGAAATGCATCTGGCCCTGTCACCCTAGGTGTGTTATCTCATGTCTCAAGGTTTCCTCCATCTGTAAGACGAAGAAGTTCTGACAGTAGGTAACACACACTGTAAGGAAAGTTCCCTGCTAAAGGCCGGCTCAGGGATATGACAGATGTGCCTCCAACGGAGATGGAGAATATACTTGTTCAAACAAATATTTATTGAGAACCTACTGTGTGACAAGTCTTCTAGGCTCTAGGGATGCAACAATGAACACATAAAAAACGGGCTGGGGAGCCAAGTGTGGTGGTGCTTACCTTTAACCTCGGTACTCAAGAGGCAGAGGCAGGAGGATCTCTGTGAGTACAAGGCTAGCTTGATCTACACAGTGAGACCCTGCCTCAAAATAAATAAACTAAAACAGAATGGGCTGAAGTATAGCAGTAGAGCATTGTGTAACATGGGCAAGGCCCATGATTCATTCATTAGCACCACACAAACACACACACACATGTGACAGACACAAACACCCACACATACATGTGCACAGACACATCTGCAGATAAACACATACATACACATATACATACATGTGCTCAGATACACATAAATGCACATACATGTGCACAGACACATAAGCAGACACACACAAGCAACAACCACAGCAAAAAAAAAAAAATAGGTAGGTGAAAGTGACACATGCCTTTATTCCCAGCACTTGGGAGGTAGAGGCAGGAGGATTTCTAGGAGTTCAAGGCCAGTCTGGTCTACAGAGTGAATTCCAGGGCAGCCAAAGCTACACAGAGAAATTTTATCGTGAAAAAAAAAAAAAAAAAAAAAGGCCGGGTGGTGGTGGTGCACGCCTTTAATTCCAGCACTTGGGAGGCAGAGGCAGGTGGATTTCTGAGTTCGAGGCTAGCCTGGTCTACAGAGTGAGTTCCAGGACAGCCAGGACTACACAGAGAAACCCTGTCTCGAAAAAACCAAAAAAACAAAACAAAACAAAACAAAACAAAACAAAAAAACAATAAATAGACAGGGGTTAGAGAGATGGCTCAGCAGTTAAGAGCACTGACTGCTCTTCCAGAAGTCCTGAGTTCAATTCCCAGCAACCACATGGTGGCTCACGACCATCTATAATGGGGTCTGATGGCCAATTCCAGTGTGTCTGAAGTGTACTCATACATTAAATAAATAAACAAATAAATCTTCTTTTAAAAAAAGAAAAACCAATAAACAAACAACCCACACAAAAAAAAAAAAAAAACAACAATAAAAACACAGTTAAATTCTCCTGCCATCTTGGAGCTAACAATGTGATATTCTAACAGAGGTAAGATAGTAAAATAATAAAAGACAGAATTTCAGTTTCCTACAAGATGGTGTCGTGAGCACAGAACACAAGAGCAGACCAACATTCAGTGAGTAACTCACATGTCTAAGGTCTTTTTTTTTTTTTTCTTTTTTCTTTTTGGTTTTTCGAGACAGGGTTTCTCTGTGTAGCCCTGGCTGTCCTGGAACTCACTCTGTAGACCAGGCTGGCCTCGAACTCAGAAATCCGCCTGCCTCTGCCTCCCAAGTGCTGGGATTAAAGGCGTGTGCCACCACCGCCCGGCATCTAAGGTCTTCTTGTATTCCATGTTATATGCAGCAAAGGATGACTTGAACTTCTGATGCTCCTGCCTCTACTTTCCAAGTGCTGGCTTTACAGGAGTATGTTGTTCTGCCTGGCCTACAGAATGCTGAGATTGAACCCAGGGCTTTGTGCATACAAGGCATGTACTCAACCAATGGGGCTACATCCCAGTGCCTGTTCTATAATTTTGAGATCTGCCTGCCTGCTGAGTGCTGGGATTAAAGGCATGTCCCAACACACAGCTCCTGTAATTTGTGTGTGTGTGTGTGTGTGTGTGTGTGTGTGTGTACACTATGCATAGTGGGTACACATTACACGCAGAAGTCAAAGCATGACTTACGGAGTAGGTTCTCTTCTGCCCACATGTGTGTTCTGGGAACTGAGCTCAGGTCACCAAGCTTGTTGATCTGTGACTTTTACTTGTCATCTAGCCAGCCCCTCTATAATTCTTACACTTGTGTGTCATCTACATTCCCAAGGTGGACCACAAAACTACTGCATGGGTTGGAAACCTGCCCCCTATCCTTCATGTCAGTCAGCCATTGCCCTAATCAGTCACCAAGTAGGCAGCAGGAAGTCAGCTCAGACACACAGTCTTGTCCAAACCCAGGCCATACTTTACTACCTCTGCCAGCGCCCGTGTGGGAGGTGCAGGGAGTGGACTTGTGCCAGGGCAATTCTGTGCAGAGGTCCAAAGTGAGAAAAAGCAGAAGCTGTGGCCTGGCCCTGTGGATGGTGTGAATGGAGGGATAGGGCAGGAGAAGTGGGAGGTGGAGGTGAGGCCTGATGTTGAGCCTGAGTCGAGTCGTAAGGGGAAGGCTACAGCTGCTCGGTAGGGCTGGCAGAGGAGAGAAGAAAAGCATTAAGAAGAAAAAGGAAAGCATCAAGGCAGGTGTGTGACATTCAGGAGGTAGAGGCGGGTGGACACCTTGAGTTTGCAGCCAGCCAGGGGTACGTAGTGAGACCCTATCTCAAAACAACAACAATACAGAGATACTGGTCTTAGCAAGAGATATGCCCAGCTGGGTGAGTGGGCTCAGCAGAGGACCACATGTGTGCTAACAATAACTGCTGTAGGGAGTGTTTACGGATGCCTCCTGCTCCTGCCTACCAGGTATTTGCATGTCTTCGACAGCTCACAAAGCATATACATCATCAGCTCTGTTTTGCAGTTAAGAATGAAGCCCAGAGATCTGAGTTACTCGTGTGACATAGGGCTTTTCAACCCTGGCACCACAGCTGTTTCCAGCCAGATAATTCACTCTCACCGGAGAGGCTGTGCTGAGTGAGGTATTTGCAGCATCTCAGAATCTTACTTTCGACAGCACTTCTGTCCCCAGTTAGGACAATCAAAAAACATCTTCAGACACTGCCAAATATCCCTAGGGGAGGACCACATCACCCCATCTAAGAATCACTTGTCTAATGTCATATGGTTAGTAGCAAAACTGGAACTTTAATACAGGTTAGTCTGGCTGCAAAGGGTGAGATCTTAGCGTTAGGCTGTGATCCTGGGTAGGAGGAGGAAGAGAACTCAGACCACTGGAGAGGCAGTTTCATCCCTCACAGGGTGGGAAGGACTTGGGAATCCCTTCAGAGTGAGTTCCTGAGGGCTAGCCTGGAATCATTTTTCCTTGGATTACAGTGTCTGTGATCAAACCCTGCTGAGGTGATGAATCAGGTGTGCAGGGTCATAGTTACTGCCCTACAGTGGGAGACCTCGCCCATTCTATAAGAGGCTACACGTGGCTGGCACAGGGCTGAGGGCTACATGGAGGTGCATCTGTTTAATCTTCACCATGAGGTAAGCATATTATCTGTACTTGGTATGTCAGGAACCCCAAACTCTGAGAGGCTGAGAAAAATGGCAGGAAAAACCAAAGTTCCACTGGGACTCAAGAGTGATGTTGCCCCGTGCTAGTCCATTGGGGTGGAAGTGGGCTGGAGCAAGGACAGGCCTCAGAAGTGCTTACGGTTATTTGTAAAGTCTGCAGTCCTCTCATTTAAATGAAGTCTCATCAAAACTCTCCAATATATTATGCAACAGAGACAGAAACCTCACATGTTGCCTGGACAATCCCTTTCTGGTAATTCCCAGTACCTCCCTTAAGAGCTCCCTTAAGGAACATATCACTGAGGAGTAAAGGTTTTTCTATCTTTGAAATGGGCCCAGGGCAGGTTTGAAACCCTGGCATCTGGGAGGTGAAAGCAGAGCAGTTCAAAGCCATCTTTGGCTGCATAAATTATTTGAGGCCAACACAAACTAAGTAAGACTTTAGTTGTTGTTGTTTTGTCTTTTCAGACATGGTTTCTCTGTGTGTAGCCCTGACTTTAGACCAGGCTGTCCTCGAACTCAGAAATCTACCTGCCTCTGCCTCCAGAGTGCTGGAATTAAAGGAGTTAGCTATCATCCCGGCAGGAGACTATATTCAAAAGAAAAAAAAAAAATCGGAAAAGCACCTGGCACTCCGAAGACAGAGGCAGGCAGCAGATCTGAGTTCAAGGACAGCCTAGCCTGGTCTACACAGAAAAAAACCTGTCTTGAAAACACACAAGGGGTGTGTGTGGGGGGGGGGGGACATACAACAAAACAATTGACATCTGAGTAGGATCAAAGGACAGGGTGGGCCAGACCCCCAGATTCCCCAAGACAGGTTCTGGTCCTATACCACATGACCCTTGCAGAGAGGGGCAACTGGCTGGAGCTGCCCCCTGGCACTGCCCTTCCTATTAAGTTGGAGGCAGCTGATCTGGCGGCTCCAGCCAGGAGGGTAGGTGCAGCTGGAGGAGAGGGCAATCCACTCACACCTGGGCAGGTCTCCGGATTGGCAACCCTTTCACAATCAAAAATCTGAGGTGCACAAGCAAGTACCACTATCCCCATATTACAGATAAAAGAATGGGAGGCTTGGCCAGGTTAACTGATTTGCTCAAGGCCACATAGCTGACAGGTGACATAAGAAAGCCCTAAACACTAGACAGGAACCCAACCCAACAACAAATTGTAGTGTTCCCAGGAACTGACTCCTACCTAGGAGGCCTTCCATCTCAGCGTTATAAACACCTTCCCCTCCCTCCACTTGGGTGCCTCGAGCTCTCTAGACTGTGTCAGCACTCACCACTCTACAATACACACCAGACTAGATCAAAATAAAGATCAGGCTCAGGGCTGAAAGGCCTTCCTCAGCTCCAGTTTTCCTCTCCAACCCCAGCCTCCACAGCACCAGCTTGCGGGGAGAGAGGGGAGGGTTGGGGGGAGTATCTGAACGGAAAGGGCAGGACGGGGGCGGGGCACGTGGTTGTCCGTCCTCCAGGGACTGGATGGGGCCGGCATCCCGGCTGCTCCCTGGCGGGCCGCTCCCTCCACAGCCTGCGGCTGCAGTACAGAAGGCTGGTGACGCACGCTACTGCGTGTGGGCGGCCGCATGTGAGCCTGTGTGTATCTGTGTGTGTGGTTGCTGGGGCCTCCCCGGCCTCCTAAATGGGGGTTTCCTTTCCCTGTTGCCAAGGCAACAAACAGAAGCGCCACAACTGCAGGATGCCAGCAGGAGAAAAGGGTCGGTTCACCGCAACCCCCAACATTTCCAGGAAGTCGAGTGGGGGCGGGGACAGGGAATCCTTGCCTAGGTGACCGAAATATTTGTGAGGCCTGGAATGAGGGTGGACAATTGTTCTGTTCTGCTCAGGACTGAGGGGGGGGTCCTATAAAAAGAAACGTTTATCACTAATCTCCGGATGGCTGATCAATTTATCTAAAGCACACAGTTTTGTATAGAGGTCCTTTTTAAAAAATACAACCTGGCCTGGCAGTGGTGGCACACGCCTTTAATCCCAGCACTTGGGAGGCAGAGGCAGGCGGATTTCTGAGTTCGAGGCCAGCCTGGTCTACAGAGTAAGTTCCAGGACAGCCAGGGCTACATGGAGAAACCCTGTCTCGAAAAACAAAAAAACAAAAACAACCTGAAGCCGTAGCATGGTGGCACATGCCTTTCATCTCCGCACTCTGGAGGCAGAGTCTAGTAGATCTCTGAGCTCGAGTCCAGCCTGGTCTACAGTTCCAAGACAGCCAGGGCTATACAGAGAAAACTGAAAAACAAAGTAAAAGAAATACAACGTGGGGCACATCCTCTAATCCAGCTCTCCCCCGGTTGAGGCCAGCCTGGCCTACACAGTGAGACTGTTTCAAAAAAAAAAAAAAAGACAGACAACCAAAGCCTGGCATGGTGGCAAATTCCAGCAGTTCGGAGGCTAAGGGTGGAAGGAAAACCAGAAGCTGAAGACTGCACGGCTCCACATCCAGATGAAGTCATCTTTGATTACATGAGTGAGACCCTGTTTTGTGGTTTTGGTTTTTAATGTGTGCGTGCATGCATGCGTGCCAAAGTGTGTGTGCATGTGTTTGGGGGTGCCTGGAGAGATGGCTCAGCGGTTAAGAGCAATGGTTGCAGATGTCCTGGGTTTGATTCCGAGCACCCATGTGTTAGCTCACACCCATCCGTAACTATAGTTCTAGGTGATCTGATGCCTTCATCTGACCTACGTAAGTATCAGGCAACCATGTGCAGGCAAACCACTCATACACATAAAATAAATCAGTCTTTAAAAAAAAATGTATAAAGAAGGAAGGGGAAGGAAGGAAAGACAACTGTGTGGTCTTGAGTTACACTCTGACATCTGGCCACATGGTCAGGCTTTCTCAGAAGGCTAACGCAGAAGGGCCTGGGCAACCCTGAGACTGATGTTTTGCATTCTAAGTTTCAGGGTACTCTCTGCAACTGTGTCCAGCCCCAAAACTCCTCAGAGTCTGCCTCCACAGCTTTCTCCTGGCACCTGGGAAAACGAGAGAGGAAGCTTTTTGAGGATAAGGCAGTACAAGGGAGATTTCATGAGGGAGTAGGGAAGAGGGGTTGCCAAGTGGGAGAGGGCACTAGGTCCCTGTGAGACCAGCTTGTTGAGGTGGGGGGATGGGGACCAACGGAGTAATATTCACTCCTAGAAGCTGGAAAGATCTTCAGAGTCGGAGGAGCCCACGTGTCTTGCAGCAAATCCTCCCTTCACTAGTACAGATGGCCAGATTGCCCTGTCCACTGTCCCTAAGCAAGCCAAGGCCTGCCCCAGAGAGATACCCACTGGCCATCTTTGTCCAGGAAGCTCAGAATTCACAGGCTACCCTTGAGCATTTTATCCTGAAGTGACAGGTAAAAAAAAAAAAAAAACTGAATCGGTTCAGACCCTAACTTGAAGAGTCAGGTCACAGGTGAAAACAGCCATTCTCTCTAGCTGTAATCCCCAGGCTCAGGGAGGTTTGAGGTGGCTTCTTGCCTGTGATTCCCTCAAGCCTACCTCAGAGTAGGTTAAAAAATAAAATGCCACTGGCTTCCTAATGGGGACCGCCTGGCTTATATGGGGACCAGTGCCTCTCTTCTTGCCTTTGAGCTTACTGGAGTTGAGGGACGTTTAGATGCAGGACACACTTCCTGTTGGAGGATAGAAACCCAGGACCCAGTGACTGACAGTGTCAAGCCACAGTCAGAAGTATCCAGTGAGAGAGAAAGATGCAGGGGAAGAGAATCCTCTGACTTGGGTCTTAAGCCCTTACTCAGTCTCTGAGAGGATGGATGGGTCAGGAAGTAGATGGTGAATCAGAGAAAGCTGAGCACAAGGAAGAGGGAAAGAATGGTCAGAGGGAGGAAAGAGAAGGCTGTGGGGACGTCTGCTGTGAGGGAAGGCCTGGAGCACATCTGCAGTGCAGGCCCAGACTCTGGAGCAGAGAGCTGGGTAGACAGAATTGAGGAGAGGGCAACTACTCTGGCAGACGCCAGTACATCAGTCCCAGATCATGGTGGAGCAAATATTTACCCGATGACAACAGTTGCTAGGCAGGCAGGAAGGAGGATGGAAGCCAATAGCTGGAGGCTCTTCCAGGCTCCTCCTCATCCCTCATTTAAAAAAAAAAAAAAAAAAAAAAAAACACAAACAGGCTGGGAAGGTGAGCCTCAGACTTCCCTCTGGCCTTCACCTGAGTACTGGAGGCTCAGCTCTGCCCCAGTGCACCATATATCAGCTGGCAACAGGCAGGAGAGCTAGCTGAATGAGGGAAAATTTAACCCTTGAACTGCAGGGCTTCCTTGAGCCCCAGACAACCCTGGGGACCAGAAGCTGTGTAATGAGTGTCCCCCTTCTCAAGGGGGAAATGGGCTGCTGGGAGGCAGGAATTGAGTGAGGGACGGCACTATGAGGGGATGTCAAGATATCTAGGCAGAAGGAGGGAGAGCCTACCATTAGAGCTTTCTATGAGGTGGGGGGGGGGTCTGAAGAGTTCTGGCCCCTGGGATAGAGGGGAGGGAAGGGCAGGGTGTGTCCAATGGAGCCAGATGTAGTCCATGTGATGTGGCCTGTTGCTGGCATGGGTACAGCAGGGCCAGGATGTGCCATGCAAGCTGGGAAGAATTAGTCAGATGCTGGGGGGCAGGGTGGGAGATGACTGACAGCTAGTCTAGGACCCCTGAGGAAGCATCTAAGGACAGGCAGGCAGCTGCAAACCAGGCTGGACTAGGGGCATGGGCTGCCTTCCTGAACCTTCTTAAGAAAAACACCATCTTCTCACTCTCCTCAGGTGGCCCTCCCCATTTCCCCAGCTGAACTGTATGTTGGAGTCCTTGACTCCTCTTCCCGAGGCTGTGGAACTAGGCGCTGGCACAGGGTATGTTGAGAGCTATGGTGCCCAGCACCCAAGGGACCTGCCGCAGACTCTCTTCGTGCATATTTCCTATTCTGTGAAGAATCTCAAGGTGGCAGCCTGTTCTCACCCTCTGTACCTGGCCCTCTGCAGACATAGCAGAAGGGTTGGTAGGAAGGTCCAGGGAAACAAACTCCTGAGGCTAAGACATGGTGGACTGTTTGTTTGTTTGTTTTCTGAGACAGTTTCTCTATGTAGCCCTGACTGTCCTGGAACTCACTCTGTAGACCAGGCTGGCCTTGAACTCAGAAATCCGCCTGCCTCTGCCTCCCAAGTGCTGGGATTAAAGGCATACGCCACCACTGCCCAACTGACATGGTGGTCTTTAAGGTTTAGAGATTTGGACAGAGTGACCCCAGGGGCAAAGTCCCCAACTCTACTTTTGATCTCTATGTGTCTACCCAGAAGCAGGGACAATATGGGTAATCTGCTGAGGAAAGACAAAAACTAGACGACAGGAGGGACTTTCCAGAACCCTTACCACAGCACAAGTCTACAAAGGGAGGGAAAAGAGAGGATCCCAGGCACCAAAGCAGAACTCAGAAGTAGGAACAAGTAGTTAGAATTAAGCCTGTAGAAATCCAGCATGGGCAGGGCATGGTGGAATATACTTCTAAACTCAGCACTCAGAGACAGGCAGATCCCTGTACCTCAAGGTCAGAGACAGGCAGGTCACTGTACCTCAAGGTCATGCTGCTTCAGGCCCAGGAGAGAGATAAAGAGAAAGGGGTGTGGAGAGAAGAAGAGGAAGAAGAGGAGGAGGAAGAAGAAGAAGAGGAGGAAGAAGAGGAGGAAGAGGAAGAGGAAGAGGAGGAAGAGGAGGAAGAGGAAGAAGAGGAGGAGGAAGAAGAGGAGGAGGAGGAAGAGGAGGAAAACGAATAGGCACTGCTTGCTGAAAGGCAAATCCAAGCTGGTAACCAAAAGGCTGTTGTTCTCCAAACTCCCATTGGAAAATTTGAAAAATACCCATAAAGACGTGACTCACTAACCCTCCCCAGGGGTCCCTTTTCCTGGTTTCTGTGATTTCTCTCCCAAGAGTTAATTCATGGTTCTTTTTCACAGGAACCAAAGGCTGAAGAGGGAGGGCAAAGGGTTGCCTGTAGGAGTCTGAGAGGCGCCTGAAGAGGGACTGGAAGTGGAGGCGTGTCCTAGGCTGGCAGGCTAGGGTGTGGCAACTAGCTGCCATAGGAGGCCTTGGGATTGCCAGGGAGTGGAACTATGGACTGGAGGGTGGACAGAATTGAAGGCTTCAGTCATACATAGGACAACCAGCTAAGCAATCTGCCGGCATGGCAAGCCCAGTGGCAGGACAAGCAGGAAGCCTACACTCTTTAGTCTCTAGATAGGGTAGGGCTGGGCTGAAGCCTGGTGTCCTTATGGGTGAACGATATGTTCACAGCATGCTGCTGCCCTGTGTCTCCAGCCCAGAAGGTTCTCTCTTGCCCCCCAGGACCCACTCCCAATAAGTTGGGAGCAGAGAGAATCCCCAGACTTGCTCACCCCCACCTCTCTAAAACAGTGTCATGGAGCAACTGTCAGTGTGTCTCCCTGTGGGCTGGGGAGGTTCCAAACAGGCTTGCCCCAACACGGGATCCCAAAGAGGCTAAAGAAGTGGGAGGCTTGGCACTGCCCAGAACCCAGTGCCCTTCCTCTGTTTTAAATGCTTAGAGAACAGCCCCATGGATTCCTGGACTTGGACTTTCTGCAGCTCAGCATCCTACATACATTCTTATTTTATTTTATTTGTACTGGAGATGGAGCTCAGGGCCTCATGTATGTTTTTTGTTTTGTTTGAAACAGGTTCTCTTTATGTTGCGCTGACTGTCTTAGCGCTCACTATGCAGATCAGACTAGCCTCAACTCACAGAGCTCTAGTTGACTCTACCTGCAGAATCCTGGCATCAGAGGCATGTACCACCTGCCACACCTCACATTTGTTTTGAGACGCAGACTCTGTAACTCAGGATGGCCTTGAACTTGCTATGTAGTTAAAGACAATGGTGAACCCTGCCCCTCCTGCCCCTCCTGTTCTTCTAAGTGCTGTGATCATAGACATTATCTCCATTCCTGACTTCAGATGGAATGTATAGCCCAGGCTAGCCCCAGATTTGTGGCAATCTTCTTACTTCATCCTCCCAAGAGCTGGCATTACAGGCATGTGCTCCTCCTCCTCTTGGTCCGGATGGTGTCCTTTGTGTGTCCCTATGCCACCCTGACCCCACTCTGCTCCTAGCCTCACCCCCACCATCTCTCTGGGCCAAGGAGCCCCAAATCATGGGTTCTTCCTCCAACACTTTTCTCCATCTGAGCGCCACCTTTAGCTCCCTGACTTTGACCCCAGCGGCCCTCCCTGGGAAATGTACCCTCCTTGCCTCGGCCCTTGCTTCTGCCCTATCTTTTACATTTTTTTCTTGAACATCGGCTAAAGAAAAACTCATTCATGTTTCTACAAGACTTCAAACCAACAGTAGCCTCTCCCTGTATTTGGGATGAAGTCCAAATTCCTCGACCTTGCTTGCAAAGCCCTCTGTGATCCAAGCTCTGCCTGCACTAGACTCAACACTTGCCCTGTAAATGCCAACAATCCCAGCCTCTCTTGTTTCGAGCTAAGCCAAAATCCAGGGTGGTTCTCACCATGTTTGTCTTGACCTCTTTCGGAGGTCAAACAACCCTTGTACAGGGTTCGAAGATCAGATCTCCTGCATATCAGATATTTACATTACGATTCATAACAGTAGCAAAACTCCAGTTATGCAGTAGCAATGAAGATAATTTTAAGGTTGGGGGTTACCACAGCACGAGGAATGTTGAGAACTGCTGTAGACCAACTCTTACCCATCATCCAGGTTTGGCTAAAAGTATCACGAAATCTAGGCTCAGAGTCTCCATTAAGCTTTGAGCATTTATTGTCACAGGATAGTCAAACTACTTGTTCATGCCCCTTCCCCTATTAGGGTGCCTCCTTGAGGATTCAGGCTGGACAGACCTGACTCCTCACTCCTGTCCCCAGAATCTGGCCTACTGTGTGTTGCAGGAAAAGACTCCAACATATCTGAACTCAGCATCTTTTGGAACCGGCCCTCTCAATGTGCCCCTCAGTGTGTCAGCATCTACCCCTCCTTCTGCCACACACCCTGTTCTTCGCCTTGTAGTTTCACCCGTATTTTGTCAGCCTTTACTGCTGTTGCCCACTAGAGCTCTGTCCCCCACCTGAGCTTCCCTCCACACCCAATCCAGGTGTGCTCACAATAGCAACAGTTACAAGAGCTACTGCTATGTCAGGGCTTGTTCTAGCTGCTTCCAATCCTCAGGAGGAGCCAAAATCCAAATCAAACCAGAGGTTGGCCCAAGAACCTGACCTGTCTGATGATTCAGGACTGTGTTTTGTAGGCATACGCCACCATTATAGCTCCATAGTCATGCCAGGTAAGGGAGATGGGATATAATGCTAGGCCTTTAGCAAATGTTTATCAAGGGAATGAGTAATATAATTGCCTACTTTTATAGCAAGTCCTGTTGCTGGTAAAACATCGTCTCAGGGCAGCCTTGGGAAGTGAGCAGGACACAGGGAGTGTTCTCATTTTATAGAGGACTCTGAGGGAGTAGAGAGGGACCTGCTTCTGGCCAAGCAAGTAGTGATGAACTCTTGTCCTAACTGTAGGCAGAAGAGTCCCTTCGTGGTCCAGGGCAGGGCGGAGCTGTGCTGGGCTTGGAGATCCTTCTATAACTATCAACCTTCACTGATCACCACAACTGCTTGAAGGGGGTTGGGGTGTGGGGATGAAATTCAGTTGATAAAGTAACAGAGTGATGAAGCCCTGGCTTCAACTTCCAGCACCTAGTAAACCTTTTATGGTGGTACACATCTGTAACCCCAGCACTCACAAGCTGTGGGAAGATTAGGAGTTCAGGGTCATAGAGGCCAACATGAGAGCCTGTCTCCGGGAGGAAGAGACTTTGAAGACACCAATGCACAATTACACAATCAGTGTAAAGTTCATGTTTACCATACTGGACATCACATCCCTCACAGCACACACATGCATGTAAGTGTGCACATGTACACGCATGTATACATGTACACACATTCCAGCCCTCCAGTGGTCAAGAGCTTATATATTTTGGTTCAGTAATTAAGGTGAGGCTGGAGGACTTTTTGGTATACAAGACTCTTTTTTTTTTTTTTAATTTAAGTTTGTATATGAGTACAAATTGGTCTCTTCAGACACACCAGAAGAGGGCACCAGATCCCATTACAGATGGTTGTGAGTCACCATGTAGTTGCTGGGAATTGAACTCAGGACCTCGGGAAGAACAGTCGGTGCTCTTAACTGCTGAGCCATCTCTCCAGCCTGGTACATAACACTCTTACTTGTCACTTTAAAATGAAAAGGTGGAGTGGGGATTGCTAACAGCCCAGTTCCAGAACTTTCCCTCTGCTAGGCACTATTGCAAATGATGTGTGTTCACTTAGATCCCTACTCAGAACAAACATCATCAACACCATAGTTCAGGTAAGAAAAGGAACCACAGTAGGCTCAGTATCACACAACCAATCAGTGGGCCTGGGCTTCAAATCTCATTCTCAACCTACACCCCACAGCCATCAAACTCAAGAGACCAGAGGTGGAACCAGACCAGAGAGCCTGGGCTCCTTGGAGCAGTCAAATCAGAGTGAACATAAGTGAGTCATTGGGGGTCGGGGGCAGCCCAGGGAAAGGCCTTTGGCTCTAGATCCAAGGTAGCATGGAAGGATGGAAGCATCCCTTGGGGGCATGCTTCTTCCCTCTCTGTCTTCCTAAAGGGCCCTATCCAGGGAAGGGGAGCTGAATTGTCACCTCCTACTGCTAACTGATGTAGCCTCCTAATTGCCCAGCACAAGAAGTCCATTAAGCCCAATTAGGGCAGCCAGTATTAATTGGTGCTTACTTCTGCAGCCTTGGGGCACCCCGAGGGATCTGCTACCCACCTCCCAGTCCATCTCCAGGCAGGACTGCCTATGTATAGTGAGGTGACGTTCATGCACCTTTGGCACTCTAAAGGGACACTTGGTTCGCCTTCGTGTTCATGAAAGGAGTCTCCTGGTTCAACTAGGGGAGGCTTGCCCTCCATGACAGCCAGTCCCCTCCAGCTTTCAGGTACTTGCTCCCATATATCAAGAATCTAGTTCATTTTTCCATTAACTCTCT
This sequence comes from Rhabdomys pumilio, assembly GCA_030674055.1. Classification (NCBI taxonomy): domain Eukaryota; kingdom Metazoa; phylum Chordata; class Mammalia; order Rodentia; family Muridae; genus Rhabdomys; species Rhabdomys pumilio. The sequence goes on along the minus strand of JANHMN010000001.1, from coordinate 63,526,236 downwards.
TGACCTTGAAATTTTGTCCCATCTTTATAGGCCCCAGTTGCCATTAAACAAACAAACAAACAACTAATATCAACCCATTTCAGAGGCTGAAGCAGAGGGATTCCTATAAGTTTGAGGCCGGCCTAGTCTCCTAGTAGACCATCCGGGGCTATACAGTGAGTCTCTAAACAAGGGGCCAATGAGATGGCTTAGTGGATAAAGTCACTTGCCAGGTAGGATTGGTGACCTGAGGTCCAACAAGAACCCATGTGAAGGACAGAGAAAAGCAACTGCACAGAGCTGTCCTCTGGCATCCACACATGAATTGGAGCAAGCACCCCATCATACACCCTTATCATGTACTAACACTCAGTAGTGATGAAACAAAACAAAACTTAAACCAGGCTCATGCCTGTAATCCCAGCACTTAGGAGGCTGAGGCAAGAGGACCACTGGAAGGTTCACACACACAGACACAGACACAGACAAACAAACATACACACACATACTGTGATGGTTTGTATATGCTTAGCCCAGGGAGTGGCACTATTAGGAGGTGTGGCCTTGTTGGAGGAGGTGTGTCACTGTGGATGTGGGCTAAGACCCTTATCCTAGCTGCCTGGCAGCCAGTCTTCCACTAGCAGCCTTCAGATGAAGATGTAGAACTCTCAGCTCCTCCTGCACCATGCCTGCTTGGATGCTGCCATGTTCCCACCTTGATGATAATGGACTGAACCTCTGAACCTGTAAGCCAGCCCCATTAAATGTTGTCCTTTATAAGAGCTGCCTTGGTCACGGTGTTACAGCACTAACTGCCAAGCTGTATGGCCTGAGTTGGATCCCAGGTCCCACATGGTGGAAGGACAGAACTGACTCCCACAGATTGTGCTCTGACTGCCACACATGCACTGAGATATGTGTCCCTCCAAGCCACAAACCAAATCCAGTGGCTAATGCCACACTGTCTCCCAGCTGAAATATGTCTAGGCTCTTCCTATCGACACCAGTTCTTCTGCAGGAGAAGAGAGACTGAGGGGATAGCCTTCTCTCCTTCAAGACCTGGGGTGGTATGGGGATACCCATTTTGTTCTGAAACAATGAGGCCTCTACTGCTGAACAAGAATGAAACTACCCTAATAACCACTTGGGGAGTCTGGGAACCCCCAGGTCTTGTTGAGGGCTGGGAGGTTGGTAAGCTTGCAGATTGGATGACACCTCTCCCTTATGGTCCATAGGGGATTTTGGATGGAGCAGAATTGATTGAGGTTTGCTGTCTTGGGATAGAAAGAAGAGGGCTTATAGCAGTTTCTAGACTACACCAGGCCAATGAGTTTGCCTCTGTCCGATGATGCTCATGTGTAGGCCAGAGGATAACTCTAGGACTGGTTTTCTCCTTCCACTTACGTTGCATTTAGGGTTGGTGCTCAGGCCTCTATTCCTGGCAAGTGCCTTTACCCTCTAAGTGACTTGTTACCCCTTTTGTGTTCTGTTTTAATGTCGATTGGTGTCTTGCCTGCATATGTCTGTGCTACATGTGTGAGTTACACATGTTGTAAGCCATCACACCTTGTGGGTGCTGGGAATTGAACCTGGGTCTTTTGGAAGAGCGTCAGTGCTCTAAACCACTAAGCCGTCCCTACAGCCTCTTTATGATGATTGCTTTTGAATGTGATGTTAGAGATGGGTGGTTCAGTATATCTCTTTTTTAAAAACTTTATTTTGTATGTATGTTTTGCCTGCATTTATGAGTATGTACCACATGTGTGCCTGGCCATCTCTGCACCCTCTCGTTTTGCTCTTATTTATTTTTATCTAGGTTTTCTTTAAGATTTATTTATTTTGCCAGGCGGTGGTGGTGCACACCTTTAATCCCAGCACTTGGGAGGCAGAGGCAGGCGGATTTCTGAGTTCGAGGCCAGCCTGGTCTACAGAGTGAGTTCCAGGACAGCCAGGGCTACACAGAGAAACCCTGTCTCGAAAAACCAAAAAAAAAAATTGTATTTATTTTGATGTGCATTTTTGTTCTGCCTGCATAACTAACTACGTGACACTGACGGATCCTCTGGAACTGCAGCTACAAACAGTTGTGAGCTGCCACATGGCTGCTGGGAATTGAACTATGGTTTGTTTGTTTTTCAAGACAGGGTTTCTCTGTGTAGCCCTGGCTGTCTTGGAACTCACTCTGTAGACCAGGCTGGCCTCCAACTCACAAAGATCCCTCTGCCTCCTAAGTGGGATTAAAGGTGTGTGCCACCCCCAAGCTCCTAATTTTTTTTATATAACAATTTCCAGTCTGGTTTTCTTATCTTGTAAGTGTGCCAAATGGGGGCAAGCTGGATTGAGTGCTGTGGCGTCCCTTCCCCGCTGCCATCCTCTCAGCAGCCGGCCCATCCATCCTGTCTGCTCTCTTTGTAACAGTGTCCTGGGCTCCAATCTTTATCACTCATGCCCTCACTGTGCAGTAAGGCCAGGGTGACAGTTTTCTCTCTTGTCCAGTGAGACAGTAATTCTATTTTTAATTAATTAGTTAATTAATAAGGTTTTTCAAAACAGCCTTGCCTGTCTTCAAACTTGCTCTGTAGACCAGGCTGGCCTCAAACACAGATACATCTGCCTCCTGAGTGCTGGGATCAAAAGTATTCATCAGCCTGCCTTACTGGGGACAATAATTCTTAAAGGTGGTGAATCGTGGGTGTGGTGTGTGGAGCGCCAGGTCTCTGCCCTGCCTCAGTTCCTCCAACCTTCATTCAGTTCCTTTCCTAGTAACAGGCCTGGGACCAGGGTGGGTAAGAATGCAGGAGCCACAGGGTATCCGGTCCCCAGCACCAGGTCCCTCCACAGCCTTCCTTTCCTGTGATGAGTCATTGTGCATGGGCACTAGAGACCCAGGAGTCCCCCGCTTACCACAAACAATACTGCTGTCATGGAAACGGGGCCTCCCCTTTCCTCTTTCGATGATTGATTTCACCACATCATGTCCCACAATGTGTCTGTTTCCTAGATCTCAGCTTTTGACTCACAGATTGACTTAAAATGCCTCTCATTTCATGTCCCCAAGCAAGCTAGCGATTCTCCTTGGGACTCTCAAGGTCTGTGCCCTTTACTCCCCAGGATGACATCTTTCTCTTGGGCACCCATTCTCTTGGGCACCCCGTTGAAGCTCTCAGGACTCCATCTTTCCAGAGCAAGCTGAGAACCCATAGTATGGGAAATACAGCATAAGGGAGTTGGCCAGGGAAACAGACTGACAGAAGCTGGTGCCACCTGCTGGCAGGGCTGGAGAAGCGCCACTTCCCCCCCACCACTCCCTTTCCCCTTCTCTTCTCCTACTTGCTCGGCCCAAAGATTTTTATTTATTTATTATATGTAAGTACACTGTAGCTGTCTTCAGACACCCCATAAGAGGGCATCAGATCTCATTACAGATGGTTGTGAGCCACCATGTGGTTGCTGGGAATTGAACTCAGGACCTCTGGAAGAGCAGTCAGTACTTTTAACTGCTGAACCATCTCAACAGCCCGAAGTGCCACCTTCTTAGCCGGTCTCAGGGAGTCACCCCAGCTGCTTCATTAGTCCATTCATTACAGAACAGTGAGCATCCTCCTAGAAGAAGAGGGGAGCTCCTGCTAAGGGGATGAGAGAGGGAAGGGCAGAGACCCAGCCCCTTGTCCATCGAGGAACTAAACTGAGGTTTGAATAGGAGCAAACACAGGAGCAGCAAGATGGCTGGGCAGTAGACGTTCCAAGCCTGAAGACTCTGGGACTCCTACATGTTGTTCTTTACCACGTCTCACCCCCCCCACACACACACAAATACATGAAAAATATTTTAAATACCAAACGTAGCCAGGCCTGGCAGCTCATGCCTATAGTCCCAGCGTTTAGGAAACTGAACTAGAAGGATCACTGTGAGTCTGAAGCCAGCCTGGCATCAAAAAACAACAAACACCAACACTTATTAGGCACTTTATTTTTTTTTTTTTTAGTTATGGTCTTGCTATAGCCTTATCTGTCACTATGTATGTCTATGTCACTATGTAGACCAGAACGCAGAGTTCTGCCTGCTCCTGCCTCCTGAGTGCTAAGATCAAAGGCGTTTGCTGCCATGTCTTGCTTATTAAGCACTTTCTGTGTACTGGATGCCATGAGTGCGTTACATATTGCTTCTCAGGGGCCACAAAAATCCCCCGTAGTAAGTGCTGCTGGAATTCAGGCTCGGAGATGGAGACCAGAGTTCATTAGTAGTGAACAGTATCCTCCAACCTGCAAACATCCACTTGAACAGCCAGAGGGGAAGAAGGAAAGAAACAGTGGGTGGTGTGGACAGAGGAAGGATAGGTGAGGAAGAAACCTTAGGGACGAAGGAGGCATTCTAAGGGAAGGTTAACTGACATCAACAGGGTCAAAGGAGTCAAACTTACTTACCAGGGTAGGCAGGTAGGTTACAGAACATAGAATCCCAAGTTGTTACTCAATATCTGCATGCCTAGCTTTGAACACCAGGACTTGGGCCAACCTACAGGCTTCAGTTAGTCTGTGAATGCTGCCAGAGACATGTACAGTCAACTACCTGGATGAGCATACAGGTGGCTTGAAGGTACAAGCAATAGAGGTGTCAGCTTCTCCAACTTCTGGAACTGTGTGCAGGAAGCAGCCTGACATCTAACCCTTGGGCTTCGGGGGAAAACTGCAGCCCAGGGACCAGAGAAGAACTCGGAACCTAGAAATTATCCAGAGTCTGTCTCCAGCTGGAGTCACATCACCCGAGGTGTTGAGCTGGAGATTCATGGCTGTGCGTGCTCGTGACAGCCCATTGCTCACTCTGTAGTCAGTCATGGGAAGATAATTTATCTTGGGAACTGGCAATTGCTACAAAGCAGGGTTTCTTTCCTTCCTGGTTGTTAAATACTTGTCAGAATACCACACTCCAGAACACCAGGGGATGTCTCACATTCCTCGTCTTCATTTCACAGAAAACGAAGGTCCAGGGTTCCTGGTCAGTTACAGCTATACAATGAGGCCCTGTCTCCACAACAAAGAGTGCTCCCTGCTCAAACTTGAGGACCTGAGTTCAGATTTTCAGCACATATTAAAAGCATACGTGCCTTTAACTCCAGTGTTGTATGAGCAGAAACAGGAGAATCACGGGCGTGTGCTGGCTGCCAGCCTAGCTCAGGGCCAGGAAGAACCCATCTCAAGGAAATAAGGCAATTATGGAGCAGGACACTGGGTGTCTTCTTCTGGCTCTCATGTTGTGCATACGTGAATATGAGTGCACATGTGATTTCACGTGCACATGTGACTTTGAGCACACACACACACACACACACAGGGCCAAAGGATAAAGAGTGACTTGTTCAGAATCACATGATCCTTTTTTCTTCTTTTATTCATTGAGTCAACACATTTGTTAGCAGCACCTGCTGCTGCCAGACTTTAGAGACACTGGGTGATGTCCCAAGACAGCTTTTACACGACGTGACTTGTAGCACACGAGGTGTCAGAGTACCTATATACATGGCCAGGTCATTTCAGAGCAGAGGTCTGGAAGGGAAAGCAAGCTATGCATAGTTTGTTTAAGCATCTTTTAGCTGTCACGGCTGAGGGAAAGGGTATGCTCTGAGATCTCTTTTGAGTCATTAGCCAAAGAGAAGGAGCAGTGTGAATGGCATTCATACAGTCTAGGAAATCTCATGCACAGCGCCCACCTTCTCAGGGCTAAGGACCAAGGGAGGAGATGGGGATGCACGGTGGAAAGCAGCACTTGGAGAGCCAACAGTCGGGATGTGACAGGTATCCAAGGAGGGATGTGCACATCCAGCTTCTAGTCAGCAAGTGTCTCCTTGCCAGACGCTGGGAAGGCAGGAGCGCACTAGATCTAATCCCGGTCCTTAAGGAGATTATAAGCACACTGGGGTCACAAATGGAAGCAGTTACTGTAGAGTGGCAAAATGGTAAGGGCCACCCAAAAGAGACAGGGGAAGTTTCTGGGGGGTGAGGGGGGTGTCATTCAGGTAAAGTTCCATCCTGCAAAATGAACAAGCAGTATCCAAGCAAGGGTTGAGAGGGAGGAGGAGGAGAGAAACAGGTGGTCCAGCTCAACAAGCAGACAGGCCAAAAAGGGCATTCCAACCACGTGACAGGGAGCCAGCTAGATAAACGGCCACAGAGAACATTCGAGCAGCATTTTAGGGTTTAGGGTTCTCTAAAAATATTTTTGGCAGGGTGTCATTGTAGCCCAAACTGTTTTCAAGTTTAGTGTATAGATGTAACCACCATGAAATCCCTAATCCTCCTGCCTCCACTTGTCAAATGCTGGGATCCAAGTTATACTACCAGGCCTGGCAGAATTTTTTTTTCCCTCAATTTTAAATGTTTATTTTGCCTGGATGTATATCTGTGTGACACATGTGTGCCTGGTGCCCACAGAGACCAGAAGAAGGCACTACATCCTCTGAAACTGAAGCTAGTGAGCCAGCATCTGGAAGCTGGGAATTGAACCCAATTCTTCTGGAAGAGCGGGCAGTTCTCTTAACCAGAGCCATCCCACCAGCCAGGCAGGAAATACTTTGAGGTTTAATTGAGAGCCTTGTTGAAGCACTGGGTACACATCACAGGAAAGGCAGAAATCCCAGAAGGCTCCATTTTCAGGCTTGAGCAGCCAGGTGGGTGGTGATGTCATTTACCAGAAGTAAGGTTAGCTCGGGGTGGTGAGCCTTTGGAGACAGAGCCACAATTAAGCAGTCAGGGTTCTTAGGTCCTAAGCCAGTGCCTGTTACTCTGTAGGGCTGCTGTGAGAAGGGTCAAGGACTTCGGACACAGAAAGAAAAATGCGGGAAGGAAAGTGCAAAAAGAAGAAGCAAGTTAATAGTATTGTAGCAACTTCGGAGACAGTCACCCTGCTGCTCCTTTCCAGGCATCCAGACACCATCCTTTCTCAGGCAGGTGTGGTGGGACACGCCAGCAATCTCCACATTTGGGAAGCCAGGACTGGAAGACCAGGATTTTGGTGTCCTCTTTAGCTATATAGCAAGTTCAAGGACGAGAACAGGGCTACAAGAGAACCTCTCAAAACAAAAAGTGCCTGGTGTGGTGGCACACATCTCTAATCCCAGCAGTCCCTAGGAGGCAGAAGCAGACAAGTCTGAGCTGGAGGACAGCCTGTTTGGTCTATATAGTGAGTTCCAGACCAGCCAGGACTACACAGTAAGAGGCTGTCCCTAAAACAAGGAGCTCTCCCCCAAATAAAAACAAACATCAACTCCTTCTGTCTCCATCCCCTGCTTTATTTTCTTCATAGTGACTGTCACTAACTTCAAGGACACCAATGACTTACTTACTCATGCTCCACTACCCCAACAGAATACTGGCCTCATCTCAGTGCCTAGGACAATGTCCACAACAAATCTTCACTGGATGAAAACTTTTAAATCTTTATTAGGTAATTATTATTTCCATGTAGACCCAGCCAGTTGGACTCAATGCTTGGATCCTTAACTATTTCCATAAACAGCATCTCCAAGGAACTCAGGAAGGCACAGGACAGGAAGGCAGAGTAAACTGTTGGGGGGGGGGCTCTATTTTGGGTTTCCATTCTGAATCTGGAATAGGCTGGTATCAAGATTTCCTGTCTTCCATGTGTTAGAAGCTGTGCCAAAAAACAGAGGGCCCACTGGGAGCCTGAGTTGTGCATGGAGAACGGTTCCACAAGGAGTCAGACTTGAGCCCTGGCCCTCCAGACCAGTGGGAGGTAAAGGCGACTGTCCTGCAGCGCCACCTGGTGGCCACACATACCCAATGCTCCCCAAATGGGTGAAAGGCGGCAAACGTCTAAGTAGCAAGCCTCCTTCCCACAAAACCCCCAGAAACACTACCCCAATCCTCTCCCTTCCCCCCCACCCCCAAACCTTATTTCTTTTTTACTGATTCCAACGGACCCGCCACAGCCAGGAAGCCTTCCCAAACTGCTCACCCTCTCCAAAGTCTCAAAACACTTTATGCCACTGTCCAGCTCTGGGGGCCCGGGGATGGAGTCAGCTCTCATTTTGTTTCCACTCAGCAGCTGTGTAACCTGGGAAAGTTGCTTAACATCTCCGAGCCTCAGGTTTCTTATGTCAAGCACAGGTAGAAATTACATTTCCATGGGATTATGAAGATTGAATTATTCAAAGGTCAGGTGAGATGGCTTAACAGATAAAGGTGCTTGCTGCCAAGCCCAAGGCCTTAAATTCAATCCCTAGGACCTTCATGATAGGAGAGAACCTCTGGCCTAGACAGAGATAGCTCAGCAGTTAAGAGCACCAATTGTGTGCCTTGATGGCAGTGGTGGCACATGCCTTTAATCCCAGCACTTGGGAGGCAGAGGCAGGCTGACTTCTGAGTTCGAGGCCAGCCTGGTCTACAGAGTGAGTTCCAGGACAGCCAGGGCTACACAGAAAAACCCTGTCTCGAAAAACCAAAAAACCAACCAAACAAACAATAACAACAACAAAAAAAAAAACGACAACAACAACAAAAAACCAAGAGCACCGATTGTTCTTCCAGCGGACCTGGGTTCAATTCCCAGCACTCACATAGCAGCTCACAACTGTCTGTAACTCCAGTTCCTGAGCATCTGCCAACCTCACACAGATACATATGCAGGTAAAATGTATGTAGAATAAATATATCACTAAAAGAGAGAGAGAGAATCTCTGACCTCCACTCAGGACATGGCACACACACACTGAATACATGTAATAAAATAGTACTGTATGATTGAATATAAAGTCTGAAGACATAAGAAGAGAGGCTTCAGAAATGGTAGGTCCTTCCTCACTCAGTTCTCCGGCATCCTCTTCCCTTTTCTGCAAAGGAAACAGGATGGTGCACAAGAGTCACTGACCTGAGTCTCTGGGCTGCATGCCCCTGCAAAGGGGGCTATTGGATAGGGCTAAACCTCACGCAACTACTCTTGCTCTGACCTCCTGCACATAATAGTTTACTTCATGCACAGAATTCAGCAGTTCACCCAGACCCAAACCCTTCCTCACATCCAACCTAGCACTCGGCCCCAGGGAGGAACCATCCTCACTGGGATACATGCTTACTGCCTCCCTGTCCCAGGAGGGCAACTAATCCCCTCCCTCACCCAGCCCGAAACCAGAGCTGGGGCCACTGGGTGGGGAATCTAAGGACCAACTGTCACAGCTCCAGTATCACAGCCTCCTGAATGCCTGGGCCCAGACCAGAGTCCCAGAGGGGCCTTGTTAGCCAGCTGTCCTGTGGGGCCCAGGCTCCACCCCAGCCCCTCGGAGTTGCTTTCCCTGGGGGAGTCATGGATAGGGCAGGGGATCTGGCAGTGGGGAGCAGAAATGTCTGTTTAGGTCTAAGCCTGGGACTGCAAAAGGCTTGGAGATGAGGCAGAGAGACAAAGGGCCAGTGACCTATCCCTCCTGCCTTCGTGGCTCTTCAAGCCCCAAAGATAGTTTTACCCCCATTTATCGCCTTAGCAATGTAGGCCAGTTCCTGTGTCTCCATGAGAGCAGGGATCAAGTCTGAGGCCCTATTTTACAGGCTGCAGAATTTTACTCAATACATTCTCATTAGTTGAACTAAGCTGAAGGCAGGCAAGACGGCTCACAGGTAAAGGAGCTGGCCCCAAGTCTGAAGACCTGAGTGTAACCCCTAGAATTGCCTCAAGAGTGTAACCCCTAGAATTGCCTCAAGTTGTCCTTTGCCTTTCACATGGGAGTTATGGCCTGCGCGCCCACACACACACTCACACACACGGACACACAAAACACTGCAAAACTGTTCTAAAAAAATTAACAAACTGAGTGCACTCCAGCCTAAGAAAGAAAACTGGCTGCAAGTTCAGCAAGAAAGGCAGAGGCTAGACATTTAGCAGTACTTCCAACACAAGGTGTTAAGAAAGGAAAATAGTTAATCCCAGCACTTGGGAGGCGGAGGCAGGCGGATGTCTGAGTTCCAGGCCAGCCTGGTCTACAGAGTGAGTGCCAGGACAGCCAGGGCTACACAGAGAAACCCTGTTTCAAAACAAACAAACAAACAAACAAACAAAAAATAGGCCAGGTGTGGCATACACATGTGATACCAGTAGTTATGAGGTTGACACTGGAGTTCAAGGCCAGTCTCAGCTATTCAGTTACATAATTCATTTCAGGCCAGCCTGGGTTACATGAGACCCTGCCTCAAAAAAAAAAAAAAAGAAAGAAAGAAAGAAAGAAAGAAAGAAAGAAAGAAAGAAAGAAAGAAAGAAAGGAAAAAAGGCGGCCAAGATAATGGGACTTGCTGCCAAACCTGTCAACCTGAGTTCACTCCCCAGGCCTCATGTGGTGAAGGAAGACAAAATCTGTTCCCACGAGAGTTGTTCTCTGACCTTTGTGTGTATATGCTGCAGGTGGATACCCATAATATATAAATGAAATACAATTTAATAAACAAAAAGGCAAGTGGAAACCCCATAAAGACTGAGGGAGGCTGAACTGACTAGGAGAGTACAGCAGCCTGTGAGGAGCAGGGCAACATGGGCAGGGATGATAAACCAAGGCCACCCTGCTTGGTGAGGCTTGGTGACAGCCTCCTGTGTCTCCCTCCCTTCCCATGGCTCTGGGTTAGGTGTATCCTTCTACTTTGGTAGTCACTGTGTAGACAGCCAAAAACAGGTACTCAACAGTATTCAGGACAGAGAAACGGGTCTCACAATATGGACTTTACCACATTCCTGTCCTTGGGCCTCCACCAGGTCCTCCTCACACTGGGTCACCTTTCCTGTCCTGCACCCATGCATGCATAAACACACAAATACACATAACTATTAATGCCCACGGCCAATTCAACAACTAAATGAGGTCCTTTGATTCCTCAGTATGAAAACAGGAGTTGGGAGAGGAGAGGAGGGTAGGAGAGGGGAAGGGACAGAGACATAGACATAGACAGGCAGAGGTGTACAGATAGAAGAGAGAGACAGACATCCTCAGAGTCCTGAAGAGGACCAAAACACACCTTCCACACTCTTCTGTCACAGGCAGAATGGAGGGAGTGGCTTCAGTTAGACCTCTGTCCTCATATCCCTAGGTGTGCACAGATACCAGGGAAGGGAAGCAAAGCAGGGCCCACTTGCACAGCAGCCCAGACTGCGTGGCATTAGCATGAACAAAGGAGGCCTGAGCCACAGGAACAAGAGCAGTTCCCTTGCCCCCACGGCAACTCTGCGTCTGTCAGGTCGGCAGATGCCTGTTCCTGTGGTACACCTGAGTCCCTCACACATACCTTGCCCTCCAAGTGCCAGGCTCACATGTGCTCTCTTCTGCCTTGGAGGAGATCTGGAGTAACCCCGAGTGAGGGTGCTAAGATACCTGAGGACTGATGCATCTTTGCTGTGTGGGGGATTCCAGTGGGGTGCCGCCTTGCCCACTCCACCTTCAGGCTGTCCCTTTCCCCTTAAGCAGCATCCTTTCCCCACTCAAAGATTCTACCCTTTGTTTTCCTTCCTGACCAAATCCCTAAGGCTCTGCTGGTCATTAACCTCCTGCCTTAATTGGTTTAGCGAGGAGAAAATCAGAGACTGGGCAAACTCTGGGGGGAATCTTGTTTCAGTGAGGACAGGAAAGCTGCAAACAGCTGTTAGCTCCACTGTCACCTGGTCTCCAGTAGAAACTTTTTCCAAAGACACATCCAGCACCCAGCACCCCAGTCCAGGCTCCTGGAAGAGAGGTGAACAGGAGTGAGAAGTGTCCCACTGCAGGTCTTCCTCCCTCACTCCTGCTAGAGGGCACAAGCATCCACTTCCATAAAATCCTCCATGCAGGGGCACCTCCTCCCCTACTCTAGCTAACCAGGTTCCTCAGCTCAAGGTTCTCCTTTATCATCTATACAGAAGGGGAAAACTCTTAGACCCCCCCCCCACCACCACTCAGCTCAGATTCCTGCCTTCCAACTGATGTGTGAACTCACTCTTTCCAAAACTCATTTTAGAGAATGGGCCTAAACCTAGCCCTCCTTGCCTCACTGTGCCTCCCTACATCCCCATCCCCGTGAGATTACCTCAATTTACTGCCCTACCTTCATGCAAAACTTTACCTCACGACTAGTTCAGATTTCTGTTCCCAAAGGAACCTACCCCCGTGGGTGGGGGCATCCTGCCCACTGGGGCATACCCACTTACTGTTATCCAATTTGGGGAAGTGGTTCTTAGAGTTTGCCCTCAAGACCTCTAGATGCGGTCCCATCCCTGCTCTTGGACCAAAAAAAAAAAAAAAAGTACAGAAAATACAGGGTAGGGGCTAAGAAGAAAAAAAGAAAAAAGACTGCAGTACACTCTAAGGCCCCTCTCAACTGCCTATCAAGTCTTAAAAACTTATTTCTGATCTCTCTCTTTCGCCGTATTTCTACGGTCAAAGGGGCTGAATAAAAGAGTCGAGGGAAACAGCGAAATGACGGCCCTAAGGAACAAAAGATCTCCACTATATTCGAGGCTCAGGACTAAAAAAAAATCTGGGTTCTCAGGGGTCCCCAATCTCACTCCTGTTACCCAAACTTCAAGGCTCCAAACTAAGTCACAGGAAGCCTCTAGGACCCTTCTGGCTTCTCAGATTAGCCCCAACCCCCATCCTCTCCCTCCATGCCTCCTCTTCCTCACCGGGTCACTGCACTGACCACGGGGGCACGAACTAACTCACCTCCCAGCCGTGGCCTCTGAGATCCCGGAACTAGGGGGCTGAGGGGAACGGCTTGCTACCTAAGAGATGAGGGAACCACATCCTCTACCGGGGGTCCCACCCCCACCCGAACGCCCCTTCCTGGCCCCCACGCAACGCAGAGACCTGCTCCTCCCACCGTAGTAGCCGCGGGCTTTGTCTGCTCCACGAGCTCTCTCCCGGAGGCCTGAGCCCGTGGACTCCGCGATCGCGCGCGGGAGGAGGGAGGGCACTGCAGCCACGCGGCCGCTCCGCCCCAGCCTTCATTACCATAAGAAAGAGGCCCGGGACCCGCCGGCGGAGAAACGCCTTTCCACGCCCGCTCCCTTCCCGCATACCGCCCGCTCCTGAAATTTCTCGGACCACGACTCCCAGCCCACCCGAGGCTTTTCCCGTGACCGGTGGGCAGAGCCCGCGAGGCGCAATCCCCTTCTTGCCCCGGTTGAGGAATTCCTCCTCGAGCCCGAGGGCGGGAAACTACAACTCCCGGCATGCCCCGGGCGCCCCCGGCGCGCCCCCCTCCCGTCAGTTCCATGCTGCTCCATCCAGTTCATTTAAAACAAAAGAGTTTGAGCGCTGGAAGGGGCTGGGCTCTATTGGGGGCCACTGAGCGACGCTCCGGGACTGGGGCTCGGTGCGGGAGCCTAAGGGGGCGTCTGCTCGGCGGAGGGTAGAGACTCTGGGTCCGAGGCGGAGGGGTGGGGGCTAGGGCCCGCAGCCCCCCACCCCACCCCGTCACCCCGGAGCGAGAGGAGATCTGCTTTCTTGGTTTTGCTTCTTTTCCCCCACCCCCACCCGGGGGCTGGGGCGAGGGGAGTCAGGTTACAGGGTGCTTGGGGAGGGGGGCTTAGGGGTGGGTCTATCTTTCTATCTCGCTTTCTTCCCCCCTCCCCAGCTCTTTGTTCCCCCTCCCCACACACCCCCTCCCCTCCTCTCCCCTCCCCTCCTCTCTCCTCTTCTCCCTTCCACCACCTCTCTCTCTCCCTCTCTCTCTCTCCCCCAGCTTTTGTTTCGCCATGCCTAGTCTAGTGGTATCTGGAATAATGGAAAGAAATGGGGGCTTTGGAGAACTAGGATGTTTCGGGGGAAGCGCTAAGGACCGAGGGCTGCTGGAAGACGAGCGCGCCCTTCAGCTGGCTCTTGATCAACTCTGCCTCCTGGGTTTGGGGGAGCCCCCCGCCCCCACGGCGGGCGAGGACGGGGGAGGTGGGGGGGGCGGCGCCCCCGCGCAGCCGGCCGCCCCCCCGCAGCCGGCCCCGCCGCCGCCGCCCGCGGTGGGGGCGTGGATCGGGGGCTCGTGGTGCGCATGAAGTTTCGGGGGGAGCGCT
>JANHMN010000001.1:63469543-63507228 GCA_030674055.1 Rhabdomys pumilio | reverse complement strand
TGTGCTGAGAGGGGTGTTGGATTAAGTCAATGGAGTATGTTACCACACCCTCTCAGCCCAGCATCCCTGGATGGGTGGGAGTGTTGGTAAGTATCCAAATTGAGCAACCTGGATCTTGGGGACCGTTCTCCTCCCAGTTTCTTGGGGGGGGGGGGGGGGGGGTGGGGTTTTCCAAGGGGGGGGGGGGGGGGGGGGGGGGGGATTTGGATATTGCAAAGGGGCTGGGCTGGGAGGTGGAGTGGGGGAGGAGTTGTCCCACAGTGGGGAACAATGGAGGGGCTGCATTCCGCGGGAGTAAAGGAGGAGGCTAGTTCATGGCAGTGGAGGGGAGGCAGGCTGAGGCCCCTACCCCATATCCCACTTCATCCAACCTAGTATTGGGGTTGGAGGGTTTGGAATCAAGAGCTGAGTGGAGGAGGGGAGCTTGCCACTCCCCTGCACAGCGCCCCCTCCCTCAATCTCTTGGGGGTTTCTGGTTTAGAAAGTTGGATTTCCCCTTCTTGTCAAACACTGGGAATTCAGAGCCTGGAGTTGGGTGGGGATATTAATATCTTTATTTGAGTGAGATCTTGGAAGGCACCAGAATTTAATGGGGTCCTCTAATTTGCCTCCTTAGCAAATGTGTCTATCCATCATAAAAGTAGAATTTGTCCTAGTAGAGTATTGTCAGAGAACATAACCGTTCCCCAGTCTGTAAGTATATGGAAGGCCTCTCACCTCCCTCCTGTTGCCGCCCACAGGTTTTGTTTCTCTGATTTGGCCTCTACTTGTAGGGATGGATGCTTCTTCAGAGTGACGAGGCTGCTAGGCTCTGTGCTGCCAGCCTCAGGCTTTCTTTCCCCTCGGTCTTATACCCAGGTTGTCCTCCAGAACTCTCAGAGACACCTAACTCCTGCTGAAGTTTTTGGAGCCAGAACCAAGATGCCCGCTGAGTGGCATGTAAATGGAGGTGGCAGAAATTGCTGTGCTTCTGTCCTCCCGGGCCTCCACAGTCAAGTCATCAGCCAGACGTTAGAGCAGCAGGGATGTGGGCTGGGCAACAAGTAGGATTTCTTAAAGAAGTGGGGGTCACATTTTCCTTCCTAATATGTGTTAGATGCATTCCTAACCCGCGGTGTCCCACCACTTCATTAAGATTAGGAAAGACACTTTGGGCATGGAGGAAGGAGGAGGAAGAAAAGCAAGCTCACCAGAGGCCTGCAGTTGAGGGTTGGGGCAGTTATAGGAGAGTCTTCCCTTGGCTTTGGATGGGTACGTGAGGAAGAGCACCCAGCACTGAGATGTGCTGCAGGAGCTCAGGGATTTTTGTCTGTGAGAATGGGGCAAAAGTGTGGGTGTATACAGTCTGCTGGGGGAAATTGAGATGAGAGAGGGCCCATGTACATGTGAAGGGGTGTTCTGCTCACCCTACGGTATTGCTTGGATGAGAGCACTCTGCCCATTGCCTTAGGTCCCATAGGCACCTGAACTCTGAAGGAGGGGTGAGAGACTGAGGCTCTGTAAAGCCAGGCAAATCCACCCAGCCCCTGAGGTCTGCAGCCTTTTCTGATGGGCATTCCTACTTCCCCCTCTTCTCTCTTTGTCTCGCTTTCTTTCTCTTCCTGCCTCTCCCCAGCCTCCCAGCTCTAACCTGATACTCCTTCAAAGCCGGAGCTGGGGTCCAGAAGTGCTCAATTCCCCTCTTCTCAGCCTCCAGGACATCTCAGTCCTGCCCTGGGTGGCAGGCAGGGAGTACAGGCGTTAGGTCCTCTGAATGATACTATCTTCCTTCTTTCTTCTCCCTTGAGATTCTTCTGACCCCTTGAGCCTCATCCCCAACCCCAGGTCCCACACTCAATCAGATGCTGCAAACTCTTGATGATGTGGAGAAGGGAGAAGCACTGAGATTGTAGGGTCTCTCCCTCCCTCCTGCTGCCAAGGTTTTAGTGTTTCTCTGACTTTGGCCTCTACTTCTAGGGATGCTAGGAAGGCCTGGGAGGTCACAGCACACAGTAGCCAATGTTCCTGGGTGAACTAGAGAACAGACTCTTTTAATGAATGGAAGTCACATGAGTAGACTGAGTTAATGAGTGCATTGGAGCTTTGAGCAAAGATCAGGAACAGTGACTGAGAGGAAGGTGAGATGGATGGAATGGAAGAGCAGGTGCTTAGAAAAGAGTTTGTGAGGTTTTCCAGTTCGCAGCTTTCCTCAAAGGCTTTGGAGGAGATGGTCTTGGAGGAGTGTATTTGGAAGGCCCCAAGTGCACAAGAGAAACTAGTGCCTTCATCGATTGGTCAAGTTGAGGGTATGCTGTGTTTGTGGCCATGAAGGATTCACTGGGTCAACTGAAGGATTTCTGGGAGGCTAGGATTCTGGGGAAGGTCCCAGTACAAACTCCTTTGTTCTGTGAATTTCTTTCCCACTCTGTCCAGGCTGCAAGATTAAGGCACTGAGGGCCAAGACCAACACCTACATCAAGACACCAGTGCGAGGTGAGGAGCCGGTGTTCATGGTGACTGGGAGGCGGGAAGACGTGGCCACAGCCCGGCGGGAGATCATCTCGGCAGCTGAGCACTTCTCCATGATAAGAGCCTCACGCAACAAGTCTGGCGCCGCCTTTGGCGTAGCCCCTGCTCTGCCAGGCCAAGTGACCATCCGTGTACGAGTGCCCTACCGCGTGGTGGGACTGGTGGTTGGCCCCAAGGGAGCGACCATCAAACGTATCCAGCAGCAGACCAACACATACATCATCACTCCCAGCCGGGACCGCGACCCTGTGTTTGAGATCACCGGCGCCCCGGGCAATGTGGAGCGTGCGCGGGAGGAGATCGAGACGCACATCGCAGTTCGCACAGGCAAGATTCTTGAGTACAACAGCGACGGCGACTTCCTGGCTGGCAGCCCCGACGCTGCCCTGGACAGCCGCTATTCAGACGCCTGGCGGGTGCACGCTCCAGGCTGTAAGCCACTCTCCACCTTCAGGCAGAACAGCCTGGGCTGCATAGGCGAGTGCGGCGTGGACTCGGCCTTTGAGGCCCCGCGCCTAGGCGAGCAGGGCGGGGACTTCGGCTACAGTGGATATCTGTTTCCGGGCTACGGTGTGGGCAAGCAGGACGTGTACTATGGCGTGGCGGAGACAAGCCCCCCGCTGTGGGCGGGCCAGGAGAACGCCACGCCCACCTCGGTGCTCTTCTCCTCTGCTGCCTCCTCTTCTTCAGCCAAGGCACGCGCTGGGCCCCCAGGCGCTCATCGCTCTCCTGCCACCTCTGCGGGGCCAGAGCAGCTGGCCGGGCTCCCTCGGAGGCCTCCCGGAGAGCCACTGCAGGGTTTCTCTAAACTAGGGGCTGGCGGGCTGCGGAGCCCCGGCGGTGGGCGGGACTGCATGGTGTGCTTTGAGAGCGAAGTGACAGCAGCCCTGGTGCCCTGTGGACACAACCTTTTCTGCATGGAGTGTGCAGTACGCATCTGCGAGAGGACGGACCCCGAGTGTCCTGTCTGCCACATCACCGCCACACAAGCCATCCGAATATTTTCCTAAGCTCCATGTCCCTGGTCTCCTGGGCCCGCTCCCTAGGGTGCCGCCCTAGACCTGAAGGGCTTTTTGAAAAATCAGTGACTCCAGGGCAAGGTGCTTGGAAATATTCACTCGCTGGGGTGGGGAAGGGGAGGCCTGAGTAGCTGGGGGCGGGGCCACTTTCCGAGCCTCTGGTTACCCTTTGGGAGGGGCCATAAGTTTTACTAGAGTTACAACTCTGATACCTCAACACACCCTTAAATCTGGAAGCAGCTAAGAGAAGCTTTTGTTTAGCCTGAAGTGGCCACCAGGACATCCATCCTGACCTTTCCCTTCTCCCTATCCATGTGTCATTTTGCCCCTTCTCTGGAGGGGTAAGTACAGGGAGAATTGCTGTCTGTAGCTAGGGGTGCTCTTAGTGACCCCCAGCCCTCTGCTCCTGATCTCCTATCTTCTAACATGACCCCTACTCCTTCCCCCCTCCCCCACACATACTCACATCCTGAGTTCCCAACAGTATAAGGAGATGGGGCCTATTGAAGATCTGGGTAGGTTTGCGGGGTGGAGGAGGATGCTGATCAATAAAGGGCTCACAGCTTACCTGTCTTACAAAGCTGGGCTAGAGAGGTCTGGAAAGAGGGGCTTCTTTCTTCTCCAACTTTTTGCTTGGCTTTTCCGAAGTTTTTTCCTCTGGATTTGCCCTTTGCTTTTTTTTTTTTTTTTTTTTTTTTTTTTCCCTATTTCTTCGATTTCCCCTCTCCTTCCACCCCCAGCCAGCTGTTACTTTCAGTCCCTTGTTCCTCTTGCCTCTTCTAGCCTAGCTTTGGGGATATCATCTTCCTGGGAGAGAAGTCTGCAGAACGTTTTGATAGCCCCTACCCCCAGTACCTCTTCATGTAGTGGACAGCCCTTTCCCCACTCACTCCTCCAAAGAATCAGTTCCAATTCTTGATGGAATGTAGTTCTAGACTCAGTGACAGTTTGAGATGGGAAACTAATAATGGGGCACATAGCCGAAACTAATAGTGGGGATGCATAAAAGGTTGGAACCCCACCTTTATCATCTGTGGGCATTATAATTAGGGAGCAGTACTTATCCTGGATTTTCTGCCCAAGGGAAGGGAAAGCAAAAAGTAGAAGTCCTGGGGCAAGAGAGACGTGGCTGGAAGGGTCCCCTCCCCCTCACCTGCAGTGGCCTACCCCTGACCTCTCTGCACCTAGCTGAACCATTATTGAATCCTTATTAGCCACAAATCATGAATTCTTGTCTTACCCACTGGCTGAGGAGAGAGGCCAGATTTTTGGTGAGGGATCAGGCCAGGGCACAGCAGGATTGGGGTGCAGTGGAGCCTGTTACAAGAATCAGGTATTGTGACAGGTCTAGCACCCCTTTACCACTCATGCTCACTGTGTCTGCCAGCAGCCTCCTACCCTCCTGGTTCCGCTGGCCGGGCCAGGAGAGCATGGGTGAGCAGAAGGCCCAGGAGATGCTTGTATATAGTTGGGTGGGACTGTACTGAGCTCTAGCTCAGAAGTCCCATTCTTCCTGGTGGGGAAAGGACGTGGGATGAGGGCAGAGGGAGACCTCTCTCTTTTTGCCTCTTGTGAATTAACTTGCCTCTTCTCAGCCTTCCCCTCCAGACCACCAGCCTGGGAGGGGAGAGGAAGGAGGTCACAGCCCAGAAAACTGGTCTGTGGCAGCTTCCCTCCTTTCCACCAATGTGAGCCATCTTGAGATGTCTGTACAATAGAAACCAAACCAAATGGGCACCCTGGGCTGCCCGGGGACGGGGGCGGGAGGGGGGTGGGAAGAAGGGATGTCTGTCTGTCGATCCCCCCCCCTCCACTCCTTACCCACAAAGGCAAAAGACTGTTACACTAGGGGCTCCACAGATCCAATCCTACCCTTGCTGAGTGAGCCTTTCCTAGAAACAAGCGCAAAAGTGAGTGAGCGGCAAAACAAAGCAGTGGGAGAGTGAGATGGGCGACCAACAGAGGAGAGGAAACAAAATAGCAAAAAAAGAAAAAAAGCAGTTCTTTATAATTTAATATTCTATTTTAATAAAGGCATTTATTACCATATAAATGTAGCAAAGAACCTGGGCTAATATGAAAAAAAGACTTTTTATTAGGTAATTTATTATATGAAAAGGATATTTTATTTTATGATAAAGTGATCCTTAAAAAAACTTTAGAAGGTTTAGAATATATGTAGGGAGAGAAGAAAAAAAATACATTTGTATTCAGAGTTAAATCTTAAAAAAAAAAAGTTTTTAATATATGTTCGGGTTTATGTTCTTTTTTTTCCCCCACTTTATTTTGGGGAGAAATGTCATTTGCTTTTCTTGGGGGAGCATCCTGGGATGGATGGTGGAGGGGATAGGGAGTTGGTCCCTTCTGGGGCCCCCACCAGTAGATTGGATTCCACTTTGTGGGCTCCCCTCCCCCTCCCCCTCAGGGGAGCCGGCAGAGCCAAACAAAGGAAGGGATTAACCAGAAAGGAAGAAGCTTTGGGACTAAGGACTGAGGGTCCTGGAGTGTCCCTCCTTTCCCTACCCTGTGCCAGGGGCAGTCAGGAGGGAAAAGCCAGAACTGAGGCCTAACAGGCCTACTGAAGCCCTCAGAGGTATGAGATTTAAGAGAAATAGATTTTTTTTAACCAAAAAATTTTAAAAAAAAAATGAGAAGAGAAAGAAAAACCGAGGGGTTTAAAAGAAGAGAATACTACAAAATAATTCAAATTTATTTCATATAATCCTAGAGAAAGAAAAAGAATTACTAGTTACTTAGTAGACGATACTCAGATAGCTTAAAGTTTAGTAGCATTGTGGGCCCTTGGGCCCAGTAGAATGTATAAAAGTATGGGGGAAAAAAGAATAGAGGCCAGTGGCTGAGCTGCCCTACCCCTGGGGACAGGGCTAGAGCAGGCTGCGAGCTAAGATTGGGAGCTTCCAGTCTGCTGGGGTTGATTCTGAGAATCCTTAGGTTTAAGTGCGGGACAAGTACATGAGGGGCTCTGCCCCAGGGTCTTTGCAAGGGTACAACTGGTCATCGGAAGCTCGGTGAGGCTGGGCTGAGAGCCTGGCCATTGTTCAGAAACCCCTACTCCCTAATGTCCAGCCCTCCTGAGGCAGCTTCTCCCAGGCCACCCTGAGGAAGTCCTTGAAATCACCTCGGTCTACCTTGCTACAGGTGGGTTCAGGAGCCAGGTGGAGCTATTCCATGAATGAGCCAGCAACTGCTTGTTAATTCAGACTCCAGCACCCATGCAGTGTGGGAGTAGCATTGCAGTTTCTAGCGCTGATTTCCTTCACATCTGTAGTGGGTTTTTTGTTCATTTGTTATTTTTGACACAGGGTCTCTAGCTCAGTCTGGCCTTAAACTAGCAGCCATCTTCTTCTTGCTGTCTCCAATTGTTGGGACTACAAGGTTTGTACCACTATTCCTGGCTTTGTGTAGTCTCAAAGAAGTTAACATCCCAAGAAAGACTTCCTAATCAGGAAGTAGAGTGCAAGTATTGTCCTTAGGGCCTGGGAGAACTCCCCCACCCGCCCCAAGAACAGAGATAAAAATGTGCAGGGAACTTGGGTGGCCTCTGCAACCCTTGTGTCCCAGCTCCCCTCTGTTCAGATAGGGATTACCCCATAGGGCCACATCACGTTACCTTCCCCACAGAAAACCGGAAGCCTGGCTTTTGCATGTGAGAAGTAGGCAGTTTTTAAGCACTTCCCTTCTTCCATCAGCCCCAGCTAGCAATCAGATCAGGATTGGGAGAGGCCTCTTGGCTTTTAGCTTGAGCAAGCAGTATGTATACCAGTGATTGACATGCCACGTCATGACCCTAGAGCCCAAACACATCTCCCTCTCCCCAGTTTACTCTTCTCACCCCATCTAGAGACTAGAAGTCCCCCTGCCCTTTTTGCCCTAGGACCCTCAGTAGTTGGAGATGGTAGCATCTGGGAACGGGGAGAATTTCCCCTAGCATACCTGAGGGTGAGTGCTTGGAGGGCCGAGTGGTTGGGTGGGGACAGCCCCCGGGGCAGGGAAGACGGTCTCTCCACTGTAGAAAGTAGAGTAGGATCGTGGTCAGACTTAATTTGAGGCATCAAGTGACTCGTACAAATCACCAAGGAAGATTTCAAATGCAAAGTAAAGGTGGGAAATAAAACAGACCCGTGAATAATCAAGTCAAAGTGATGTTGCACACAATGCAGAGAAACCAAGAAGGGGGAGGGTTAATGTATTAAATGTGCTATTGAGAAGTTAATTTTATTAAAAGTATTATTACTTAAGGCTCTGTCTTTCACTGTATGCCGGCTGGATCTTGGATAGCAGTTGCTGTGGGGTGGTAATGTTTTGGTATGGGAAGTGGATATCTCCAGGGTTGCCTACCATCATCCCTTCCTTGGACAGCCATCTCTTGGCACTCTGGGAAAAGATGTTGAATGACAAGAATCTGCCCCCTACTCTTCCAGTTTCAGTTCCTCCTGTTGAGGGACAGGAAAGACTAGACGGGATGTTTATCTCTCAGTCTTAGGAACCCCTCTGTGGTGCACATACCAGGCTGGTATCTTCCCTGGTGCCCCTGGCATTGGAGTGACCTCAGTTCTTGGCACCAGGACTTTGGGTACCAGATGGTGCTGGAGGATGGTTTCTTTTGTTTTGCTTTTCAAATACCCCTCCTCTCCACACAATCTTCCATCCCCCACCTGCCCTAGAGGTTGGCAGGGGGATGGGTAGGCAATTCCTGCCCCCTTGGCACAGTCCCCAGACCATGGAACTCCAGAAGCAGGCCCTGAGGGGGGAGGGGGGATGGATATGGTAGGGATAACAGCAAAGGATGGAGAAAGGGATCAGGGACTCAGAGGCGGAGTCAAAGTTGTAAGGGCAGCACAGACAACCCGACAAGGGACAGATGGAAGGCAGCAGGGTGGCCAGGCATGATACAAAACAGCTTTATTTGTGGGCCCTCGCCTGTAAGGGGTCCAGGTGATGGAGAGGGAGGTGGTGGGCAGATCATGTGTAGGGCATGATGACCCTGAGTACTTGTAAACAGGGAATCAAGGGTAGGGAGAAGCCCTGCAGTAAGGGTGGTGGAGTTACTGGAAGGCTGAAGGCAGGACACAGGGTTGGCCAAAGCTGAAGTCAGAGGCTGATGCAACAGGCCCTCTTCTCCCCAGGGCCAGCATTCTGTTCAGCTTGGGCATTGCCCAGGGTGATGGCACTGGTCCGGGTGCTGTTCTGCCTCTGCTTGGACACCTTTGCAAAGATCTCTAAGAACAGAGGGAAATAATCAGTTTAATGTCTGTCCCCTAACACCACACTTCCCATGCAGTTTGGAGCACAGGTGGCTACCCCAAGGAAGAGTTTTTGCTGGAACAAACTAGTTTTGACACCTGGGTCTTGTCTATCTTCCTAGGTAAACAAGAAACCCAGACTCAGTCCCCTAAAACATGTGAGGCCCTCCAGTTGCTTCCCTAAGCTCTAGGATGAGTGGAGAGATGGGAGGTGGGCCAGTGGCTCTGAGTAGGCTAGAGGCTACAGTGAGCTGAGGGTTAGGAGAGGGTCCCACCCAATGTGTGCAGGCTCTCACCTTTAAGGACAGTCTCAAAGGCTAGCTCAACATTGGTGGAGTCCAGGGCTGAGGTCTCCAGGAACAGCAGACCATTGTTTTCTGCCAGGGAGGGAAGCACAGATTAGTTGTGGATCTCCAGCAACAAACAAGTACATTTATTTACCGCTTCCTAGGTCTCCTTTCTATACGCCAAACCCTCAGTACATAGCAGCTTATTTAGTCCTCAGACAATCTATAAAGTAGGTTCATTTAGGAAAGTAGAACCTACAAATACAGGGAGAATGAAGATGGAATTTGGGCTGGAGAGATGGCTCAGTGGTTAAGAGCACTGATTGTTCTTCCAGAGGTCCTGAGTTCAACTCCCAGCAACCACATGGTGGTTCACAACCATCTGTAATGGGATCTGATGCCCTCTTCTGGTCTGTCTGAAGACAGCTACAGTGTGCTTGTATAATTAAAATAAATAAGTCTTTAAAAAAGAAAGGAGGAGGAGGAGGAGGAAGAAGAGGAGAAAGGAAGGAACTTGTTCCAATGACTGGCATCCCACAGCATTGAAGTGTTTTACTGTTAAACCCAGAGAGCATCTGGGGAGATGACCACCAGGAGCCTACAACGGTCTCTGAGTATTTCAGGGTAGGACTGTCATAGAATCTGTGAACAGCTGTTAATGAAGACAGTCTCACAGCAAGGAGTCTGGGTTCCCAAAGGGGCTGGAAGCAGTGAACACATGAGGGAAGACCACTCATGGCCCTAAGTGTGTGAGCCGTGGAGGGAGGGGGTCAGACAGAAGGGGAGAGGCACTCACCAGCAAACATGCAGGCCTCCTCAGTGGGGACCTCTCGGGCCTGGCTGAGGTCACTTTTGTTCCCCACAAGCATGACAACAATTGTGGCTTCAGCATGGTCATACAGCTCCTTTAGCCAGCGTTCCACCACGGAGTAGGTCTGGTGCTTGGTCAGGTCAAATACCAGGAGTGCCCCCACGGCTCCACGATAGTACCTGCGTGGGGATGCAGGGAGGGATGGACAGGAACTAGAGAGGGCTGTCAGGCTTAGCCCGAGAGTATAGTCATCAAGCTAAAATGCCTGACATCAAGGTGTCAGCAATCAGGAAGGACCCCCACCCCCACCCCTTCAGGACACTCAAGGCTCCCAAATGCTGCAGGGATACTGGTTTCAGAGTCTGAAGCTTCACTTCCTTGCTCCAACCCCCCACCAGCTCCTGAGAGGTACTCTGCTTCCTCAGCCCTTTGCTTGACTTTAGCCCTGCCCATCTACCAATGCCCCTGTGGACTTTGATCAGGTATGTCCCTTGATGTCTTCCTCACATAAATCACATAGTAGCCTCATCTGCTAGCATCGATCCAAGGTGAGCCAGATATCTGCCTCTTGGAACAGTACCTGGCCTAAATTCCTGCAGATATTTAGCCTCTTTCTGGAGCCTCTGAGTTCAAAAGGCTGTCTTAAGACCAATGGTATCTAATTATTCCTTGTTTTGTTTTGAGACAAGAACTTGATATATAGCCAGGTGGTGGTGGCGCACGCCTTTAATCCCAGCACTTGGGAGGCAGAGGCAGGCAGATTTCTGAGTTCGAGGCCAGCCTGGTCTACAGAGTGAGTTCCAGGACAGCCAGGACTACACAGAGAAACTCTGTCTGGGGGTGGGGGGAAAGAACTTGATATATAGCCCAGGCTGGCCTCAAAAAATCAAGGCTGTCTTCTGTTTTAGCTGGTATTACAGGTTTGAACTGCCATACCTGGTTTATTCTTAGCTTATGAACAAGTCAGCCAAGTCTTATAAGAGTGGTGGATAGGCGTGGCCCTTCAGTGTACATAGCAATAACCCCTGCTTCCTACTTCCTGTCTCTTGCGGTTCTGTCTTCCACCAAACATGATAGACCACATTTCAGACAGCTGGACTTGATACTACTCAGGAGATACTTTGAATATGGTGCCAGAAAGCCTAATTTTCTGAGGCCTTATAAACTATTTATAAAATATTCCAAGTTAGAGATGTGTCTAGTAAATGAGAAGCCATAAATTCAACTCCAAGTATAATACATACATACATACATACATACATACATACGTACGTACATACATACATACATACACTAATCAATCAATCAGCCAATAAAATTTTAAAAAATAGTGACTGTGAATGGTGGAACATTCCTTTAATGTTCTCCATTAAATGTTCTCCAGTACTCAGGAGGCAGAGGCAGCGGATCTATGTGAGTTTCAGGCTAGCCTGGTCTACATAGCAAGTTCTGGATCAGTCAGGACTACATACTACATGTAAGCTCAGGCTAACCTGGTCTACAAAACATATTCCAAAGTCCAGCTCGCCCTGGGCACTTGTGATTAGACATGTTGCCAAGAGTAGAGCACTGTGCTGAAGTGAGGGGGCGCTCTCAGTCCACACACCAATTTAAACAAGGCTGGATAGGATTACAGCACCTCCCTTCTTCTTGTATTACTCAAAGAGCTCCACAGAACACCAGGTAGAAAGTGCTGTGTATCTTCCTGGGCACATGAGAGGCTTAGTAAGTGGGGCCATGACTTGTGTTAGTGATTGTTACATCCGATCTGTCCCTATTGGTCAGTCACAGCACTTATGTCCCCATGATTTCCACCCCAGGGAACACAAGACAGTCTCCTGCCTCCCATCCTCCCACACCTAGTCTAGAGGACAGTCCTGCTTTCCAGGTTCCTCACAATGCCCCCAGGCCTAGGCTCACGCAGAGGTGATGGCTCTGTATCGCTCCAGGCCAGCTGTGTCCCAGATCTGTGCCTTGACAGCAGCGGTGCCCAGCATTACAGTGCGGGTGGAGAACTCAACCCCGATGGTGGTGCGGCTGTCGTGGCTGAACTCATTGCGGGTGAACCGGGACAGCAGATTGGTCTTGCCCACTCCTGACTCGCCGATCAGCACCACTGAGGGAGTGGAAAGAGGAAGGCTAAGCCAGGGCAGAGCAGCTCTGAGCCTACCTGAGCTGGACAGTCTATCCCATCAGAAAAAGGAACTAAGATCAGAAAAGCAAGAAAAGAATTGTCTCTTCTGGCAGAACCTGGGGTTGGCCACAATACATAGGATATTCGTCTGCGGCAGGGGAACAGAAGGGCCAGGAGTGTTCAAAGTGGGGTCTAATGAGGCAGCGGGGTAACACAGTTAAGAGCAACAGCAGTGGTCTCCTAGCTGAGGACATGTGGAAAAGTTACTGAGACAATGCATGTGAGAAAGAATAAAGGCACAAAAGGGCTGGAGTACACATTTCTGTACTAGAGAGTCTGGGAAGGTCTCAGGTGTCTGTGAGTTGGAAGGATGAGGAAGAGGGACTTGGCTGTGTTGTGTGTTCTCATGGAAGACTGAGGCTGAGGTTAGCCAGTGACACTTCTGAGGGTGAGGGGCAGGTGTCAGCGCGAACCTTCGCGCATGCATGTGCATTACTGCCTCTCTTTGTGAGGAGAAACATCTCCATTTACCCATCCACAGCCCAGTCCTCAGACCTGGGGTGAGGGCTTAATGTTAGGCAGGCATCCCTCCCGACTGGCTTTGTGGTCTTTTAAGTTTGTTTTAAGATTGATCTATTTTTGTGTATGCATTTTGCTTCTATGTATGTTTGCATACCATATGCATGCCTGGTGGAGTGTCAGATCACCTGGAACTGGAGTTAAGATGGTTGTGACCACCACACAGCCACTTCTCCAGCCCCTTTTGTGACTTCTTTTTGGCAAGCTACTTAACTCTCTACATCTTAGTTTCTTCATCTCTAAAATGCCAGTGTCTAACATTTACAGAGCCCTTCTGTCACATACCCACGAAACTTCATGTAGCAATGCCTGAGTTAAATGCCTTTATTGTTCCTATTATTATTATTATTATTATTATTATTAACAGGATTTCTCTGTGTAGCCATGGCTGTCCTGGAACTCAGTCTGTAGACCATTCTGGCCTTGAACTCACAGAGATCTACCTGCTTCTGCCTCCTGAGTGCTGGATTAAAGGCCTATACTACCACCGCCCAGCCACTATATTCTATAGACAAGGAAGGCTCCCACCTAGTAAGTAGGTCTATCACACTGTACTAAACAAAGATAGATGTGCTGCCCACCTCTACCTTCCAGGAAGGATCTGCCCCACCCCCTCATTGCAGGGAGGGAAGGCAGTAGCAGTGACAGCTCACAGGTGAGCCCTCATGGACATGGGATATCATGCCTTTCTGGATAGCTCCATGTGGTACCCCAGGGACAGTGTTCCAAGGCTACCCCAAAGCTCCCTATTCTTTAACTAGCTCTGAGATCTCATGGCAGGTGATTGTCTTCTGCCCAATCCTGCTTCCTCCTGCTTATCTTCATATGTGGTGGCCTATAATCATTACAGAATACCCCAGACTTCTCGGAAGTGGCACTGGGACCCCATCTGAGCTAACTAGTAAGTGGCAGGGAAGTCATGCAAGCACTCACGGTGATAGCTCACACCAGGGATGTGAAGATGATTATGTGAGAATGGCACCTAGTAGGGCCTCAACAATTGGGAGTCAATGTACCATGGCCACAGCCCCACCAGCTTCCTTGGGAAAATGCCAGGAGTACAGGCTCCCAGCTTGGGCCAGGGTGGGGCTGAGGTTGAGAGAGGCTGTGGGTGTGGTGCAAAGGAAAAGAAAATGCCACTAGGCCACCTAGCCTTCAAGGAGGGCTAGAGATTCAAAGAGGGAGCAAACACCAGGAGCTGAGGGAAAACAAGCAGGAAGGACACATGTGTATATTTAGAAACAGTCTGGTGAACCCAGTGCCTAGTATCTGGGTCCAAAGAGGCCACAGCACAGACTGCAGCCCAGGAGTCCTGTGGCATTCATTAGACTGCTCGAGATTCAATGCACTGTCCCAGTGTATCGACTTCCCTATGTATCAACTAGCTAGATGAACAATGACTACTCTCCTTTCCTATGCATCTGCTGGGAAAGATGACTTTCTTCCTCTTAAATAGGCTTGCTTCTCTCTCTACTCTGCAAGTCTTTTCTGAAGTCTGACTTCCATTTCTTGGGCTTCACTGACATTCCCAGGGATTTGAGCATCTATTAGAGACTGGGCAGGGAAGGAATTACCAGCATCTTTACAGAGAGCATACAACTTCAGAACATCTGTATCTGTAACCAGACCTGCCTGTACTCCTCATGGCCTTTCTCTCCTAGAAGGAATGCTTAGCTTGGAGATGGGTGGGGGGAGAATGTCCAAGGTAGAGATAAAGATAAAAAAGAGACCCTGTCTCCTCTGGAAATAGCCTCTCTCCCACCCTCTTGGGATTCTCTCTTTTCGAGATCCCCAACTTACCCTTAAAGACAAAATTATAATCTTCATCTGTTCGATTTCCCATCTTGGCTCAGCATAGAGAGTGAAGGCGTTTGCAGGTGCAGAGGTCACAGTCTGTTGATTGGTTAAATGGCCTCAACTCTCAGCTCTTAAGAGACCTACACCTGGCTCCTTTCTCATTGGGGTAAAGGACAAGAGGGCTAAGTTGAGGCCAGGAAGAGCCCCGGAGGCTTAGCCCTGGCACTTTAGGCTACTCTGTGGGAGCTGAGAGGACGGAAGCTGAGAACAGGAAGAGCTAGCCAGCTCCGCTGGGCACCTGGGGCACAGGTGGGTGGAGCTATGATGACGTCAGACAGGTTAAACAGGTTAGGTGTCTGCTCTTGGCCCACACTCCCCCAAATAAGAGGGCCTGCTCAAAGAGGTAACAGTGGGTGAGGCTGTTGTGAGCCCCAGTGTACACTGCTGGGTTTTTGGGGTCCTAAGAAGGGGAGCTGTCACTGGACTGAGAGAAATAGACATGTGGTGGGGCAGAAATGTACTTGCCTATAGCTTTCCCACCTCAGGTTTGGTAAGGACACATACTGGGGGCATCAAGGGAAGGGCTATTAGGGCAAGAAATGCAAGTTGGGCACAGCATCTCTCCAGTGCAGAGCTTTGGAGCTGTACCAGCATGCAGCTTCAGGCCCCTCCTTAACAGCTCCAGGCCAGGGAAGGGCAGCATTTCTCACTCAGGTGGAGCTGGGACACCACCTGCCCAGATGGGTCCCTTCCTAACATACAATAAACAGATTTACTCCCTTCATGGATGGATCTCAGAGACAAGAGCAGGAGCCGGATGCAGTGAATATTGGTGCCAGAATCTGAAGATGAAGACCTTGAGGCTTTCTGGGGTCAGTCTTCTGATTGCCATGCTTGTAATGTGGAACACCTATCCACACATCATGTACACACATACAATAAATAAGTAAAGGTAATGGAGACGAATCTGCCATACCCACACACAATTTAAAAAAAAAAAATTGAAACCAATGCTGCAGAGAGGGTCTGGTAGGCTCATGAAAACATAGGAAACGGAGTGGGGGCACTCCTTAAACTAGAAAAGGGTGAACTCTAGGGCTCTGTATTTTCTGAGTCCAACAAGAACAGGCCTTTGCTCCTCTAGATCAATCCCAGGTGCTGCAAAATGGGTGGGTGAGATTCTGCTCTGAGGGTTGGAGAAATGGCTCAGCAGTTAGGGGCACCGGCTGCTCTTGCAGAAGACCCAGGTTAGGTTCTCAGCATACAGTGGTGGCTCACAACTGCCTGTTAACTCTGGTTTTAGGGAGATCTAATGTCCTTCACGGGCACCAGGCTTGCACAAGTGCAGACACAGTCAAAACATTTATGTACATAAAATAACCTAAAAAAATTTTAAGCTGGTGTAATGGCATACACCTTTAATCCCAGCACTTGGGAGGCAGAGGCAGGCGGATTTCTGAGTTTGAGGCCAGCCTGGTCTACAGAGTGAGTTCCAGGACAGCCAGGGCTACACAGAGAAACCTTGTCTCAAAAAACCAAAAAAAGAAAAAGAAAAAAAAAGAGAGAAAAAAAAAAAGAAAAAGAAAAGCAATTCTGAGGAAGGGAGCTTTTTGTGATGTAAAGTGAATATATAAATTAATGAAAGAAAAAGAAAAGCAATTATGAGAAAGATGAGGCACAGCACTGGAGAAGCCAGGGGCACTGGGCAGCCCTGCCAAGAACCACTGGGAGATTTGGTTATAGAGAATGGGAGAGCCCACCTTTGCAGGAGATGAGGAATCCTCTTAAGTAAACCACCCCACTCCTTTCTCCCTCCCAAGAAAGCAGCTGAGACACAGACAAGAGTTGAAATTTATTCACAAGAAAGCAAACCCCCACCTTCCTGTACCCAGCCCAGTAAGACATCTCCAGAGCCCCGCCCCTCCTGACCACCATCCCTTTTCTACTCCAGCTTCACACTGTTATGATGCTGCAACTTGGGTGAGGGGTTCCTCCAGGTACTGCACCAAGGCCTGGGCCTGCAAGGAAGCGAGAGCACAAGTCAGTCCATGCATTGCTTATGCTTAGACGGATCCCAAAACCACGTTGGCTCACCACCCACACTTACCAACCAACTACCCCTCAGCCCACCCCGATTGCTCTTTAGCCCATCGCAGACACAGAGTGAGGAGCTTTGAGAACTCCAGAAAGGGGACATGTAAGGAACATAGTGAACAGGCACTGTGGCTGGACCAGTGCTTGGATGATACTACTGTGTGCTCTGTAAAGATTGTCTCTGTATTATTCAAATGGCGATTTCTGTGCCAGCAGAGCTGAGTGCAGACTGGACTTTGGTTCATTTGGTTTCATCTGGCTACATAGTTTGTACACACTTTCTCTTACCTTCTGATCAGCTTATTAAAAAGATGATGGCCTACAGCAAAGGTGGGAAGTAAAAGGTGGGACTTCCAGGAAGAGATAGGAATTCTGGGGAAGGAGTCGTCAGCTGGACAAGGATGAAGAAGATGCTAGGACATGACTAAGATGGACAGGTCATGTGGCAGGACATAGGCCAAGCTAGTATTGCTGTGTTAGAATAGTTGAGAATCTCCCCAGCTATAGTGCCCAAAGCGCATAATAAACTAATTAAAGTCTCTGTGTCCTTATTCAGAACAAGGGCAGGCATAGATAGTTACAGCCCAGGAAGTTTGTAACATAGGAATGTCCTCACCTTTGCCTTGAGCATTCCGAAGCCTACAGTCTCCTTGGCATACATACATAGCAGAAGGTTGGCCACCCGGGTAATGGCTACACGGCCCTCCTGGTGGGAATGACAAGATACACTGGGGCATTCTGTTTGATATCCTTAGTTCCTGCCTTCCCCAGGGTTCCTACGGCCCTAGAGATATTGTCTCCCAAACCTGGCAGAGCAGGAAGTTCAGATAGGGAGCTCTGCCTAGCATTTAAGATATGGGGTCCGAAACTGGATTCCAGCCTCAGCTGAGCCATGTCCTAACCAAGTTATCCTGGGAAACCAAGTCTTCCAGATATTGGGGTTTTCTTTCTCTAATGCCAAGAACTGTCTCAACAGGTGAGGGGCCAGGGACGATAACCCAACTTGTTTGTTGCTCTCGCAGTAGACTTGAGTTCAGTTTCCAGCACCAACATTGCGCTCACAATCATCTGTAATACCAGTTCAGGGGATCCAATGCCTCCTTCGGGGTGCCATGCATGCATATGGTGCTCATATATAATACCTGGGCAAAGCAACTCATACATACAGAGTCAAATAAATAAACCTTAAAAAGGTAACAAAATCACCCCACAACTCAACCTACATGTCTCCTCTTTTCCTATGGTGTAACTTTTCAAAATGGAGATTAATTAAGGTAGATCAACATTTGAGAAAAAAAAAATGACATGGCTCATCTATTAAGAGAAGAGATGTTTTATGGAAATCGCTTTAGTGTACGAGGCTCTGACTCAAAAACAAAAACTGATTCTTGGAATGGATTCTAGAATCCCATACATCCTAGCCAACTGCTCTACGGCTGAGCTTCTCCATTTCCCCCTTAAAACCCATTTCTTATAGCTAGGCTGCAGGGAATGTCTTTGAAGCTTCTGGCCAGTAGCACCCCTAGACTCAGCACCCAGTAGGAGTCAGCAATGGGTGAGAGGGGTGTAAAGAATGAGCTGCCAGAAAAACAGTGAAGAGTTTTCCACAGGGCCTTCAGCCCTGGGAACAACTGGTTTGGTTTTGCACACTATCACTCTGCAGAGGACTAGGAAACAGGCCTGCCTCTTTAGCCCTTTCTCCTAACAACCTTTCCCCATTCTGTGACTCTCCATCTTTACTGATCTTTGTCCACGAATCACTCTGCCCTACCACCTTTGCAATTGCTGTTGTCAGAAATACTTGTAGAAGCTGGTCGGCATTGGTGCACGCCTTTAGTCCCAGGATTCAGGAGGCAGAGGCTAGCCTGATTCTATAGCGAGTTCCAGGACAGCCAGGGCTGCAGAGAAGCCCTGTCTCAAAAAACAAAAAAGAAAAAGAAAGAAAATAAATACTCGAAGAGATCCTGCCTCAGTCTCTCCTGTACTGGACTAGAGGCATAAGCCACCATAGCAAAAACTGTTAGAAATATTATTCCAAAAGATCGACGCATGGCTTATTCTCTTCCTCTTTCCAGTCATCTTTCAGATCTTTTAACAAGTATCTCCTTTTCACTGAGATTGACCCTCACGTAAGCCTGCACCCTACTCTCACTGCCTTTTTTTAATATCTATGTTTATTTGGCAAGGTGCAATGGTGCACAAAAGCAGTCTCAGTAGTCAGAAGCAAGATGATCATTGCTAAGTTCGAGGTCAGCCTATTTTGCTTCATACCATGCAGTCCATGAGGATAAATTTGAGACTGTCTTCATTAAATGCTTGGTTCCCGTTCCTATCGTACGCGGCCCAGATGTTACTGGCGATGGCCGCGGTGACCCGGGCATCTGTGTCCCCATAGCCGGAGTAGGCCAGTAGCGATCCCTCATTATTCAGCAGCCTGGCAAGGATGGGAAGGATATTAACAAACTCAGGAAGAGTGAGAGGCCTGAGTTCCTATCCCAATTCCAGCTACTGGCGCTTTTAGAAAGTAAGAATCTGCGCTAGATATATCCAAGAACACGCTAATCAACTGTCAATTTCCCTTTCCGAGGAAGCCCTCACGCAGGGTTCCCGAAGCTGCAGCTTGCAACGTTAGCCACCTCCCGGCATACGGTTCCTTCCCTACCCCTACGGCAGACAGCCGCGCGCCGCCCCATTCCAGCGCTCGCTGCTTGAGTTCTTGTTCACTCACAGAGTGCTTTGGACTCCTCCAGTGTTGGCTTGGCTTAGCACCTGCGTCAAAGCCTTGGGACGCAGCATGTCTGCGTCTCTTAACCCTGACCTGCACCCACACAACCCTACAGTCGCAGCCTCTAGCTCTCCCGCAGTCGCTTCCGGTGGCCCGGGAACCCAGCTACGAGGCGCCTGGGAGTTGTAGTCACCGGGTCCATTTAGTGAGACTCTGGCCCAATTCCCGGCCCGCGCGGGGACCTCCGGGAAATGTAGTTTCTTGTGACCGCTCAAGGAATTCTGGGAACTGTAGTTCAGCTTTTCAGTCAGACCATGTGGCTGTTGGGGGGAAAAGAGCGGGAGCACAAGGACAGTGGCAATGTTGGAAGGACTTTTAACTTCTTCCACGCGAAGGGCGCCTTCGTGCCTACTGGTCAATCGCGATCTAATAATAAATCTCTGTATCTGTTAGGCACATCCTTGGCCATTTTTAAAAGCAATATTATACGCTAGTCACAATTATGTGGGGTCCGGCTCTCTGACACCCAAGGCTCAGAGAAGCCACGTAGGCAAACTCCAGGTTTCTGAAACCGCCCTTAATGGCCCCCTCGGGGCGGTTCCCAGGAGGCCACGACTGCTCGAATCTGCAAAGGTCTTAAGGACGTCCTGATCCAGGAACGAACACAGGCCTGGCAGATTCCGCCTCTCAAGAAAACCAACTTCCCAGGGAACGGAGATGAGACGGCAACACCGAAAGTCCTTTGTCCGAACGGGAGGGAACCGCGGGCGGCCCTGAATCTCCCGCCCTCCGCACGGGCCGCGCGGGCGGCGCTGTCCGGCCCGGGACAGCTGCACACCTCGCTCCCGCCCGGCCCGCCTCAGCTGCAGTGCCCCCCCAGGCCGCCCGGGGCGCTGTGGTCGCGGCTGTCCGGAGGGGGCGGTGGAGCCTTGGGGAGGGGCGGGAGGGGGAGTTGGAGGCTCCGGAGCCGAGCCGGGCCGGGCGGGCCGGGAGGAGGAGGAGGAGCCGGGCGGGCTGGCGGGCGGCCGGACGACGGCATGGCGGAGCCGAGTGGGGCTGAGACGAGGCCCCAGATTCGGGTCACCGTCAAGACCCCCAAGGACAAGGAGGAGATCGTGATCTGCGATCAAGCCTCGGTCAAGGAGGTAGTTCGGCTGGCGTGGAAGAGAGGAGGGCGGGAGCAGCGCACCGAGGGGTCAGCGCAGATAGGGAGACCTCGGGGACGGCCTGGCGCCGGGGACGGGGCCCGGGCCGGGGCGGAACCCAGGGGCATCCAGGCGGGAGAGGCGGGTAGGGGGCGCCCTGCCAAGGCTAGTCCGGGGAGCGTGGCGCGGGTAGGGGCCGATGTGGCCGCGCTACCAGGGCTGGGGGCGTGGTGAGGGAGCTTGAGGAAGGAACACCTTGCTTGCGGGCTCCAGAAGGACCCTAGGCTTGAAGGGAGTGTGCGCCAGGGTTACGGGTGGAGGTTTAAGGCGCAGAGGCACAGTGCGGCCCGAGCGAGCTGCGGCTATGTTCCCCCGGGAGTGTCGCGTGGTGGTTTCTCTCTCTCCACAGATCCTCCTTGTCGCACATTGAAACGGTTGTGTAGTACAGCTTTCTGCTCTACAGGATTTACTGAGCGCAGTAGTGGCTCGACAAAATAATGTAAAATTAGTGAGGGACTATTGCCTATGTTCCCCACTGCTTGAAGCAGCTCCAGAATTGCACATAGGCGGGGCTTAGGATAGGCCATCTAGTTGGAAGAGAGGGATCTTTTGCTTAGCAAGTGCACTGTTTATAGTTAGAGTATGTGTTGTGTTTTGGAGGAGCTGATAGAATCTAGAAAATTTAACTCGCCCCAGTGTAGCCTTTGGTACCACTGCTGCTCTCTCATGCAATAATTGTAAGTCCCCCTGGGAAAAGCTGAATTATAAAACAGCTCTTACTAGTAGAGAATGTGTCTGATGAAGACATTAATGTCCAGACCTGCCTTTCTATATCCCTGGGATGCATTACCTACTCTCGGATCCTTATCTTTAAAAAAAATCACAGCCTTCGGGAGGCAGAAGCAGGTGGGTCTCTGTGAGTTCAAGGTCTACATTGAAAGTTCCAGGACATACAGAGACCTTGTCTCTAAATAAATGAATAAAATAGAGTTGGTAACTAACACACTAGATTACTCAATAGATCTCAATAATACTGTAGGTTATTTGTTATAGTTATGAGGGACCTGGGAATAAAGAGCAGAGAGAAAGCTGAAGAGAGACAGCTTGAGGCTAGTTGAAGGATTTAGGATGGGGAGGGCTGCCCATAACTCTGTGAGGTATTGCCCTCACAGAGAGTTGGCTGGTGGGACAGAAGCCGCTGTAGTAGATAGCACCAAGACTTTCTAGGGTTGGGAGATTGTATCATGGAACTAACCAAACAAAGCAGATCCATCTCACTATCGATTCTTGTAGCTAAAGGCAGAACTGAGGGTAGAGTCCTGGCAGTGGAGTGCCTCCACAGTGATCTCTGCCTCTTGACCACAGTTCAAGGAGGAAATCTCCCGGAGGTTTAAGGCTCAGCAGGATCAGCTGGTCCTGATCTTCGCAGGCAAGATCCTCAAGGATGGAGACACACTGAACCAGCATGGTATCAAGGATGGGCTCACAGTTCATCTAGTCATCAAAACCCCTCAGAAGTAAGTCCGGGAACAAAGCTGACCTTGCTCCTAACTGAAACTTCTCTTCGGGTCCTTTCTCACCTGTTCAACTGCCCAGACACTGTTGGCAAGCCTGGAACAGATGGATGAGGTTTTACCTCTAGGGGAGCCTGACAATACTCCCAGATTGCCTTAGAGACTGTTGATACTGACACCATCCCTCTCTCCTGGATGGCCACCTCCCCTGCTTCCTGCTAGCCTGGGGTAAGGGTTGGGCAAGGCTGCTCAGTGGCTTGAGCTGGCAGTCCAAGGCCACCTTGTCACTTGTGCTCACTCCAACCAGGTTTCTCTACTCTTTGTCCTCAGGGCTCAAGATCCAGTGACTGCTACTGCTTCCCCCCCATCCACTCCTGACTCTGCCTCTGCACCCTCTACCACACCTGCCTCACCTGCTGCCCCTGCCCAGCCCTGCAGCTCTGGCAATACCACTTCAGATGCTGGCAGCGGAGGGGGGCCCTCTCCAGTGGCTGCAGAGGGGTCCTCAAGTGCTACTGCATCAATCCTCTGTAAGCCTTTAGGGAGGAGATCATAATTTTGTATTGGCCGGGGGAGTGGGGTGCACAAATAAGAATGGTCCCTAATCCCTCGTCCTAGTCTCGAGAGCATAGTCACTCTTCCACATGTTGGAGCTTAAGGGAAGCAGGGGTGTGGAATGGATGATCAGTTTATGATGGTTTTCAGGATTTCAGAGATGGAATCAAGATCAGGAGCAAAAGGAGAGATGGGGTAGGGGGTGCTGGGTAAAGAGGGAAGTAGAGAAAGGCAGGTGGTGGGTCTGTTTCTCTCTGTTCAATGCTATGCTTAGCTTGGCCTCTGCCTTTATAGAGGTCTCTTTCCTGGAGTTGTGGGAGTGGCTGAAGAGGGACATGTGAGAAGCAGTTAGGGCCTGTCCTGGAGACACTGCTGGATCTCGGAAGGGCTTGAGAGGTGGACTCTGACCCTGCTCCCTCCTGCAGCTGGCTTTGGAGGCATCCTGGGCCTCGGCAGCCTGGGCCTGGGCTCTGCCAACTTCATGGAGCTCCAGCAGCAGATGCAGAGACAGCTCATGTCCAATCCCGAGATGCTGTCGCAGATCATGGAGAACCCCCTGGTCCAGGATATGATGTCAAACCCCGACCTGATGCGCCACATGATCATGGCAAACCCCCAGATGCAACAGCTGATGGAGAGGAACCCCGAGATCAGCCACATGCTCAACAACCCGGAGCTCATGAGGCAGGTGGGTCTGAGAAGGCTCGGGGAGGAAGGACTCTGGCATCGGCTGTATTGTTTGCCCATTCTTTTGTTTGTTCGGTTGAGCTGGTGTGTTTTGAACACTTGATATAGATATGAACAGACATGGGCCAGGAATTCCTTGACCCTAAGGCAGCTGGGATGGATGGGCAGGCAATGCCGGATGACTAGTGATGTCCTAGGAACATAGTAAGGGCTCTGATCCTACTCTGGGGCTTATAGAAGGTCTTCTAGAAGTGTCAGTAAGCCAAGACCCAAAGGAAGACAGTGGATGAACCCAGAAGAGAAAAATGTTGGAGTCCAAGGACTCTCAAAAGGAAGGTCCACACAGTGTTTGGGAACACAGTAGCTAAACATGCCTGGTGGAGAAAGACACCAGTGGAAATCATTTTCTTTTTTTTTTTTTTTGGTTTTTCGAGACAGGGTTTCTCTGTGTAGCCCTGGCTGTCCTGGAACTCAGAAATCCGCCTGCCTCTGCCTCTCAAGTGCTGGGATTAAAGGCGTGCGCCACCACCACACAGCTTTTTTTTTTTTAACTTATTTTTTAGACAGGGTATAACTGGACTTTTCTACTTTGTGAGTTTTTCCTTTTCTCTCTCTCTCCTTATCCCCTCCCACCCCCACTTCTATTCCCTCTATACCCCAGTTTTATTTTCCTATCACTAGGTAGGAGAGAAAAAAAGAGTAGAGGGGAGAAAGAGATATTGATTCCTAAATTTAATTTTTCTTTCTTCTGTTTCTTCTTTGCTTATACCTGGTCTTTGCTATCTTGTGGTTTCTTCTCCCCACCTTTATCCACCATCCATTTCACCCGCTATCACTAAATAGGAGAGAAGGAAGGATACAGGAGTGAGAGAGGAGAGAGAGGAGAGAAAGATCTGTGAATCTAATTTCTTTCTTCTTGTGTCTTCTTTGACCACAACTACTAATAAACCCCAAACAATGCATGAATGATCAACAACCACCCACCACACTTCTTGGGGCCCTCACGGTTAGTTATACACCCTCTGAAAAGGTCCCAGAACTCCAAACATCACACAGTAGCAGAAACTATCTACAGCTGCCAACATCTTACACCTCTGCTAGAGCACGAGGCAAATTATAGGCAGCTGCTGAGAAGCAGCCCCACATCCCCACACCTGGGATTAAAACAAAACATATTCTTATATTTCTATGGCTTTTTTTGTTGTTTTTTTGTTGTTGGTGGTAGTTTTAGTTTTTTGAGACAGAGTTTCTTTGTGTGGCCCCAGTTTGTCCTGGAACTCACTGTGTAGACCAGGTTGACCTTGAATCCAGAGATCCACCTGCTTCTGCCCCACCCTCCACCTCACCTCACCTCCCAGGGCTAGGACTAAAGGTGTGCGTCACCACCACCTGGCTACTTCTGTGTTTTCAAAGAAACCAAAATTCCAGAGTTCTTACTACAACAGAGTCTCTATGGACCTCTCTGACTGTCCTGGAACTCCCTTTATAGACTAGGCTGATGTCAACACACAGAGATCCTCCTGCCCCTCTGCCTTCTGAGTGATGGGACTAAAGGCATTTACCAGAAGACTGGCTAGGGTTGTGGAGATCTGAGTCTGACAGCGGGTCCTTAGAGTGAGCCATCAGCTCTAAAAATGACAGCCCTCATCCTCAGTGTTGCAGACAGTTCAGGTTGGCTGAAGATGCAGAAGTAGGGATTAGAGGCTGTCCAGGTGGAATTTTTTCCTACCCAGTTTGATTTATCAGGACTAACAGTGTGGTTTGCTGAGACCTGTAGAAACCTGTTTGTACGGTTTACTCTGGGTGTTCGGGGGCAACAGGTCCGTGATAGCTCTGACCCCATTTTCATATTTACACAAGGTAGACAGAAATACTTACTTGGGATGGTTATTGTGAGAAGAGTGTGGCTTCAATTCTAGGTCATGTAATGCTGTCAGTGTCAAGCTTTAGGGATATCATAAAGCTAGTAAATAAAGGCTTTCTATTCCTCTTCCTTGGACTTCTCTCTGCCCTAATCTGTTCCAATCTTCTAAGACGCCTTACTAGACCGATAGACCTAGCCTCTCAGGACTCTGATCAAGAGATCATTTATCATCCCGTTTATCATCCAGTGCGTGTTTCTTGAGCCATCACTATGGAACAGGTACAGTTCCAGGCGCGTGGTGCTTATACCCCGTGCCTCCTCACACTCCCATTTTCTTATGCTGTCTGACACCTCTAGGAGTTCCCTGAGCCTGAGAGATGGAAATTACTGCCTAACTCCATCTGTGAATACTGTCCCTCAGTTCAAAAAAGCCACAGGGATGCAAGGATCAAGCCCAGATTATAGTGGAGGGAGGGGATCTGGTTTGCTGTGCTCCCTGCCACCACTGAGTGTTTCCTGTATTCCTTGTGCAGACTCCCTCCTCAGGTCCCTTTTCCTAGCTTGGTGTTCCTCTGGTTCCAGGGCCCATCTCATATTTTTCCCTTCACCAGACAATGGAGCTTGCTCGTAACCCAGCCATGATGCAAGAAATGATGCGGAACCAGGACCGGGCCCTCAGCAACCTGGAAAGTGTCCCGGGAGGGTATAATGCCCTCCGCCGCATGTACACGGACATCCAGGAGCCCATGTTCACTGCTGCCCGGGAACAGGTGGGGCCAGGAGACAAGCAACAGGAGGGCTGG
The DNA here is from genome assembly GCA_030674055.1 of Rhabdomys pumilio. Taxonomy (NCBI): domain Eukaryota; kingdom Metazoa; phylum Chordata; class Mammalia; order Rodentia; family Muridae; genus Rhabdomys; species Rhabdomys pumilio. The sequence goes on along the minus strand of JANHMN010000001.1, from coordinate 63,481,442 downwards.
CTGGGTTCAGGATTCCCTACTCCCAACCTAGGCATGCTCCAGTGCTTTCTGCACCTTCTTACTTGTCCAGTCTCCTCTCCGGTGGGTCGTGGTGTGAAGGCATTTCCAGTAGTGCAGAGTCAGGGACAGCCAACTTCATGGGGGCAGGATATTACAGAGGTCCTTAGGGAAGTAGGTAAGATGGTGTCCAAGGAACAGTACTGTTCTTGATGAACTCTTGCATCAGAGGCTCAAAGGCTCTAAGGCTGGGGAGCTGACCTGGGGTCAAAAGCTACAGTGCATATATATATATATGTGTGTACATATATATGTACATGTATACTACATATGTTTGTATGTGTATGTATGTACTGTATACCAGTATAGTTATATATCTCAGATATATCCATGGTTCACCTGCATCTGAATCACTTGGGGGGACTTATTAATAATATGGTTCCAGACCCTACTTAGTCTACTGGTTAGTTTCTGCAGGCTTTCATTTGTTTGGTTTTGAGACAGTTCTTACTATGTAGCCCTGACTGGCCTGGAACTCTCCATGACTCAACAAACCAGGTTGGTCTCAGAGATCCTCCTTCTTCCACTTTGAGCAAATGCTCAGTGAGCCCTGTTTTTGTTTTTATATTTTCAAGAAAAGGTCTCACTATATAGTTCAAGGCATTTCAGAACATGAAATACTTCCAAGTCGGCTTCCAAATTGTTGGGATGTGGCACCATGGTGTGCCAAAAAAAAAAAAAAAAAAAAAAAAAAAAAGGTAGTTATTTTTATATGTATAGGTATTTTATCTACATATTTATCTGTGCACCATATGCATGCAGTGCCTGTGGAGGTCAGAAGAACAGGTCAGATCCTCAGAAACTGGAGTTACAGATGGTTATGAGCCACGATATATATGAGTGCTCACAAAGAAACTCAGCCCCTTAGGAAGAGCAACTGGTGCTCTTAACCACTGAGCCATCTCTCCAGCTCCATGGATTACGCACTTTGAAAAATGCTTTATAAGTGGAGAATATTGTTCCCTGGTGCATGTGAGGCCCAGAGACAACTTCTAGCACCACTAAAGAGAACAAAAGAGCTTTATGAATGTGGGGTGTGGTGTCTCATATCTGTAGTCCCAGTATTTAGGAGGATCTGGAGTTCAAGGTCAGCCTGAGCTACATGAAATTCTGTCTAAAATTAATAAAGTAGCCCAGCTGGTAGATTGCTTGTCTAACACACACAGGGGTCCAGGTTTGAGCCCCTGTAACACTAAACCCGGGCACAGCTGTGTGCTCTGTAATCCCAGAGGCCAAGGTCATGGCTACCTTGAGATACGTGATACTGTCTCCAAAACCAAACCAAACTGAATAGTTGAGAAAGACAACAAGCACCCCAGCTAATTCTAAACACAGTAAAAATAAAAAACCCAGGCTTTGCTAAAAGAACAAAGCATTTGGCATCCACAGACCTGGGTCCATATACCCTCTTGTCCATTTTCTAGGACTGCGATTTTAAGTGATCTTCTGAGTCACTCCCTCGATCTCACAGTAGAGATGATTCACTATAGCCGGGGCTCTTACACTTTTGGTCTCAGGACCCAATTATACTCTATAAAATTATAGAGGATGGACTGAGCTGGGAGCATGCACCTGTGACCAGAGCAGCTCTCAGAGACAGAGGTAGCAGAGGTGTGAGCTAATCTGGTCTACAAGACAAGTTCCTGGTGAGACACTGCCCCACCCCACACTCCCAGAAAAGGTGCATGCATTCCTGTAATCCCGTTACTCTAGACATAGAAGCAGGAGGATTAAAAGTTCAAGGCTAGCCTGGGCTACATGAACTATAAAAAACAAACATACAAAAGTTATAGAGGGCCCTAAAGAAATTTTTGGTTTTGTGGGTTGAACCCACCAATATTCACTGTCAGAAATTAAAGCTGAGATCTGGGTGTGGTGGGAGAGAAAGAGAGAACTTAGAAGAAAATGTGGCCTTGCCACAGATACTGTTAATGTCTGACACTCTAAGACAGTATGCTTGTCAGGTCTATATTTATTCTGATGAATGAATGTCCCCTGCTACATACATAGCTTTCATTAGAGTAAATGGGAAGAGCACATTGACATTTTATGGAGATAGAAAACTTTCTATCTTTGAGGGGGTTATAGGACCACATTTTTGAGAACTGCTATATTAGAAGGATATTATGTTAGAATAAATATGCCAGGCATATAGTAGGTGCTCAATAAATGGCCAGGGTGGTCAACTCTGGTAGTTCAAGAAAGGAGATTTAATCTGAGGGCCACCAGGAAGAACAGAGCGAGCTAAGAACAGGAAGGGGTAGACACACTAGACCGACTCCAGGAATTTGAGATCTGAAATGGCAGTAAAGATTACAGCTGTGGTTTGTGAGACCAGCTTGTTATCGAAATGGGCATCTGTTGAAGCCAAGGACCCACAGCTCAGAGTAGGTGACTGGTTAGCTGAGATCCCGTGACCCACTTTGAATAACAGGATAGGTGGGAGGGGCTAAACTGCTCAGCTGTCTCCCTTTTGCTTCAAGTCTTAAGTGAGCTTCTAAAACCGAGCAAGTGAAGGAGGGTCTAGAACTGCTTGGCACACATGGCTCCCTGGGCATACAGGTTCCTGGACAGAGCTCTGTCCTGGTTGTTAGAGGGATGGAGGGAAGAGGTTTGGTGCTGCCTTTGGGCAACATGCCATCTGATGAGGTACAGTCCTGAGTGGTCTTTGGGAGCGTGGGAGATAGACTGGGGGATCCCTCCAAAGGACAGGGAATGGAGAAAACCTAAAAAGGAATCCTTAGCCAGAGCCCCTGGGGTACCATCATGGCTGCTTGGATGGCTTAGGTGCCTCTCAGGGGACCTTGGAAGAGAGTGAGGAAGAGAGTTCCAAGGTTAAGATTAGGCTGAAGTAGCAGGGAACGAGGGAACTGGGACAGTGAGAGCCAGGCCTGAGGGCCTGCACCCAAACAGCCAGCCATGCCTGAGCACCTACTATTATCAGGGCTGAGGGTAGAAAGGTGAGTCTGGCATCTCCTCTGCCCTTTAACTACTCCAAGAGCTAAAATACCTCATCACAAAAGGAAAAGATGTGTAACGTCTGTAGGTTACAGTAGAAAGCAGACGCCCTCACTGAGCATAAGCAAAGGAGAAGGCGTTTCCTGAGGACTTTAGCTGCCAATCACCAGCATCAGCCAGTGCCCTCTGCAGGGTCAGGTGAGGGTGGGGCTAGTCCTTGAGAACAGGGAATGTGTGAAGATGTTTGGTGCCATCTCTCCTTTCCCTGGGGAGGGGAGGCTCTTAGGAGCAAACAGAGAGGGAGCCTCTCCCTTGTCCCTCATCTGTTACAGTCCTTAACCCAAAACCTTTCCCTCCTCCCAGTTTGGCAACAATCCCTTCTCTTCCCTGGCCGGGAACTCCGACAACTCATCCTCCCAACCTCTTCGGACTGAGAATCGAGAGCCCCTCCCTAACCCCTGGAGCCCCTCGCCCCCCACCTCCCAGGCCCCCGGGTCCGGTGGGGAGGGCACCGGAGGATCGGGGACCAGCCAGGTGCACCCGACAGTCTCGAACCCCTTTGGGATCAATGCGGCTAGCCTGGGGTCAGGTATGTCCTAGGGTGGAAGGAGCTTAGTGGGGTCACACCAGGGCAGCCCTTCTGCCCCAGGATTAAATGGGGTCCATACTGCTCCAGTGTATTGAAAACAGGTGAGACTGAATTAAAGCTAGCAAAGGGCTCAGCAGCCTGAGGTAATAGCCCTGCCCTTCACAGGAGGAAGACTTGTTCTGACCGTGTCTGTATCCCTGGTAGGAGACCTAAGTAATGGCTCATCAATAAGCCAGGCCACACCTCCCAGCTCCACGTGTCTGGTGCCATCCCGAGTAAATGGGTCAAAGTGGGAGATGAGGATTAGGGGGAGGGGTTGCAGAAGAATCTGGACACATCCAGAGATGGCAGCTGTGAGAAAGATGCACAGGGTACATACAGCTTACACACTGCTGAGCCCAGGGCACTCTGCACTGTGACAGGACAATGTGACAGGCTCTGGTTCGCGATTTCCCTGCAGTGTGGGAGACTTTAATTGGGAAAGTCCTTTCCCCTTAGCATGCTTCATTTTCCTTGTCTCGTAAGGGAGGAATAGCTCTTGAAGTGTTGGGGTCTGGACCATCTCCAGGAGAGGAAAACCCCACGGAGTAGCTCAGTGTCTCCTGTCTAGGCTTCAGCTGCACCCTTGCAGTCCCTGAGTGAGGTTGGGGTTGCGAAGCAGGCGTCTGCCACTCAGGCAGGTGTAAAAGCCATCGCTTTCCACAGCTTGTAGCTCCTTCCAGCTCACACTGTCTGAGTCATTGCAGGCACAGTCCAAAGGGACATAATTCAGACTTGGTTTCTAGCCAGTTAGCCCTTAGCCAAATTGATGAGACCAGTCCAGGATAAATCAGTGTAAGCTAACCTTAGAGCAAGGAGCACCTGGCCCCACATCATGGTGCTTGGGTGCCTATTTGACCATGGCCTCTGTTTTCTGACCACTCAGTGTCTGAAGGTAGATCGAGTGAGGTGTCTGGTTTCCATTTGGACCCCTTTCTTCCTGTTTTGTCTCTGCCTCTTTGTTCCAGGGATGTTCAACAGCCCAGAAATGCAGGCGCTCCTCCAGCAGATTTCTGAAAACCCCCAGCTGATGCAGAACGTCATCTCAGCGCCTTACATGCGCACCATGATGCAGACGCTCGCCCAGAACCCCGACTTTGCTGCTCAGGTATGAAACTGCTGAAGGAAGTGCTTCTGGGGAAAGGGTCCCCAGGAGGGAGCATTTTGCACTGGCACTGAAGCACTCTGGGGCCAGGCTGCCTCGGTTCCTACTCCCAAGTTCTGCCCCGTCACAGCTATGTGAGCTAAGCAAGTTGTTTAACCTCCCCATCTCTGCAAATGGTGGCAGTCACAGCGCCTTCCCTACTTGGATGGAGGATTGCAGGAGCTCAGCACATGGGTGGCACATGGAACACCCTGTAGACTTGAAGTGGTAGCTCATGTGACTGTCAGACTCAGGCTGACTCCTGCTGCAGTTTCTTTTTTTTTTTTGGTTTTTCAAGACAGGGTTTCTCTGTGTAGCCCTGGCTGTCCTGGAACTCACTCTGTAGACCAGGCTGGCCTCGAACTCAGAAATCAGCCTGCCTCTGCCTCGCAAGTGCTGGGATTAAAGGCATGCACCACCACCACCCGCCTGCTGCAGTTTCTTGCTCAGTGCACAGGCCCATTGCTTGTCCCACACAGAGCACTTTGAGATTTCTTGAAGTGCTGATCAGATTCCCTGCAGTAGTGGGGGTGCTGAGGAGGGTCTACCCTGTGGGGGTCAGATGACCCAGGCCTTCCTACCCACTTCACTCATGCAGATGATGGTGAATGTGCCACTGTTTGCGGGGAATCCACAACTTCAGGAGCAGCTCCGCCTGCAGCTCCCTGTATTTCTGCAGCAGGTGAGTGAGGTTCACAGAGGGGGACCTGGAAGCCCCCTGGCTAGAGCTAAGGTGACAGACAGGCTCTGGCTGTAGCTTACTGGCTCTTTCCTGCTTCTCCTGTTGCCTTCTCTGCTTGTCTCCCAACAGATGCAGAACCCAGAGTCTCTCTCCATCCTCACCAATCCCCGGGCCATGCAGGCCTTGCTGCAGATCCAGCAGGGACTGCAGACCCTCCAGACTGAAGCCCCTGGGCTGGTACCCAGGTAAGGAGCGTCGGGGGCATTAATGTTTTCTCTTCCTTTCTTTAACATACACACACACACATACACACACACCCTGGGCTGGGTCTGCTTTTCTGTTTTATTCCTAACTCTTGTTCTTTTCCTGCCTCCAGCCTTGGCTCCTTTGGGACACCCCGGACCTCAGTACCTCTGGCAGGTAGCAACTCTGGATCTTCGGGAGAGGCGCCCACTTCTTCCCCGGGCATGCCAGCCACATCTCCTCCCAGTGCGGGTTCCAATGCCCAGCAACAACTCATGCAGCAGATGATCCACCTGTTGTCCGGAAGTGGGAACTCGCAGGTACACAGGGCGGTGCATCCTGAGCAGTGCCAAGGGCAGCACTGCAGTATAGGCAGCAGCATAGGCCTCACGGGAGGCAGACCTGGCTGTAGGGCCTGGTCGCCACTCAGTAGCTTTGGGCAAGTGTTTTCAAGTAGGGTTTCTGCAGATTCTTTTTACTTAAAATTGTTTTTCAAGATAAGGTTTTTCTGTGTAGCCCTGGCTGTCCTGGAACTCCTGTTGGCCTTCAACTCAAAGATCCACCTGCCTCTTCCTCCTGAGTGCTGGGATTAAAGGCATGTGCTACCACATGCTTTAAAGTAGAGTAAGAAGAATAGTGGCAGCACTCGGGACTCGCTTGGTACCATGCCCTCACGGCATCAGTATGGTACTGACGGGGAAGCCAAGGGCAAAGTGGCTAGATGGCTGCTCACTACATAGCTACTGGATGGTGAGAAAAGAAGGCCAGGACCTTAGGTTGGTACAGAGATGACTTGGCATCTCTGACCTCTACCTCTGTGATTCTTCTGGAAACTTCTGGACTATTCTACAAATGCTTGTGTAAATTCTAGCCAGATTGATCTCCGAGGCTAATACAGTACAAATTCTTTGACCAAGGAACAGCAAGGTCTCTGACACTGTGAGGCCCTAGGCAAGGCCACAGCTCCCCTTATCCCTAGTCAGGTGGGCAGCGAGCCCTGCCCTTCCTCTTGCTCATCATGATCTGTTGCTCATGATCAAGCCTGGTGCTTTGCAAACATCTCACAGGAAAGCATTCCCAGGGGGTATTTACAGGAGTATGTGGGAAAGAAAAGGCTGTGTTCTGTTAGTAACTCTATTCCTGGTGGGTTAAAAAAAAAATCACACGTGTTCATTCTTTCTTTCCTGGGACTCTCCTCTGACCTTTCCTCTGGCAATATGTGTGAAGACTGTCAGGAGGGTGTGTTTAGCAGACGTCCTGTCTGACTGTTGCTCTGCTCTTGACTATATGTTTGCACTTGCATATGTACATGCTACATACATACCCAGCCCAGCATTAGAATTTTTAATTTTTTTTTATTTCTTATTTTTTTGAAACAGGTTTTTCTGTATAATAGCCCTGGTTGTCCTGGAACTCAATTTGTAGACCAGGCTAGCCTTGAAGTCAGAGATCCACCTGCTTCTGCCTCCTGAGTGTTGGCACTAAAGGTGCGTGGCACCACACTCAGCCTCTCAGATTTTTTATTTTTATTTATATCTATGAGTGTTTTTGCCTGCATATGTATCTGGGTACGAAGTTTGTGCCTAGTGCCCACAGAGGCCAGAAGAGGTATCCGATCCCTGGAAACTAGAGTTACAGACAGTTGTGAGCCCCCATGTAGAAGCTAGGAATCAAACCTGGAGGCCTCTGGAAGAGTAACCAGTGCCCTTAACTAAATCTCTATCCCAGCACTGGTCTTTTGAATCATCTCTTAACATCTGGAAAGCATTTAGGAACAAGCTGACACAGGCCCACCAGGGACTTGGAAAGTTTGTCTGTCTTATTGTTACAGTTATTTACTAACTCAGGAAATGGGCTCCCTGCCCTTCATTTGCAATTCACTTTTCCTCACTCCAAGCTTGAGGCTGGGGAGGGGTGGGGAGCGGGGAGATCTGCAGGCAGGAAACACTCAAATTCAAACTGTTCCTATAGGAGGCAGGCACAGTGTTCATGCCTGTAATCCCAGTACTCAGGAGGCTGAGGCAGGAGAATGGCAAGTTTTAGGCCAACCTGGGCTACATAGCAAAACAGTCTCAAAAAGGAAGGAAGAAAAGGACTAGCCCTGGAATGGGCACATGCCCACTTGCCAAGTCCTGCCTCTTCCAGGTGCCTATGCCAGAAGTGAGATTTCAACAGCAGCTGGAACAACTCAACTCCATGGGCTTTGTCAACCGTGAGGCCAACCTACAGGCCCTGATCGCCACAGGAGGGGACATCAATGCGGCTATTGAGAGACTCCTGGGCTCCCAGCTCTCCTGATCCCTTGGCCTGTGCCTCCTGCCTTTCCCACCTCTCAGCGGCAGCCTTTGGCTCCTCTGTGAAGCCCCACCTTCTATAGCCTGTCTTCTTTGACCCCTATGGCCGAGGCGTGTGCCCAACCCATAGCTCTGTCCAAGGATTTGATTTGTTTGCTGTCTCATGAAATCTCCCCTGGTCCTCTTGGAGCACAGCTATCTAGTGTGCAGTGTGTCGGTTGGCCACACCTCCTTGCCCACAAGTACCTTGGCAACGTGCAGTTTTCTCCAAGGGACTGAGAGGAGGACCCACCTGGCTAACCGAAAGTCTTCCGTCAGTACCACTAGAGTTTAGCTTGCCTTACAGTTACTCCTCCTCTCCCTCCCTCACCTCAGCCCAACCAGTTTGAATTTCACTCTTTGGCCAGGCACTGGTGAAACTGTATTTTTCTTTCTCTACCCCTATACTGGTTTGTCCAGCACTCTTTCACGGGCTCCCTTTGGGACTCTGAGGCAGGGAAAAAGATAGCTGTCCTTCTGTCCAAAGGGAGCATGAGTCAGCACCCTGGGCAGGATGATCAAGATCAAACAAGACCAGTGGGAACTGCTGCTCACGAGCAACTGCTGAGAGTTCTTGGAAGCAGGGACTGAGGGAGACAGCCTGGAAGTTGGACTTGACAGAGCCTAGAAACACCGATAGATTTCATGGTGGAGAAGCCAGGCTCAGGCCTCACAGAGGAAGAGGGACTAATGGACTTTGAACTGAAGAAAGGAGCTCAACGAAGCCGGACAGTGACCGACCCACAAGGAATCAGACTGGCTCCACTGTTTCTAAACATACATGAGCTCACACACATATTCCCGTGAGTCCAGGCTTCAGGCACCAGTGTTCTGAGCCCCACTCTCCAGAAGATCTGATGGGCTTCTCAGCACTGTAGAAGATCTGTGTGTGTGCGTACGTGCAAGTTGGGGAGGTGTGTGTTCTTTGTTGATTTCTGGTTCACAATTGGTCAACAGAGATGAGTAGGTACAAGGGTCAGTCTAGTAGAAGAATATAGCATCGGGGAGCAGGGTCCCTGGGCCTCTGGGTAACCAGAAAGCATATTGAGTAATTCTAGCGATAATGGGTCTGACTGGTACCCTGGCCACCATTGCCTCCTTGGTGAAATAATAGTGAGGTTTCTCTTCCAGAGTTCCTGCCTTTCAGTTCTTTGCTGGTTTCCCCTAGGCCAGAAAGTTTTATTTGAGGAGAGGTAGGAAGGCACCTCTTTTCTTCCTTTGGTATGGAGTTGGGCTTTGCTCAACTGGAGTACCAAGGAAGCTCTCTCCGCTTGTGGTTCAGGTACTTGGAGGACCCCTGGCTGAGGGATTGTGGGGGGGAGGGTAAGAAAAGGCATCCTGCTCCAGGTGGGGAAGGGTCCCAAGCAGTTCAGTCATGCCTTCCCTTCCCTTCTTACTCCCAACACCAGCCCTGGCCTTTGTAAATAAATAATGTGATTTTTGTTGTGAGAGTATGTTGGTGTTTGTTTTCTGAGGGAGGAATCTTGAAGACATACCACTGTCTGTCTTGAGTCAGTCTTGGGTTTGGTGTTCTGAGAGGGTGTCACTGAAGACCAAGCTGACCTAGAACTTGCAGCAATGCTCTGTTTCAGTGGCCAAGTGATGTGACTGAAGGCTGAGCTGCCACACTTGCCTTATCTTTTTTGCAGTGAAGTTATCTGTAGCTTCTGGTGATGTAAAAAGGAACTGCACCAGGGAGAAACAAGGGAGAATGAGAGACTGCTACAGGCAGTCCTCAGTGCAAATTCCAGTGCCGGATTAAAAAAAAAGGCATGGAAACATGAAGGAGCAGGAAGTCTGGCTTGAAACTCAGCACTTAAAGGCTACCCGTAGCCATGAATTTTTTTGCAGCCTATTTTAATAAAGGTTCGACCTCTCCTCTAGCCCACCACCCAGCAGAGGTAGTGGAAAAGTTGTTAGGATGTGGGGGAAGTGGACCTGTTCAGCAGTAGTTCTTTGGGAGCGAGCTCAGTCTTTGTCAGCAGTTCAGTCCTGTAGCAAACACCACATACAAATCAGTGGCTGCAGTCCAGTCCTCTCTGCAGGCAGACACCAGGCACGAACCAGCAGCTGGTGTTCAATCCTGAAGAACCTGCCACCCGGGCCGGAGTCCACAGGTAGCACTTACACTAGGTGAGTTGAGAGTTAGCTAGCCACCGTCTGCAGCGTGCCAACCCATTCAGGGAGCCCTGTGACCCTTACCCTGAGCTTACACTGAGAGGCCAGCACTAGTGTCTGCTCAATAAACGTAAGCAAAAGTTCTGTAAGAAGCAGCCGCCGACATCCTAGACCTGGGAGTTGTTACAACAGGCAGAGCATGGTCCAGTGTGCCTAGAATCCTTGCACTCCAGAAGCTGAGATAAGGCTAGGGCAAGGTAAAACCCACTTTCCAGATAAGGAAAGAAGGGACCAGAGACACAAGGCCCTAAGTTTAATTCTGGGAGCTGGAGGGAGAGGAACTGGGGTGTTTGGAGAAATGATTGGTTGGAGACTGGGGAGGTAGACTGGCCAGAACATCTTTCAGGGCATAAAATAAGGAAGTAGTTTAAAACCAGCAGCTTGCCGGGTGATGGTGGCGCAAGCCTTTAATTCCAGCACTTGGGAGGCAGAGGCAGGCGGATTTCTGAGTTCCAGGCCAGCCTGGTCTACCGAGTAAGTTCCAGGACAGCCAGGGCTACACAGAAAAACCCTGTCTCGAAAAACAAACAAACAAACAACAACAACAACAACAAAACCAGCAGCTTAGGGCTCAGCCAATGAGAACACAGGCTGTTCTACCTCTAGATTCAGTTCCTAGGATCCATCCACATGGCAACTCATCCCATCTGTAACTTCAGTCCCAAAGGATCCTAAACTCTTTTCTGGCCTCCTCAGGTACTGCACATGCGTGGTACACAAATAGGCAAATAGATACATACATATAAAAAAATCACCCAATAACATCCCAGCAATGAGGAGGCAGAGACAGGAGGCTCTCTGAGTTGAAGGCTACAATGGTCTATGTAGTATGTTTCAGGACATCCATACAAGGATACATAGTGAGACCCTGTGTCAAAAAATAAAATGAAAACAACAGAATTACATGGTGATGGCATCCTGTCAGGATTTGGATAAAAGACCCAACTGAAACAGCTCCCAAAGGTCGATGCCAGAACAGCGTGAACACCAAACGAGCAGTTTTGCTATAGCCGGTAAGTTTGAAGGAGCATTTTTTTCACATGTCTCAAGCGTTATAAAACTATATACTAGGAAATGAATACATCTCAGTAATAAAGATCAGAAGTAATAGAACTTGATCTCAGGGGTTGAGGGCAAGGCCCTGGGTTCAGTCGTCAGCTCTGAAAAAAAAAAAAAGACAAAAGAACTTGATCTCAATCACTATAAAGTTTTCTAGAACAACACTTTTGGAAACAAACATACTGCTATTTGCTAGGTGTGGAGGCACATGCTTTAGACACAGCACTTAGTAGGCAGAGGCAGATGGACCTCTGTGAGTTCAAGGCCAGCCTGGTCTACATAGAGAGTTCAAGGGAGGGGTTGGGGATTTAGCTCAGTGGTAGAGTGCTTGCCTAGTAAGTCCTGGGTTCGATCCTCAGCTCTGAAGAAAAAAAAAAAAAGAGAAAGAGAGCTCAAGAGAAGCCAGGGCTTCACAGGACAGGCTCTGATAGTGGAGGGTTGGAGTGTTGACTCCGTGGTTTAGGGCATTTTTTTTGTTCTGATTTAATGTGTTTAAGTGTTTTGCCTGAATGTATATATGGGTGTTGTGTACATGTTTAATGCCTAAAGAGGCCAGAGGAGAGAACTGGATTCTCTGGAGCTGGAGTTACAGATGGTTGTGAACCATCACATGGGTG
>JANHMN010000001.1:63429363-63469533 GCA_030674055.1 Rhabdomys pumilio | reverse complement strand
CCAGAGAACCCTGTACTCTATACTCCCTCCTTGGCAGGTACCAGGTATTCATGTAAGGCATATATATACATACATACATATATAAATATATATATTCACACACACACATATCACACACACACACACACACACACACATATATATATATGTATACATATATACACATATATATGTATACACACACACAGATAGATAGAAAAAAAGGAAGAAAGAAAGAAAGAAAGATAGATAGAGCAGGCTGGCCATAAACTCACAAAACTCACAGAGATCCACTTGCCTGTGCCTCCAGAGATCTGGAATTAAGGAGTGCACCACTATGCCTGGCTAAAATAATCTTTTAAAAACTTGATGGGCCGGGCGGTGGTGGCGCACGCCTTTAATCCCAGCACTTGGGAGGCAGAGGCAGGCAGATTTCTGAGTTCGAGGCCAGCCTGGTCTACAGAGTGAGTGCCAGGACAGCCAGGACTATACAGAGAAACCCTGTCTCGAAAAACCAAAAAAAAAAAAAAATAATAATAATAATAATAATAAATAAATAAATAAATAAATAATAAAAACCTGATGGATTGGGAGTTGGAGAGATGGCTCAATGGTTCAGAGCACTGGCTGCTCTTCCAGAGATCCTGAGTTTAATTTCCAGTAACCACATGGTGGCTCACAGCCATCTGTAATGGGATCCAATGCCCTCTTCTGTCATGCAGGTGCACATGCAGACAGAGCACTCATATACATACAAAACAAGACAAAAAAAACCTTGTGGATGGCAGATGTGATGTTGTGGAAATCTCTGGAATAAGCACTCCAACACCAACGAGAGTGGCGAGAGGACATGCCACTGGGGACGAAAGCCAGGATTGCTTCTGAATGGCCTTGACTAAGGTCCAGTTTCTAAAAGGCATTGACTAGGGTTCAGTTTCTTTTCTTTTCTTTTTCTTTTTTTTTTTTTTTTTTTTTTTTGGTTTTTTGAGACAAGATTTTTCTGTATAGCCCTGGCTGTCCTAGAGCTCACTCTGTAGACCAGGCTAGCCTGGAACTCAGAAATCTACCTGCCTCTGCCTCCCAAGTGCTGGGATTAAAGGCATGTGCCACGTACCACCACTGTCTGCAGAGTTCAGTTTCTATTGTTGTTTTCATACTCTAAGCTGCAAGGTAGGGCAAGCAAATGTATACTGGCAGTCAGCTTTTGCTTTTTAAAGACACAGCGACCAATAAGCTTTTGTGGTTGTTTGTTGTGAAGGACAATGACCCATTCTGGTTTAGTTACACACACACACACACACACACACACACACACACACACACACACACACACACACCGTTAATATTTGTCTTGGGACCCTTTGCAGGTTGTTCTCTTCCTGGAAGAGCTGTCTGACTATACACAGTACAGGCAGTGCTTCAAGTCAATCACTACGTCAGCATGTCCATGCCTAGTAGCTGCTCTTTTTTTACCCTTTTCTCCCTCGGCATTTAGGAACGTTTTTTTTGTTTTGTATTTGTTTTTGTTTTTTCGAGACAGGGTTTCTCTGTATAGCCTTGGCTGTCCTGGAACTCACTCTGTAGACCAGGCTGGCCTTGAACTCATAAATCCGCCTGCCTCTGCCTCCCAAGTGCTGGGATTAAAGGCATGTGCCACCACCACCCGGCGGCATTTAGGAACTTGAGACCAACAATTGCCTTGAGTTTGAGGCCCACCTGACACACAAAACGAACTAAATTAGTAACAAAACTAAACCTAGGTTCATGGACTTCAAAGAGGAGCATAGAAATTGAGTGCTTGGCTCGCACATGTGCAAATCCTGGCATCCATTCAAGTACAATTAATGAAAAAAGAAAAAGAAGAAAAAAAAATAACCCCTACACTGCAGAGACAGCTCAGTGGTTAAATCCCCTTGACTGGCTGCTGTTGAAGAGGACCAGGGTTCGGTTCCCCTCACCCACACGGCAGCTCACAGTAGTACACAGCTCCAGTTACAGGGTATCTACTGCTCTCTTCTGACCTCTGCAGACAGCAAGCACACGTGCAAATATAGACATGCATGCAAAATACAGAAAAATGTAAATAATAAAATTAAATTTATATAAGTCAATAAATACCAAGTCTGGAGGCAGGCTAGCTCTTAGGCAGCTGTGGCAAGAGGATTTGCCATGTGTTCAAGTCCAGACTGGGTTATGTGGTGAGATGGTGTCTTAAAAATTAGCAGGCAAGGTTGAATGGTGGTGGCAACATGCACTCTTAATTCCAGCACTCAGGAGGCAGAGGCAGGCAGAACTCTGAGTTCAAGGACAGCCAGGTCTATAGCATGAATTCCAGGACAGCCAACGCTACACAAACCCTGTTTTGAAAAACCAAGGAGGAAAAAAAAAAAGCTTCTCAGAGTTGGAAATGTAGGTCAGTCTGGTCTACGTGAGACCCCAGCAGTGCAAAATAATTAAATAATTCTTGTCACTGACTCAGTCTGTAAATGTAATTATTTTGGGGGATTTCTTCACCCCCACCTTGTTCTCAAGTAAGTGATGGGCATTTGTACACCAATTCTAGCACCTGGATAAAGACACAGAGACCTGGTATATTTATTAACAACAAGCTGCAAGCATAAGCTGGGCAGATTCTGAGCTGCTGTAACTCAACAAGGCTGCTAATACCCAGGCAAACGCCGTTACTTGCCATCTGGTCTTGCCTTGGCTCACGCTGGTCCATGTTTGTCCTCATGGCTACCCTCTCATCATGACCTCATGGTAAATTCTCCTAGTCCCTCACATGGCTTCTCTACCTTTCTTCTCCTCACACTCCTCTGGAAGTCCCACCCTATTCTCTTCTGCCCAGCTAATTGGCTGATCAGTTCATTTATTAACCAATCAGGGGTTATGGAAAACAGTTTTTACATAACATAGAGACTGGAGATGGTTGACCATACCATTCCCCAGATGTAACCAGGTATCTATCTGTACATAGAAATCAGCATCTAAATACACAGTGGCCAACCCATGCCTCAGCCAGAGTCCTAAGGGCCACATAGGCTTCAGCAAAGCTATTAGCACACCTGTTGTCTCTTAATATCTGAAAGACAGCTATCTGTTGATCTGCTGGCTTTTAGAGTCTCTGTTGAGAAGTCAGTGTAATTCTGATAGGTCTACCTTTTTTTTTTTTTTTTTTTTTTTTTTTAATGTATGTGAATACAGTGTCGTTGTCTTCAAACACCCCAGAGAAGAGGGCATTAGATCCCATTACAGATGGTTGTGAGCCACCATGTGGTTTCTGGGAATTGAACTCAGGACCTCTGGAAGAGCAGTCAGTGCTCCTAACCACTGAGCCATCTCTCCAGCCCCTACTTGGCCTTTTTCTCTTACAGCTTTTCTTTTTTTGTTCTGTACATTTAGTGTTTTGATTATTATGTGGTGAAAGAATTATTCCTCCGGAGGTCCTGCATTCAATTCCCAGCACCCACATGGCAGCTCACAACTGTCTGTAACTCCAGTATCTGACAGCCTCACACAGGCATACATGCCAGCAAAACACCAATGCACATAAGATAAAATGTGGGCAAGTGAAACCATGTCACTAGACACAAACTGGAAAGGTTGAGTGGATTCAGAAACCTCATAGAATGATAGGCTTTTCTCCCGACCTGGTTCCTGTCCTGGAACACGTCACCAGGACATCCTACATGAAAATGGTGACCACAAGTTACATAGCACAGAACCCAGAATTCTTCATGCTAATGAGGTATCTAGATGGGTCAGCGCCGAGGTTTAGCCAATACCCTTCCTTTCCTGGACATTCCTTCCTACAAAAGATATTTAATCTCTTGTCCACCCCAGTAAGTCATATGCACCCATTTCCCACAAAAACCAATGAATAACCAGTTTAGACAAACAAGGACTATCTTTCTCATCAAGAACTGTCATTGGGGAAACCTCTGTCACAGAGCCATGCCATCGGACTATCATCCCCACCCCCACCCCTCGCCTTCCCCAGCCCCATGCTCATCACTGGGGTTCCCACAAGGTCCTTATTCCTACAATACATGGTTCCCATTGGCGACTGAACACCTGGGCGTTTGGGAACCCCTGGTTCCTTGGCCTTAGCCTGCCTTGTCACTCGAGCTGAGGCCCCTGTCTTAGCCACCCCAGCACCCCAATGGCAGTGAAGATGGGAAGTAGCCTAGTACCCTCCCATTTAGTTTGCCCACGTGGCGTTCCCATACCCCAACAACGAAACAGAACACGGACCCACACGTATACCCAGGAGATTGAATACAGCCTGCGCCACTTCGAAAAATGCTTTTGGCCGGGCGGTGGTGGCACACGCCTTTAATTCCCGCACTTGAGAGGCAGAGGCAGGCAGATTTCTGAGTTCCAGGCCAGCCTGGTCTACCGAGTGAGTTCCAGGACAGCCAGGGCTACACAGAGAAACCCTGTCTCGAAAAAACAAAAAAAACAAAAAAATGCTTTTGCCTTTTGGTTTGTTTTTTTGAGATAGAGTTTCTCTGTGTAGCCTGGAACTATCCTAGAACTCTTTGTAGAATATGCTAGTCTTGTTGGACCCAAAGCTCCAAAATCGGTGGATGTGCTCCCTCAGAAATGCTCGGGAACAGGGGATTCACTGCAAAAACATGAGGTTTAATGATAATGATAATGATAACTGGTGCACTGGGGTTCCCTTGTATGCAGACAAGAGGAACCCAGAGACAAAGCTGGGAGCAGTTCTTATACAGAGTTCACAAGGACAACCTCAAAGGCTGACCTTCCCAGGTCCGGTCTCCAGGTGACTCAGATTCGCACATTATTTTTATGACGATGAGTGTCATTTGACCACCTCCCATCCTGGGCCCCTCTCCTGGAATGTGTCTCTGTGCTTCCCTCCCCTGTGGTCTGAGGAATGTTAATCAGCCTCTCCCTTCTTCCTCTGAATGTTAATCCAGCAAGTGTCCTCTGACTAAGGAATGTGCTCCTTCCGGAATGTGTCCTGGGACAGTGGGATCTTTCAATTTTAAGTTTGGACTGAGACCTGAAATCTTACAGTCTCAAACTCAGAAATCCTCCAGCCTGTGCTTCCTGAGTACTGGGATTAAAGGCATCCACCATCACGCCTCACTGCAAAGTGCTTTAAACAAAAAGATTACAACATTTGCGCTGCTGAAGAGATGCCTCAGAAGTTAACAGCTCTCATTCATCTTGCAGAGGACCTGGGTTTGGTTCCTAGCATCCAAATCAGGTGGCTCATGACCACTGTAACTCCAGCTACAGGGGTCTGCCACTCTCTCCTAGCTTCTGCACGTACTCATACACAGACCCACACACATCACAATACGTAAAACTAAATCTTAAGAAACAGGAAAGGCTAGAGCAGGTCAGGTGGCTCATGACTACAATCCAGTGCTCTACCTGAGACCCCGGACTGGGATCTCCCCTCTTTCCCTGCCCAGCTATAGCCAGATTAACCCTTTATTAACAAAGCAGAGATAAAGGCAAACAAGAGATGTTCCAATAATCATGACAATGACAATTTCCTGGATCTCTGGGCACAGTTGGGGTTTGGGCGGTTGCTATGTATTGCAGGGCTAAATTCTGTACCCAACACCTAGACCTACTAGTGAATTCTCACATTTACTAGCTTTTGTTGTGCCAACCTTGCTCCTTAATTTAAAACTGTTCAGGTTGGTCCAAGTTGCTACGTATTGTAATGCTAAATACTGTAATGCCTTGGTTGTCTCAGAGCTGAGGAGATTCTCACTTAGACCAAGTGATGTGAAGTAACTTTGCCCTCCAAGTCATCCCTGATTGTCAATAAAGATGCCTACACCTATAGCTGGACAGAAGAGAGATAAGCATAGGTGGGGGCTTTGGTTCCTTAGCTGGGGGACTGAGGCAGGAGACCAGGAGGAGAGAGGAGAAGTGGGAGAGAGAAGACACCATGAGGTAGGTGAATCATGAAAATATGGTGAGAGTTGGCCAATTGGAGTAAGAGCGGCTGAGACAGAACATGGCAAGTTATAACTCAGGGTTATTGATAGAGAAGAAGATGCTAATAACTTCTAGGGTGGATGTCTGTCCAGCTCTAGTGTTTAAAGGCTTGTCATAAATCTAAAGGTCTTGTGTCTTTTTTTGGATGAATTGTGTTTGTTTGTTTTTTGAGACAGGGTTTCTCTGTGTAGCCCTGGCTGTCCTGGAACTCACTCTGTAGACCAAGCTGGCCTCAAACTCAGAAATCCACCTGACTCTGTCTCCCAAGAGCTGAGGTTAAAGTCGTGCGCCACCACTGCCCGGCTATGAATTTTTTAAAAAGACTTGTTTACTTATTTTATGTGTATGAGTAGACTGTTGCTGACACATCAGAAGAGGGCAAAAGATGAAGACATTCCTTTTCTGAATTTGGAGGCAGCTGTTTTGTGGGGTTTCCAGACAGTGCATGCAGAATATATATTTGGTTTGTCAGGTCCAAAGGTCCAACTCCAATTCCCCAAACTCCCAAAGGCAGTTCTAATCTCCAGAAATGAGTTTAACCAGGACTATAAGAAGATTCCTCTCGAACTTGTGAAACTGGTTCCCAGCAGCCAAAAGGAACCATTTCCTTTACCTCTGGTGGAGGGACATATGACCTGTGGTGTCTATCAGCATATCAGCTCATGCTGGCATTTGGATTCCCTCAGGATAGCATCACATGTACCAGTTACACACTTCAAAATCCATGCTAACATCCTAGCCCTTCCTAACCTCCTTCCTTACCCTAAGCTCCCTCCAGCTTATGGCCTCCCTCCCCTCAGCTACTCATCCTTCTTAAAACCCAACTATGTTCACTCTTATCTCTGGTTAGTTTCCCTTCTCCCACAGATAACCCTGGCCATGTCCAGCCTGTTGGCCATGTTCAGTTTACTTCTTTCTCTTTCTGCTCTAGACTTTTCTAGATACCTCTAGATATTTTCTTTCTTTTATTTATAATAAAATATAAAAGACCTTCTCCTTAATCACACCATGGAGCAGTCATGTCAATGGTTTCTTACTCCCCACTCATCACTGCATACAGTTTAGGTAGCTGTATGCCAGAAATAAGTTTGGGGACATGGGAGGCAGAAGCAGGTGGATCTTTGTGTGTTTGAAGCCAGCCTGGTCTCCAGAGGGAGTTCCAGACAGCCAGGGCTACAGAGAGAAACCTTGTCTTGAAAAACCAAAAATAAAAAGCTTGGGTCTTCAAAGAAAAAGATCACCATTCCAACACTGAAATGTCTGGACAAGGCACACTTTACTCTGTTGGTTTTTTGTTGTTGTTGTTGTTGTTTGTTTGTCTGGTTGGTTGGTTTTTTTTTTTTTTTTTTTTTTTTTTGAGAGATATGGCCTCACCCTTTACTCTTGATCAAGAGAACAAGCCTGAAAGAGTGAGTACATAGAAGCAGGATATACAATTGATTTTTCTCCTAACTCAGGTGTCTTTTCTGACCTCCTTGAGCACATGGTGCACATATGTATGTGCAGGCAAAATACTTACAGACATAATAAAGTAATCTAAAAACATTAAATAGTTGTAAGAAGTCAAACAAACCAAGCAGTGGTGGCACATGCCTTTAATCCCAGCTTCAATTAGGAGGCAGAAGCCAAGGGATCTCTTGTGAGTTCTAGGCCAGTCCCTCCGCCCCCCTCAAGAGAAAGAAAGAGAGAAGAAAGAAAAAAAGCATAGGGCATCCCAGGAGAGCCAGGTGCAGTGCTAGAATGTTCTCTCACCACTCCCCCAGCACCTAGAACAATGCCAGAGCACACAGGAGGTGCACAGCAAACACATACTGGATGTAAGAGTACTACAGACGGGATGTGGAAGAACTCCTCTGCATATGTGCTATATGCACGTATACGTATTCATGTATTTATGCACGTGCGCGCGCGTGCGTGCGTGTGTGTGTGTGTGTGTGTGTGTGTGTGTGTGTGTGTGTGTGTGAGCGAGCACATGTAGAGGTCAGAGAACTTTCCGGTGTCCTATTAAATGGGTCCAAGGATTAAAACTCAGGTGGGCAGGCATGGTAGCAAGTGCCTTTACCTGGCAAGAGGTCCCTCTGGCCCTGTTTCATAGTTGTCTGAAGTCTCTATAAAGTACTAATTACATAAGGCAGCAACCAGCCAGCTTGGAAATCTAAGAATTCAAGGAAAGGCTGTATCAGCTACTGCGGCTTTAAAACAAAGTCGGAGTCTCTTTGAGCTTTAAAATTGTGCCTATGAAGTTTATTTTATTTTAGTTTACTTAAATAAACAGAGGATTTTTTCCCCATGGGGGATGTATTAAAGAGAAGAGATTGGAGGACACACAGAAAAGAGTCAAGGACTTTGGGTAACTCCTTTGGGGTAGCAGCGGCCACAAAGGGGAAGGTGGGGCTTGTTTCAGAACTACAACATCCACAAGGCACTGGAAGGGACATCAGGGTTTCCGGCCAGATCCGTTTCCGGTCTTTTGGAGGCTGACGTTATTTTCCGGTTGTCTGTGGCCCGGGGTGGCGTTTGGGGTACTCACGGTGAGTCTGGGAGTTGCAGGAGCGCTGGGGGTCCCCGTGACCGGCAGCGCGGTGCGCACTGCTGTGGCTTGGTCGATTCTCGGGGCTGGCGGCTGCCAACGTGGCAGCGGGGCTGGAGTGTGGCGCCGCATAGGCTGCCTGGTTGGCAGTGTTTTCCATACTTGGGTCCATTGCTCACATTGCTCTTCTTTTCAAAGATGAGGCTGCTGGCGGTTGTGGTGTTGGCTCTGTTAGCTGTCAGTCAAGCAGAAGAAGGAGCCAGGCTTTTGGCCTCCAAATCACTGCTCAACAGATACGCTGTGGAAGGGAGGGACCTGACCCTGCAATATAACATCTACAATGTTGGCTCCAGGTAACGGCCTAGTGTTAGCAAGCCCCTTTCTGAAGTATGAGCTTCCACGTGGACTTAGAGAACATTTGTTGGGGAGTGAATTCTCTTTTGAGTCTTCCAGCATCGAGCGCAGTGAGTGAGTGAGTGAAAAAAAAAAAGTATATATATATATATATATATATATATATATATATATATATATGAGCTTATCTTTGTCAGGGTGCTTTTTGAAAGTGAAGACATCCTTAGGTGAACTACAAGAATCTTGGGGTCCCACTTTGGAAGTCTTTCAAAGGCAGGAATAAATTTAGCTTGTGAAAAAGGAAATGCAGACACAGAATGTTCATCTGTCCTCTTACCTCAGGTGCAGACTCCCAGCTTTCTTCTTTCACTGTGGATCACTTTGGTTTGTTTGTTTGTTTGTTGTTTTCCAAGACAGTTTCTTCTTCTAGCCCTGGCTGTCCTAGAATCTGCCCTTAGACCAGGCTGGCCTCAAACTCACAGACAGTGCCTGTTTCTGGCACTGTCTCCCAAGTGCTGGGATTAAAGGCATGTGCCACCACTGCTGGCTCCCATGAGCACTTTTCTTTCTGTTCTTTCCTTTTATATTTCTTTCCCATTTTTATCTTACTTCCCCTATCTAGAAATTAGAGCAGGAATAGCTTTGGGCACATTCACTTCTGGATATTTGAATATTTTGGTGTTTCTGAGCAACAGAATCCAGGCCTTATCTCAATTCTTCAGAACAGACCCAAGTTATTGTGGGGGTTTCTTTTGACCAGCAGGTAGATAGATTTTCTGGTTAGCTCTCTTAGTTTTCTGTCCCTCACTCTTTTTATTTTCTCTGCTTTCCAGTGCTGCATTAGATGTGGAATTGTCTGACGATTCCTTCCCTCCAGAAGACTTCGGCATTGTCTCTGGTATGCTCAATGTCAAATGGGACCGAATTGCCCCGTATCCTTTTTTTTTTCATAGATGATGAGGGCTGGGAGGGAGAACAGCAAGGGTGCTGCAAACAGACTGGGAGTGTGGAAAGAGGTGTCAGCTGTTCGAGTGTGCCTTCCTTCTGGCCATAAGGCTGTCTGTATCTCCCCAAGCTCCATTAGGGAACTACAGACATTGGTAAAGATACCTGTGGCTACAAATGGATATTGAATGTGCTTTGTTTCTTTGCATTGCCAGAGACAGATGTAGGTATTCACACACATTGGGTAAGAAGTGCTCTATACCGAGGTGCTTTCTAAGCGGATTGATGTCACCATGAAGACTCTGAGTAACATGTTAGCCTCTCCTCTTAGTGAGTGTCTACTTTCTGATTTGAAAGTTATTATTTTTTATTATTATTACTATTATTGTTATTATTTTGGTTTTTCAAGACAGGATTTTCCTGCGTAGTTCAGGCTGTCCTGAAACTTGCTGTGTAGACCAGGCTGGCCTCAAACTCAGATCCACATTCCTCTGCCTCCCAAGCGCTAGGATCAAAGGAGTGTGCCACCACTGTACTGTGTCAGTTATTTTTAACTATTGAATTACGTGATTAGTCCTCCCTCCCTGCTTTGTATACTGAAGTATACTTAAATTTTCTGCGTGCGTGTGCGTGCGTGTGTGCGTGTGCGTGTGTGTGTGTGTGTGTGTGTGTGTGTGTGTGTGTGTGTGTAGGCAAGAAGACATCAGATGTTTTGGAGCTGTAATTACAGAAGGTTCTGTCCTATGTGGATGCTCAGAACCAAACTCCAAAGAGTAGGAAGCGTTCTTAAACCTCCGAGCTGTCTCTCCAGCCACATGTTTACACTTTTCTGATGAGGGTAAATATTCTCTGTGTATTTTTGTTGCCTCCTTTTTTTTTTTTTTTTTAAATCCTGTGTGCTATATTTTTAAGAACTTCTGTTGTGGACTGGGGTAAATTTTCTGTGGGTAAGAGCACTTGGGTTTTTACAGAAGACATAAGGCTTGTTCCCAACACTCTTGTCAGACATCTCACAGCCATCTGTGAGTCCACTCCAAGGACTTCAGGGTCCATGGCCAACATGCCTAGGCACTAACATCATGTGCACATGCACACAGATCCATGGAACACACACAGAAATGCAAATATAAATAAGTAAAATCTTACCAGGCATGATGGTGCACGTCTTTAATCCCAGCACTCTAGATAAAGAACCAGCCTGGTCTGCCAGCCAGCTATACACAGTGAGACCCCGGCTCAAAAAAAGAAAATATGCCAAGCTGGTGGCATATACCTTTAATCCCAGCAATTGGGAGGCAGGCAGATGGATGTCTATGAGTTCAGGCCAGTTTGGTCCACAGATTAAGTTCCAGGACAACCAGGGTTGCACAGGGACAGTGTTGTCCCAACACACACACACACACACACACACACACACACACACACACAGAGAGAGAGAGAGAGAGAGAGAGAGAGAGAGAAGAAATAATGAAAGATTTCCTAAGTTGTTTAAAAATGTGTATTGTATTACTTTTAGTGTGTGTGGGGTGTCTCTATCCTGTTCTTTTCTGTTTAGCTCCCGAATAAAGACTTGGTATTTTATTTACAAGCTACTGGCATGGTACTGAGTAAGTTCTGAACTATTCTAACCTGGCTAGGAAAGTAATAACCAGATAAATGCCCAATCACTTGCCAGCTGAGTCTTGCTCAGCTTCTCTTGCCATGTGTTCCCGGTTCATCCTGCCTCATGGGGACACATCACCAGTCTCCCTCCTCTTGTGGTCCCTACCTGAGCCTCCCTACTCCATCTCAAGTTCCGCCTTCCTCTCTCTCCTTAGTCACAGGCTCTATCTAGCTTTTTATTAGCCAATTAGGGATATTAGGGAGCATTCTTACAGAACACAGTTTAATACAGTACCCCAAGATCAGGTTACAGTCTTGACTGGGGCCCAGAACTCAGCTGATACACAGCGCCCAAGACTGACCTCAATATGTTTGTGTATCTTTAGAGAGATGGCTCAGCAGTTCAGAGCACTTGCTGTTCTTTCAGAGGACCCAGGTCTACTCCTAGCATATTATAATACGTATTATTAGTATATTATGCCGTATGCTAAATTTCAAAGAGTGCATATGGTAGGCATGAACGGGATGGAAAGGTTGTTACTGCTTTGTTTCATTGTGTTTCCAAAACAGGGTTTCTGTGTAGTCTTGAGTGTCCTGAAACTCACAGAATCTGCCTGCCCCTGCCTCCTGGGTGCTGGGATTAAATGACTACACCACTACACTAGGCCTTCGTCATCTTTTATTCTTCCTTAACCCTTGGGCCAGTGCTAGCAACGTCTCCCACACAGTGGTCCTGCGTCCTCTCAAAGCTGGCTACTTCAACTTCACGTCTGCCACGATTACTTACCTGGCTCAGGAGGATGGTCCTGTTGTGGTAAGGTGTCCAGACCTTGAGCCCAGTGGGGCTCCAGTTTCCTTAAAATCTCCCTAATTTCTTTTCAAAATGTATGGGTTGTTTTTTTGTATGTGATTGTGTGTGTATGTGTGTGTGTGAGCATGCATATATGTTGGATATCCAAAGAAACCAGTAAGCATCTGATCCCTGGCTGTCTCTCCTTAAAACTCTGGCAGAAAATGTCCACAGCAGTTGCTAAGACAGATTGACTATATCCCTGGAATGGTCCTAAGGAAGTCTGGTTCCAATCGTAAAATTCCAGAACCGGTGGGAGGCCATAGCTTCTCTTCCCTTTATCCCTTGCTCTCCCTTTAGTCTGGAATGTGCCTGAACAGTCCCTTGCCTCTGCCTTACCAGTGCCGAGATTACAAGTGTGACCTCATCCAGCTGTGACCACACCATCACTGCACTCAGCTTTATTTTTAATTAGTTAATTAACTGATTAATTTTTTTTTTTTTGAGACAAGGTCTCATGTGGCCTGGCTGTTCTAGAACTCACTCTGTAGACCAGGCTGGCCTCAAACTCACAGAGATCTACCAGCCTCTGCCTTCCAAGTGCTGGGACTGCTGAAGGTGCACATCACTACGACCAGCTGAATTTTTTTTTTTTTTTTTAAAGATTGAGACAGATTTTCCTGTAGCACGTGCTGCCCTTTCTTAAGCTCCCAATATATGAATGAGGCTGGCCTTGAACTCCTGATCTTCCGGCCTCAGTCACCCAAGTGATTATGAGTGTGAGCCACCGTGCACAGCAGTACCTGGTACTTGGGTTAACACACAAAAGCCAAAGGCTTACTCATCCACCTGAGAATGGAGTTGTTTGCAGTGAGCTCCAAACTCTTGGCCCCTCTTTAAAACAAAGAAATGTGGAGCGGCCCCAGCCCTCCTCTGGTAGTGTACATTTGGGTGGTGCTTTTGACATATTCTGGATACTTCTTAGTACTTCAGCTGACCGTGGTCAGCCCGTGAAGTAGGAAAGGTGTTTTCTCGTGAGGAGTAAGTGAGTGATTGCAGAGGAGTTTGCGTTCAGTTGTGTAGCTGTCCTGCGCTGCTTAACAGACACCCACTGTGTGCTGAGCCCCACTGTGTGCTGAGCCCCACTGTGTGCTGAGCCCCACTGTGTGAAATTTCAGCTCTCCTGGCTCCTAATCTACTTTTCTTTACAAAACTCTCTCTAATTTTTAAATTTTTATTTATTTTTAGTATTTTAAGGTAGAGTGTCTCTGTGTAGCTCTGGCCATCCTAGAACTCACTCTGTAGATCAGGCTGGACTCCCTGGAACTGGAGTTAGGGGTGGTGGGGAGCCATCTCTCTGTCCCTCAACAGCTTTTGCTGTTTTATTTTCTTTTCCCAATACTGATGAAAAGCCCAGGCCTGTGTGCTATGCAGGGTCTGCCACTTGAGCTACAGCTCTGTCCTCTAAACACACTTGCCTGTGTGTGTTGGTAGCTACGTCTGATGCTTAGACATGGAGCAGCCTGTTCTCGGATGAGGTGACTTTGAAGTTTGCCTTAACACCTTCGTTTTTCTTCTCCAGATTGGCTCCACTAGCGCCCCTGGACAGGGAGGAATCCTCGCTCAGCGGGAGTTTGACAGGAGATTCTCCCCCCATTTCGTAAGCACTTCTAGTATTGTCTCCTCCTTCCCTGGAAGCTCCTTGGAACATTGATGGGTTTGTTCTTGCCCTCCCTCCCCCTTTTTTAAAGATTTATTTATTTTTTATTTATGTGAATACACTGTAGCTGTCTTCAGACACACCAGAAGAGGGCATCAGATCCCATTACAGATGGTTGTGAGCCACCATGTGGTTGCTGGGAATTGGACTCAGGACCTCGGGAAGAGCAGTCAGTGCTCTTAACCTCTGAACCATCTCTCCAGCCCTCCCTCTTGTCCTATTTTTTTCTTTCTTCTTTTTTTTTTCTTTCATGTGAGAGAGGCAGGCAGGCAGGCAGGCAGGCAGGCAGGCAAAGACTTACAGTTTTAGATAGATTCCTGATGTAATCATGCCCAGATTTTTGTCAATGAGCTCAGAATAGCCAATACCAAAAACCTGGACTTTCCCTCTGCTCAGCCTTTAGAAGAGAGAGGCCTGACTTAGAGTTCTGTGGCACTTGGAGGCCCTAATAGATTCAGTGAGGGTCACCAAGTTTTGGGATAGTTGAGTGTTACATACCACCATGTCCAGCTGGAGCTTGGAGACAATTTTTCAGAGCTGACTAAACACTGAGTGAGGGAATATATTTCATCCAAACCTCCAAATAAGACACAATCCGTCCTCATCAGATGACCTGGGGATCTGGCTGATGATGTAGCTCGGTTGCTGGAGTGTCTGCCCCACATGCTCAGAGCCCTAGGCTCTATCCCAGCACTGCTTGGGAAATGAAGGCAGGGACACGAGGAGCTCCTCATCAACCATTTAGTCAATTTGCAGCCAGCTTGGCTACAGAGACACAGGAGCAACAAAATTCCCCTGATGGCATAAGGGACTCAGTGAGGCGTTGAAGGAGCAGTGCAGTGGTCAGTCAGGCCTTACACTGCGCCTGGCGGAGCTGTAGTCAGCACCACCTGTCCAGTCTCTGAGCCTGGAGAAAATTTAGCCAGGCAAAGAGAAGCTGAGAAAGGACAGACTTTGAGAGCAGCTCAGATTGACTCCTGGCCTAGTGTGAGCCAGGAATGACAAGTGTTTGATGAGGCTGGAAGGCAAGCAAGGTGAAGTGTGAAGGAGATAGCCTGAGGTCATCGGGCTTCTCAAACACTGTCTAGAATTTGGGTGAGGTGAGGCTTTGGCCACAGCTTGAGAAGGAGACTAGTTATAGATAGCCATTTTGTCTGAGGGGAGAAGCTGGCAAAGTCCTGCTTACATTCTGGGCCCTGCTGCTCCCTTCTCATCGGACCATTCCCTCCTTCCTTTTCTCTCCTACATCTCTACTCAGATCCCTAAGCAAGCCCTTGTTTTCCTCCACAGCTGGACTGGGCAGCCTTTGGGGTCATGACCTTGCCCTCCATTGGCATCCCTCTGCTCTTGTGGTATTCCAGCAAGAGGAAATACGACACTCCCAAACCTAAGAAGAACTGAATGCAGTTTCCTCGGCCCTTCTCTCCCAAGAAACCAGGTGTTTTCTAGACTCCAGAGGGTGTCAAATGTGTTCTTTTGGCCCTTGACCTGTGGCTATTTTGTCCTGAATCTTACCCGGAACTCAAGTCAGGCCTGGAGGTTCAAGAGGGCCTCCCTGCTGTCACTGAAGCCATACAGACAGGACCACCTTTAGCCACAGCTTCGGGGCTTGAGGGGCCCACCAGGTGCTGTTGGTATATTATTATCAATGTAAACTCTTGGGGGTCCAGGAGGGGCCCTTTGGACACTGTCTGATACCCCCATCCCCTGGCAGCTCCTCTCAAAAGGGTAGAAGATTATGGGGGCTACACAGGCTCTGCCTGGATTAGGGGCACTTACCAAATGGATTTTCTAATAAAAAACAAATGCCATACCCATGTGTTTGTCTTGTATGAGCAGACAGGTCATTTTTGAAGCCCAGGTCTTGAAGCTCCAGCTCCAGGGCTAGCCAGTTGGCTTTCTTGGCCTTGGAATGTGGTCTATTCCCAGAGATGTGCCTGATTTGTTCTGAACCCCTGTGGTCATCTTTCTGTTTTCACATCCATTACCACAGAGTCCCTTAAGCCTTCCTCATTGGCTCTTCACAGCTGGAGATGGTCCTCATCTATTTACTGGCCTTTCTAGAAAATGTTTCTTAGGCCTGTTTCGAGCCCACTAGTCTTAAGTCAGTGGTTCTCAACTTGGGGACTAAAGGACCCTTTCACAGCAGTCAAATATCACATACTTACATTATAATTCATAACAGTGGCAAAATTGCAGTTATGAAGTAGCAATGAAAAAAAACCTTGGGAATGGTTGGGAGTCACTACAACATAAAGTACTGTTTTAAAGGGCCTCAGCATTAGGAAGGTTGAGAAGCACTGGTCTTAAGTGGTGGTTTTTAGGAATGGAAGAGATGGTTCAGTGGTTAAGAGCACTAGCTGTTCTGTTGGACTTGGGTTCTATTCCCAGCATCCACGTGGTGGTTCACAACCTCTAACTCTAGTTCCAAGGGATCCAGTGCTCTCTTGAACTCTGCTGGCACCAGGTGCTCAACTGATACACAGACATACATGCAGGAAAAAAAACTCATATACTTAAGTTTTATAATATCCTTTTTATAAAACTAAATGGCGCTGGGCTGTGGTGGCACATGCCTTTAATCCCAGCACTTGGGAGGCAGAGGCAGGCAGATTTCTGAGTTTGAGGCCAGCCTGGTCTACAGAGTGAGTTCCAGGACAGCCAGGGCTATACAGAGAAACCCTGTCTCAACACTCCCCCCCCCCCCAAAAAAAAAAAAAAAAAAAAAAAAAAAAAAACAACTAAATGGCATCTCTTTGGGGCTGGAGAGACGGTTCAGCAGCGAAAGCACATACTGCTCTGGCAGAGGACCCAAAATCAAGAACAAGCATCTATGTCAGGTGGCCTTTAACTGAAGCGATAGTGGATCCAACACCCTTTTATGACCTCTGCAGACACCCGCACACACACCTATAAATAAAAGCTATTAAAGGAAATGGCATCTGTTGACTTTGAATTTATTTTTTTGTTTTGAGATGGGATTTCCTTATTGCATAGCTCTGGCTGTCTTCAAACTCCCTTCTTGGACCAGGCTGGCCTCAGACTCACAGAGATCCACCTGCCTCTGCCTCTTGAGTGCTGAGATTAAAGGCCTGAGCCAACATTTTATTTTCAGGCCAGGAAGAAGTGCTGGGTTTCCTGCTGCGGTGGATCTTCTAGTAACCAGTGGGGAAAGCAGCTTTGGCTTTTACAGAGTGGAGAAGCCACTGTAAACTGACTCTGTCCAACGCAGGAATGCCGTGGTCTGAGAGCAGCCTCCCAGGCAGGAGGGAAACCCAACAAACACTGGCTTTGTTTCTGCTACAAAGTTTCCCCTCCTCGGTTCCCCTGCCTAACCGGTTTAACCTTTCCTTTACCCAGCCCTGGGAGCCTCTGGGTCCCTGAAAGATGAAAAGGACTTGGAGACAACGGGAAGCTCCAAATGGGGTGTCCCTCAGGCAGATCACATCCTTCCTTCAGGCCCTGCAGCTTGGACAACCCAGCACCAGCCAGGTCAGAAAGCAAGAAAGATGATTGCTCTTGTTCATCATGTTCCGGTGGGAACCTGGGAATCTCAGACTGGGACCCTGAGCAGATGTAAGGGGTGTGTCAAGTGGGGAGTGCACTTGATAGAGAGGGTCTTGTCTAGTACTGAACCTTTCCTTTTCAGAGAGGGAAGCCCTGTTTCCCATGTGTACGTTCTCCTGGATTTAATAGAGTTAAGTCACCGGAGGAGGGCTCTCCTGCCCACAACAGGATGGAGCTGGGCAGGTGACACCAAGCTGTTTCTTTTTTGGTGTTCACTCTGGGTGGTCTCTTCTAGAAGGCAGGGGCACTCTCTATTCTTTTCCTTGCACAGATCATTGTGGTATGAACTATTACTGGTGGGAGAGGAGATGAAACGGGAGCTCACAGATGATAGGCAGTGGATGTCATGGGTACTTTGAAAAGAGGCCAAACTAGATACTTCATCTCTCAAGAAATCAGCTGCCTTGGAGTCAGGAAGGAATTTGAGCCTCCCTTCAGCAGAGGCTGTGGAGAATGTAAGCACTCCTAAACTCTGTAGACAGACTTAGCTGAAATAGTTGGCTTCAGCAAGGCCCTTGTCACCTTCAGGCAATCAGATAGGATGCCTGCCAACATTGCTCCTTGTCACACACACACACCCCTCTCACACACACACATACACACACTTAAGAGTGTGAACCCCGAATCAGGTCATATGCTTATCTGTGAGAGAAGAACAGTGAGCAACCACCTCATTGCCCTGAAGATCGGATGCCCAAATGGAGGCTCCACTCTAAAATGATAGATAACAACCTCAAAGCCAGCAGGTGCTAGGTCACCTTCTGCAGACCAGCCCTCTAGCCCTCCCACAGCATCCTGGCAGCATCCCGTCTCCACTCAGTTTGGTACCAGAGGGAGCCAGCTGTTTGCATTTCTGCTCCCTTCACATCTAGGCCTTCAGACCTGAAGAAAGTGGGAGTAGGAGGGCTTACCATTCAGGGAGGATAGGGGGCATTTCCAGTTCCGTGGAGAGATAGGAAGTTACTCTCCCTGGAATGCGTATCAGGGGCATGGAGAGTACCACTGACCACACTGCGGAGTTCCCAGCCCCTCCCCTAGATGGCCACTCAGTGTTGACCTCTGACAATCCCCTCCGTGGAGTTTGCATCCTCATCCAGATGTGGATTTCCATGGACTCCTCCCAGCATGCATTTCTCCTGGAATCTCAGGAAAAAGCAAATCACTGCCCCTTTCTCATATTTGGTGGGGCATGTAGGGAGGGTGCGTCGTTCCTTCTAGGATCAGCTGCCTTTCCCTTACCCACAGCAAGGACTTCAGAACAAGGGATATCGGACCATAAGACAACTAATTTGTTTGCTTTATTCAATAGGTCGTGAAGGACAACATAAATTGCCTTATCCAAAGATCACCAGCAGATGGCAGTCTAGCTTTTTTTTTTTTTTTTTTTTTTTTTTTTTTTTTTTTTTTTTTTTTTTGGTTTTCTCTGGGTTTCTCTGTGTAGCCCTGGCTGTCCTGGAACTCACTCTGTAGACCAGGCTGGCCTCGAACTCAGAAATCCGACTGCCTCTGCCTCCCAAGTGCTGAGATTAAAGGCGTGCGCCACCACTGCCTGGTTGCTACCAAACTAAAAGAAAACCTAGGGCTTCAAGCTCCATTATCAGCACTGACAACAGAGATGTGGCTGAAAAGTTCCAAAGTCATCAGAAGCCTTTAGAGTCCTGATGTTCAAAGCTCAGAACTGCAATACCAGGGGGTTCTGAGGCTCTAAAGAAGCAGTTAAAACTTGTGATATCCAAGGCTGGAGGTGTAATGCCCAGAGTGGGCTGAGAGCCACTGTGAACTAAGGGCTCCAGTGCCTGAAGCTCTGAACTGTAACTGTAAAGGCAAGACAGGCATATTTATTTTTACTTATTGTTTTTGAGACAAGAATCTCAAAACTTTCTCTATAGATAAGACTAGTCTGAACTCACTAGATACTCCAAGTTGGCCTTGTCACAGAGTGCTGTTGTGACCCTCAACATACTTACTAAGAGACTGCTACAAATCCACACTTCCCGTTTGCTGCCCCACTTTACAAACGAGGGATGAAGCCCTTAGTAACTTGTCCAGGGCACTGTAAATCACTAGTTGTCAGAGACAGCAAATCTCCCAATGAACCCTTTCCAGTAGCCACAGGATCCTGAAGAGAGGCACACTCCCTGTTATCTCAGGAAGTCTAAGCTGTGCCAAGTTGCCCTCTGCCCTGCAGGAAGAGGCAAGGGTTGAGTCCACACCCCCTCAGCTGTTACCAAGGAGAGGGTGGAGGAGCTGGTCAAATATCCTGCTGCCTGGTAACCAAAACAAGCCATGCCATGCGTTGGCACGTTGGCTGAGTTGCTGGTCACCCTGCTGCTGTCAGAGCTAGGGCCCTCCTCACCTGCAGCTGCCTGTAATCTCTCTTCCTGTGTACTTGCATCCCAAATAAATACAACCTCTCCTCCCACTCACAACTGTAACCTGCCTCTTAAAGGGACCAAAGCACAGTTTTTAAGCCAAATATGAGAGAGGACGGAGGACCCTGCTGACCTGGGGAAGATCTTGCTGTTAAGTAGGTCTCCAGCTCTGACCCGTGCCCTGGGATGATGTTCCCCTTTCCCCTCCCCCGCTTCCCCTGTCTCCTGATAGAGGGAAGCTAAAAGTTCCCTAGTTGTCAGGGTCCCACATCCTCTCCCCTCGGGGACCCCAGCCTGTTTTCCCACACCTGTTTCCACGGGAGATTGAACCCTTGGCTACCCTTTGTTCAGGGAACACTTAGGGCAGGGCGGTGGCACCAAAAGGGTTAAAGGCCTGGCCACAGAACTGTCTAAGGTGTTTGAAGTAGGGTGGGGAAGGGAAGGGCTTAAGCAGTTGGAGAGGCAGCTGGTCAGGATTGGAATGAGTGCCCCCTGGCCCCTATGCAAACTTCTGGACCATGAACAGTTCCTGTAGAGGGACCAAGAGAGAGGCACCCCCACTGAGGTGCCTGGAGAGACCTTTAGAGGGGCTGCCTGAAGCAGGACTTGCGCCCATATTGAAGTCACCAGCTGAGGGCAAGAACAGGTTTCTCACCCTCGGGACCTCTCCCAGGTCTGGTGAGTCTCTTCTTCCCTTTCCTGGGTCCTTGCTTGATAATGTACATTTCTCAGGAAGCAGGGATGTCCAGGAGCTCCTCGGCACCCAGGAAGTAGCAAGAGAACTTACAGGTTTCTCATCAACATCTTACTTTCACTTCCAATTTCTGATTAGGGGGCAGTATGTGTGTATATATGCTATGCGTATGTGTTTGTGTGCACGTATGTGTATATGTGTGTGCATATGCAAATAGGAAAATAAGTAATCACAATAATGGTCAATGATTAATTGACACAACTTGTGTATCAAATGTTGAAATGTTGAATATATATATATATAAAATCTTGTAGGGTTAACATACTCAATCCTTATATTAAATACAAAGTTTAAAGGGTTTAGATGACTAACCTATGTCAATTAAGATATAAGTTGTAGGACTAGGTTTCAAAGTCAAGTTCATTTGACATCCAACTCTGTGGTGTTGTCATTAAGAGCAAAAGCAAAACAGAACCTTGCTATTATTATTATCCTGTGGTGCTGGGACTAGAACCCAGCACCTCTGTAAACTGTGTGAGTGCTCCATCACTGCACTAGGCTAGTGTTCCTCAACTGAACTCTAACCCACCTGGGGCTACGTTGCTTTTTCTTTCTTTCTTTCTTTCTTTCTTTCTTTCTTTTTTTTTTTTTTGTTGTTGTTTTGTTTTGTTTTTCGAGACAGGGTTTCTCTGTGTAGCTCTTGCTGTCCTGGAACTCACTCTGTAGACCAGGCTGGCCTCGAACTCAGAAATCTGCCTGCCTCTGCCTCCCAAGTGCTGGGGTTAAAGGCATGTGCCACCACTGCCCTGCGCAGCCAGTGCTCTTAACCACTGACTTCTTTCTCCAGCCCCCCGACCCCCACTTTTTGAATCAGGGTTTCTCTCTATTTCCACTGTCCTAGAACTCACTATGTAGACCAGGCTGGCTTCAAATTCACAGAGATTCCTCCAGGGTATTGGGACTAACGCTGTGCACAATCATGCCGAGCCCCACAATGTTCCCTACAGTCAGGACACCAAGGATGGCCACAGGATCTGGGAACCTGGAGGCACAACTGCCCCAGCTCCTCTTGTGTCTGGAAGTATTTCTTTTATCCCAGGAAGTTAGTTATGAGATATCACAAGCCTTTATAAGATTTTTCTTTTGTAGTTTTGAAAAGGAATTACCAAGGATTTGACTTTTTCCTTAACTTTCAAGGGTGGGATAGGATGGACAACCA
Organism: Rhabdomys pumilio; assembly: GCA_030674055.1. NCBI lineage: Eukaryota > Metazoa > Chordata > Mammalia > Rodentia > Muridae > Rhabdomys > Rhabdomys pumilio. Next base: position 63,447,773 of record JANHMN010000001.1, on the reverse strand, counting down.
AATCACATTTTGTTTGAAAACTACCATAATGAAATCTAATTTTTTGTAAGCTAATAAAAATTGTAAATTTACATTTATGATTTAATAAAGAAACTTTAAAGGGAAAAGAGGGTGAAGGCGCGGCTGTTGAGGGTGCAGTTTTGTCATGAAGCTATGTGCATAAAGCCTAGCGCTTGAGTCCAAGAGCCACAAAACCATCTCAGGACCAGTCGTCTGCTCCTAAAGCCATGCTTCCGGAGTCTAGACTGTCCCTCTGTCCTCTTAGGGCTTACCCACCCTACCTACTTTAACATTTCCTGGGATCTGCCAGGTTAATTTCCTGTGTCACCCTGGCCAAAGTCTCCTTAGATGTCCCTCTGAACCTCAGACTTTCTCTTGCCCCACCCTTTTGGCACAGATACCACAGTGCCTGCTAAGAAACTGGCGGAGAGAGGAGGATTGGCTGCTCTTGACAGGTCTTTGCTTCCTTATCCTAAGCCTTGCTGACTGAACTATAGGACCCAGGGCTCCTATAGAGAAGCATACAGTCACAAGAGGGGGGGGGGTTAACAGTGGGAAGAAAAACAGAACCCTTAGATTCAGTTTGCAAGCAAACAAAACAAGGCTGAAGATCAAACAGCAAAATTCCGGACTGATGCGTGAGCCTTTGAGTGTCACGGAGGAGAGGGTGGGCGGTGTTGAGAGGCCTGCCACTGACTTAGAGGAGGGTGTGGTTGGATTAGGGTCTGGGGACGCTTAACTACCTTCCCAGCTCGGAACTTCTGGAATTTCCTAACTGTAAAGGCAATAACTGTTCTGTGGGCCATAACTGCAGAGGAATGCCTGTTCAGACTCACACAGAAGCTGATCTAGGTAAATGGGTTTTGGCCACACAAGCATCTGGCCATCTTTCATTAATGCAGTGTTCTTCTGGGTTCTTGTCTCTGGGCTTCACCCTTGGTGTACATCACAGTATACAGTACTGGCTGCCAGACGAATGGATCTCCTCTACTCTTTCCCCTTCTTCCTCCTCTTATTTTATTTTGTTGAGTGTTGACTGCTTTCAACTGTGACCAGGGTGTGGTGGTACATAGCTGATTGTTTATTTTACATATGTAAATACACTGTTACTGTCTTTAGTGCACCAGAAGACGGCATAAGATCCCATTTCAGAGGGTTGTGAGCCACCATATGATTGCTGGGAATTGAATTCAGGACCTCTGGAAGAGCAGTCAGCGTTGTTTAGCTTTGAGCCATCTCTCCAGCCTCTTCTTCTTTTTGCATTTTGCATTTTGGGAATTGTACTGTTCTCTTCTCCAGCACTGACAGGAAAGTGAGAGAAGGAAAACAATGCAGAAAACCGGCACTCAGCCAAGGCAAGCTGACTGGGAAGACAACGTCCCTACCGCAGATGAGTAGTCCCAGGTACAGGGTCAGAAAGGAAATACAGTACTGTGTCTTCCTGACGCTAAAAGCAGCTCTGTTCTGACCCTGCTTCTTACTGTTGGACTCATGGTTGTCTTAGGGCTTCTGTTGTTGGGATAAAACCATAGCTATAAGCAACCTGGGGAGAAAGGGTTCATCTTACAGTGTACAGTAAGGACATCCTGTAGAGAAGACGGCAGGAACTGAAGCCAGGCCAGGAGAAAACAGCTTGCTCTCTGAAGCTTGCTCACTCTGCTTTTCACCTAGTGGGCTGGACCCACTCAAATTAATCATTAATCAAAAAAATGCCCCACAGGCCAATCAATCTTGTAGAGACATTTTCTCAATTGAGGTCCCTCTGACTTGTGTCAAGTTGACAAAAAGTAGCCAGCCAATGGTTAGCCTTTCTCTTTTATGTTTATTTGTTTATTATGTATTAGAGAGAGATGTGGAGGTACCATGGCCCACTTGTGGAGGTCAGTTCTGTCCTGTCATGAGACTAAATTCAGATCCTCTGGCCTGGTGGCAGATAGCTCCTCCCTGCTGAGCTGTCTCACAAGCCCTCTTGTTTTACTTTCTATGAGAGAAGAAACGGAGGCTAAATTTTGAACCATTAAAAATTTTCTGTAAACCAGGTGATGGTGGCGCACGCCTTTAATCCCAGCACTTGGGAGGCAGAGGCAGGCAGATTTCTGAGTTCGAGGCGAGCCTGGTCTACAGAGTGAGTTCCAGGACAGCAAGGGCTACACAGAGAAACCCTGTCTCGAAAAACCAAAAAAAAAAAAAAAAAAAAGAAAAAAGAAAAAAAAATTTTCTGTAGAGCCGGAATTTTTCTCTGACTGATCAGATGTATGTGGCCTTGGCTAACCTTTATTTTTCTATGTATATAGGTCTGGCCACAAAGGGAGACCTTGTCTCAAACAAACAAACAAATTGGTTTCTGAAGAATTTACTGTAATCCTTGCTGGTGGATCAGTAGGCCCTCTCCTGGGACTGTCAGCTAGCAGAACCAGGGCCTGCCTGACAATACTTTATTCAGATTTTTAAGTTTTCATTTGTTTTTGTTTTTTAGGCAGGATCTCACTTCATAGTCCTGCTTGTCCTGGAACTCACAGAGATCTGCCTGCCTCTGGGTCCTAAGTGCTGGGATTAAAGGCGACCACCACCAGGCCTGCCAACATTTATTTATTTATTTATTTATTTATTTATTTATTTATTTATTAGCTTGTGTATGGATGTTTTGTCTGCATATCCATATGTGAGCCACTTGCATGCCTTGTGCCTGAGATGTTCAGAAGAGAGTGTCATATCCCCTGGAATGAGAGTTGTAAATGGTTGAGAGCCACTGTGTAGGTCCTGGGGATGTTGTCAGCAGTGAGCATCTACCCACTGAGCCAGCTCCTTGGCCCTGATTGCTTGGCTCTGAAGTCGGGTGGGAGGTGAGTGATTTCACTTGCTCTCTTCAGGAGCTTGTGTTCTGGTTTCAGAAAGCAATACAGTCTCCACAGTGTGATGGGTCAGCTTTGCAATCCCACCACCTCCAGTCAACTGCATATGTGACTTTCAGCAAGCCACTGATGCTCTGGGATGCTGACAAATCTCAGGGTGAAAGAGAGAGGAAAATGTCTGGTCGCTGGACACCCGCCCCCAAGTTGACTTCGTCTGTGGGCTCTGGGTGATATTTAGGAAGTGGGTATGTTGGGGCTATCAGTGTCTCCTCCCCAAAACCATTGCAGAATGCTTGATTGGTATATAGCAGATCTTAAAGCTTTTTCTATGAGGAAACACTAAAAAATATTTTAGGCTTGTGAGCTATGTGGTCTCTGTCATAACAATCAACTTTGCTGACAATATGCAAATGAGTGAGCACCTTAAAAAAAAACCTGAGTATTGAAATTTAAATTTTATGAAAATTATACATAAATATATATATATATATGGTCTTATATATACCACGTTAGTCTCAAACTCACAGTGTAGCTGATGCTGACCTTGAATTTTTTGTGCATGCGTGTGTGTTTGTGTGTATACACATGCATTCCTATGTGTGTGTCTGTGTGTGTGTGTGGAGGCCAGAGGTCAACCCAAATGTTGTTCCTCAGGATCTGCCCACTTTTTATTTTATTTTTGTTGTTTTTAAATTTTTCTTTTTCTATACCAATGTACCATGTCCATACCTGGTGCCTACAGAGGCCTAAGGAGGGTATCAGGTCTCCTGGAACTAGAGTTACAAACAGTTGTGAACTAGAAAGAGAACTGCATCCTTTGCAAGAGCAGTGAATTATCTTAGACACCGAGTTAGCTCTGCAGCGTCTGTCTGTCTTTTGGAGATATTCATCACTGCAGTAGCCCAGGCTGACCAGGAGCTAGTGGCAGTCTTCTCCTCTTAGCCTGTCAAGTGCTGGGGATACAAGCCCATACCTGCAGGCCCAACTTCAATGTCTTCTTTTTAATTTTTTTTTTTTCAACAATTTAAAAAAGATGAGGTGGGCCTGAGAGCAGCTGGGGCCGGGTTTCAGCATTTAGAACCCTTGGTGATCCTGCAGAGGCTCAGGCTCCAGCTCAGACAGCAGTTCACATCCACCCACAATTCGAGTTTCATGGCTCCAGTACTCTCTTCTGGCCTCCAGACTCACTATACATATGGCACATCCGTATATGCAGGTGAAAGTCACATGTGTAAAATAGAAATAAGTAAATATTTCTTTAAAAGATGAGGAGCAGTGGGGTGCCCCCCCCCCCAGGTCTCACTGCCAAGCCTAGTGACCTGAGCTCCCACGTGGTGGAAGAGAGTCAGTCCCAAAATCACAAGAGTCCTCTGACCTCCACATGTGTACTGTGTCACGCACCCCCTTACATGGTCTTTTCCTCTCTCATATGGACATAGACACAAAATCCTCAAAATGCAATTTAAAAATAAAGACAGGGCCACTGAGATCACTTAGTAGGAGTGGAGGGACTTGCTGCAAAGCCCACATGTGGGTTCAGTCCTCATGACCCATAAGACAGGAGGAGAGAAACAATTCCTACGAGCTGTCCTCTGACCTCTACATGCGCTCCGTGGCACATGTGTGCACACACATACAGAAATAAATGTTAAAAATAAAAAAGGCTAGCAAGATGGCTTTATGGGCAAAGGCACCTGATAAACAAGCCTGGAGACTTGACCCCTGGGCTCCATGGAAAGGTGGGAGGAGAACTGACTCAACAGTGGGCTCTTCTGACTGCACACCTCCCAAATGATAATAATGGTGATGATAATGATGATGGTGATGGTGATGATGATGATGGTGGTGATGATGATGGTGGTGATGGTGATGATGGTGGTGGTGGTGATGATGATGATGATGATGATGATGATGAAATAAATAAAAACAAGCCAGGAGAAGCTGGAGAGGTGGTTCCCAACCATCTAGTACTTCAGTCTCATGGGATCTGATGTGATCTTCCAGTGTGCAGATGCACATGCTGACAAAACATCATTTACATATGATACATTTTTTAAAAAAGGTCAGGCATAGAGACACACCGTTAATTTCAGCTCTCAGGAGGCAAAGGCAAGTAGATCTCTGTGTTTGAGGTCATTCTGGTCTCCTAGCAAGTTCCAGAACAGCTCGTGCTATAGAGACACATTGTCTCATAAAATAAGAGGCTGGATGTCTGTGATTGAGAGCACTGGGTGCCCTTACTGGTGGCCCAGATTTGATTCTCAACACCCTCATGGTGGCTTATAACCATATATAAATCTAGATTTAGAGGGATCTGATATCTTCTAGTTTCTGAAGGGAACATGTAGGCAGGCAGAATACCCATACATATAAAATAATGGTAATAATAATAATAATGGTAACAACAATAACAACTAGTTGGGAGATGATGTAAAATGTCTTTAATCCCAGCACTCAGGAGGCAGAGGCAGGTGGATCTCTGAGTTCAAGTCCAGACTGGTCTACAGACCAAGTTCCAGGACAGCCAGGGCTACTCAGAAAAACCCTGTTTTGAAGAAAAAAAAGTAGCACATGTCTTTAATCCCAGCATTTGGGAGGCAGAGGCAGGTGGATCTTTGTGAGTTCAAGACCAGCCAGGGCTGCACAGTAAAAAAAAAAATCATTGCAAATATAATAAAATAAATAAATAGTAGTTTAGAGGCTGAGGCAGGTGAGTGTCCATGGACTCTTGAAATACTTGGGTTACATAAAGAGATCCTATCTCAAAACCCAAAATCTAGGAATGTAGTCAATTGGCCGAACATTTTCCTGGCATCTGTGAGCTTCTGGGTTTGACATCCAGCACTGTAAATGTTAATAAGATTTGGCTTTGTCACCTAAGGTTTGCCGTGGTCTGTTCTAAAAGACCCCTCCCACCTGCTCCCTTCCAGGGGTTCTTGAGTATCAGACAGCCTGTTCCGTTCTCGTTCTCCTCTTCCTGATAACTTTGCAACCGGTGGGTGGTGTTAGTGTTTGGCTGTGACTTTTTATTTTCTCTCTTTTTGTGTCAAGACCAAACAGTGGGTCACCTGACATGATGCCGAGTTTTGCTTCTGTCTTACACTGTCTAGGCCTGCATCCAGGAAGCCTAAATAACAGTGCAGCAACAGAGTGTGTTCCTAGCATGGAGTTATGCTCGTCCTATGATGCATGTTCTTATTCTCTCCCCCCCTCCCCCCTCCCCCTCCCTCCCCCTCCCTCCCCCCTTCCCTCCCCCTCCTTCTCTCTCTCTCTCTCTCTCTCTCTCTCTCTCTGTCTGTCTGAGATAGGATCTATTTATGTAGCCCTGGCTGGGCTCTGCATCTAGTGCTGGGAAAAGGTGAGCACCACTGTTCCCAGTTATTGTCAATATCTTAAGGTAACATCCTTTCACAATAAGTGGATAGGTGTCATTTGTTGTTTGTTTTTCAAGACAGGCTGTGTAGCCCTGGCTATCTTGGAACTTGCTCTGTAGACCAGGCTGACCTCAAATTCAGAGATGTCAGGCAGCCTCTGTCTCCTGAGTGCTGGGAATAAAGGCATGTGCCCCTACGCTAGGTCATATGTGTCTTAATCATGATTCTATTTCTGTGAAGAGACAGCCTGGCAGGGCGGTGGTGGCACACGCCTTTAATCCCAGCACTTGGGAGGCAGAAGCAGGTGGATTTCTGAGTTCAAGGCCAGCCTGGTCTACAGACTGAGTTCCAGGACAGCCAGGGCTATACAGAGAAACCTGTCTCGAAAAACAAAAACAAAAACAAACAAACAAAAGACAGCCTGATTGAGGCAGCTTATAAAGTCAAGCATTAACTGGGGCTGGAGCAGCAGCTTACATTTGAGTCACAGGTGAGGGGGACATGGGAGCTGGTGATGGTTTTTGAAACCTTAAACCTACCACCCAGTGACATGCTTTTCCAACAAGGCCCCGCCCACTAAGCTTTCCACCAACTGAGGGTCAAACATTTAAATATTCCCATATTTGGGAGTCTATGGAGACCATTCTCATTGAAACCATGATAGTTAGGAATTCTTGTATTTTCTGGGGAAAAAAGAAAGTAAAGAAAAAAAGAGGAGGAGGAAGAGGCAGAGGAGGAGGAAAGGAGGAGGGAGAGGAGGAGGGGGAGGAGAAAAAGGCAGGAGCAGAAGCCCATGATCATTCCAGCTTAGGAAGGTTGTGCTTGCAAACCTAGTTAAACCACAGTTATAGAGGAAAAAGCATGAGGTTGGCGTTGAGCTACAGTGCCCCCTGCTGCACGTACTTACAGTCCTCCTCCTAGTACCCACGGTTGAGTGGTGAGCAGCTTCCGCAGGGAAGTCACCAGAGGAGAGGTGGAGACAGTCCAGGGCAGGAAGAGGTCAGGAAGATAAGTCAAGGGACATCTTACTGGTTTTTTTTCTTTCCTGCCCTGTTACTTCATTTCTAGCGCCTGTTTCAGATCTCCTACGAGTCACCGGAAACAGAGATGTGACTTGATGTGACCTCAGTGCCTGCTTCCTTGTCCCTTGAGCCATTTCCTGAGGAAAGCAGTCAGGGGAAGGTGGGAGGGAGCAAAGAGGAGAACAAAGAGAGAGCCAACTCCTGGAAGGCGTCCTCTGACCTCCTCAAGCACCCACATGCATAAATAAATGAGCCCACTTGTTTACCCACCCATCCCATAGCACAAGTGTGGAGGTGACTTTCAGGAGTCTGTCTCCTCCTTCTACTGTAGGATGCAGGCATTGAACTCAGGGAGTCAGGCTTGTAGACAAATGCCTTTACCCACTAAGCCACCTCACCAGGCCCTTTTTCCTATTACCTTACCACCTAGAAGTTTTTCCCTTCCGTTGGCCAGACTCTAACCCCCCTCAGAATTAACCTGCCCCTCCTGCTTTGCTTTCTAGAGACTCCCAGTTAGGAATATGTGCTGACTCACTGGTAGACAAAAGGGTTTTTTGCTGTTGGTTTTGATTTTTTGTTCTGTTTTGTCTGTCCTGGAACTTACTATGTAGGTCTTGAACGCCCAGAGGTTTGCCTCTGCCTCATGAGTGCTGGATCTAAACGTGTGCACTTTCTTACCCATCCTGAAAAAATTTCTCTTGCAGCATTTGATAGTTATGCGAGCACATGCTCTCTCACACAGACACACACAGAGACACACACAGACACAGACACAGACACAGACACACAGACACACACACACACACATAGACACAGACACACACAGAGACACACACACAGACACAGACACACACACAGACACAGACACACACACACATAGACACAGATATACAAACACACAGACACAGACACACACTCACAGACATAGACACGAACACCTAAGGACAGACTCAGTATCTGCAGTGTCTCCTTTTCTTAGCATGGCTTTCTACTATATAGATGCTCCATGAGGGGGCTAGTAATGAGCAAACAAGAACTTCTCTTTAAATTTTTCATTCTGAAACAAGGTTTCACTGTTAGCCTGGCTTCCAACTTGCTTTAGTGCATACAGTGGCCTTGAACTCTGGATTTTCCCATCTGCTTCCTAAGTGCTGAGATTGCAGACATGTGCCACCACTCCCAGCCAGACTCTCTTCACTGGAAAGAATGCTGTATTAAGAGCTAGAAAGGCCAAATTCTATAGGTGACCCTGCATGCTGCAGACCTCATGACCCTGAGGCAGGCATTCTCTGACTCTGCCATTGCAAAGTGAAGGACAGGAGACACTCAGCAGCCTGGTTGTGGAAGCCTCCCCATCCAGTCTCTTTTCTCTCTCTCTCTCTCTCTCTCTCTCTCTCTCTCTCTCTCTCTCTTTCTTAATTTCTCTCTCTCTTTCTTCCTTTTTTTCTTTGGGGGGGTGGGGTAGGATCTCACTATGTAGTTCTTGCTGACCTGGAATTTGCTACATAGACCAGGCTAGCCTCAAACTCACAAAGATGAGCCTGCCTCTGCCTTTCAAGTGCTGGGATTAAAAGTATATGCCACTCATGCCCAGCTTATCTTTTTTTTTTTTTTTTTTGGAGAGACGGCTCAGGCTCAGTGGTTAAGAGCACTGGTTGCTCTCCCAGAGGTCGAGAGTTCAATTCCCAGCAACCACATGGTGGCTCACAACTATCTATAATGGAATTTGATTCCATCTTCTGGTATGCATGAAAACAGAACACTCATATACATAAAATAAATAAATAAAGCTTAAAAAACAAGTAAAAGAGATGGTCTCACTCACTCTTAGCACAAGCTAATATGAAACAACATATAACTAGCCTAGCCTGACCCCAATTCAGGGCCAACCCCCTGCCAGCCTAGCTTGACCCCACCCCCTGAACCTCCTGAAGGATGAGAATTATAGGCCTGTAGCACTGTGCCAGCCACCAAGGTTCTAGAACTCTGCTCACCTTCTCTTTTTTCTTGATTCAGAGCTGTTTCCGTGGACCTTCCATGAACAGATCGGGCCCAGGGGAGTCCTTCATAGGTGAAGACTCAGTGCCCCACGACCTCCCTCAGTGCTGCCCAGCTGCTGTTGAATCCAGAGAACAGCTGGAGGACGTGGAAGGGAGGGAGGAAAACCAGGAGGACACCAGCAATGGCTTCCACACTTCACTCCTTAGAAGGTCCAGGGCTTTCCGTGCCCGTAGCCACACTAGTGACTCCCTCAAAAGACACAGTTGGGGGCCTGGCAAGGAGTTCCAGGACCAAATAAGCAGGTGAGTCCCCAGGGCACCTCCTGACCCTCCCTTGCCCATCTCTAAACCTTGGAGAAAGGTGGGAAGGCACATCCTGCTGTCTTTGCTCCACCCTCACCCTGCCACTGTTCTCTCTGGAGAGACAAGGATCTCTGAGGAATGACAGGAGTGGAAAGCTCTCCTGGAGAATCACAGCCTGTGGTGAAGCTTGAGAAGGATGGAGCTTCTAAACCAGGGCTCTCCACAGAGCTCTCATTCTCACTGATGGCACAGGCGGGTGGGGTGGGGTGGGGTGGAGATCTGAGTGGGCACCATCTGAGTTTCATAGCCTCATACAAAGGAGCCAAACCAACAACAACAAACTTGGAGATCATATAATCTAGTCATTCTACAAACAGGAAATAGGTCCAGAGAACTTTAAGAGGCTTCTTGACGGAAGTGGGTACTGTTTGCCCAGGTTTCTGCCACGCTGGCTTCAGACTGAGGCAGATCCATCTCTTGGACAAAGCTGCAGCCAAAACAGCAGGAGTTTTATGTTTATTAGTTTGTTAGTTGGTTTTCATTTATTTTTGAGACAGAGCTTCAGGTAGCCCAGGCTAGCCTCTCTCAAGTACTGAGATGACAGGGACAGGCCACCCTGTTTGGCTGGGGACAGCTGCCCCCACTCAGAGGTCTGCACATTCTTAACAGGCTTGGGGAGAAGGACCCATGTCTTCCCTATCTCCTGGAAAATCCCTGACCACTTCCCCCAAATAGAGGAAGTTAAAAAAGAGAAGGTGGGGGGAGGGGATTGGTCACGTGAGTCCAATGTGAGTCTAAGGCCCCTGCTACCACCAAGGGTAGTCTCTTGACAAGGGCATGGTCTTCTTAGACATGCCCTTACCTCTGGTGAGTGGTCCAACATTCTTCAGCTCTTCAGCATGAACATGGACCGAAAGGGGCGGCAGCGGGAGGTGGGTGTTGCTGAGTGAAGGAGATGCTCCTGGAACTTTGTCCCAAAGCTGGTTTTGTGGGAACTGGGAAAACAGCAATACCTTCCCACAAGGCTGGCTTGAGTGTCCTTTGTGACGTCTGCCTACAGTTTGAGTGTCTTTTGTGACGTCTGCCTAGTTTCTCCGGGTGTCTCATTGTCACCACATTAATTCTGTGCCTCAGGTGCAGAGGGATGGAGCGCCGGCTTTCCCGTAGCTGAGTGAAAGATGTTGTCACCTAACACCAAACAAGACTTCAGCTTGCCCTGCCCCTCCGTCCTTTCTGGAGGGTAGTACTGCCTTTGTACCAGCAGGGGCCGCTCTTGTCCGAAGCCAACTGTGCCAGTGTCGAGCATAGTTTGGGTCTGAGTTGTGCCTAGGCTAACAGGAAGGGCTGGGCTGGGGGTGGGGGGTGGCAAACAACAGGGCTGGGCTGAGGAACTGTTCGTTCCTGGTGCCCATCACTGACTACTGGCTATAAGGGTTTTGGTGGCAATGTGTGTTTTAGGAGGAGACTGCAGTCATCGGAATGCCCAGGCTCCCAGGAAGCCCCCTTTCTACAGAGCCTCGAGGAATTGGGCACCCCTCTTGGAGTTCAGCAGAAGCAGCAGCAGGGGCAGGAGCAACAGAGTGGCCAACCCTTCCACCGGGTATGACAGATAGACCCCAGTCAGGCCATGCCTGGCTCCCCCTCCTGATCCTCCCCTGCCAGCAACCACTCTGTACTCTTCTGTTCCATCAGCTGCTGAGTCTCTCTGTGCCCGGACCTGGCTCGGGCTCCATCTGAGCCCGTCTGAATCTATCTTCTGTGGCCCTCTGTCTGCTTCCCTGTCTGTATGCACTGTCCCGGACGCTTGGTAGTCTGTAACGCTTGTCTCTTTCTGTAACGTTTCTTCATTTCTCTGTCTGTCTCTCTGTATTGGTGTGGGTATCTCTGTCCTCTCCCCCTTATAAGTCCCCTATCCCTCTGGAGGCTATGATCACTTCTTTCTGTGGGCCTTACAGTTCCCAGAGTTAGAACTGCACTTATTATTTGTGGGAATAAACTAGGCATCTGGTACCCTGAAAGACACAGTAGCTCTCTAACACGATTTTAATAGGAATAGCAATTGAGGAAGGATACAGAGCCTAGAGTGTAGGAGAGTGTGGGCACTGTATATCACAGGTGAGTGAGTGTGTGTGTGTGTGTGTGTGTGTGTGTGTGTGTTTTAATCCCCAGCAATAAAGGAGGGGCCTGGGAAGCTGGAGATAGAGAGGACTTGGCTATTACTCAGCTTTCTGGATGAGGAGATATAATTGGGGAGTGGTGTCCCAGGATCTAAGGACCACTGAGGACACATAGGTTGGAACCCCGGCTCTGTAAGCTAGCATCCTTCTCTCTTTCAGCCCCAAGCCTCACAGGTGAAGAGTCCCCTCCCCTAGCGAGCTCATACCCCAGCTACCCAGGAGCCCTAATCTTACCCTTACTGTTAGAGTCTCTCAGGTGTGAAGGAAAGATTGAGAGGAAAAGTTTTTGTGTCCAGACTTTCAAGAAAGTAACAAGAACCACATCTTATTCCATTTCCTATTTTTTGTCACTCATCTCTGAAGGGTTTCTCTCCTGACACCCCCAATTTTAAGTGAGAATATAGAAAGAGCAAACACTCAACTCCTAGATCTTCCTCCCTTAGCTGCTGGTAGATCGATCTCCTCTTTCTCCATATCAGAAATAAAACTGTCTTACAGTTGCAGTTATTAGAAGAAACGCATTAGGCTGTCTGACCCAGAGGCTGGCACATAACATGGCGGGCACAACATGACTTTGGGAAATGGTTTTTCTCTTCTGATAATCTTCCGTATTTTCCCAGACCCTCTTCCCCCTCTCATCTGACTTACCCCTTTTAGTATTGTGGTTTCTTCTCTCACCTTTCCCCTGATGCTCCTTCCCTCTGCTTATTATGTCCCTTCCCCCATACATCTGATCTTTAAGGCCTCTCCTTAATATTCTCTTGGCCTCAGTATCTGGGGTTCTTGTTTTTCCTTCTTGGGGTACTCCTCCAGAGCCTGCAGACCAAAAGTTTGATTCACTAGGGCTGGACAGGGGCTGCAGACAGACAACTATAAGCACAATCTCATTACACAATTGACCTTTCCACAGTGTGTGTGTGTGTGTGTGTGTGTGTGTGTGTGTGTACATGTGCATATGCAGGTATGTGAGCATGTGCATGCAGTCAATGCCTGGCTGGATGCTGGAATCTGAGTTTCTGGTCCTCCCACTTACAGAGCAAGCATTTTCATGGCCACACAGCCACTCTGCAGCTCTGACCTTCTAAAACTGCCACATGCCCTCTGCCTTCTAGCTCACTGAGATAGATACTCTTCTACTGTCCCTTTGCTTTTGAGTTTATCTATTTTATTTTATCCCAGATAGGTCTACTTATGTGCCCCAGGCTGGCCCCTTCACTCCTGCCTTTGCCCATTAGCTCTGGGATCATAGACACATACTCAGCTTTTTCTGTTTTGCTTTTGTTTCTTAAGACTATGTAGCCTTAGCTGGTCTGGAACTTGGAGTGTAGACCAGGCTCACTTCTAACCTGGGCTGCTTGTCCTGCCCTTAAATGTAAAGGTTACAGGCATGAACGACTACCCCCAACTCTGGCTTTGTTTTTTGTTTTGTTTTTTAAAAAAATGTGAGATTTATAAGTAACAAGACCAAAACCAAAACAAACAAAAATACTTCCCACCCCAAAATTTATAACATCAATATCTTTGCTGACTGCTGACGTGTACTTCCTCTCCTTCCTTCCTCTTCTCTTCCTCTTCTTCCTTCCTTTCTTCCTTTCTCTTTTCTTTTCTTTTCTTTTTAAAAATGTATCTATTGAGACCGGATGGCACAGACTGGCCTGGAACTCTTGTTATAGAACAGGCTGGTCTATAAAGGACTTCCAGGCTGCCTCTGCCTCTGAGTGCTGGGAGGAAGGGTGTGTGCCACCAACTTCAGACTAACTTTTTCCTTTTTCCTTTTTAACATCCATCTATTTATGTGCCTTATGTGCCTGCACATGCGCACATGTGCCACTGTGGAAGTAAGAGGACAGCTTTCAGGTGTTGGCTCTCGCCATCCGGTATACAGGCTTTGGGGCTCAAACTTAGGTCAGTGCACTGATGTCTCTTTGTGGCCCCCCTTTTCTTCATTTCCCTTTCATCATAGGTAACATGATTTTTATCATTCCCCCCCATTTTTTTTTTTTTTTTTTTTTGGTGGTTTTTCGAGACAGGGTTTCTCTGTATAGCCTTGGCTGTCCTGGAACTCACTCTGTAGACCAGGCTGGCCTTGAACTCAGAAATCCACCTGCCTCTGCCTCCCAAGTGCTGGGATTAAAGGTATGTGCTACCACTGCCCGGCATCATTCCCCTTTTTAAAAATTGTTCTTTAACACTAATGTATATTTTACTGACAATGTAATATGTTTTTATTGCTGAATTTTAAAGTAATGGTGACATGTTTTATAAAATGTTCTAGATTTTTCTTTCTTTTTTCTTTTTTTTTTTTTTTTTTGTTCTGTTTGAGACAGAGTCTAGGCTGGCTTCAAGCTCATAATCTTCCAGCCTAAACTTCCTCTGTACTAAAGTTTACCTGGGTGTACCACCCTCATGCCCAACAACATAAGTTACAAGCAAGACTCTTACTTAATTTTTAATCTCTGTGTGTTTGCAGATTGTTACAATCACCCATTCATATTTTATTTATACTTCCTTTTTGAGACAGGGTCTTATGTAGCCTAGGCTAGGTTGGAAGTCTCTATGTAGTGGAGGATGACCCTGAACTCCTGACCTTCCAGTCTCTATCTCTCAAGTGCTGAGACTACAGGCATGCAGCCCCTTGCCTGTGGTACTAGGGATGGAAGCCAGGGCTTTGGTTATGCTGAGCAAGCACTCCACTGACTGAACTACATCCTTCAACCTGTACTTTTTCCTGTAAGTTTATTATTATGAGAAGCATACCAAGGCTCACACGTGGAGGTCAGAGCATAACTTTGTGAAATTTGTTTTCTCCTTCCACCGTTTCATAGACTACAGGGATGAGACCCGGGTGCAGTCCTGACAGGACACATCACCCACACCAGCCTTCACTGCCTTTGCTATTATTTTATTTTATTAATTCATTTTTGGATTTTCTAAACAGGTTTTTTTTTCCCTGCATCCCTCACTGTTCTGGAACTAGCTCTGTAGACCAGGCTGGCCGCAGATTCACAGCGATCCACCGGCCTCTACCTCTCAAGTGCTGGAAATAAAGGCATGTACCACCGCTGCCGGGCCACTTAGTTTTTTAATTGTTTCTTTTATTTTATTTTAATCATCCTCCTCTCTTCTTCTTCTCCTTATCCTCCTCCTTCTTTCTTCTTTTTTGAGACAGGGTCTCTACATTATGTATCTCTAGCTGTCCTGAAACTCCCTGTGTAGACCAGGCTAGCCTTGAACTCATAGAGATCTGCCTATATTTGCCTCCGCAGTGCTGAATTAAAGCTGTATATCACCATGCCCGTGTTAAAGATTATTTTTAATTCTGTTCCATATTTGCTTAGTTACCACTTCTTGCTTTGGTGAAAGTGCCCCCTGTGAACAGCCCTTTGCCAAATATTTTTTTTTTTTTAAGATTTATTTTATGTATGTGAATACATTGTCATTCTCCTCAGACACACCAGAGGAGGGCATCAGATCCTATTGCAGATGGTTGTGAGCCACCATGTGGTTGCTGGGAATTGAACTCAGGATCTCTGGAAGAACAGCCAGTGCTTTTAACTGCTGAGCCATCTCTCCAGCCCTCTTTGCCAAATATTTGTCAGAGCTTTTCCAGGCTGTGTGCCCTGGCTGGAATGCTGTACCATAGTCTCCAACACACCTTTATTAGAGTGTGGTTAATGTTCCCTTCCATTCCCACCTGCAGTCCCTCTGGCCTAAGATCTCTTTTGAATCCTGTGATACCACAGTGTTGGTGGTCTGGTGGCTGCAAGTCTTCCTATGGGGCTAGAGGTGGTAGGGGCCTGTCTAGTATCTGAGATAACCCAGTTTTCACTCCTACACACATAGCATTGTTGTGGGCTTGATTTTATTTTATTTGAGACTGGGTCTAAAAAAAAAAAAAAAAAAAGCCGGGCGGTGGTGGCGCACGCCTTTAATCCCAGCACTTGGGAGGCAGAGGCAGGCAGACTTCTGAGTTTGAGGCCAGCCTGGTCTACAGAGTGAGTTCCAGGACAGCCAGGGCTATACAGAGAAACCCTGTCTCGAAAAACCAAAGAGAGAGAGAGAGAGAGAGAGAGAGAGAGAGAGAGAGAGAGAGAGAGACTGAGACTGGGTCTTATTACACAGCCCTAGCTGGCCTAGAACCCCTTATGTTAGACCAAGTTGGCCACAGAAATCTGCTTCTCTCAGCCTCTGAGTGCTGGGATCAGAAGCATGCACTACCACACCCAGCTCAATTTTGTTGTTGTTGCTTTTGAGACAGGGTTTTTCTGTGTAGCCCTGGCAATCCTGTAACATTTTTTTTTTTTTGTAAACTAGGCAGGTCTTGAACTTGGAGATTTGACTGCTTCTGTGTACTGAGTGCTGGCACTAAAGGTGTGCACTGCCACCACCCAGTATACCTGGCCTTTTAAAAAAGAAAATGTGTATGCATTTGTGTGTGTATATGCAACTGAGTACCGAGTCTGAGAAGGGCAGAGAAGGGCCTTGGATTCCTGGACCTGGAGTTACCTGGAGGTGATTGTGAGCTGTCTGCCAAGGTGGGTGCTGGGAACAGAACTCCAGTCCCCTGCAAGAGCAGTGATCATTCAGAACAGCAAAGCCATCTCTCCAGCTTTGACCTTCTCTCTCTCTCCCCTCTCTTCTCTCTCTCACAAATATTTTGAGTCTACAGATGAACAGTGACAATAATCTAAACACATTGTCTGCACAGATGAGATAAATACTGGTGAAGTGTCTGCTCGGACAGAACTGATAAGCCAGTCAGCACAATTTCATGATTGACAGCTCAGTCCCAGTTAAAATTCTCAGTAGCAACTGATACTTTCATTATATAGGTATATAACTATTTTCTTTTAAAAAGCATTTCAACGTATTTGTGTGTGTGCCTGCATGTATGTCTGTGGCCCTCATGTGTGCCTGGTGCCTGTGGAGTCAGAAGAGGCTGTTGGATCACCTGAGACTAGAACTACAGTTGTGACACATCCTGTTGGTGCTGGGACTCAAACCTGGGTCCTTAAGTAGCCAGTGTCCTTAACCACCGAGTATCTCTCTAGCCCCTTGGTTTGTTTTCAAAGTAATGAGAACCACTGTGTGGTGGCACACACCTTTAATCCCAGCACTTGGGAGGCAGAGGCAGGTGGATTTCTGAGTTAGAGGCTGTGCCCGGCGGCAAGGAGAGAGGCCAGCCTGGTCTACCGAGTGAGTTCCAGGACAGCCAGGGCTACACAGAGAAACCCTGTCTCGAAAAACAAACAAACAAACAAAAAAAAAAAATAGAGAGAACCACTTTGAACAGACTAAGGTAGAATCTCTCTGTGTGATTTGAGTTCACTGTCCCGCTAGCTAAGGATGTTGAACATTTTTTTTTCATAAGTTTACTGGCCATTTGTGACCAGTTTTCTTGCCCATTTATTGACTGGACTGTTTATTTTCCTGTTTTTTTCCCCCTTTATATTCGAGACATGAGTCCCATCACTTTCATTTTGTAGCTTGTCTCTTCATGCTGATAATTGTTTCCTTTGCTGTGCTGAAGCTTTTAAACTTCATGTAATTCCACTTGACAGTTGTCTTATTTCCTGCCCTTTGGAATCCTTTACAGAAAGAAAATCCTCTGCCCAGGGCTGGGGATGTGGCTCAGCTGTTGTCGTTGTCCTGGGTCATTCATTGCATCTGTGGCTACAAAGATGGCTCAGCAGTTATAGTACTTGCTGCTCTTGCAGAAGACCAGTACTATCTGGCTTATATCCTGCCTGTATAACACCAACCCTAAGGAATCTGGTGCTCTTTTCTGGCCTCTTTGGAAACCTGAATACATGTTGTACACATACATACTCAAGCGTGCATGCATACACAAAAACGAAAAGCAAACTAACTAGATCTTGTACTGTACAGTGGTAACCCCTGGCACTCTAGAGATGGAGGCAGGACTATCCGAAGGACAGGGTAATCCTTGGCTACCTTGCAGAAGACCCTGTTTGCAAACAAACAAAAACAAAATAAGGTTTTGCCTAAGCCTGTATCTTGAAATGTTTCCCTGTGTTTTCTTGCTACAGTTTCAAAGTTCCAGGTCTTTAAAGTCTTTCCTTTATTTGAATTAATCTTTGTTCAGGATGAGACAGAATCTTAAACTTTGCACAGTTTAGTTTGCACACTAAACTACTCTGTGCCTTAGCAATGCCAGTGTATACACTCCGGAGGGAGCCCAGGTTCTCCTCCCTCACTGTGCTCAGTGCATCCTTTAGACACTCTGACACTGGCCTCTGTGGTTATTGTGTGTTCAGTGATTTATATCAATTTGCGGCTCTGTCTTTTTGTTTTTAAATAAACAGAACTTTCTTTTTTTACAAAAATTATTTATAGCTAGGTGCAGTACCTCCTTCCTTTAATCCAGCACTCTGGAGGCAGAGGCCAGAGAATTTCTGTAAATTCAAGGCCAGCCTAGTCTACATAGTGACAGGACAGTCAGAGCCACACAATGAGATGTTATATCAAAATAAAAATCAACCCTAGAGTCAGATATGTCACCAAAAGTCTGTAATCCCAGCAGTGTGGAGGCTGGGGCAATGGAATCGAAATTTCAAACCAGCTTGAGTTACTAGTAACACCCTGAATCAAAGAAACCAATGACACACACACATACACACACACACACACACACACACACACACACACACACACACACACA
>JANHMN010000001.1:63341368-63428977 GCA_030674055.1 Rhabdomys pumilio | reverse complement strand
AAAAAAAAAAAAAAAAAAAAAAAAAAAAAGACACATATTGTGGAAAGAAATCATTAGCTCCTGCAAGTTGCCCTCTGACTTCTACAGATGTGCTGTGGCATATGCATACACACATATACACACATATAAATAAAATCTAATTTAAAAATTAGAAAAAAGGAAAAGCAAGCATGATATACATACATCAAAACGTCACATTGTGCCCCTTAAATGTGTTCCATTCTTCTGTGTCGATTTAAAAAACAAACAAAGCCCTACATCCCAATTTACAAATGGGACATAGCACAGGCGGACTGCAATCCAAAAACTTGGAAGGTAGAGACAGGAGGATAGGTGCAAGCCTTTATCTCACCACTCCGGAGGCAGAGGCAGGTGGGTCTCTGAGTTTGAGGCCAGCCTGGTCTACAGAACAAGTTCCAGGACAGCCAGGGCTACACAGAGAAACCCTGTCTTAAAAACACAGACGCAAAACCAAAACAAGTTGAAGACCATCCTCAGCTCCATGGTGATGTCAAATCCAGCCTGAGCTACCTAAGACCCTTAAGAATAAGTTGAAAAGAAAGGGTTTGCAGGCGGGCTCAGCAGGGGATAGTGCTTGCTATGCAGAATGCAGCGCCTGAGTTAATCCCTGGATCCCATGATGGAAGGAGAAAAGCCACTCCTGAAAGTTGTTCTCTGACCTCCACACACAACAGAAACAGAAAATAACAATGGGAAGATAGAAGGTGGTGTTTTCTTTCCAGGGTTATGGATTAAGCTGCTGGAATACCTTCTTAACTCTTTCTAGAGAAACAGCCCAGATGAGGGGTAGTGGAGAATCTTGGGAGGCCTGGTGGAAGGGCTGAACTGTGGGGGAGACATGTTTGAGGAGGGTGGGCAAAGCAAGGGCTTCATGTGAGAACTCCACACAATTCCAGGGTCAGAGTTTCTGCCACCCATCTTCTATCTCTTCCGATCACTCGGCCACTGGCATGCTGTCCAAGGCTGTGTCCATGAGCGGTGTCAATCTCCTCTTGGACTGCTCAGATCCAAATGGTGAGTCAAAGCGTGGAGCGAGGAAATGGTGGCCCCTTCCCCCAATCCCTGTCACCAACTGTCCCAGAGTTAGATGTTTGGAGTTCAGATGACTGACACCATACACTCCTGGGGCTCAATAGAAGGATCTTGTTTGTTTGTTTGTTTGTTTGTTTTTTGAGACAGGGTTTCTCTGTGTAACTCTGTCCTAGAACTTGCTCTGTAGAGCAAGCTGTCCTTGAACACAGAGACCTGCCTGCCTCTGCCTCCACCACCTGGCTAATGTGAGGGATCTTATTCAGGACACCAGCATCTCTGAGACTGTCCTGCCCAGTGGAGGAGGCCACAGATAGAAGGGGTCTTTCCAGGCTCCCCCATCACTAGAGATGAGGATGGTTACTTAAAGTGCATCTTTGTCCTGGAGATGACCCAAGTGGGGACTGGCAAGATGACTCTCTGGGCTGAGTGTGTAAAGGTGCCTGCCACAAGTCTAACAACTTCAGTTCAATCCCCAGGACCCACATGGTGGAAAGAGAGGCTCTCTTGATTTTCACATAGTTGCCCCTCCCCTGACATGCACACAGACAAATAACTGTAAATAAAGATTAAAAGATGGAGTACGGCTAGCTCAGTGTGGAACCTCAGCCCTCTCTGTTTACCAGAGCAGGAAAGAACTATTTAGTTCCAGCTAGCTCTTCATTTTAGCTTGTTCTCAAGTTGTTCAGCTGTGCTCTCCCCAGACCCCGCCCTCTGTCCTTGCTCCCCAGTGGCTGCCCTCAGGAATGGCGTCACATGCACCTGCAGCCTGGGAACCTGATCCAGGTGGAGGGGGTTGGGAAGGCAGCCTTAGGTGCCTTTGTCTGGCTTTTTACTAGACACGTCTCTTTTCCTTGTATACCTTGCAGGT
This sequence comes from Rhabdomys pumilio, assembly GCA_030674055.1. Lineage (NCBI taxonomy): Eukaryota > Metazoa > Chordata > Mammalia > Rodentia > Muridae > Rhabdomys > Rhabdomys pumilio. The sequence goes on along the minus strand of JANHMN010000001.1, from coordinate 63,427,056 downwards.
AACTCATCCCAGTCCCATGCCACAGACCTCAGCAAATGGTGAGTTTGGGGGATTCTGAGCCCACAAAAGGCCTGGATGTAGGAGTGATGGGTATGGGCTTTGTAGCCCTAAGACTCCCTGCTTCATCAAACACTGTTCCCCGCAATGCTTCTGATGAGAGGCCATCTTTCTGAGCTGCGTAGAATCCTCTTGCTTCTGGTATGCAGTAGCTCGAAGGGATGGGACAGAAAAGGAGTAGCTGGCCTATGGTACTGGCCGAATAGCAGAGAGAGATTTGCTTGCTGTTATCAGAGACATATGGGGGAGCTGGCCATTCTGCTGCTGGATGGACAGTGACCATGGGTGGGTTTTGGATGGCAGATAACTGGCTGACAGAAAGTGAGTCTAAGGAGAGCTATTTGAGGGCTGTGGCATTCTCAGCCGAGGGACAGGGTCCAATATAGAGCTTAGAAATGGAGATGGATGGCGGACCTTTCAATAACTATGCAAATAAACATGCAAAATCAGCACCTGTTCATCTGGCTCCTGTGGTCAAAACCTTATTAGATTAGGGCAGCCCTCACACTTGGTGTTGTCTGTGTGGGCAAAACATGGGCCCTTTAAGAACCGGGCTCTGATTTTGTGATCCTAAAATTCTCTAGCTGACACAACCTCCTGGCTCCAGTCAGGATTAGCTCATGGGATGGGCTGATGAAATCCCAGGAAATTCGGTTCTTTATTGGCTTTAGGCCCAGGGGTTTGTTTCCAAACAGCAAAGGGTCTACACAGGGCTCTTGTTCTAAGAGGGGGAAATGCCCCCTGGAGGGCCCTCTCTCCAACCACTCTTGATGGAGAACAGTTTGAAAGGGACGGGGCCCTCCCATCTTCAGCTGGAGAGGAAGCGGGAGGCTGCCTTTATCTGGGAGGAGTCTGGAGTTTTCTCATAAATAGAGGGTCCTGGAAAGAACGTGAGCAGCCCAATCCAGAAGAGCTACAGAGGTGGGATTATTCCCAGTCTCCTATCTCCGTGGCATGGCCACCTGCCATCACTGTGGTCTATTTTCTTTTCCAGCTCCTCCTCCTTACCTCTTCCCTGTCTCTTTGCAGTGGTAAACAGCTGGAAGAGGACTCGGGGACCTGGGCAGGCTCCTCTCTGCGACGGACCTTCAGCTTCCTCCTGGGCATGACCGGCAGGGACAAGGTAGGAGTCGGCCTGGGAAACAGGCATAGAGCTGCTACCCTGCTCTTCCTCCTTATCTACCCCTCCCAACTCTCCTGTTAGAGGCTGGGGGGGGGGGGCTCTCATTGTGAGGGAATACATGATGTACCTTCAAAGCTCTGAGTGTCCCAGTAAATCAGCCTTTCTCTGTTCTCCGATCCAGCTTAGCAGACAGCTGGAAGAGAAAGGGGGGCAGGAGTGGAGAAGCGGCTGAGGGCTCCCTCATTTTAGGCCACCCATAGCTAAGAGGTGGGCAACAGAACTCTTGCCCATGGACATAAGAATGATAATTACAGCAGTGCCTTTCCCTTATTCATAGGGTGTTAGAGTTTTCCAAGTGCTTTTACACTCGTAATTTTATGGGTGGATACAGCAACTGAAGGGTTGAAATAGGACCACAGGCAGAGTAGGAGCTTCGAGGTGTGTGATTATTGTAGCACATGTGTGGCCATGTGCCTTCGGATGCCAGGAAGTGAAGGTGTCCTACTCTCTCCTCTGTCATTACCCCTTGGCTCTGGGAAGCAGGGAGCGTTGGCTGCAACCTCAGTCTTCCTTTTTTTTTTTTTTTTTCTTTTTAGACTTTTTGCTATTTTGAAGCAAGGTCTACCTCTGTAGCTCAGACTCCCTTGGAATCTAACTAGCCTCAGCTGTGCCTTTCCTCCTGGCTCAGCCTCCAAAGTGCTGAAAGTCTAGATTCTACCAATGAGACATCACACTTGGCCATATTATTCATTCACTTGCTTGTTTGTTGTTTTTGAGATAGAGTTTCATATAGCCCAGGCTACCCTTAAATTATGGAGTTGAAGATGACCTCGAACTCTCGATCCTTCTATTTCTATCTCAAGTGCTAGGATTCCATGCATGCACCACCACACCTAGCCATGGTGGCCCTCTGTCTTCTTCCTTCTTTCCTTCCTTCCTTCCTTCCTGATTTCTTCTCTTCCTCCCTTCCTTCCTTCCTTCCAGATTTCTTCCCTCCCTCCCTCCCGCCCACCCTCCTCCCCTCCCCCCCCCCTCTTTCTTCTTCTGGCAATGACTACCCAGCCCTACAGTCTGGTTGACCATCCGGCCTCAAGCACCCAGCACTGGGACTGCTGGCTCCACTCAGTGCAGCACAATAAGCAACTCTCCTGTCCCTCTGATGTGCATGTGGTTTCCACCCTGAGGTCACCTCTGAGTACTGAGAGAAACCTGGAGGAGACACCATCCTGTTCATCTGGCAGAGTCACAGTCAGGTTGTTCCAAGTACTAAGGCAGGGCTCTTCTGGAGGCCAGACTCTAAGGGCAGGATTCTCTCTACAGGTGGGCAGGGAAGGCAGAGGGGTAAGCAGGTCCATTGCTAGGACTCTCTTTCCAGAGAGGGAGCTGAAGCTGATGGCATACACATCACAATCTTAAAACCCCTGGACATAGGGGAGGCAGACAGGATCAGGAATCAGAAAACAAAGCAAGCAGGAAGCCCTTAGGACCTGAGTCTCCCTCCCCCCAGGACACAGGCTCTGTCATACTGCTCACCCTTGGCCTAGCAGCCCTGTAGGAGATTGAGTAACCTGAAGAAGGGGAACCTGGGTAGAGACTCTGGAGCATGGACAGGGAACAAGAAGAGCGGGCGTAGGGTCAGCACATTGCCCTGCTTCTTGGCCTACGTTCACCAGGGCCTCTGTATCTCTCCATCTGCCTTCTCTATACCCTCACCGAATGTGCGTGCCTACATCCTGCTCTCTTTTTCCCTGATCCCATCTTGGGTACCACTGCTGCACATTGCTAAGGATGGAGAGGAGGAGGTAGCTTGTTTCTCCCTGCTTGACTAGCATCCTATAGGTGGCCAAACACTTTCCTAGCACTCATCTGGGACTTCTTAGAATGGCTATGACAGATGGTGATATATTAATCACCATACAACATACAAGATAACCTAGAGGCTGGGCTACTTAGGGGTGTAGCAATCATGTTAAGTGTCCGGTGCCTCTCAGTAAACCCCAAAGCCTTCCTTCACCAGCCTTTGCTAGGAAGCCATTGTGGTTACGTACACCTTAGTCATCCCAAGTCATGTTCAAGGCTCAAAAAGCCTCAAATTAATCAGAAGAAAGGCCGATTTGTGGACTGTGTGCTTGGATCTAGACGCTAGGGATGCTCTTGTTTCCTCTGATGGCCCTTTAGAAACCAGACCCTTTCTCTCTAGCTGTCAATGGGAATCATACTTTTTTTTCAAGTTGAATGAGCCAAAGAAAGCACTGGCTACTTTTAGATTCTGGCAGAGGTTTTTGGTTTTTTATATATAAAAACAATTTCTCAAAGATGTCACTGGTAGGATTACAGGGGTCTAGAATGAAAGGGTTTGGGGACAGAGGGACCCCCAGAATAAAAGGAAAATGCCCATTGTTCTAGAGGCTACAGAAAACAGAAACTGAGTCAAGCTGAAGACATAGTGCACTATACAGATGGTTTTAATGAGGGAGAGCTGAGGTGGAAAGGACAGCAGCTGAGGTTGGGATAACACAGTAAAAGGCTGGTGGAGCAAGTCACCTTCTTCCACAGACCTTCCACATGGGCTTTACGTACTGACCAGACTCTCAGAGAGTCTTGGAGTAAACCTAGATTTACTGGTTACTCAGAGTTTGCCTTATAGCAATTTCTGGTTCAAACCTTAGAGAAAAGTGAGGTCCCAGCCCAGCAGAGGTCTCTAGCTCTCCCAGTGATACACCAGGCAGCTGATTCTCATGTATAGCTGTTTGTACATTTCTCAGCTTTGGCTGGTCACTCAAGGCGGTCGAGTCTGGAGGCCCAGAGCCAGTAGGTACATCGGAGGTCCTGAGGCCTTTCCTAGTATTCCTTCAGAGAAAACAGAACTGGTCTGGGAAAGTTCTTTCTAACTCATCTGGCTAGCCTAGACTGGACATCCTTCCCTTTTACCTGGCCTTTTCTATATAAGGATCCTAAACAGGAGAATGGGTACAACTAGGCAGGAGATAGGTCAGAGGAGCAGAGTGGGAGGGAGCTGAGCTGGGGGGAGGAGCTGAGGAGTCCAACCAGCATAGCCGGTGGGCAAGGCAGGAGCCCAAATTAGAGACTGAGGCTAAAATTGGCACTCCAAGAGTGCTGGGTTGGGCTGGAAACCGAAGCCTTAACACCATCCTGTCCTGCTATTGAGCAGGCCAGAAGCTAGTGACAGTGGCTGGGTCTCATCTCCCTCCCTCTTTGCCACACACTTTTTTGAGACTAGACAGTACCCTAAATTTTTACAAAGCTTTGTCCCAGGGTGCTCTGGTCTTTTACAGAGAAATGGGAGACCTTGAAAGGTGGAAATGGAGTAGACTGGAGAATTTCCCCAGTGGCAGGAAACTCAGGTTGACTCAAAGGGTCCAGAGAGATGAAAACCCACCCACACTCCCCAGCAAGCTCAAATGTTTCCTGACAAGGGGAGAGTTGTTTCTAGTCTCCTGTGACAGAGAAAACTGGTATCAGGACACAAGGAAAGATTTCCTCAGCTAGCCTCAGGAAAAGTGGAGACTTCTCACCTTCACTGCCCGAGTAATTGGCAGAGGTGGGGCTGAGAAGGATGGGCTGAGTGTGTTCCACAAGGCCCAGAGGGGTGAGAAGCTTGCAGGGGGAGGGGTGGTGGTGGTGGAGGTGGAGAGGTACCCTCTTCTGTGGATTCCTAACCTTTGGAATCGAGCCCTCTTCACTCTTTTGGAAGAGCAAAGCCTGCTAGCGATGAAGCTTCTAGTTCCCCTTTGATCCCCCCCTCCCTCTGGTCATACCAGTCCAACATTGTAAAAGCGGTCAGTGTACTCAAGCCTGTTTGATGGGTCCTTATGGTTAGGTCTCCCAGCTACCAATAAGGTGAAAGAATCCTTTAACCTGAGGGTCTATAAAGAGTGAAGTTACCCGGAATGGGCGCCAGTGTTTTTCAAGGACAGCCGAGCTAAGAGGAGGTCGCCGAGGTCAGAGCGTGTCCCTAGGCGCTAAAGGGAAAAGGATCCTCGAACCTGTCCGAGGACCCCTGTCCTGCAGGCTGCAGCAACACCAACCCCGGCGTCCCGTCCGGTGCGCGGGTACCCCGCCCTGCCTCCGCTCCGCCTCTCCCCTTCCTGAGCCCGGGTGGGGGAGGAGACTAGGGTTTGAGGAACTGGCGCTGGGTGCAGGGGCGAGGGGACTCAGACTTCCTGTCCCCGAGGCCGACGCGTGCGGCCGGACCCCTCCCCCGCCGGAGCTGGACACCCGGGACCGCCGCGTCCTCCCGCGGCTTACGCTGGATTATGTCTCGGATCGAATCCCTCACTCGCGCGCGGATCGACCGTAGCAAGGAGCAGGCGACCAAGGTGGGCTGGCTCTGCGACCGGGCTCCCTGCCGACCTCTGGGCCTCCACCCGGCGCCCCGCGTCCCCCCGCCCGCTCAGGGGCGCCCGAGTCCGCGCGCAGCGGCCGGACGGGGTGGGTGGGGCTGCGAGCGCGTGGGGAGGGGGCTGGAGGACCGCAACGTGACCCGCGTCTCCAGCACCCGCGCAGCTTCTGTGCCGGGCTCTAGGAGAGCTGAGCTGGGTCAACAGTGGTTCGGCGGGACCCAGTGTTTTGGGCCGTTCGGAAGAAAGTTGCTCTGGTAAGGTACCGAGCGGGAAAGGGGCGAGCGTGTCGGGTTCCTGGGGATGACGCTCTTGGGCACCCCTTTCCGCACCCCAGTTCCGGGGGTTGCTCGCGGCCATGCCCCCAGCGCCGGTTCGGTCGTTCCCCCTTTGTCCCCACCATCGGGTGGAGGGGGCCGGAGGGGGTGTTTTCCCAGCTCCCTCCCCCACCTTCCCGCCCCTCCAAGACAAAAGTCAGCTCCTCCTCTTCTTGCGGATGGACTTTCCAGCTGTGATTCAGTTCTTGCCTGGGGTGGGCGGGTGGCTGGGGTCAGGACAGCAAGCGGCCGCCCATTTTCCCCGCCAGGCCAAGCCAATCCCTCAGGTGAAGCGAGCTGCCTTTGTGTAGCTGGGATGCCTTCTCTCATCCTGAGCGTCTCGGTACCAGGAACCCATAGTAGTTCCCATCCTTATCTGTTCCATCAGCTTTCAGGCTCTTGGTTCTCACACCGCCTCGGCTGACCCACTCCCCTCATCCTTATTTCGATTATCGCCTCGGGTTGGGGGCCCTTCACCTGTCATCTGGAGTCTGGCTGTGTAATTATCCGCACACACTGCAGTACGACCTCTCCAGCACGCTTTTACAAGTGTCCTTTATTCCTGTCTTTGTACTCAGACTCAGTCCCAAATGCCAATGATTTTCCTCACCTCAGCTCACAGGAAGTGGTGAGGCGGAGGACTTGTAGATGAATAAGTGAAGCCAGGGGGGGCCTGGTTCAGGCAGGCGGCGCCTCCCTGTACCTCAGGGCACTCACATTATAAGGCTCTCTCGGAAAGCAAAGGCAGGAAGGGCTTTAATCTTAATCCCTGTCCTTAGCGGGAGCGTAATGACCCTCCCGCAGCCAGCCAGCCAAGCAGATCATTTTCAGGCTGGAAAGTCACTCTGCGAATGGAGAGCCGCCCTCTCCCTTCCTCCAGGTTCCAGGCTTTAGCTCCTTGTTTTACTGCTACACTGGGGGCAGGTCAGTAGGGGTGGAGAGCCTGGGGGGAAGCTCAGTTCGAGGCTTTTTGTAGGGTTTCGGAATGGGAGTCTGCTCGCCGGAAGAGAGCTAGCACGACTCTTGAGCAGCTCCAGGGTGAGCTGACTTGAGTGTGAACTGTGGGGTGGCAGACAGACTTCTAACAAACCCTAGCGACAGGCCAGGCCCCAGCTCCCAGAGTCTGTTTATTTTTTCAACCGTTTGAGCGAGACCCTGGAGTAAAGCCAGGGTGGGTGGGGGGAACTTTTTGAAAGCACGGAAATTTGGTTCCACCCTAAAAAGGAAAGCCATGGTGGGGGGAGGGAGGAGGCAGACCTGTGGGGCTGTACTAAGACATCCTCAGGGGGCCTTTCTCTAGTCCAGACACCTGGCATCTCATCCCCTGTTTTTTTTTTTTTTTTTTTTTCTTTTTCTTTTCTTTCTTTTTCCATAACACAGTAAGTGGAAATCCAGAAGCCTGGCTTTTTTATCTTGTGACTAGCTAGCTATGGAGGAGGGATTGGAGATTCTGACTGGTCTCCCAGAGACCAGTGAGTGGTTCTGAGAGGGCAGAGAGACCGTGGGGTGGGGAGGAGGGACGTTGTCAGTTTGAGCTGGTCGGAAGGGGAGGGACACCTCCGGAAAGCTGTGGTTACCGAAGTGGGGGAGTTGGTTCCTAGCCACGAACCCTGGATCTCCCTCTTCCCCCTCCCCAAGCACACCAGCTGTCTCCTTTCTTTTTATACTGTGGTGGGAAGCAGAGGGGCCCACTGGAAATGAGATTATTTAAGGATCATGGTCTTCCCTGCTACCTACAAGGGAGAAGGGTCAGCCCAGAGATCCACTGCCCTCCCCCAGCTCGTTCCTTACTCTCAGATATCTTCGCAGAAGGAAGAATTCAAATGTAACCTGCCCCTTTCTCCTTCCCCGGTATAGGATCTCTCCTTCCGCCCTCCACGCTTCCCTTTTCTCTGCATTGTTTCTGTTCTTCCAGGCTGTCTTCTGTTCTCCGCCCCCTCAGTTCTCTCTGCCCTACTTCCTACCTCCTCAAGCCTCAAAGCTGCTCTTTCCATCTTTAGGCCCCCTTATCTCTCCACCCTATTTTTCTGAGCCCTAACTGTCCTGTCCCACAGAACAAAGCAGGAACACCCTGGGTCTTCCTGAACCCTGTGTTTGATGGGGAGCAGGGAGAGCTGGCTGCCTTTGTTCTGAGTACCAGAGAGGTAGCTGGCTTTGTTTGCAGGGCCAGGAGGGCAGGGCTGGGGGAGCCCTGGAGGGAAAGAATCCTGATCATTTGGGAGACTGGAGGACTTGGAACCTCTAGGAAGCTGAAGTTTGGAGGCCATCCAAAAAGCTCCTAGGGGTCGTGAGTGTTTAGGAAAGCACTGGGTGGGGAGAAAGAAGCAAAGCTGGCCACAGGGAGCTAAAGACTTAGAGAGGTCACCTAGGGACTGCAAGATGGTTGAGGAGCACCTAAGAACACCCAGGGGCACCAGAGGAGGTGAAGAAGTGACTGGTTTCTGCTACTGGAACTGTGACCTTCAATCAGGGAGGGCACGGATCAGGCTGTGATTCCCATGTGTGCACGCTTCTTGTGTTGGGGGTGTGTCTCTCCGTCAGAGATGCTCAGGGGTGCTCTTTGAAAATTAGTGCCTACTAAGCTCAGTGGACAGAAGGAAGTCGTTCCATTCTAAAGTTCAGCCTGTGTGTTGATGTAGGCTCTGAGTGAATGTTATGGTTTCTGGAGCTGGTAGAGAAACGGCTGAGAAGTGCTGGCTAGACCCTTCTGGGGTTGTTTGTGTCTCCTTAGGGAGGTGGGGGTAGGGCTGCAGGCGAGACAGCTACCCCCTCCCAACTCAGCTGTCCTGCCTTGTGCCAGGAGGGCAGGGAGTCTGGCACAGCTATTGTTTGCCTGTACAAATGCCCGTCTGTCTGCGTTTTTCTTGCCTTCTCCCTCTTGGCCTGACAGGTGTGGCTGGGTGGGGAGCAGGCTGGGGTCCAGGGTAACTGGGTCTCAGAGTCTCTATCTAGCTGGATTTTATTGCCTGTGGCTTGAGTGCCTCTTTTCTGCATCACCAGGATGCTGCCCAATCCCATGTCCAGTGGTTTGCCATCCTTCATTAAGCAGAGGTTTTCTAAGTGCCTTTGTGTATTCTGTGATGGCCTTCTCTTTTGTTTCTGGCTGTGGCTTTAGTGGTCTGCATTTGGCTACCTTCTCTCAGCTTCCAGTATTCCATTTCCCTCCCTGGATCATCTGAAGGAGCAGGGCCTCACACAGACCATCTAAAGTCCTCCTCCTGGACTCGCATCAGGAATCTTCTCTCTTCATTCTCCAGGCTCATAGATTGCCCCTTGTGGAATTGAAACCAAGTTTGCAAGTTCTGCACTGCTCAACAACAGCCCTTCTCCTTCACAACCAGTGACCCTGTGTCTCAGCTGTCCAGGGCGGAGCTACAGGCTTTGAGTCCCAGTGGATTCCTTCAAGAATCCTCTGGCTATGGAGTCTTAAGGAAGAGGCTGAGGCCAGTCTCTCACAATCAGTGGTCATTGTGAACACCACACAATTCTCCCAGAGGCCTTGGTATGGAGAGAGGAGGGCAGTGAGAACTGGGAGAGCCACTCTGACTCACCCTGAGGAGCCTGGGAAGCAAGAGCCTAGGTTTGCCTTTATATGAATCATTGTTTTCTCTTAGCCTAGGGCACATGGTGGAGAGAACTTGTCTCCCCACAGTGGCCAAGGTTTGGTGTGAGAATGGAAGGAGGTTTTGAGCTGACATTCTGACCCCCAGGGGAGGTCTCAGTCAGAGGGAGTAGGAGATCCAGCTTGGGAGTGCTCCAGGAGGGAAAGGAAGGACTAGAAAGGGGACAGAAGTTCCTGTGGTTCTCACGGGCAGTAAAGGGTCTCTCCAGAGCAGGGGTGCTACTGGAGACCCTGTCATTTCTTCCCTTTTTACCCCCATTTTCCAATACACATTGGGTGCCTGCTGTATATGAATGAGGCTTTTGGATCTCAGGATGGAAGTTGGCCTCGTACTCCTGATTCTCCTGCCCCTCCCCCCCAAGTGCTGGAACTACAGGAGTATGCCGAAACACTCAAGCCTGTTCAGTTTGATACTCAGTTAACCCCACCTGGAACATTAGCCTGGGTAATGTCTGAGAGCAGGGAAGACTTCCGAGATCTGTGAGGAAGCAGCAGAAAACCTCCAGAGCTGGACAACAGAGGGTTGGGTCGTGCAGAAAGGGCCCTGGGCCCTGAGGTGAATGCTTGGACTGAGGAATGACAGATCTTTCTTGCCCCCTGTGGTGCTAGGAGTAAATCCAGTGTTTTACATCTATTAGACCCATGAACCCTGAGCAACATCCTGTGCCCGTTTTTTTAGACATTTTCTTTTAAGATAGTGTCTTGTTAAGTTGCCCAGGTTGGCTCTGAACTGACCATCCTCCTACCTCAGCCTTCCCAGTATCTGGGCTTCTTGGCCGGTACACCCATCCCCCCTCCCCCCATGATTGCTCCTTTCCTGGACATACTGTGGCATGGAGGAGATGAAGAGATGAAGAGCTGTTCTGCTTGCTGTGTGTAAATGGGAGACAGTGAATCAATCCCCCCCATCCCCACCCCTCACCCCCTACCCCCCAGTAAGCAGTTCCCATGTTATTCCATTCTCCACAGCTTGAGCCCTGGGGCGGGCTCAGTACAGCCATCTCTGGGACAATAGTGCTAGGCCGTGCCAGGGCCGCTCACCACTGGCCAGGGCCTGTGCTGGGATGTGCTGCTGCTGCTGTGGCTGCTGCCCTCTGCTTGCCCGCCTAGAGCAGGGGTCACTTGGAGAGAGGGTGAGTGTTGGTAGGTGTAAGGCAAGGACCAGAGCAACTGGGGGTTTGTATGGTGCAAGGAGGGAAAGGGTTATTGGAGTCCTGTCTGGCCCCAGCCCCTTGGCCACTCCCAGCAGAACTGTGCAGGCAGGTCGTACAGAGAGCTGTGTGGTAAGAACCTCTCGCAGCTTTTAGAATGTGTCTGTAAGCACACTGCTCCTTCTGGAGTGGCCCTTGCCAGGTGCGTTGTTCTGGTGACTGCCATTCTCCTTTTACTTGCTTGTTTGTTTTTAATTAAATTGTCATAAATATTCATACTCTAGATTGGTGTCCCAGGGAAGCGTGGGAGGGCAGAGAGGTGAAGAGGGAGAGAGCATGTGGCAAGGGATATTTAGGCTTGGCCTTTGAAGTCCAAGGAGGTGAATTTGAGGTCACTTTGATCTAAAAACAATTAAAGGGCTGTACTTTCCCACAAGACAGCTAGAATGCAGAGCAGTGGGAGACTTCTAGCGATTCAGGTAGGTAGCAGCCACTAGAGCAGGGGATGCTGAAGTGATCCATACTAGAGTCTGAAGGAGGAGTGTCCCTCAGAGGAGGAGCCAGCCACAGGGAGGGAGGGAGGACCATCCGTTAGAGAAGTAGATGCATGGCTGAGAGAAAGAGTGTAAGGCATGGGGGACAGGTGAGTTTGCTAAGAGCAGGGGACAGGAGAGAGGACCAAGATAAGGAGAGAAGAGAGCAGGCTGGATAAAGAGAGGAGCCCTGGCCTGCGGGTGCACGCCTGCAATCCCTGTACTTTGGTAGCTGAGGCAGGAGGATTACCTTTAGTTCAAGTCTAGACAAGGCAACATGGTGAGACTCTGACTCAAAACAAAATAAAACAAAAAGTTACCAAATGAAACCCCAATAGTACAGTAGGGGAGAGAGGAAAAACGCATGGTGGAGGTGGGAAGGCGTGAGGAGGGGACATAAGGAGGTGATCTCCATGTAGACCACTGGGCTCTGTCATCCTTTGTCATCTCCATGTTAGTTCTGTCATCACCCCAAGGCCCAGGGCACTGTGGTCTGATGCTCTCTGGCCCCTGGACTGTTGACTCAGCACCTTTATGCTTCCCTTTTTCCCATCCTCCCCCTCTGACTGCCAGTGTGGTTAGTGGTGTAGGCAGAACTTCTTATCCAGGCCCAGGCTGAACGTTTTTCACTGAATTGTGACTTTCTGTCCTAGGGTCCCAGCCAGTGTCCTAAACTTGGGACTCCTACTCGCAGCCTCAGCCACCTGCATGGTGTCCTTGTCTCCTAACATCATTTTTTTTCCCTTCCAGACAGAGTTTCTCTGTGTAGCCCTGGCTGTCCTGGAACTCACTCTGTAGATCCAGCTGCCCTTGAAGTCTGAGATCCAGCCGACTCTGCCACCCCCATGTTAGGTTTAAAGCAGAGCTTCACTCCTGCCTGACTTGTCCTCTAACATCTTTAATTAATTTGTTAACTAATTACTTTAGATACAGGGTCTCAGTGTAAGCTCTGACTAGCTTGGAGTTTGCTATGTAGGCTAGGGTGGCCTCAGACTTAGAGATCTGCCTGCCTTCTTCCCAAGTGCTGGGATTAAAGCCATGCCCCACTGTACCATTTATCCTGCCCTTTCTAATTTATAGGGTCCGTACCATGACTTGAATGTGTGTGTTCTGTTCCTCTGCCATGTGGGGCCTGCGGATTGACCTGGCGGGGACACCAGATGCCTTTACTTTTCTTTTAAGCTCTCTTCTAACCTTTTTGTTTGTTTGTTTTGGGTTTTTGGTTTTTTGATCATGGTGGTGGTGTTTTGAGATAGGGCCTCATATATCACTATATAGCCAAGGATGTCTTTGAACTCCCAGACTTCCTGCTTCCACTTGTTCAGTGCTGTTTGAGTATGAGTGTGTGCGCTTGCACATTTTTGTTGTGATGTTGTTTTGAAACAGTTGTTCTATAGCCCAAGCTTGCTGCAATATTCCTGTCTTAGTCTCCCAAGTGCAGGAGTTAACAGGAATGGGCTACCACAGCCAGTGTTGCCTTTTCACCTTTTCTGGCTCTTGGAGCTTGAGGAGGAAAAGAAAAGAAGTCAAGGACTCTTACAGAAGCTGGAGGAGGTAGGGGAAAGCTCAAAGGTCATCATATACCTCAGGGGCAAGAATACACTGGAGAGTGTAACCTCAGCGCCGTCATCTGACTTCAAGGGTATTCTTGGGTACCTGACCGCGCGCGCGTGCGCGCGCGCGCACACACACACACACACACACACACACACACACACACACACTGCTAGTGAGGGATCTTTTGGGCTTTGACTAAGTAGAAGAGTTAGAGGTTTAGGGTCCTGACCTCTGTCTGAGTTGACGGTGTCTGAAGAGGCATCCTGCCCCCCACCAGCCAGTCTAATAAGGGGATCTCCTGCTTTGCCATCCCTGCTCCCCCATGAGTGCTTTGAAGACAGCAGCTCCAACACCCGTTGTCATGGTTATGAGAGGAGCTAACTCCCATAGATTGGAAAGCGCTGGTGAGCTGGCACCCTCTGCTTCACTGGTCCTCCCCTCTCTCTGCGCATCTTCCCCCAGCACAGAGAAAGCGTACAGCAGCCCGGGGGCGAGCAGAGCTAAGGCTGGAAGGTAGAGTGAGGACGCAGAGCTCTAGAGCTAGGGAGATGAGTGGTAACAGGAGGCAGCCCAGTCGCCGGGGTCAGGTAGGTCAGAAGCCTAGTAGCCTTAGGGACTGACTGCCCAGGGCCTGGTCATGTCTAGACAGCCATTTCGGACACTCGTGCATAGCGGGTTGTGCTTTAGCAATTGGTGTCACTCCAGCCTCTCTCTAGGCAGGCATTTCTCCCATGCCTCTGCTTTCAGCCTGTTTCTCTGGTCACCAGCTACCTGGGTGTCTTCCAGCCTCACCTCTGTCTCTCAACCTTTCCACAGACCCGGGAAAAGGAGAAGATGAAGGAAGCTAAAGATGCCCGCTATACCAACGGCCACCTCTTCACCACCATCTCCGTCTCAGGCATGACTATGTGCTATGCCTGTAACAAGAGCATCACAGCCAAGGAAGCCCTCATTTGTCCCAGTAAGTCTTTGGTTGCAAAGGTCACCTAGCCTCGGTCACCATCAACCCTAGTTCTTCTGTTTGTCCCTTCCACCCTGGACCCTTAAAGGGACTCTATTTTCTGGATCCCAGCTGGGCTCAAGTTTTATGCTCAGGTACTTGGTCTCCTGCTGCCCTTGCCCACACTGGGTGGTGGCCATTGGAATGTGACATAAGCTGGTTGGTCTCTTGGGTGTGGGGTGACAGAGGCTGTTGTTACTCTTCATGCAGCTGTCACTTGCTTGGGTATCCTCCTCGCTCCCTGAACAGCTGCTGACAGTTGGGAGAACTGTCTGGAGAATGAGCAGGAATGTGTGCTATGAACTAGGGTGGGAGAGGAGCTAGGGAATGAAGGGAAGCTGCCAGCCTTGCAGCTGCCTCTGCCCGTCTTCCTGGACAGTTTAGACTTGAGAATCCCATGCCCCTGCCTTTCTATTGCATGTGAGTAGAGCAGAAGTCTGCTGATTCAAGGACAGGCTGGGATTATCTGTTTCTGTATCCCTGATAAAGAAATTCATCAGAGATCTGTGTGATGGAGGGATGGACACAAAACCCCTAATCTTGCCCATGTCTGACCTTTATCCTGTCCCAGGAAGGAGACAGAGGAATTCCTGCCTCCTTGGGATACCAGTGCAGAGGGCTTCAGCTCCACCCTGCCCCACCCCCACCCCCATGCCTTCCTCTGAGTAGATGAAAGTGTAGTAGCTGACCAGCACGACTGCACTCCAGCCTCCTAATCCTTGTGGGATGTTGGAAAGGAACCTCAGAAAGAACCAGTGAGGCCTGCCCCCTACTTCTTTACCACTTGATTTAGAGCCAAAAGGATGAGGAGGTAACCCCAATCTAGATCCCTCTAGAGACCTGGCAAAATACTCAATCCGGAAGCTTGTTGCCAGGGGAACTGGGGAGGTGGGTAGCACTATTTTGAGAGCAGGTGGAAAGCGGAGGCTTGATCCAGAGACACTAGGTGTTGGGGGTGGGAGAAGGGAGCTCCAGGGGGTGGGCACTGCCACAGCCTGGCTTCCATCGATCCCTTCTGCCCCACCCTGTGTGCCTTGTATTTGTGGAAGTGAGCGTGGTGTTGGGCATTGTCTGCCTGAGTTAGCAGAGTTTCCTGTGGTGTTGGGGGTGGGAGGAGAAGCTGTAGAACTGAGGGCATGCCAGGAAGGGAACAGCCATGGCCCTAAGTCTAGGCTCAGCTACTCCGTTTTCCTTTGCTACTTCATAGAGAGGTGGAGTGGGGGATGGGGGAGAAGCAGATGGAGTGTGGGAGCTGTAGTTTGCCTTACTGGGGAACAGAACTTCCTGGGCCTACAAGGGAGAAGGCCCCCAGAATGGAGTTAATGCAGAAGGCTGCCAAGATGGGAAAGGGAAGGGCCACTGGGTCCAGACTCTGGAGCAATAAGCAGAAGCCACTGGCGTATATATGGAAGAGAATTTTGGATCTGAGCATATCTAAGTTTAATTCCTATCTCTCCACCTACTGAGTGACCTAGGTTAGCAAGCAACATTCAGACCAGATTCTTCATCTGTGAAATGAGCATTTTTGAGTGAAGTGCGTAGGGAGCTTTCCTCAGGGACCATGGTGTGTTCTGGCTCTCTCTGTCAGCTTCTGGTCTTGGGAGTCCCCATGGTCATCTGCAGTGTCATCTCCTTTGTGCTTTCTGCTCTTCCCAAGCAGCAGACACCTTTCTTCCCTCTAGTCCTCCAGGCTATAAGATTTCCCAACAGCCTGGATTGTCCACACCCGACCCCTCTCACTTCAGTTCCTGCTTGAAGGAAGAGGGAGGTGGGGGAGGGGTTGACATGTGATAATGACCAACAACTCTGGGAATCTGGGAGGAATGTCTGCAGACTATATGACCTGGGAAGTTGGGTGTTTACATGTGGGCTTGTCACCCCCTGTGCCACCCCAGCCCTCCCTTCACCCTCTCTACCCCACCCTCCCAGCATGCAACGTGACCATCCACAACCGCTGTAAAGACACCCTGGCCAACTGTACCAAGGTCAAGCAGAAGGTGAGATGGCAGGGTGGGTGGAGGGCTTGCAGGGAGGGCAGTGCCATATACCCATGTGTCTTTCTACTCATTCCTCACCATATCTCCCTCTCCTTGCCATGGGGCATCCCAGACCCTTGGCCTATGTAAACATATCCCTGCTACACTAGTTTACCCATCCTGATGCCCTTAAATGCAGGGTTAGCTTTCTCCCAAAAGGGCAACTGCCAGATCCTGGCTGGTCCTGGGTGTGTGGCAGGGTAGTCTCTGGGTGACAGCTGTTTTTGGTGTCTCTCTTTTGCTTTGTGTCTCACAGCAACAGAAAGCTGCATTGCTGAGGAACAACACTGCCTTGCAGTCCGTTTCTCTCCGAAGTAAGAGTGAGTAATAGGGAAGTCACAGGACCACCAAGCTTCTGAGCCCATGGGCTCTGCTGCCCCCCTGAGGTCATACCCAGACACACACACAATCAGCTCCACTTGGATGGGAGTGCCATAAGGGATAGTCCTTATTCCTGGGCTTAGTATCTGGACAGGCTGGTCCAAATAGAGATGAGGGACAAGAATGACTTCAGCCTTGCCACATCCTATTATGATAGGCATTTATCTGTACTTCATTTGGGGATTGACTGTCAACTGTCAGTTCAGAAAAAGCATGGTACCCAGGTTCCTTCTCACCAGCTTGGATCACTGCAGATAGGTCTTATATTTCTGGCCTTGAGTTTGCTTGTAGGCTTGTCTGGGGTGGAAGAACATGTATGGACAGGCTCTTAATTCATGACGGAGGCTTGCACAGTAAACAGTGGCATTATCTTGATGGGTTTTGCCAATTTTCTTTGACACTAAGGAGCTGAGGACAGGCCAGACAGTTCACCATGGTTCTGCTTGAGGAGCCTGGGAGAGCAAAGGGCCAAGGAATTAAGTTTTCTTCTGCCTCCTTTCTTACAGCAACCACCAGAGAGCGGCCAACGTCTGCCATCTACCCTTCTGATAGCTTCCGGCAGTCCCTCCTGGGTTCTCGTCGTGGCCTCTCCTCCTTGTCTTTGGCCAAAAGTGTTTCCACTACCAACATTGCTGGGTGAGCTTCTGTTTGGGGAAGAGGGGGCTTGACAGGAGAGAGTTCAAAGCCCACGAGAGCACTATTTCTTTCCCTGAGTTCAGAACTGGAGACAGATACAAGAAAGATAAGCTCCAGCACAGAGTAGCTATCCCTAGGAGCCCAACCTTGGGTCCCAACCTGGGAAGGGACCTCCTGCCCGAGTTGGGGTGATGCAGATGGCCTCCACTTCCTTCAGACATTTCAATGATGAGTCTCCTCTGGGGCTGCGTCAGATCCTCTCCCAGTCCACAGACTCCCTCAACATGCGGAACCGGACACTGTCTGTGGAATCCCTTATTGATGAAGGTGAGTAGACCTGTCCTTGGGGAGGTGTGTGTTGGCAAGACTGTGGTGTGAGAAGCCTGGGATGGGGAGGAAGAGGACATAGGGATGGGAGAGCGGGGCTCTGAGGTGCTGCCTGCACTGATGCGCAGGAGTAGAGGTGTTCTACAATGAGCTGATGAGCGACTTTGAGATGGACGAGAAGGACTTTGAGGCAGATTCGTGGAGCCTTGCCGTGGATAGTAGCTTCCTGCAGCAGCATAAAAAGGAGGTGATGAAGAAGCAAGATGTCATCTACGGTACGCCAGGGCACTTTGGTCCCCTGCCCTTTTTAACCAGACCCTGCTTACTTGCGTCTTCTCCCTGCCACCTACCCGTTGGGACACCCTCATCCCATCCTTGGCCTCCATGTCCCCAGAAGGCACCCCCTTGTGCCTGTGCACCTACTCCTTGGTGCCGTTGGGAAATTTTTATTTTTTATTTAAGAGATAAGAGTCTTACCATGTAGGCTAGGCTAGTCTCAAACTCTCCGTCCTCCTGCCTCAGCCTCCGGAGTTCTGAAATAAAGAGTATGTACCACTGCACAGCTCCCAAGGCCCCACTGATATCTCTTCTTCAACTCGGTCCTCAGTCTTCATTCTGCCCCCCTCATGCCCAGCACCGTGCCTGGAACTGGGAAACCTACACACCGAACACACAGGACTCTTGCCTTAAAATAGTCTACTGCTTAAAATGACAGGAAGTGGTCTGAAATGACAGCCACACAAGCTTTACCTTGGGAGAGGCATGTAGGACGGGCCCCATGAGTTGTGCCTGAGATAGAGTACAACAGTGACAAATGTCCCTTTGTCTCTTAGAGCTGATCCAGACAGAGCTGCACCATGTGAGAACCTTGAAGATTATGACCCGCCTCTTTCGCACTGGGATGCTGGAAGAGTTGCAACTGGAGCCAGAAGTGGTCCAGGGTCTGTTCCCCTGCGTGGATGAACTCAGTGACATTCACACACGTTTCCTTAGTCAGCTTCTGGAACGGCGGCGCCAGGCCCTATGTCCAGGCAGCACCCGGAACTTTGTCATCCATCGTTTGGGTGACTTGCTCATCAGTCAGGTAGGAAAAGACACAGGGGACCTGTTCATGAATGCACATGAGCATGTGGGAAAAGACACACAGGACTTGTTCATGAATGCACATGGGCATGTGGGAAAAGACACACGGGAGCCATTCATGAATGCACACGGGCATATGGGAAAAGACACACGGGAGCCATTCATGAATGCACACGGGCATGTGGAGGTCAGAGCCCAATCCCGGGAGGTGGTTCTTTCCAATCATGTCAGTCCCAGGATTTGAATTCAGGTTGTCAGGCATGATGGTAGCAAGTTCTTTTACTTGTTGAGCCATCTTATTGTCCAAGGAGTAAACAATTCTTACCTCCAAGCAAACTGGTGGCTGGAGGGAAGCAAAGCAGGGGACAGCTGGAGAGGAGGAAGCTCTCGAACAGAAGGCCAGAGGTGTGCTGAGGGCTGAGGTGCAGCTCTGTAGGAAGGGATGACCTGGTCTTGCTCTCCTGACTTCCAGTTCTCAGGTTCCAATGCTGAGCAGATGCGCAAGACCTACTCAGAGTTCTGCAGCCGCCACACCAAGGCCTTAAAGCTCTATAAGGAGCTGTATGCTCGAGACAAACGCTTCCAGCAGTTCATCCGGGTGAGCAAACATCTCTAAGCCTAAGCCCAGCCTTCTCAGACTCAAACTCACTCTCTTCCATCCCCAGGGTAGCATATGGGAGCTGTGTGCTCAGAGGGCAGCCCCTCAACATGCTTGTGGACTGTGCCCCTAGATCTCTCGGTTGTTGAGACATGGTCTCTATGCCACCCTGGTTGTCACGGAACTCACTGTATAGATGCGGCTGGCCTCAAAACTCACAGGGACCCACCTGCCTTCCTGTACTGCTGTTAAAGGCTTGTGACACTATACCTAGCTCACTCTTAGATCAACAGCCACCCCTCACTGGGCAAGAGGATGTTGGTATAGTTTTCATGCCACCGTTGGTTTGCTCGTCACCACAGACCTGTGACATTTGCTTACTCATTTCCCAGAAGCTGTCTGCTTAGGCTACCATGAGGAGGATGCCACGGTGGGCCAGCCTCAGAGGCTTTCTGTCCCCTTAGTCTTTCGTTTTCCCTTACAGAAAATGACCCGCTCGGCTGTGTTGAAGCGGCATGGGGTCCAGGAATGCATTCTCCTGGTGACTCAGCGGATCACCAAATACCCAGTGCTCATCAACCGGATTCTGCAGAATTCCCATGGTGAGAGAGAGCATGGTGGCGGGGCTGGTGGGGAGTGGTGAGCAGTCTCAGGTAGAATTGGGTTGGAACAGCATTGGTTGAACTGTCTCTCATGCTGGACGTCCGGTACCAGGGATTGAAGAAGAGTACCAAGACTTGGCGGCAGCCCTAGGACTAGTGAAGGAGTTGCTGTCCAATGTGGACCAGGATGTGCACGAGCTGGAGAAAGAGGCCCGCCTGCAGGAGATTTACAACCGAATGGATCCTCGGGCTCAGACCCCTGTGCCAGGCAAGGGCCCCTTCGGCCGAGATGAACTTTTGCGGAGAAAACTTATCCACGATGGCTGCCTGCTCTGGAAGACAGCCACAGGCCGCTTTAAAGGTCAGTGGTCCTCCTGGCAGACGGCAGAGTTAGATGTGTGAGTTGCAGTCACCCTTAGGGATTATTTTTACAGCCTTTCACCAAGAGTGAGAGTCAGAGACAAACCTACTGCTGCAGTGGTGCCAACTCCGGCCAGAATCCCAGCAGAGATGTGTCTGGGAGACTCAGAGTGAGAATTGAACCCTGGGAAGGACTGAGAGGCTGGAGAAGAGAGATCAGGATAACAGGGCTGTGTTGGGGTGGGCATGGGGGTGAGGGTGGGGGTTGGGGTGACAGGGTGTACTATCCCAGGCTCACCTTTTAGAATTTATCTACAGTTAAAGTCCTTGCTTCTAAATCTGGACAAGAAAATAGCACCTCTAAACCTCAGTTTTAAAGGTGAAGGAGGGGGGTACCTGAAGCTCATACGGGATTACATCTATGCTGTGAAATTCCTACCCTAGGGCCTGAGTCCTGTCAGTCCTTACTAGGCTCTCTCCTCCATCCCTCTCTCTCCTTCCCATCCCTCCCACGCAGCAGCTAAGAATATAAAGCATTGAGGGGTAAAAATAGCAAGGCTGGAGAGCTCTGTTTCTGAGCGATTAGCAAAGCCCTCCCCTTGTGTGTCCATGGTTTAGTAAAAATCCCCACAGGCAAAGGGTGACTGTGTGTTCTTGACTGTGGCTTTCAGGTCTTAAAGAATTGGTCTTTGGTTCCTCCCTTCCTCTGAGTCCAGAAGCCATGACAGTCTCAGAGCCCAGAGGGTGGGGCAAGAGAAATAAACTAAAGCAGGGCCAGCTGGGGATAGAGATGAGATTAGTCAGAGGTCTTGGGTGACGGGTGGTCTGCAGTCTGCTCTCCTGGAAGGAAACTGACTTTGTCCCTCTCTTTCACAAAAAGTAAGAGACAGGAATATGTCAGTGTATTAGAATACCTAAAAAGGTGCTTATATTGGTCAGATGCCAGACACGGAACTTAAAGGCACAGAACACAACCTGTCTTGTTCTGGGAATCCTGACTTAGAAAAATCTTGGATCAAGCAAGTCCTGCTTGTACTTGATTGTAGTTCAGCTATCCAAGAGCTGAGGCAGGAAGATCACTTGAACCTATCTATATGTTAATGTGTAAGTGTTTATGTAACAGCGGCTGGTTGACAGAACCTCTAGAACAAGCATGGCTTTTCTGGGGGGGCAGCTAAAAACCCTAGATTAGGAAGTATGAGTCGGGCTGAAGCAATGGCTCAGTGGTTAGGAGCACTTGCTGTTTTTGCAAAGGATCTAGGTTCAGTTCTCAGCACCCATGTGTCAGCTTACAATTTCCAGCTGTGTAACTCCAGTTCCCGAGGGTTCAGTGCTCTCTTTCAGCATCTATGGGGATTACATGCATGTGACACACATGCAGTCAAAACACTTACTTCTACATACAAAATAAACTTCAAAGAATCAGAATTGGGTGATTTGGATTCTTTTTGTTATTGTTGTTTTTATTTATTTATTTATTGGGCCTTTTTCTTTTTTCTTTTTTCTTTTTTTTTTTTTTTTGGTTTTTTCTAGACAGGGTTTCTCTGTGTAGCCCTGGCTGTCCTGGAACTCACTCGTAGACCAGGCTGGCCTCGAACTCAGAAACCCGCCTGCCTCTGCCTCCCAAGTGCTGGGATTAAAGGTGTGTGCCACCACCGCCCGGCCCTTTTTTATTCTTTTTAGACAGTATCTTGCTATGTAGTTCTGGCAGGCTTAGAACATGACTTGTAAACCCCGATGACAAACTTTTAGAGGTCTGCCTGCCTTTATCTCAGGAGTGCTGGGATCACCACACCTGACTAAAACTGGATGGTTAAAAAACAAAACAAAAAACAAACAATTCTGAACCAGTTGAGGCAAGAGTTCCTTTGTGCTCCTTGCTGGCCCAAGAGGCTGTCTTGTCTGGTAGAACAGGCAACTCTCTCTTTCCCTCTATTTCCATGTTGACTGAATGAGGAGGTTGAGCCAGGCAGTGGTGGCCACACTTGAGAGGCAGAGGTAGGCAGATCTCTGAGTTGGAGGCCAGCCTGGTCTACAGAGTGAGTTCCAGGACAGCCAAGGCTACCCAGAGAAATCCTGTCTAGAAACACTGAGAAAAAAAAAATAAAGTATGGTGAGGTTAGAGGTCAGAGGTCAGGAAAGATTAAGGAAGCAATGGGAGGCAAGAGAGATGGGTGGGGGAGACTGGGAGAGAGCCTGAGAAGGTGCTCCTGGTCCTTGGGGAGGGGCAGACTTTTTTTTGAGCCTTTAGTGCTGACCATTTTTCCACTTTGTGTCTTGGCCAGATGTGCTCTTACTGCTAATGACAGATGTGCTAGTGTTTCTCCAGGAAAAGGACCAGAAATATATTTTCACGTCCCTGGTGAGTTTGCTTCTATTCTCTTATACCTCAATTTTCTTACCAAGTCCAAGAAAGTCTTACTCAGTCAAATTCCTATAATAGCTGTTAGTTCTATATAATAAAAAGTAAGAAAGCTGCCAGGTATCACTCCTGTGCACAGGCATGGTTACCCTGTCAGGAAAGCTGTCATTAGCATCATTTTGTAGATGATGAAGGGGTACATGCCTGTATAATGGCAGCTTTTGGGAATTACCGATAGGAGGATCAGGAGTGCAGGGTCATCCCAAACCATATGGAGGGTTCAAGTCCCACCTAGACTACATGAGACCCGCATCTAAAAAGTAAGTAGGTAAATTTACCATTGCAGTGGTGGAGTACATCTTTAATCCCAGCACTTGGGAGGCAGAGGTAGGTAAATCTCTGAGTTAGAGTCAGCCTTGTCTACATAGCAAGTTCCAAGCCAGTCAGCGGTCACAGAGTGAGACCTAGTCTCAAAAACAGCAGCAACAACAACAAAAGTAGAGCAGACACAAGCTTACAGTTCCAGTACTGGGAAAATAGGGCCAAAATAGAGCCTCAATAACTTTGAGGCTATTTTGGGTTCATAGTGAGTTCAACATCAGTTGAACACATAGTGAGACCCATGAGAGAGAGTGAAAGACAGAGACAGAGAGAGAGAGAGAGAGAGAGAGAGAGAGAGACAGACAGGCAGACAGACAGACAGAATATGACTATGAGTGTATCGAGGGACTCGTGCACATCTAAATGGTCCTGGCTGGTACTGACACTTGGGCTCTTGCATGTATCATCATCTGCAATCCTTTTGGTAGTCTAGGACTGACAACCCAGATATTAAGGATTAGGATTCCTTGGCTTAATTCTTCCGTTTCCCTGACAGGACAAGCCCTCAGTGGTATCCTTGCAGAATCTCATCGTAAGAGACATTGCCAACCAGGCGAAAGGGATGTTTCTGATTAGTTCTGGCCCACCTGAAATGTATGAGGTGCACGCAGCATCCCGAGATGACCGCACTACCTGGATCCGTGTCATCCAGCAGAGTGTGCGCCTGTGAGTGTGCGCCTGCGTGTCCATATGGCTTTAGGTCCTAAGCGGAATACTTCCTGGGAATTAAACTCATCATGAGAGGTTGGGGCAGGAGCTGGGGATAGACAAGATGAGTCAAGATAGAAAGTTTACATTAAAAGTTCTAATTTATATCCAGATAACTCAGCTACCCCTCCAAGATAGTGTTGGCAGACTTGTCAGCCAGTGACATAGTGCCAGCCACTCGTACTGTGGGGTGATTAAAGCATTGATGTTAGTGAGCTGATTACCTTTTCTCCAAAATGTTGAAAACAGCCCTGGTGTGGCATGAACACCTATAGCCCCAACACCTGGGAAGTGGAGGCAGAAGGAGTCAGAGTTAAAGGCCAACCTTAATGCATAAGGAGTTCAGGGCCAGCTTGAGCGGAGGTCCTGTCTTAAAAACTACAACAGGCCTGGCAGTGGTGGTGCACACCTTTAATCTCAGCACTTGGGAGGCAGAGGTAGGTGGATCTCTTGAGTTCGAAGCCAGCCTGGTCTACAGTTTCAGGATAGTCAGAGCTACAGGAGAAACCCTGTCTGGAAAACCCAAAACAAAACAAAACAAAACAAAACCCTCCAACACAGTTAGTGCAGTAAATCACTTGTAGCTCAGTTGTCAGAGTGCCTGCCTGGCATTCTGGAAGCCTGAGCCCTTTCCCCAGCACCACTTCAGTCAGAGCTAGAGATGGACGCAGGCTTTTCATAACCTTTATAGGCCTGAGCGGTAAGAGCGAGATGAGGATTAGGGCAAAGAGTGACTAACGCCATGGTGTGAGAGGAGGGTCCTGTAGAACGTGTGCAGAGTAGGGAAAGCTGACCGCTGGTGTCTTTTCCACAAATCCAACCTGCCTATTGCTCTGCAGATGCCCGTCTAGGGAGGACTTTCCTCTGATCGAGACAGAGGATAAGGCGTACCTCCGGAGGATAAAGAGTAAGTTCCCTCCAGGGAGTGGGTTGATTTTCACCATATCCTTCATGCAGACTCTCTTGTTGCTTTCAAAAAGATGAGAGGGGTTAGAGATGGCTCACATGTTAAAAGCACTCGTTTCTCCTTCGGAGGGCTCAGGTTTGATTTTCAGCACCAGCTTGGTGACTCTCAATTGTCTAACTCCAGTTCAGTGGATCTCTAATGCCCTTGGCCACCTCAGTCACCAGCCACATGCACGATGCATATACCTATATGCATGCAAAACTTTTGTACACATAGAATAAAATAATCTTAGGGGGAAAATGAAAGCTTCATGTGGGCTGCTAGAGATTTATCCCAAAATAAACCATTAACTGAAAAAGCCAAGTTTAAAACAATGTTAAGTGTATGCTACAATTTTGTAAGATGAGGGCTAATAGGTGTGTGTGTGTGTAAAATAGAGAATCTAATATCTCTATGTCCCAAGGGCATCTAATGCCCTTTTGTGGCCTCTGAGGGCACTGCCTCCATATGATGCACAGATGTACATGGTACATAGACATATATGTGAGCAAAACACCCTTATGATTAAAAATAAAGGTTAATGCTGGGCTTGGTGGCTCATGATTTTTAATCCCAACACTTGTGAGGCAGAAGCAGAATGATCTCTGTGAGTTCAGGGCTAATATGGTCTGCAAATCTAGTTTCAGGACAGTCAGGGCTATTGCATATCAGAGAAACCCTGTCTCTAAAAAACAAACAAACAAAAAATTTTAAAAAGTTAGACAATTTTAAACAAACGTGTTTTTTAATGAGCGCAGGCTGTGGTGGTGTATGCACCCTTGCGATCCCAGCATTTGGGATCCACAGTGCTAGGATCAGGCATTCAAGGTTGCCCTAGTTCCTTTTATATTGTTATGATAAGACACCACAACCAAAGTCACTCAAAGAAGGAATGACTTCTTTGGGGCTTACAGTTCCAGAGGGTTAGTGTTCCTAATGGTGGGAACGGCAGGTGGCAGATGTGACCACTGGAACAGCTGAGAAAGTGTGAGTCCTTTGAGACCCTAACACCTGCCCCCAGTGACATACTTCCTCCAGCAAGGCTCCACCTCCTAACCCTCCCAAACAGCCACCCACTAGGTACTAAGTACATCTCAAATTACCACAAAGGATATCCTCAATTATATAAGGAGTTTGAGGCCAGCCTCAGCTACACAAGACTTTGTCTCAAAAACAAAAACAAACAAACAAAAAACCAAAACAAAAGAATCCAAAGGCCATCTAGCTGTGTCTTAACTGCAAGTTACTGTGCTTGCTCTGGGCGAGCAGCTCTGAGTGCTCTGATGGAAGGAGATGGAGAGGACAAGGTGGCCAACCTGGACTCTTTTTCACTGAGTTTTTTTTTTTTTAAGAGTTATTTACTTTTATTTTATCTGCTTATCCGCATCGGTGTTTTGCCTGCATGTGTGTTTAAAGCTGCCAGATCGCATGGAATTGGAGCTATATAGACTCTTGTGAGCTGCTATTTGGTTGTTGGGAATTGAACCCAGGTTCTCTGGAAGATCAGCCAGTGCCCTTAACCACTGAGCCATCTCTCCGGCCCCTATTCATAGATTTTTATAAACAAAAGTAATGGTGATTTACACCACACACACAAGATTTTTTTGTTTTGGGGAATGCTCCAAGCCCAAAATTGAGTTCTGCCCCTCTGCTGACCTAAGGCTATCCCTCTGCTGACCCTGGCCTGCCTGCCCCTCTGCTGACCCTGGCCTGCCTGCCCCTCTGCTGACCCTGGCCTGCCCCTCCACTGACCTTGGGCTGCCATTTACAGGCTCTTTGGGTCCTTGGGTCCCTCCACACTCACCTGTTCCTATCTACAGCGAAATTGCAGCAGAAAAACCAGGCGCTGGTGGAGCTACTACAGAAGAATGTTGAGCTGTTTGCTGAGATGGTTCACTTCCAGGCGTTAAAAGCTGGTTTTGTTGGAATGCCCCCACCTGCCCTGCCCAGGGGCCTTTTCCGTCTTGAGTCCTTTGAGTCCCTTCGAGGCGAGCGTCTGCTGAAAGATGCCCTCCGTGAAGGTGAGGGCCACTAAAGAGTCTAGGCTGTTCATTCAGCACCACAACCTATGAAGGGTTTTGGGTTTGTTCTGGTCTAATTCCTGGGAAGGAAAGAAGAGATCTGAGCTTGCTGTTGGATGCCTCTCCCTTGGGCAGGCTCTGCTGCCTCTTGAACGTATTCAGTGTCCCCTGGATACCACACGACCAACTGAACCCCACACTACCCAAATGTGAACTCCCCAAGTACTTGGATGGTGTGTGTTGGATGGATCCCCAATGGTTTTTGTCTCCTGTCTTCTCTTCTTTCCCTTTAGTGGAAGGCCTGAAAGACCTGCTGTTGGGCCCTTGTGTGGACCTGCCTTTGACATCCCGAGAACCAGCCTTACCCTTAGAATCTGACAGTGGTAGCTGTCCTGGGGTCACTGCCAGTGAGTACAGGGCATGAAAGCAAGATGGGAGTGGCTTCATAAGGGAGGAGGGGTCCGGTGGCCCCTGGAGAAGTATAGCCTGCTCCTCCTTCTCTTTTCTGCAACAGATGGAGAGGCCAGAACCTTCAATGGCTCCATTGAGCTCTGTAGAGCAGACTCAGATTCCAGCCAGAAGGTGGGTTCTTGGAGAGCCAGGGACTGGCCAGAGAAAGGGCACAGCTGGCCTGTGGATCTTCAGTAGACAGCTGCTGAGGAAGGCCCCCAGGTCTGTGCCCACTGACTCCCCATTCTTGTTCATTTCTGTAGGATCGGAATGGAAATCAGTTGAGGTCACCACAGGAGGTGAGATGGGAATGCCATGGTAGAGGAGACAGAGGGACGCTGATCTCTGAGAAATCGTAGCCCAGTTTGGTTGGTTTAGGGGGCGGAATCTATATTTTGAAGTCTGTCTCTAGACATTGTTTCGGCACCCTCTTGATAACTTCTGGTACTTACCCCATTCTGGACTTGGTACTATTGCATCCTCTCCTCTGTCCGCAGGAGGTGTTACAGCCATTGGTCAATCTTTATGGACTTCTACATGGCCTGCAGGTCAGTGAGCCAGAGCTGGAGTGGGGAAGAAAGGGAGGAGGCACCCAGAGGTGTCAATGCAGATGACAGTCCTCCTAACAGGCTTAAGTGCTCCCCCAAAGCCAAGCTGTCAGGGTCTGGGATTGAGAGAAAAGTGCATAGAACTTGCTTCTGAAGCACCTTTCGGCCTCATCCCATCCTCCAGGCTGTTGTGGTCCAGCAGGAACGACTGATGGAAGCCCTGTTCCCTGAGGGCCCTGAACGGTGGGAGAAGCTATCCCGAGCCAACTCTCGGGATGGTGAAGCTGGTCGGGCTGCCGTTGCTTCTGTAACTCCTGAGAAGCAGGCCACGGAGCTGGCATTACTGCAGAGACAACACACCCTATTGCAGGAAGAGCTGCGGCGCTGCCAGCGGCTCGGGGAAGAGCGAGCAACTGAAGCTGGCAGCCTGGAGGCAAGGCTCAGAGAGAGCGAGCAAGCCCGGGCCCTGCTGGAGCGAGAGGCTGAAGAGATCCGCAGACAGCTGGCAGCCTTGGGCCAAAACGAGCCACTCCCAGCAGAAGCACCCTGGGCTCGCAGGCCTCTGGACCCCCGGCGCCGCAGCCTTCCAGCAGGCGACGCTCTGTACTTGAGCTTCAATCCCCCCCAGGTAAGGCTGCCTGGAGTAGTGGCGTGACACTCAAGATCACAGAAGCCTGCAGAACCTGAAGGACACTCAGCTGTCAGGGATTGGAGTCCAAGTCACAGCAGGCAACAGATTTGTGTCAGTTGGTAAAATGCTTGCCATGTAAACACAAGAACCTGAGTTTGATCCCCCAGAAACCTTGTCATGTGGTACATGCTCACAATCCCAGTGCTGGGGAGGCAGATGCAGGCTCACCCTCGCAGCTCATTGGCCAACCAGCCCCTTTGGTGAGCTCCAGTAGGAGACCCTGTGTCATAAAACAAAGTGGATGACTTTTTTTTTTTGGCAGGGGCAGGGGTTCTAGACAGGGTTTCTCTGTGTGGTCTTGACTGCCCTGGAACTCAGACTCACAGAGTTTACGTACCTGGCAAACTCTGCCTCTACCTCCTGAGTGCTGGGATTACAGGGGTGCACCACCACCGTGCTAAAGACATGATACCTCAGGCTGGAGAGATGGCTTAGAGGTTAAGAGCATTGGCTGTTCTTCTAGAGGACCTGGGTTCAATTCCTAGGACCCACATGGCAGCTCACAACTGTATATAATGCCTATTCTAGGGTTTCCAACACCCTCATACATTCATGGAGGCAAAACAATAGTACACAAAATTTAAAAGAAAGAAGTAAAAGAAACAACCAGGCTGCCTCTAGCCATGACCATCTTTCACAGTGGGGAGATGTCTCCTAAGAGCACTGACTGCTCTTCAAGAGGATTCAGGTTCAAGTCCCAGCACCCACATACAGTTCCATGGATCAGGCATCCCCTTACACACATACAGGCAGAGAAAACACCAGTGCCTATTAAGTAAAAGTGAATAGAAAAAAAAAAAAAAAAAAAAAAAAAGGAATGTCACCAGAGGTTGAGAATGAAACCCAACAGAGTCCTCCCGTCCTCCCTGTTGCTAAGGAGCCAGATTGTTTCTAATGAGCCACTGTGTTACATGTTGTTACTACATCTCCATACCTTACAAGATAAAGTTTGTTTCCTAAACCTAATGTATTCTGCACACGGTGTTTTTCAAGTTATGCTGAACTTGTAACCCCATGATGCTATCCCACCCCTTTGTGCCTTGCTAAACTCCTGAACACTGGTGACGACTCCCCTTCCACACAGTGTATTCTTGCACTTACCTATCCAGCAGGCAGCCTTGAGCCCTGAATCCCCTACTCTTCCGTCCAGGTGTTCACACCAATCTCAACAGTTGTTTTCTATCAACCCAAACCCTTTCCAGTAAAAAGGACCTCAAAAGACAGTGAGGGGCTGCTCTCCGAAGCCCTGACTAGGGGAAGGTAGTCATCTGGCCAGACCCTTGTGCACATCTGTTTAGAGCTTGCTTTCTTGTGTTTTGTTTTTTTGGGTTTTTTTGAGACAGGGTTTCTCTGTGTAGCCCTGGCTGTCCTGGAACTCACTCTGTAGACCAGGCTGGCCTCGAACTCAGAAATCCACCTGCCTCTGCCTCCCGAGTGCTGGGATTAAAGGCATGTGCCACCACTGCCGGGCTAGAGCTTGCT
Source organism: Rhabdomys pumilio (assembly GCA_030674055.1). NCBI lineage: Eukaryota > Metazoa > Chordata > Mammalia > Rodentia > Muridae > Rhabdomys > Rhabdomys pumilio. The sequence goes on along the minus strand of JANHMN010000001.1, from coordinate 63,397,723 downwards.
TTCTTTAATCAGACAGTTGTGGAACTGGTTTTTTCCTCAGATCTAACATGACCTCTACCTTCCTTATTCACAAGGGCACACACACACATAGACAAAAAGTACTAGTTGAACTGAAAAGAAAGTTAAGGCTAAGTTTAGTGCAGAGGCCTGTGCAGATCTTTAACACTTCCAACAAACAAACATTTCTGCTATTGGTCTTTGTGGGGCATTATGGGTACATGGAGTTCTTGCATATGAAGGCCAGCTGGAGGGCCAGCTGAGCCCAGCAGATAAAAAGTGTTCTACTGAGAGAGGGAGTCATTGGTGAACCCCAAGAGACAAGGTGTGTTAGGGCCTGGGGGGGCTCCCTGCCCTCGCCCGCTGATGCCTGCACACTGCCCATCCCCTGGGCTTGTGCTTTTCCTTCTATAGCCCAGTCGAGGCCATGATCGCCTGGATTTGCCTGTGACTGTTCGTTCCCTCCACCGACCCTTTGATGACCGAGAGGCACAAGAACTTGGTAGCCCAGAGGATCGACTGCAGGACAGCAGTGACCCTGATACTGGTAGTGAGGAGGAAGTCAGTAGCCGCCTGTCTCCACCCCACAGTCCACGAGGTGAGACCCTAGAGTGGTTGTGGTGTCTGGGTCCAAGCCCTTTGGATTGTGACTTCTGAATGTACTCTAAGTGACTCCTGAGGTTTGGTGATTCTGTGAGAGACTGGGAAGGCTTCCCACTCTGTGAGTAGACAAGCTGCTGGTAGAACCCTTGAGAAGCAGGGTTTTCCCATTGGTTGGCAACTCCCAACCTTTACAAGTAGTAGGAATCCATTGTAAAGTCAAACAGCTTAAAGACTTCCTCCCCTATATAGTAAGGAAACTAGAAGGAATGAAATACCTCTTAAGGGTTTCCTGTTATAATGGTGACTTTGCTGCCTGAGGGTCATCCGGCCAAGGCGCTCAGAGGCCCCCATCCCCACCCTAGGGGCCTTTGTGTGAGTCTGTGCTACTTCTCTTGGGAGAGCCTGCCTGCTCACTCATCATCACCTCTACCCTGTCTCTCACCTTCCAGACTTCACCCGAATGCAGGACATTCCTGAAGAAACTGAAAGCCGAGATGGGGAGCCTACGGCTTCAGAGAGCTAAGGGGACACTTTCCCCTGCCTGGTGCCCCACTGAAGAACATTAGTAAAAGGGGCAAACCTTGAAAGAACTGCTGATTGTCCTTGCCAGTTCCTGAGATCCCTGGATACCTAGGGGCCACGGGGACTTGGGGACTTAGAAGTCACCGCACTCCTGGTATCTGCCAGCAGCCACACCACAGATGCCGATTTTCATGCCTTCTCCCCCCCCACTTAGGAAAAATTATTTATTTATTGTTTATTGGTTATGGGGGGAGGGGAGTGATTTAAAGGGCCAGGGACATGGGAACCAAGCCATATGTATCGGAGGGCCTCTCCTGTAATACCACTGGGATATCTTTGGCCTTAGCCATACAGCCTAACATCCACCCCAGTGACACCCATCTGTGGCCACAGAACCTACTGCCCCTTTAAGGAGGGTTGTTGTAGGACCATGTCCCTTTTTCCACCCCCTTAGCCTCTTTCTGCTGTTCTCATTTCTCTTCATCCTCCATGGAAATCTGGCTCCTTGGATTGATGGGAGCAGAGGCTAGGGTGGCCATAATGTATTGGGTTGGGGAAGGAAGAATCTACAGGGACCAGAATGTTTTGTTTTTATTTTTTATTTTTATTTTTGTTTTTGTTTTGTACCAAAGCCAGCTGCACCTGTTTTATATTTTTAAAAGAAGATTGTAGGCACTTCTAGCTCCATGTCTTTGAACCCGAGGAATTAGGGAGAACGTGATTTATTTCATCGACAGTCAGGGGCTCCTTTTCGGAACTCTTCCTCAGCCATTTGAAGGAAGCTCCAAGGTGGGTTGGGAAACCTCTACGAACCCTCACCCTCACCTCATTCCACCGTGGTGACTGCGTTTGAAACATAAGCAAGAATTGGGGGAGGGGGATTTTTTTCATTGCAACCCTAATGTCCACCAGCGATAGCCATTTGTCTGCCAATTTAATTGTTAAAAAACAAAACAAACAGTAACAACCAAGAAAAGAAAGAAAGAAAAAGCTCAAGCAGGGAAAAATTAAAGACCTGAAACGCATGAGGTGCTGTCTTAGTGCCCGTTCTGAGGACTGCGGTGCCTGCAGCCAGGCAGTGACCACGGTTTCTGAAAAGGGGCTGTCACTACCTCACTGAAGAGGGCATGAATGGATGCAGCTGCTCAAACTTATTAAAAATCTCAAAATTGCAAGGCTGGAAATGAAGCGCCGTTCAGCCTTCAGCTGCTGTTAATGATGCAGTCGTCAGAAAACTCATTTGCATCTTATTTGTATGCGGTGCTTGGACAGCACATCTGGTTCTTGCCACCTTTCTCTTTCCCTCCCTGCCCCCATTTTCATCCCCCCACCCCACCCCACCCCTAGAGCTCAGGGCCTAGTAGCAGTCTGTCTCTTGGAAAGGCAGTAATTGGTTTCAGTTCTTGGTTTTGGCTCATTCCACTTCCTGTTTCTAGGCCCTATGCGTAGCGGGGGGGGGGGGGGGGACAGTGCGCATGCGCACCCCCCACAGCCTGTGGGGTAGGATTAGAAGGGTCTCAGGACCCCACTGAGAAGGGGAAATGAAATTGCCCAGGCAGCAGGCATTGTGGGATTGCTTCCTTCCCCACCAGCAGCCTCTGGCCCTTAGGGGGCACTTTCTCTCCAATCATGGGATTCTTGGGCCATAGGAGTTGTTTTATATGTTTATTATTATTATTTAGTATTATCTTTGAGACAATGTCTTGCAGTGAAGCCCAGGCTGGCCTTGGATTCAAGGCAATCCTCTCGCCTCGGCCTCCCAAATGCTGAAATTACAGGCACCAAGTATTTTTCTTTTAAACAATGGATGCAAAAAAGTTGCCAGGCCAAGACCCTGCTTCCTCTGCCTGACAAACAGCAACACTAAAGTTTCAAACCTACTGACGCTCACTCAGCCAGCAGCTGTGTTGAAGGCCGCACTAAGCATCTGGGCCCAAACATGCAAAGGTCAGGTGGAGGAGTCTGTTGGAGAGTCAGGAGAAAAGCAGTACAGTTTCCCAACCTTCCCCAGAGGGCCAGCCTTCCCCAGAGAGGCCAGCAGAAGAGCCTAGACCCTGAGATGGATTTCCAGAGTATGAGGTGTGAGAGGCTGCTTTCCATCCGTTGCCTTATTACCATAGCCCCAACCTAGCATCAGCCCAGAGCCTTTCCCACCCTCCTGTCACCGTCTGTCCCTTGTTTGTCCCCTCCCTAATTCTACTTTCTAAACCTAAAGTCTTATTTTTTGTCCCCCTCCCCTGCTGCCATTTCAAAGCTCTGACTGTGTGTTCTGAGAGCCAGGGTTCAGCTCTTTGCTTAGGCCTCGTTGCTTCCTTAGAGGAGGCTCTAAGCCTGAACACGCAGCGCTCCATGCTGCCCTCTCAAAATTAGGGCTATAAGCAGTTACTTGAGTTGGTTTTGTCAATATTTACCCCCAGGGTTCTGTAAAGCAGATGTACCCCAGAAAAGGCAATATCCGGAACCAGCCAGGCTTGCAGAGGCGCTGCAGGGGGCAGGAGGAAGAATGCTTAGGTAGAGGAGCCTTCTATGGATGGCTAGGATAGACCTGGCATTTTGAAACCAGTTTAAACATTATCATAAAGAGGAAATTAAACATCAAGAGGCTAATTAAATCTTGTTCCCATCCTTTAATATGTTGAGAGTTGGGTGATTCTTAAATGCTTCTCAGCAACTGTGGAACGGGCCTTGTCGCCTGGGGGTATTGCAGCTTCTTTACAGCTGCTGCTATTCTGAGGCCTTGAGTGGCTAGTCGCAACCTGGTTACAAAGCATCCCAGAGTCTGGTCCTGAAGGGAGGGATGGAGTGGGAGCTCCATCTGTCTGCTGCTTCTCCTTCTTTCCTGAAGCAGCCCCCAAGCAAGATCTTTTCTGATAGACAACTTAGGTCATTATAGTTTAAAATGACTACGGGAACCAAAGGGCACTCTGCTCAGGAGACAATTGCACAGAGGGCTTGGAAGGACTAACCCTTTAGTTAGTGTCTATCTCTTCGCAGAGTTTGATGTTAGTTTCAGCCTTGATTGTGCTTCACCTGGTTTTTTGAGGTGTTAGGAGAATGCCAATTTGCCTAGACTGCCAGAGGGTTTCCGGGCCTCCTGCTTTCCTCTCCAGCACCACTTGGACCCTGTGGTTTTTATATTGGGTGCTAGAGCTTGAACTCAGGTACTCAGCACATGTGCTCCAAGTTCTTTACCCCAGCTACCGCTCTGTTTGTTCTTGCTGTTGTTAGAGTGTGTGACAACATCGGGCTTATGTGCTATGTATTTTCCCTGCTGTGCCATCTTGCTCATTCTTATCTTACTATGGATGTGTGTCTGTGGTGTGCATGTATGGGTATGTGTGACCAGATCATAAGACATAGTCCATAAATGAGGACATGTAAGATAACATTGAGACCTCGGTGGCTCACCTGTACCTGTCTGCCAGTGGTCCTTGTTTTCTCCTTCCCATTCTCCATGGAAGGTGCCAACACTAGGAACCCTGCCTCTGGCACTGCTGGATCCTCTTAATTTTGGAGACTGTCTAGACTAAGCTGGTCCTGAACCCTTTATTCTGTTTAAAGTCTTGAATTTAAGGGATTAGACAAGCACTCCATTAATTGAGATGTATTCCCAGCCTCTGGAAAACAGATAGAAAGCTATGCATGGCAGCACCTGCCTATAACCCCAGTACTTGGGAGAGTCAGGAGTTCAAGGCCAGCTGTAGCTATATATTTGGTTGGAGGCCAGTCTGAACTAACTGCACACAGAGATGACTCAATCCAGTAGTTGCCATGCATACAGGGGGACCACAGAAAAGCCAGGTACAGCAGCACCAGAAGCACTTGACTCATTGGTAAGTTTCAGGTTCAGGGAGAGAGCCTTGCTCAAAAACAAGATGGGGTTGGAGAGCTAGCTCAGGAGTCAAAAGAGTGTTTGCTGATCTTCCACAGGACCTGATCTGATCTCCACATGCGTTTGGGACATGTCTCCTTGTCCAAATACACTTGAATTAAGTATAATTTTTTTTTTTAAGTCAAAGCAAGATGCAGTGGCACATCCCTATAATTCCAGCACATGGGAGGGAGAGGCAGGTGAGTCTCTTGAGTTCAAGGGACAGCCTGGTCTACAGAGTGAATTCCAGGACAGGTGAGGTTAGGTAGTAAGAACCTGTCTCAATTAAAAAAAAAAAAAAAAAAAAAAAAAAGAAAACAAAACAAGCAAAAAGGAAAAAAAAAAAACCTACCTCTGACATTCACACATGCAAGTGTGAGCACAAATGTACATACACAATAAAGTAGGCAAAAGCCAGGCAGTGGTGGCGCACGCCTTTAATCCCAGCACTTGGGAGGCAGAGGCAGGCGGATTTCTGATTTCGAGGCCAGCCTGGTCTACCGAGTGAGTTCCAGGACAGCCAAGGCTATATAGAGAAACCGTGTCTCGAAAAACCACAAAAAGGAGGGGGGGGGGGGGGAAAAAGAGAAACCTTGTCTAAAAAAACAACAAAAAAAAAAAAAAAAAAGTAGGCAAAAATGATCTGAGTTTTAAAAGCTCAACTTGTTGGTACATGCCTATAATTCTAGCATTTGGGATCAAGATTAGAGAGTTCCAAGATACCCTCAGCTTTATAGTTTGAGACTGGCCTGAGTATCCTGAAACTCTCCAATTTTAAAAGGAGAACTGACTTGAAGTAATTTGCCTGAGGAGCGGGTTCCAACCCACATGCTCTGGCACTTGGCTGAAATGCAGATGTACTTGAGACTGGCCTCTGGGTTCTGACCCTCAGCCTCTAAACCTTTGCTATACCTCTTGACTCCCTCCACCCATAACCCATGGCTTTCCCTTCCATCCTTGATTGAAAGAGCCAGACCTATTTGCTATTCTCAAAGGCAATACACTCAGGGTCTGACATGTAACCAAGATTCCAGTGAGCTCTGCCCTTGCATCTCATGGCAGCAAAACTACAGACAAATGTTGAAGAGGAGGCTTCCACATCGTTTCCATGGGCACCCCTGAGATGACAAAAAACTGAGTGGCTAGAGAAAACATCTTTCGTTTTGGTACCAAAGGGGCATAATGGGTGCCCTGTTCTAAAGTGGACAGGGAGAACCGACTCCTGACCTGCTAGTCTACACCAGTAATGGACACACACTGTCCTATAAAGTACTTGCATGAGATGTCAAGACAGTCTGGATGGTCTGGTTTATCCTCAGTTCCTCTGTGCCAGCTTCAGAGAGAAGCTTTGCCACGTCTGCCTCCTGTTCAGACTCCAACTTCTCAGTTCTGTCACAAGCAGAGTTGGTGATCAAAGATCAGAGTTTTCCTGGGGACACTGCAGCCTGGCAGAGAGAGCAACTCCTCCCTAGAATCTGTGGGCTCTGCTCCTGATAGGTCTCAGGAGATTGTTCAGGTTGCATCTTTCATCCAAGTGTTCAGCTGTGTTTGTGTGTGTTGTACAAGAGCCACTCTCCTGGGTGCTAGCTATCCATGTCCCCTACCTCCTTGAGGACCATTTGTACCATGCAGGCCTTGCTCTGGGGCCACAGTCTTGACCAGAGACCTCTGAGGGAGCTGACGAGAACCTGCCGCAGCTCTGGCCGGAGGAGACAATAGATCACAGGGTTGAGGCAGCTGTTGCTGTGTGCCAAGCAGGTGGTGACCGGGAGGACATAAGTGTGGATGGTATAGAAAGTACTGTCCCAGGACACCAGGTCAAACCTTACCAGAATTTCCCAGAAAGTGACTACATGGTTGGGAAACCAGCAGAGGGCGAAGGAAGCCACCAGGATACTGACAGAGCGGGCTACCCCTGCTGTCCTGATGCTGTCCTGACGCTGTCGTAGCCTGCATTGTTGCTGCCACTATAGAAAGGCCAACAGCAGGTAGCTGGTGGTAATGATGCCCAAGGGCACAACGAAGGCCAGAACTACCCTCTGTAGCTGGTAAGTCCCCAGCCAGTATCTGCTGGGGAAACGCAGAAGGCAGAGGCGCACGCCCCACAACTCAACCTCAGTCCCAAAGATTGCTGTGGGCACAGTCACCAGGGCAGCTGCCACCCACACTGCCAGGGTAATCATACGGGCCCAAAAGACTGAGAGGTGACTACCTGGTCTCACAGCCATGGCCACCACCCAGTATTGAGGGATAATCAGTGCTGTGACTAGGAAGGTGCTAGTGTAGATGCTGAGGACAGTAGTTGTCAGGACTGTCTTGCAGAGGGCACTTCAGAAAGGCCAGTGGAAGTCCATTGCTGACTCGGTTGCCCAGAAAGGGAGAGAGAGGTCCAGCCCCAAGTCTGCCAGAGCCAGGCTGAAGACAAATATGTCAGAAGGCGAGCCGGGCACACACTGACCACAGTTACCTAGCACCCACAGTACAGCCAAATTTCCCAGCAAGCCAACAATACCTACAAGTCCATAGGCCAGTGCAACCATAATCCTCAGAACAAGGAACTGGACAGGAATTGCAGCACCATCAGTACTCAGCATGCTGTCTCCAGAGCCATTGACCTAGAAGAAAGTGGACAGAGGCAGATGTGGCCATCAAAAGGCAATGGAGGTTACTGGAACAGAGCAGAGGAGCCAGGGAGTGCCTGCCTTCTGAACCAGCGAGCACCACCAGTGTCAGGAGAGCTCTAGGAGAGCCCTTGGAATCGGGGTGTTGGTCTGGACCTTCGGGTTGTAGGAGCCCATGCTCACACCTCAGAGGGATGGGTGTGGGTAGAACAGCCTACTTCTTCCCTGTTGGACAACAGTGGTGGGTGGGGCAGCACAAGGGAGGGATATGTCCACACTGTCAACATGCATGTAATAGAGAAGGAAAGGGAGACACTACAGATGTTTGGAGTGACAGAGCCAAGCCAGAAGTAGCTTTTTTTCAAACCAGGGTGCAGAGAGCTCTCTGTGAAAAGGAGAGTTGTCAGAAGAGGCTAGGAATATGGCATTAGAGAACCAGACGGAGTCAGAAAAAGAGAGGAGCACACGTGCATCCAGAGTCCCACAGCTGCCTGCCTCTCCTGTGTCCCTCTGATCGAGCTCTCTGTGGCTCTTTGCTTAAAGTGTTAATGTGAGGCAGGCCAGAGATAGTGGCTCTGTGGGTGGAGGTGCCTGCTGCCGTGCCTGATTTGAGTTCAGTCTCCAGGATCTACCTAGGAGAAGGATAAATCTGCCACTCACAAACTGGCCTTTGACCTACACACTCATACACACTCATATGTGTGTACATGCACACATCTTCCCTCCCCCAAAGTGTTAAAAAGAAAATATACAAAAATTTAGCGAGCTGCCAAGTAGCTGTGGTCACTGCTACCTGCATGGCTGAGGCAGCTGGATCACCTGAGCCCAAGACTTGAAGGCCAACCTTGGCAGTATAACAAAACATAATGTATAAACAAGCAAACAAACAAACCCACAGAGATGGCTCAGTCCCTGGAGCCTACCCACATAAAGGTAGAAGGAGAGAACAGGCACCCCAGGATTGTCTTCTGACCTTTATACATGCACAATAATATGCACCCCGCAACACTACTAAATCTTCAAAATAAGATTAAATGATTTAAAGACCAGGCTGGATTTTGCTGGCTCACCCCAGCCTGGTCTGTATCGAATTCCAAGCCAGGCAAGGCTACATAGTGAGACCCTGTCTCAAAACAACAAAACCAAACAGGTTTGCGACTAGATATAAAGTAACCTGGCAGTGTGAACTGGCTCCTGAGGATCCGCAGGGTGGAAGGAGAGAACGGATTCCTGAAAGTTGTTCCGATGTTTGCTCACATTCAATAGCACACTGCACGCCCATGCTCACACCCACAAATAAAACTAAACAGTTTTAACTTGGGGCTAGAGATACCTCAGGAGTTAGGAGTAACTAACTAAAGTGTTGCTCTTGCAGATGACCTGGGTGTGGTTCCCAGCACCCATCCAGCACCTCACAGCCATCATCTATAACTCCAGTTCTAGAGAATACAAGTCTTTCTTTTGGTCTCCACTGGCTCACATGTGCTACATGTACATACATGAAGACATAACATATAAAATTAAAATTCCTTACAAAAGTTAATCAAATGAGCCAGTACCTTGTTGGTCTTCCCATGATGACTATCATTTCAAGGGGAAGTTTGGAGGGTTGGTCATGGAAGGAAACAGGACAATGAACAGCTGTTACCATGCCAACTAAAACAGGTCAGAATTCAAGGTAGTACCATGTGGCCTTGATGCTAAGAAGGGGAGAGAAAGGAAAAGGAAGTCTCAGTTTCCTGTGTACCCCTTCTGGGCACTCTGGGCTTGTGAGGCCATAGTTGGATGAACACAGACACGCCTTCAGGCCTGCTCTACATCATGGAACAGTCCTGCCAGCCTGCCCCACCCCCACTGCCACTTCATTCTTCTGGTGGACTCAGAGCTCAGTCATATGCACATTCCTCCATGTCCCAAGCCTCAGCGTGGAGTTCTGGAACCTGAGAAAAGCCTTTACCACACCGCATCCTGTCTACCCATGAGCTCATTCCCAACTGGAAGACTGCCTCACTGGATCATCCCCTTTCTCTCTCCACATCTCTCTCCACGGCAGGAGCTGTGGGAGAGAGAGCATGGAATGGGGAGGTAAGAGTGAGATTTTTTTTCAAGGATTCTGAGAGCAATTCAGCACTTTTCTGCTGGTTATGGTAGTATCTCATATTCAGTTCTCCTGGGGTGCTGGGGTGGGGTCAGAGAGGCATTTCAGCAAAGCCTAGAGGTGAGAGAGATGCTTTTTTGGAAACAGGATGTTGGGATTTTTAGCAAGAGAGAGGTGGGATGAGGTTGGCAGGTGCTCATCTGCAAGCCAGGTGAGCCTAGGGCTACCTGTGTTACAGCTCTGAAGGGAAAGGTATCCTGGCAGTCAGGAGCCAAGGAATAATAGCACAAAGCCACTCTGCACAACAAACCCCACACAATAAATCTATTGGGAAAGACACAAGAGAATGCCACTTTGGCTAAGGAGAGAAGCCATGAGAACTAAGCAGAAGACACGGGTTATATAGCTTTCCTTGTGTGACTGAACAATCCAGGGTGGGGATTGGTAAGATTTCAAGGCCTGAGCTTGTGCCCTGATGGGGCCTAAACTACTTCCTGACATCATAGACAGAGTCGGCCTCCTGTCAATTAGTCATTTCTTGAGGCCATGTTTTATTGGCCAGAATCACATTGGCAGCCTAGGCACTCAGGCCACTGTGCTGCTGCTGTAGCTCAGCAGCACAGGGCTCCCTTGCTTGCCAGAATCCTCCAATCCCATCACACACACACAAAGTAAAACCCAAACCATGCCGCTTACCTTGGAGAGGGAATTTACTGAGGAGATAATATGCAAGCATGAGGGTCTCCATTCAAAGCCCGGGAGCCCATGCAGAGCTGTACTTAGTGGAGAGCACCTGTGATCCCAGGTGCTCCCTGGAAGATGGGAGGTAGCATTAGTCACTTTTCTGTAGCAGGACTTTGGCTACTTTGTGGGTCTTTCTTACACACACACACACACACACACACACACACACACACACACGCCCCCAGCACCAGATAGAAGAGAAAAAAGGATAGAGAGGAAAGGAAAGAGACCTGAGTACAGTCAGGGGTCGGGAAGGGGCAATGTTACTGTTTTATGTGTATAGGTATTTAACTGCATGTATGATTGTGCACCACATGCATGTCTGTTGCTTACAGAGCCTACAAGAGGGAGTCATATTCCTTGGAAATGAAATTACAGGTGGTTATAGCCTCCATGTGGTTGCTGGAAATTGAACCCAGCCCCTCTGGAAGAGCTGCCCATGCTCTTAACCACTGAGCCATCTCTCCAGACCAAGACTGTATTCTTTTCCCACTGTATCATGAAAGAGCTTGGGCCTCTCCCAACATCTCTTCCTCCTTTCTGAGTGCCAGAAGAATCAGTCCCCACCCTTGGGGATCCCCATAGCTATAAATGGAAGCAAACCAGGACAGACAGACAATGATAACTTCTCTCTAAATGAGTTCTTCATTTACAGTTGCTGGGGAATGAGAAATCAGAATCCACAAAAATGCTTCTGTTAGCCCAGTGTTTGTATCACCTCATAGGTTTACCAGTTTAATTTACTCTCTCAGTTACAGCCCAGAGAACTGATACTGGTCCTGTGTGGTCTCAGCCTTATATGGAAGGGACTCCCTATTTGCTTATCCGAATATCCACCCCTCCTCAGATCTATGCCTGTCTTGTCCTTCAGAGCTAGAGAACTGTGGAATTCCTAGAGAGTGGTCGAGATGTTTGGAAGGACTGGGTTAGCCTCTTCAAAGAAGTAAGGTAAGGGAATTACGAATGCATTTGTCATTGAAGGCAGAGGCTGGACCCTTGAGGAACAAGAAATGTTAGGAACAGGAAGTCCAGCCTAACCCAGTTCCATAATCTCACATCAACCCAGTCAGCCACTGCCTTAGGGTTTCTATTGCTGTGATAAAGCACCATTGTGGCTGTAAAAATTGAAAAGTTACACTCTGTGTTCCTGGTGGATGCTTGCTCCTCCTCTGGACCTGCCCAAGAGCTTTGGATTCCCTAGTGAAAGAAACACAATCCGGATTATTTTTCCTTTGCCTTAACAGCACAACGGCTGGGCTTCTCCTTAACTCCACATGGCTAACACACCTTCCCTCTGATATTCCCGAGTTATCACTTTCTAAAATCTATATTTCATCTCTGCTACCCGAGACCCAATGGGGGAGTGGCCCCCGAGAATACTTGCCACAATTCATACATAATTATTATTCTGTCTTCTATGGATCTCCTACCTGCATTGCACTTCTCTCCTGCCATGGCGATTCTGCTCCTCCTTCTTCCAATCATCCCTTGGCTGCAAAATCTAAAGTCCTGCCTCTGTCTCCCTGCCCAGCCATTCGCTGCCGGTAACTTTATTCACCAGTTAGAGCCTACTGGGATCAGGGACCCTCAGCTTCTAACACGCAGATTCTCATGTAATTTTGGGAGCTGAATTAACACAAATAACATTAAAACCAATCCCCAATATCTCATCCTTCTTGTCCAATAAAAAAGGCTCTTTTTTCTCAGACATAAATTGAGCACAACCATAACAATTATGTAAATTATAAGCTATGCTATAGAATTAACATCCAGTCCTTATATTTATCTGTTTAGATAAAGTACTCTACCATCTATCCTGAATTAAAGCATTTACAATTGTATATTGTGGGGTGGTGGACCCATGAGAGGAGCCTGGTAAAGTCGACCTAAGGCTTGAAGCCCCAGAGACCCAGAAGGGATGATAGGAGCTTCACCTGCTCTCAATTCTAGGCCTCTTTCACAAAACTACAGCCTCCCATAGAGAGAATTGTGGCCATCAGTCATGTAGGGGCAGCACCCACAAATCCCTCCTAATGTAGATGAGGCATTTTAGGCCAAGCAAATAGGAATCACCAACCCACCCCAAAACTGTATATAAGATCCTATCCAGAAGGAATTAAAGGTGTGAGAGATTTATTCTGTCATCTGAGAGCATCTGTCAAAAAGAGTTGTAACACTACCTGAGAAGAGAAAGTTCTCTCAAAGCCTTCACCATCAGAAGCTTCCCTGCCCATCAGAAGCTTCACTGCACTCCGTGCAAGCCAGCCTTCTGTTGGCTCAGCTCAGCTCTGCTTGGCTCAGCACAGCCAGTGCAGCGTCTTGGAGCAACAGAGCCTACTGGGGCAGCAGCACCAGAGCAGTGGAAGTGCAGAAATACTTCCCCCTCTCCGCTTGTGCCCTTTCCACTTTGCCTGAACCCTCCCGCTGGGCAGGGCCAGAGGTCTCCACAGATAGCCTCGGGTACACAGATCCACAACTGGCACCCACATGAGGCACAAGCAGGCTGCAACTGCATAAACAGATATCAAGGAATGGTGAGCCTCCCTCCAACTCCAATTCTGGAGACAAGCACTCATAAAAAAAAAAAAGATAGTTGTCTTTAACTGGCTCAAACAAGGAGCAAAATACCCTTAACTGATCTATGTACCCTGCACAATCCATACAAATATTTTTTTTTTTTGAGACAGGGTTTCTCTGTATATCCCTGGCTATCCTGGAACTGACTCTGTAGACCAGGCTGGCCTCGAACTCAGAGATCTGCCTGCCTCTGCCTCCCAAGTGCTGGGATTAAAGGTGTGCGCCACCACCGCCCGGCTCATACGAATATCTTAATGGTACTAAAATTATGGTTCTGAGATTCATGTATTACAGAATGTACAGCTTTGACAAGATTTATCCTCAGAGATGCTGTACTGATCTGCTGTTCCAGCCCCATGCTTCCTGATACTGTCCAGAGACTTACTTCCAGAACAGCTTCAGGTATAGCTACTGATTCCAGTTGATCTCGAGTCAGATAGTAAACTAATAGCTACATTAAATTCTGATTTAATTATAATAAGGTGTTTTCAATTAGAAATAGCTAGGAAGTAGTCAAGGTTTGACAGTTAATATATACCTTATATATATAGATAGTCTTCAAAAACATCAGAAGTCTATAGAATCTGACATTTAATTATTTCATTGTTACTAGAAATTTTGACTGGAGACATGTCTGCTCCTGACATACCCCTTCATGGTTCAGGGAAGATACTGGGCATCTTTATCTCCAGGTGCAGTTGCTTATTGTAGTAAGGTAGCCACTGGGAAGGAGTTGCCTGTATCATCTGCAGACAAAATACTGTCTAAAAGGGACAAACAGATGTGGTATAGTCATCTTCTAATCTCTGCCAAGACAGGGTTAGCTAGTCCTTTGTATTTCTACTTCATTTCAGGGTCTGCCAGATGGCTCTGGACCAGAGGCTGAAGACAGATGCTTCAATGTTTTGAGGGATAGGGGATTGTCCAGGCAGTCAGCAATCTCTACAATTTGTTTAAGTTTTGGAAACTATGTTTTTATGCTTCCTATATCTAGGTAATATTCAATTTGTTCTTAGATTTCTGATGGGGTTGAAGACTAGTTATATTCTCATAAGCAAACTTAAATTGTTTAATATTGAGAGATATATAGAATTGAAAACATGGTATTCAGATGATGATTCAGGCTAAAATCGAAACGCAATTCAGGTATAGAATTTTAAGCTCTTTAGTTAGGATATGATGGTAGAGTACTTTATCTACTTGACAAAGATGATAATTGTGTATGTTTAATTGTATATGGACTAGAGGTTAATTGTATATGACTATGCTCAATTTATGCCTGAGAGAAGTTTTGTTGTTGTTGTTGTTGTTTTTAACTTGGACAGAAAAGATGAGGGGTTGTGGATTGATTTAATCAGTAATTTTCATGTCCAAATGCTGAAAGACCCTTTTTGATTGATCAATAAAGATGCCAGCAGTTTCTGGGCAAAGGGAGTTGGGGCAGGACCTTTAGATTTGCATAGGCTAGAAACTGGGAAAAAGGAGAGAGAGAATCGCCACAACTCAGGGGCAGAAGGATGGGACATAAGAACTGCAGGAGAGAAAGCCAATCAGCCATGTGATAATTCTAATGAGTGGCCACTAGCCACTTCCCCGATTGGGCTGGATAGCAAGGGAAGGTTTAGGAGTGCCCAGCCTTTGAGGTAGCTGAGGCATTTTAAAATTAAATGGGGTGTGTGTGTGTGTGTGTGTGTGTGTGTGTGTTCCATTCATGAATCCAGAAAACCTGACAGAACATCAAAACATATATATTTATTAGAGATAAATATGACAAAAGATGTTTAATAGCATTGTGCTTAAAACCACAAAGCTGAGAGACTACAGAGATGGCTCCTACAAAGGACCTGGGTTTGATTCCCAGCACCTACATCAGGTGTCTCACAACTGCCTATATCTTCAGTTCCCGGGTATCCAATGCCTCTGGCCTTGAAGGCCTTGCATGTAGGAGGAGCTAAGGTGGGAGGAGTAAAGAGAGGAAGGGAGGAGTAGGGAGGAAGAGGAGAAAGGCGAGGAGGAGCTAGGAGAGGGAGGAGAGAGAGAAGCAAACATGGAGGCGGATGTCCACGTGTCTCTGCTAGTCAAAGGTAGTTGGTATATCTAGGTTGGGTATTGGGTCACACTTCTGATTGTATGGGCATCTTGATCATTATCAAATATATAAAGCCTTTAGATAACTAAGCATTAGAGTCTCATTCTTCTACCAGGCCCGTGTGATTGGCGGGATGGTCTGGGCAATGCCCAGCCTTGCAGAGTCAGTGTGGGAGATGGCTCTGCCAGTCTCTGCCGTCTGCCGTCTTGTGGGTGGCAGAGCTGGTGTCTCTGGCTGGCCGTTTCTAGTTGCAGCACCCACATGTCCTTTGGCCACTGAACGTGGCGACTGAGCTAGCCAGAGGGGCTGCAGCCTAGTCGGCTTGACTGGCAACCATTTTTAAATAATTACAACAACACTTGCATGCATATAAAATATAAAAACTCAAGCAGGCATGTATATACACAGAACAAATGGTAATAACAAAAGTCCCACTAGAAAGCAGAGCTGAAAGCCAGGAAACTGAAGCACAAAGATCAGAGTTCAAGGCCAGTCTAGGCTACAAAATAAAGATTTGTACATGAGTTTGGTCTGGTGGCTTGAGCCTGTAATTCTAGGATTTTAGGAGCCTAGACAGTAACTGCTAGAAGTTTGAGACCAGCTGGACTACAGAGTGAAAACTTGTCTGACAGAAATAATGTACAAAAATATTCAGTTTTATTTAAGGTAGCTAAAAATTGAAAATAATTCAAATGACAGACCCAGTCGTCCATCAGGAGGTGAGTAGGGCAACCAGTTGTGTCATCTCTATAGACTAGAAGGCTGCTCAGCCGTGCAAACAGATGAGCCACTGGTGTGTGCAGCAGGAAAACGGGGCAAAGGCCGGGGAATTGCCAGGTCACTGTTGCTCTCTTCCCTGCCAGTTTCACGGAAGCACATAACTGCAAAGTTGGATAGAGCAGCAAGGCTGACCCAGCCACACTCCACCCAAGTCCAACACATCAGCCTGAACCGTGGCTAGTCGGACCTCTGAAGCTGCATGCTTTTAATCCCAGCACTCAGGAGGCAGAGGCAGGCAGATCTCTGAGTTCAAGGCCAGCCTGGTCTACAGAGTGAGTTCCAGGACATGCAGGACTACAAAGAGAATCACCAAAAACAAATAAACAAACACAAAACCAAACAAACAAAAAAAACCCCAAACCTCTGAAATGGGAGGATCCCATTGCTGAATGCATTTTCTTGAGCCAGGTACATTTTAGAGCATCCCAGGCTGTGACTTGGGGAACCCTAGCCTTCTTGTCCTAAGTAGGCTTTCATTTCAGATGCCAGGTATTTGTTTTCCTGAGACAGTAATGCAGTTGACTCCTTTTGTTTTCCTGAGACAGTAATGCAGTTGACTCCTGACTTTTGTTGTATTTTTGACAGGAGACTTTGCTTTGTTGTCCAGAGTGGCGCTTTTTGATTCTTCTACCTCAGCCACAAGTGTTGAGATTACATTTATTACATCTGTGTGAGAAACTCTGTCTCGAAAAACCAAAAACCAAAAACCAAAAACCAAAAACCAAAAAAAAAAAAAAAAATATACCCCCATATATATATATATATATATATATATATATAGAGAGAGAGAGAGAGAGAGAGAGAGAGAGAGAGAGACTGCATTTGTATGCTGCCATGCTTGTCTTTGTTTGCACCCCTTAAGTAATCTTAATTAAAAGGGAGAAGATGAGTGAGTGCTCTAAGTCAGTGTGCTGTAATGGCCAGCCTCTGTCTGCAGATAGTCGGCACTGTTCTGCCTGCAGAGATAAAGCAAGGGTATGGACAAAGCTTATTTCTAGAATTAGTTAGTATGACTACTAACTAATACTAGTAGAATTAGTTAGTACTGTTTGACTACTACTAGCATCATGACAGAAAGTTTTATATAAGTAATAATCTTATAGTTTCTGAGATAATATTTATACCTGAAATAAAGTTTTAGAGTCAAATGAAAACCAAAAGACCATGTCCCTTACCAGGTAACTCTTCTGATCTGAGACAGGGATTTTGGATTTTCCTTTAACAAACATGAATGGGTTTAGAGAAGGAGAAAGCCATGCTCCAATCCCAAAGCCAGCTTTAATTTTTAATTGAAACGGGACCACATAAAGACCATTTGCGCCGGGCAGTGGTGGCACACGTCTTTAATTCCAGCACTTGGGAGGCAGAGGCAGGCAGATCTCGAGGCCAGCCTGGTCTACAGAGTGAGTTCCAGGACAGCCAGGGCTACACAGAGAAACCCTGTCTCGGAATCTCCCCCCAACCCCCCAAAAAAAGACCATTTGTCATTTGTGTCTGTAGAGGGCAGCAGAGACAAGCATTTGGGAAACCGCCACGCACGGACTAGCCACTTGGCAGGGAGAATGAAGGGAGAGCAGGCGTGCCCAGGCTGAACTGCCCCCTTCCTTCTTGCCAAATTCCGTGGTTGTCTGGTGGGAAGCGCCTGCCGCTGTGGCAGGCGCTAGTCCGGGCTTCTGAGACGGGATTTCAGGCCAGTCAGCTGGAAGTGGGCAATATCACTTGGCCAATTTACTTTTTTTCTTAAGCCATTTTCTCCTGGTAATCTGTCCTTTTTCTTCAGATGTTTCCCTTGTCCAGTGGCCTCGGCTTCCTTAGTTGGATGCTTTTATTCTCCTGGAAAGATAAAACCAAAAGCCTCAACACTAACTGGGGTAGGGAGGGGTGGGGGTGGGGGTGTGACATTTTCTGGCAGGTTATAGTTTTCCTAGGACAGAATGGTCGGTTTTTGTCGTTGTTGTTGTTTTGTTTTGTTGTTTTCAACAGAAAACGTATCATTTTTCAATTGAAATTTTAAAAATTCTTTTGAAAATTTGAAACTAGATGTACAATAGTATGTATGGATAAATATACCTAAATTCCCTTATCTCTTTATGTATGAATTCAAAGTTTAAGTGTGTTTATTATTAGATCGCAAAGGACATTCATTCACTTTGAATTTCAGCCTGCCTTTTGCAAGCAGCTTTTAAATTTAAATTACTGTAATTCTTATGTGCCTGCCTTTGCCTCCCTAGTGTTGGGAATAAAAGTGTGAACCTATGCCTGGCCACGGGCTCCTCATAATACTTATTCTCATAGGGTTGTCCGGGTTTAATTTGCTTCTCCATTTCCCCTTGTTTTTTAGTGTTTGGGATAAACTTTCAGGTGGTTTGAATGTGCAACCTATTGTTCTTACTGATACATTCTGAATTTGTTCCCTAGCAAATTTTAATATTTTAGTCTTAAACATGATGCCAATTTGTCCACTATTTCATTATTTTCCAACGCTTTGTCTTTTGCTCTATGCGTTACATAAGATTTGAACTAGCTTTGCCAAGTTTCACTTTGTTCATTCATGCCTTCCATGACCAGATATCTTTGCCATTTGGCTATTTGATGACCATATAGCTAAACCATTGCACACATACCATTAATTAATGATAGAGATTTCCTTTTGCTTTCCTAGTTGTTTGTCTCATAGCCAACAGTGATTTTGTGGTTCCTTTCTCAGTATTGGCCCTCCCTCCCCTGTCTATAGGTTGCTATTTCCATTGGTGTGGGTTCCTTCAGTGGTTGATGAAGCATCAGTAAAGCATGTGTTAGGCAAATGTTGTGATCTTTCCACTGGACCCCATAGGTCAATAGGTACCTCTCTGTAGTCCCTTGTTGGTCTGCATTCATTAGTCCATATATTCGTGGGTTTTGTGCCAAACATGGAAAAGAGTTTGATAATTGTGCCAAATATGAAGAGAAGATTGATAAGATACAAGCCTTAGAAAGATTAAAATAAGTAAAAACACTTAGACTCAGACAGAACAATTTAGACAAGAACCTACTCTGCCACCTCATGATGAAACTGAAGAAGTGTGACCCAAGGTTGTTAGAAAACAAACCTTAATTTATCCAGTTACTATATAAGACCTATCAGCAGATGATAGGTACCTCCAAGGTTATGAAGCAATTCAGTGGAGTCCTATAGACACATTAGCTTGAGATTCTGTTTTAATATGGTTTGCGTTCACCCTATGTAAAGAAGATATTACATTCATGAGCAATTCAGAACAAAATTATCCTCCAGGACTGGAAAGATTTGGCAACAGTAATATTGGAAGTTGGTCCCCAGCTACAATGGCAAATATGGTGGAAAGGGCTACTGGCAACAGTAGTGCTCACACATAATTCTAGTGCTTAAAAGTGGAGGCAGGAGGATGAGAAGTTTGAGATTAGCTTGGTTTCAGAAGGTCTGCTTACAAAGCAACAACAGACTCCTGAATTGCTAAAAACCTGGGCATGGTGGGACTTGCCTAGAATCCTAGCACTCGGAAAGATGTGGCAGGAGGGTCACAAGTTTAAAGTCAATTTAAGACAGGCAACTGACATACTGACATGTTGTCCTTGTTCAGCTGTTGGTGAGAATTTACGGGTGTAGCTTCTGACATTCCCAGGAATCACAATGTCATAGCAAACTCCCTAATCCTCCATATCTTAACAGCCTTGCTACTCTCTCTTTGGCAATGTTCTCTAAGTCATAGATGTGGAAGTGTTTTGTAGATATATTCAGTCTGGGCTTCACAATTCTTCATTTTGATTGATTGTGGTATTCTGTTATGGTCTTTATTTCAAAGAGTTTCCTTGATGTGGGATGAGGACTACACTCTGGGTAAAATCATAAGTATTTAATTGTTTTTAGGAATTATGCTCTTTTAGTAAAGTGGCATGTAGAGGAATTTTAATTCAGCACAAGACTGCTCTGGCAAGAGATCATATCCAAAGACCTTTTAGGTCTGTGTGATCCAGCTGGAATACAGACACGCCTTTCTTTTTTTTCAAGACAAGGTTTCTTTGTATAGTCCTGGCTGTCCTCGAACTCAGAAATCCGCCTGCCTCTGCCTCCCAAGTGCCCCCATGTAAAGAACTCGCTTACTGGAGCCCCTGTTCAGGCGCCAAACTGTAAAGGACTCGAGCTGTAAACTGTAACGGACCACTCTTGCCCACGTTTGGGGGTCAAACTATAGCGGCCCACTCTGTTCCGCAGGTCCAGGTTTAGCAAGAGAGAGAGTGGGGGGAAGAAGGGGAAGAGCGGCGAAGAATAGAGACAAGCCAGAGGATCTGTAGTAAAGTCTTCTTTACTGTCTCCACCATACACACACCACTACACCTACTACTACTACACCACACACCTACAACAAGGAAATCCTGGGTATTTATAGGCTTTTGCCACGTGCCTTGTAGGCTCATGGATACCACGTGCCTTGCAGGTGTGGATATGACGTAAGCCTTACAGTCGTGGAAAGCACGTGCGCCTTAAAGGCATATATGGCGTAGATAGCATGTGGACAACACGTGCACCGCATGCCTTGTAGGCGTGGATACCACATGCTCCTTGCAGCTGGGGGCACTTAACAGCAAAACAAGCTATATGGGATATCAGAGTGTGCTTCAGCTGTTGTAGGCTGTTGAAAACCAAGTCTCATGTCAGGGTATATGGCTCAAGATGGCTGTAAAGCTGACAGCTGCTTTCTAGCCGCTTTTTGCTTAAAGTCAGCTCCCAACACCCCCAGACACACCTTTAATTCGAGACAGATGAAAGCAGATCTCTTGAGTTCAAGGCCATCCTTGTATAGATCAAGTTTGATGTAAAGAAAAGCTTAGGTCCGTTAAAGAAAAGTTTTTTAAAAAACAAACAAACAATTTTTTAAAGACTTACTTGTTTTATAAATGCGAGTACATTGTCACACCAGAAGAGGACATCAGATCCCATTAGAGATGGTTGTGAGCCACCATGTGGTTGCTGGGAATTGAACTCAGGACCTCTAGAAGAGCAGTCAGTGCTCTTAACCACTGAGCCATCTCTCTAGCCCTTTAAAGAAAAACTTTAATCCCAGTACTCAAGAGACAGAAGCATTCTAATCTCAGAATTCTAGTTCAATACCGTTCAGTCAGTTCACGGAATGTAGAGGCAGTTTTACCAGGAGAGTTTTACAGAGACAGGTTGAAGAGAGAATAAGTTAGACACGGGCAAAGACAAACAAATAGAGAAGGAGAAACAAGATTAGAATAGATTGCCAGACTTAGTTTAATCAGAGCAATTCACTAAGAAGTAGAAAGAAACCAGTTTGAATCAGTTAGCTTGGAGAGAAGTTTTAAGCCAGCCAGCCAGAGTTCAGAAAGAACTAGAAAGGATGAGCTTACTCAGCATTAAGTCTCAGAGGCTGAAAACATGGAGGCTACAAGTTGTCAAGACGAGGCCTAGGTTAGCAGACGGAGGCAGTAAACTTCAGAGACGACAATAATTATATCAGGTAAATAAAAGATACTTATTTTTACAGTGGCGGTTGTAGGTTCTGTCCTTTCACATAGTATCAACAGGACCTGGGGACAGGGTAAAGGAAGGAAAGAAAGGGCACAGAATCAAAGCTGCCTTGCCATGCTGATTTTAGTCAAACAAATGACTTAACCATTCAAGTCTGGTGTTCTTCAGGCAATTCTGTTTCCTCGGAACTTATTTACTTTATGTGGTATTGGCAACTGAACTTTGGACTTAACTATGCTTCGCACTGGCTTGCCCTGCAATTCTTTCCCATGTCAAAAACAAAAACAAAAACAAAAACAAAAAACAAACAAACAAACAAACCGCCAAAGACTGTCTGGAGTGCTAGCCCTAAATGATTAAGGGAATACCTCATTCACACTAATGTGGATGATACCACAGAGCAGTGTCTTCATCCCACCACAAATTCATATTTATTTATTATATTCCAACTCCCCATTATTTAGCATTTAAGTGAATTTTATTCTGTGAATTATGTTGGAATGTAAGCATTTTTGTAAGCTAGCATTCTGGGTTGGTTTGTTTTCTGTAGGAAGAATACTTGCATAAACGTTAAGGATCTGTTTTCCAGATTCACATAAAACTCCTTAGCAAAGCTTTTCAGTATATTGAAGAGGCAGCCAAGTGTAAACACATAGCCCTCAGAGAAGGGGATTTCATAACCTTTGATTTTTTAATCTCCACAATGACAGCTGTTAACTTCTTTATTTAGCACCTCTCTTTATTTTTACGTGCCTGTGCGGAGATCAGAGAACAACTTTCCTTTGTGCTCCAGGGATCGACCTCAGATGTCGTGTTTGTCCTCCAGTGCCTTTGTCTGCAGGGGCATCTCTCCATCTCTAGCTTCGGTTTTTTAAAAGCCCCACCACGCTGAGCAGTTTTTCTTCAACTTTACTGTTTCATAACAAGTTGTCCAAGTGCCTAAGATTTTGCCAAGATCAACGCTATGCTATGCTTGTGGCCACAAGAACAGAGGCCTTGCAGCAAACTGGAGCTTCACACCCCTAAGAAAAAAACAAAAAGAAAAGAGAAAGAAAGAAAAGGAAGTTGTGCAAATGACCTTTGGAAAGAATCATCTCCTTTTTCATAAACTGAATCGAGAAGTGGGCTGAAGTCGCAGGAATTCTCTTCTGCTACAACCTGGGGCTTCACGTGAGCAAACAGAACTCGGAGAAAGTCGGATTCATTTTCTGACTTAGAGATGTCTTCCAGGCGACTAGCTTGCCCATAATAAAAATGGATTTCTCCTAGCCTGAAACTCGCTTTTAAATCAAGCGCAGCAACCATTTTTATTAAGGGCAAGGGAGGAAGACAGAGTTGCCCGACACTCCTGTTACAGAAACTCCAGACGCTTTAAATTACCGGGGGTCCAATCGGAATCAAGATTCTTCACCGGAACCGCCCTACCTCACGGCCGGAAGAGGCTGTGCGTCAGCGCGTTGGGGCGGAAGTGGCGGGAGGGCGGTGGTGGGTAGTTGGCGGGTGGTTGACTAGAGCTGGCCGCCATGTCCGCAGGGAGCGCGACACATCCTGCCGCTGGCGGGTAAGGCCTTCGCGGGCCAGGCCGGGGTAGCGAGCACGGGCCGGGCAGGGAGGCTGGCGAGGCTGCGTGTGGGGTGGACAGGCCCTCAAGTAGGACGCGTCCGTACGCTGAGGCCGGAGTTCTGGAGAGAATGTTGAGCAGGCCTCGGGCGCCCGGAAAAAGGCCGGCCGCGGTGCGAGGGAGAAGGGAACTCAGAGTGTTTTAGAAGGGCGAGCCAAGGAGAAGGCAAACGCAAAACGTTCCCTGCCGAGCTGAGTCTTCGGGTGGAAGTGACTGGAGAAGAAACGTTTCGTAAGGGATCGAAAGATGTGGGAATGTGGGCAGTGTAACAGAGTTTTAGATAGGAAAATGTGTATGGATCATGACAGGCGAAATGGAATAGAGTCTACTAAGGGAACAACACAAAGGAAAGCTTTAGGCCCCAGTATTTTCCTTTTCCTACCTGTAGGCGCCGCAGCAAATGGGATCAGCCGGCTCCAGCTCCGCTTCTCTTTCTGCCGCCAGCGGCCCCAGGTGGGGAAGTCACCAGCAGCGGGGGAAGCCCGGGGGGCGCCACCACGGCTGCTCCTTCAGGAGCCTTGGATGCCGCCGCTGCGGTGGCCGCCAAGATCAATGCTATGCTCATGGCCAAAGGGAAGCTGAAACCATCTCAGAATGCGGCCGAGAAGGTATTCCGAGCGCTAGACGCTCTGCTCTTTTGTAGGTTTTTTTCCCCCTCTTCACCTTTCAGTTAGTTGCGTAATCATTGGGGTTAATGAAGGTGAAAACGGTTAGAGTGAAGATCACGTTTCGGAGCATTTAGATGATGCCTTATTAAATTGTTCTTGTAAGGGAATGGGCTTTGGTTTTTGTTTGAGACAGGGACTCTATATACGTAGACTAGGCTGGCTTGCTTCCAAAGATGCTTCTGTCTCCCAAGTGCTGTGCCCCATCATCACATCCTGAGGTCCAGGCAGTTTTAATTGGTGTAGTTACCTTGTTTTGTTTCTTGAGACAAGTCCGTGTAGTCTAGGCTGTCCTGGAACCGTGGTCTAGCCTGGAACTAATGGAGAGAGACCCGAACTCATAGAGTCTCAGCTGTCTATGACCCTGCCAAGTGCTAGGATTAAAAGCATGAACCACCAGCAGCCGGCTGGTCTTGTTACTTTTATGAACTAGTTTTTGTGCTTAGAAACTTAGCTCAGTTTTTTTATAGTTATTTAAAGCAATATGTTTCTGATACATGAAGTTCTGGTGTCATAGGGTTTGGGGCTTGGCTATGTGAGGGATCTAGGGATTGAACTAAAGTCATCAGGCTAGTCAGTAAGCATCTCTCTGCTCTGAGCATCTTGCTAACCTTCAGTGAGTGTGTGGGTATGGCACCAGTGTTTGTCAGCAGGAAATGCTATTGCCATGGCGAATGTAGGAAGTCAGAGCCTTGGTATCAGTCTTTACCTTCCACCCATTTGAGTTAAGCTGTCTGTTCTCTGCTATGTTTATGTCTTTGCCTCACATCTTACTATTAGGGGCATTGATATGACACATGGAAAATACCAGGCTTGGCTAATCCACATGTTTTGGGAATTAAAAGTCACATCCTCATGCTTGTGTGGCTATCACACAGGAGCTAAAAATTTTTTTTTTTTTTTTTTTTAAATATGTCTAGTAGCTGGGCAATGGTGGGACATGCCTTTAATCCCAGCACTCAGGAGGCAGAGACAAGTGAGTGAATCTCTCCCTGTCTCCAAAAAGGAGAAAAAGGAAAAAAAAAAACCAAGCAGCAACAAAAGTTCTCTCATTAGATCTAAAATATGTATTTTAATGATTAAATACAATTAAATATGAGCTAAAAATGAAGAAATAAGTTGTGTTTTGATCTCAGGCAAGTTAAGAGTATTATTTAGTTATTTTAGTCTGTTCACAGTGTAATTAAATCTCAAAACTGAAGCTTTCCTTTGCCATAAAGTGTAACAGAATGTTTGTAAAGAAGAGTTGAAAGCTGGGCGGTGGTGGCGCACCCCTTTAATCCCAGCACTTGGGAGGCAGAGGCAGGCGGATTTCTGAGTTTGAGGCCAGCCTGGTCTACAGAGTGAGTTCCAGGACAGCCAGTGCTACACAGAGAAACCCTGTCTGGGGGTGAGGGGGAAGAAAAGAAAAGTTGAGGTGCTAGAGAGATGGCTCAGGGGTTAAGCACTGACTACTCTTCCAGAGGTCCTGAGTTCAATTCCTTGCAATCACATGGTCGCTCACAACCATCTATAACGGCATCTGATACGTATCTGAAGAGGCAAAGGTGTACTCACATAAAGTAAATAAACTTTTAAAAAAAGAAAAAAAGAAAGTTGCATAAATTCAGCTTCCTACTGCTTGAGTGAGGTGTATGGGTTGTTGTGTGTCTTCTTTTTACAATTTTATTCCATAAGTAGTCAACAAATTGATCTGCAAAGCACTGTAACTCTGACCTTTATTTTCTCATCTGTAGTTTCTATAATACCCTAAAACTGTATTAGGTGGCTGGAGCGAGCTTGTAGAATGCTTGCCTGTCACATCTCTGAGGCCACAAGTTCTGTCCCTAGAGCACATAAAGTGGGCACAGTGAGTGGTCCAGCTATAGCTGCATAGCAAGTTTCAGACCAGTCTGGGTTTCATAAGAATCTGAGATATATAACAAGACCTTTTTTAAAAGCCAAATAACCAAACCAAACAAACAAACAAAAAACCCCCCAAACCTCCAAAAGATGTGGTCATTTTGTTTTTGGTTTTGTTTTTTGTTTTGAGACAGACTTATCTATAAAATGCTATATGTCCTGGAACTCTACCAGGCTGACCTTGAACTTACAGAGATTCTCTTTCCTCTGCCTCATACTTCCCCCACAGTGTGCCTCCCTTGCTTCTGTCTCCCTGGTGCTAGGATTAAAACTAATGAGAACTTGTAAAATTAAGTCTCTATTATGTAACTTTATTATCCTATGGCTGTTTTTGCCTACATGTATGTGTGTGCACCGTGTATATGTCTAGTGTCTGATTCCCTGAAACTGAAGGTCACAGATGATTGTGAACTACCGTGTAGGTACTGGGAACTAAACCTGGGTCCTCTAGAAGAGCAGTGAGCCTCCCCCCCCTCCGTTTCTGTATATCTCTAGCTGTTTGTGAATTCTTTGTAGACTAGGCTGGCCTCAAACTTAGAGATCCACTTTACTCTATCTTCCAAGTGCTGTGATTAAAGGCATCCACCATTATACCTGACTGAAGTCAGTGCTCTTAACTGTCAAGCTCTGTCTCTAGGCACTAATTAACATGTTTTTTTAAAAATATTTTTTAAGGGGCTGGTGAGATGGCTCAGCAGTTAAGAGCACTGACTACTCTTCCAGAGGTTCTGAGTTCAATTCCCAGCAACCACATGGTGGCTCACAACCATCTGTAATGGAATCTGATGCCCTCTTCTGGGGTGTCTGAAGACAGCTACAGTATACTCATATAAATAAAATAAATAAATCTCAAAATTTTATATATGTATAAAATTTTGTTGTTTTTTAACTGAACTTTGGCCAACAGATTATGCATGACAAGTGTCTTTACTGACTGAGCTTGCCAGTCCTGTGTTGCCAGTAAAGTGAAGTTTTATTTCTTTTTTATACCATTTGTGAAGAATGTCCAGATGAAAAGCATTTAGTTGGTAGGTGGGAAACAAAAAACAAAACAAAACAAAAAAACAAAAAAACCCAACCCCCTCCCCCAAAAAAACACCCAAAAACAAACAAACAAACAAACAAAAAAAGGAAAGTAGGTGGGACTTGAGCTAGCTGTAAATGAGACAACCAAGATCATTTCTAAAACTTTTAACTTTATTTATTTATTTATTTTTTCTATTTTGTAGCTTCAGGCCCCTGGTAAAAGCCTTACTAGCAATAAAAGCAAAGATGACCTGGTGGTGGCTGAAGTAGAAATCAATGACGTGCCTCTGACATGTAGGAACTTGCTGACACGAGGACAGACGCAAGATGAGGTGTGTGGGAGTGGGGCACTGTGGGGAGGGTGGAAAGGTGCTTTTGAACACAAGGATTTCTGAGTGGGTTTGAGTTTAACTGACAGTAACAAAACAGATGTGGGTGACTTCTCTCTTTGGGTTTGATACAATCAAAATTTCAGATAAAGGACAATTTATACTTGGTGAAATCAACGGGAGATGTAGTGTCTTTGACTAAATACCTTATAGTACATTATATTTTTAATTTTTAAGTTTCATAGTTTTATGTACTTATGTCTTAGTGCCTGTGTGCCTTTTAATAGAACGTGTCTTCTTTTAGATCAGTCGGCTTAGTGGGGCTGCTGTGTCAACTCGGGGACGGTTCATGACGACTGAGGAGAAGGCCAAAGTGGGACCTGGGTTTGTATCCTATGGTTTGGGGATGGACAGGCTGTCCATGTCTTGTTTGCTTTTCTTAGGTAACTTGTGCTAAGAGTGTTTGGTACTAGCTTGAAGAGGACTGCTGTTAGATTTCATTTTGCATTATTTTAAGGATAAAAACCATGAAAGTTTATAATATGACTAATACTTAAACATATTTTGTGAGCTCGGGAGATCTCTCAATCTCCAAAGTGTTTTCAATGAACATATGAGGACCTGAGTTTGAGCATCCCAGTATGGAGATGTTGCAGCTTGTATCTATAATCTCAGGTCTGGAGAAACTGGAAAAGTTCCCTAGGGCTTGCTGGCCAGCCAGAATAGCTAAATTGTTAAGCTCCAGGTTTCAGTGAGAGACTTTGCCTCAAAAAAAGACAAAACAAAAAACTGAAGAGTGGTCATTCTGGTCTAGAGATGAGTCAGTGGTTAAGATTACTTGCAGCTCTTGAAGATGACCTGAGTTTGAAACTGAACCTAGTGGTCTGTCATTCTAACTAACCACAGGCACAGCCACTGAGCTAAATTTCTAGACCTTTCATATTTATTTCTTGGCCCAGTAACAGTTAAAGGCTGTGGTTATCTGTAGTTATCTAGTTAATCTCAGTTTTTAAGTTTCCCTTCTATTAATTAGTATGTAAAAAATCTCTTTATACTGTCAGTTTTTAGACAGGGTCTCTTGAAACTCTTACTGTCCTCCAACTTGATACATAGCTGTTTGTGACTTTTTTTTGTTGTTGTTGTTTTGTTTTTCGAGACAAGGTTTCTCTGTGTAGTCCTGGCTGTCCTGGAACTCACTCTGTAGACCAGGCTGGCCTCGAACTCAGAAATCCGCCTGCCTCTGCCTCCCAGGTGCTGGGATTAAAGGCGTGCGCCACCACCACCCGGCGACATTGGGTATTTTCTGTCACCTACTTTGTTTCTGAGACACATGTTCTCACTAAACCTCCAAAACAGCATTTTGATTAGACTGACTGGCCTGTGAGCCCCCAGGTTTTATCCCCACTACAGGGCCTGGCTTTCATGGCACTTACATTTAGTTTCTTATGTTTGTGTGACAGGCTTTTGTCACTCTGAGTCATATCAGTAGCTCCCTATTCTCTTCTTATATGTGTGCAAGTGTGTACAGGAATGTGGAAACCAGAGTATCTTTTTTCTTTTTTCTTTTTTTTTTTTTTAATTATTTATTGTGTGTATATGAGTACACTGTCGCTGTTTTCCAGAAGAGGGCATTGGATCCCATTACAGATGGTTGTGAGCCACCATGTTGCTGGGAATTGAACTCAGGATCTTTGGAAGAGCATCCATCTCTCTAGCCCTAGAGTATCTTTCTTTATCTTATATTTTGAGGTAGTCTCTCACTGGGATTTGTCTGTCTCCAATCTCCCAACCCTGGAATTGTAGGCACAGGTACTTAAGCCTGGCTTTTTTGTGGGTGCTGGGAATTCGAATCAGGTTACTTGAATTCACAGCAAGTACTTATGCCCGCTGGACCATTTGACCAGCCTTCTTAAGTACTTTTTAAAAATAGGGTTCACTTTGTAACCCATTTAGCCTCAAACTGATGGAAATCTTTTTACCTAAGCCCTTTGAGGGCTAGGGTTATAGTTTTGAACCACCACACCTGGCTCTTATTTTGTATTTTTAATATATGTATATGTATGTACTTGCTTGTCTGTCTGTGCACCACATGTGTGGGAAGTCCACGTGTGTTAAGTCTCCAGGGACTAGATAGGAACCAGGTGGGAATTAAAGTATACAATAGAGTTTATTCAGGGAATGGGGGAGGGAGTGAAGAGGGTAGTTGAGGCAGAGAAAGGTTGGGGGTAGTGGGGACAACAAAGAGGAATAGAGGCTGGCAATGAGCACCTGGGGGGGGGGGTGATCGAACAGAGTGGGAATAAGAAGGCAAGAGACCAAGAGTTTGAGTCTGCTCTTAACTGTTTGATTATCTTTCCAGTCTCTTTTTTGTTTGTTTGTTTGTTTGGGTTGTTGTTATTTCATTGTTTTGTTTCTTGAGACAGAGTTTCTTTGTAGCCCTGGTTATCCTGGAACTTGCTTTGTAGACCAGGTTAGCCTTGTACTCGGGTCTGCCTCTGCCTCCCAATACTGAGACTAAATGCACTGGCCACCATGCCCAGTTCAGTCTCTCTCTCTTTTTTTTAATTTTAAGGTATTTTTGCTGAGTTTCTGAGGCTGATGTCAAACTTGTAGTCCTGTCCCTTAGGATTACCAAGGATTAGAGGTGTATATTACAAAGTCCAGCTCCAGTTGATCTTAACAATGAGAATCTTTGTAGTCTGACATTTGAGAGGTGGAGAAAAGAAGATTGCCAGGAGTTTGAGGCCAGTCTTGGAGACTGCCTTAAGAAAGAAATAGCCTGGTCTAACCGAGTGAGTTCCAGGACAGCCAGGGCTACACAGAGAAACCCTGTCTCGAAAAACCAAAAAAAAAAGGAAAGAAATAGCAAGAAAATTTGAGAGTAGATTTCTGAAACTGGGGCTTTTTTGTTTTGTTTGAATGGGTTTGTTAAGAGTCTCATACCTTAGCCTGGCTTTGAAGGGCATGAACTTCAGGTACTCTTGCCTCTACTTCACATTACAAGTATGTATGGTATACCCAGTTTATCCAGTGCTAGGGATTGAACCTGTGCTAGGGCCACAAGCATGCTAGTCCAGTGCTTTACCAGCTGAGTTCCATTCCTACTTCCTCAGTCTGTTTTTAGAAATTAAGTCTTGCAAAAGGTTTTGATCAGTTGGGAATCAGTCTTTTTGTTTTTTGTTTGTTTTCGAGAGAGGGTTTCTCTTTGTAGCCTTGGCTGTTTTGAAAATTCCCCTGTAGACCAGGCCGTCCCCAAACTCACAGAGATCTTCCTTATGTCTGCCTTACATCTGCTGGGATTAAAGGTGTGCACCACTACCATCACATAGCTCAGAAAGCAGCCTTTTTGTGTGTGCTAAAGGCAGGTTCTCTATGGGCCTCGGACTCATTAAGTAGGCCAAGCTGGCTGAGCAGTGAGCCCAGGGAATTCTCCTTTCTTCACTTCTCTAGTGTTAGGATTACATACTTGGCTTTTTAAAATTGGGTTTTAGGGAATCAAATTTAGGTCGTTTCTTTTACCAACAAATTTCCCCAGCTCTGGGATCAATCTTTCATATTTCTTTTTACAGAGATCGTCCATTGTATCTTCATGTTCAGGGACAGACACGGGAATTAGTAGACAGTAAGTAATTTTTGGCTTCAGTGACTTCTTGCAAAGTACAAAACTGACAACATCACTTACTGTCCTTTATTAACTGCTGTTTATGAACTTTATAGAGATGGGAGATGCATATTTATGAAATTTGAATTGAAGTTTATATAATGGTGCATTGGAGATTAGTCAACTCATTCTTTGGTTTATTTATCATGGTGCTAGATCTCAAACCTAGGGCCTCATGAAGGCAATGTAACTACTCTGTTGACAGAGATGTCTCTCCAGCCCCCTTCTGTATCTCCAGTCTCTTACTGTCTGTAATTTTTCCCTAGGAGCTGTAAACCGAATCAAAGAAATAATCACCAATGGAGTGGTGAAGGCTGCCACAGGGACAAGTCCAACTTTTAATGGTGCAACAGTCACTGTCTATCACCAGCCAGCTCCCATTGCTCAGTTGTCGCCTGCTATTAACCAGAAGCCTTCCTTCCAGTCAGGAGTAGGTTTTGGCAAGAGGTTGTCAGTGCTGTAAAACAAAGTCACTTTTACAAACAATTCTGAAGTTCCACCCTGAGAATTACCTGCTCTTTTATTTTTATTTATTTATATATATTTTCTTGAGGCAGGGTTTTGTTCTGTAGTTATGAGTGTATGGGCTTTGGAATTAAATATGTAAGCTATAAGTAGTCTATAATATTATGGACCAATGCCATCTAAATAAACATCTTCATATTGATAGGATTTTAAAATGGACGAGGTAGCTAGATGAAAAGGCATACAGATTGCATAGTGTGAAGAAAGTCATAATTTGCATTTGAAAGCTTGAGAACTGGAGGACCAAGAAGGCTGAGTCTGATGAAGCAAGACTTTGCTGATACACTCCTCCTAGACAAAGGGGTAGAGAGAGCAGCCCTTACTGGAGAAAACCACAGGGCTCACTGTACTACCCAACATTTTCCAGCACTCTTTCCTAGTTTTTATTTAATTTAGCATAAATTTAAGAGAGGTGGGTATGCTTAATCAACACTGTATTCTGGTGTATGTGTTTTATTTACATATCTTGCTGACTAGAGTAATTATTTTGTAGGTAAGATAGGTACATGTACATGAAGTTTTAGGTTTTGTGGTATTGATTTGGTCAAGCAAGGCTTAAAATATGCTAGGCAAGTACTCTTCCCGTAAGCTCCCTAAGTTCTTCTCATGTGCCTCAGACTAGCCTCAGTAACCTTGACTTCGTTCCTCTACTTCATGAGTGCTAGAATATGTGCTATCGTGCTTGTATTTTCTGCAGTGCAGGGGTCAAGCCCAGGGCTTCATGCATTTTGGGCTACCACTCTGCTGACTGATATATTCCCAGCTCCACAAGTTTAAGCCTTTGTTATAAGACCCTTCATTACGATAGGGTCTTAGAGCAAGACCGGTATGTGGTGGCATGCCTTTAATGCACTTGGGAACAGAGGCAAGTGGATCTCTCAGTTCTACTGAATGAGTTCCAGGACACATAGGAAAACAAAATAGGGTCTTAGGGGCTCCTGGCTAGACTTTAACTCTCTGTGTAACAAAAGATGACCAGAAACTTGTGATCCTGCTCTTGTACCTTACACATCAGGAATTAGCACATGCTACCATGTCCTATTTAATGTGGTGTTCGGCAAGCACTCTACCGGTTCAGCTACATTCTTACACACCAGAAACTCCTTGAAAGCTGGGCATATGGTATTTTCTAATTAACATTGTGTTGCTATGACAAACACTGACCAAAGCAACTTGAGGAAGAAAGGATAAATCTCAGCTCTCAAATAATAATCCATCGTGGATTATTGATCGCTGAGCAGGAACTTAAAGTATAAATCACTGGAGGACTGTTGCTTACCGGCTTGCTCAGCTGCCTCTCCTTTTCTGCCCCCCCTCTCTCTTTCTTTCTTTCTCTCTCTCTCTTTTTTTCTAAAGTGTTCACTGAGATGGTTTCTACTTATCCTGCTTTCAGTGCTGCTTCCTCCTGTAGGAGCATTCTGTCAGCTTTGCTTTTCCTTCTGTGAGATGATAGGACATTTAGAGTAGCCAACACACAAGAACTGCTTTTTGTGCATAGCTAAAAGTCATGGGGATTTGATATCATCATGGGCAGTTTATACTCATAACGTAGGAATCATTTCCTCTTCTGGAGAGAGTTGAGGGAGAGCCTTTGTGAGAAGTATGTTCTTATAGGAAGATTGCCAACACTGGAAAGCTCAGCTACATGCCCTCACTGTTCCCTAGACGTGGTCTCACTATGTAGCCTTGGCTGTCTTGGAACTCACTATGTACATAAGGCTCGCCTCAAAAAATCTGAGATCTACTCTACTTCCCTTGAGATGTCACCACTCTGGGCTTAGCTACTTTGTTTTTAGCACAGTTCAAGACCTACCTGCTTGGATTTGGGTGGTCTTGGCCAGTTAACAATCAAGAACATGTAAGCCAGTCTGATAAAGGCAGTTCTTAAAAGTGAAATTTCGTCTTCCCAGATAAGTCAAGTTAACAATATTAGCACTCACAAGTGTCAACCCTTGGCCAACTTGGCATAAAAGATATCACTATTGAACCTCCTTAGGAGGCTAAGTCTGGAGGGTTGAGGTTATGGAGCCAACCAAGGCTTTGTAGTGAATTTCATAACAGCTGAGCTGTAGCAAGCGACACGAAAAGAGATAGATTCCGATAGAAATTATCAAGGATCCATGTAGAAGTGGTCCTAAGTCTATAGAGGTTACACAATATTGTATAATAGTTTCTACAAGATTATTGCATTATTGTTTTTCTCTTACTAATCAGAGCGCTCTGTTCTCTTTACAGATGCATTATGTTCAAGATAAACTATTTGTGGGTCTAGAACATGCTGTGCCCACTTTTAATGTTAAGGAGAAAGTAGAAGGTCCAGGCTGCTCTTATTTGCAACACATTCAGATTGAAACTGGTGCCAAAGTCTTCCTCCGAGGCAAAGGCTCAGGCTGCATTGAGCCAGCGTCAGGACGAGAAGCTTTTGAACCCATGTATATTTATATCAGGTATGGATAATACCAGAGGACATACAGATCCTAAGTAATTACAGCCTGGAATGGTTCTTGAGAAGAGAAAATATGTTAATGATGTGGAATCTGATGTGGTTAAATCCTGCGATCCTTGCATGCAGATGTGGAAACTGGAATCAGGATTCCAAGGTCTTTGTAGCTGGTTTTTGCTACTTTGTGGGTTTTTCTTATTTCTACTCTTTTATTCCCCCCAGTTTCACCCCCTAATAGCAGATAGGAGAGAAACACACAGAGAGATAAGAATTCTTTAAATCTAAAGTCTTTGTTGTTTCATTGACTATGGCTACTAGCAAAACATAACCAACCTCTCCCTAAAGGACCAACACCAATCTGCCTGTCAGGGCTCTCGACTTGATATACCCTCTGAAAAGTTCCCAGAATTCCAAATGTCACAGAAACCAAGCCTCTGCCAGGGCACGAGGCTAATCAGTCAGTTGTCTCAGACTGTCCAAAGAAGCCCCATAGTTTCACTCCTGGGATTAAAACAAAAACACATTTTATAATACTTGTTCTTTCCTTCCTCCCTTCCTTTCTTTCTTTCTTTCTTTCTTTCTTTCTTTAAACCAAAATTTCAGAATTGTCACTACCGTTGTCCTTGTGTTCATAATGGTTATGAGGCCTGCCTAGGTCTCTTCAGACCACCTCAAAAAAATAACCCCAAAAACCTACATGAGGAATTAAGAAAGACTGGGAGGGTAACTTTATAATTAGTTAATAAAAATAACTGAGTTATTGGAGCTGGGGAGATGGTCTCTCAGCTGTGTGTGCATGCTCTTCTTCCAGAGGACATGCGTTACATATCCAGTGACCAGTTGGCTGCATATCAGTCTGTAATTCCAGGCCCAGGAGATCCCAGTACCCACTTTTTGCCCCCTCTGGGCCATTTAATACACAGATCTATAGTGGCAAAACACCTATGTACATAAAGTACAAATAAGGGAAAATGTTTTAACAATGAATTTTTAAAAGCTGCATTAGAAGGGTTAGTTGTGGCTTTAGCATTCAAATCTTTAGTTTGCTGTTAGTCTGTGATTATAAAGTATGGTCCTAAGGTTTGAACCTAGGGATTCTTAGGTGTTAGGCAAGCACTCTTTTGCTATTCTACCTCTCAGACTATGTCTATAATGACACTGATATAAACCTATGCTGATGTTACTGTGGTGTTTGCCTGGGGGTGGGAGAGTGGTATTTTCTAGACAGGATCTCTGGCTGGCTTCAAATTCAGAGATCCATCTGCCTCTGTCTCCTGAGTGCTAGGATTAAAGGCATGTATCACCACACCTGGCTTATGGTATTTTGTTTTAATTTTTGGACAGGGTCTCATGTAGACTATAGTGATCTTGAATTCATTGTGTAGTCCAGGGTGACCTTGAATTTTCTGATCTTGTTTTTACCTGCACGTGCTGAGATTACAAGTGACACTGGAATTAGTTTCTCTCTGCTCCCTCCTCTCTTTGTTTTATTTGTATGTGTTTAAATGTTTTGCCTACATGTATATATGTGTACTTGTGTGTGTGCCTGGTATAGGAAGAGGCCAGAAGAGATACTGAGTGACTGGAGTTAAGCATCGTTTTAGGCTACCATTTAGGTGGTGGGAATTAAATTTTCCTCTGGAAGAGCACTAACTGCTCTTAATTGCTGAACCATTTCTACAGCACTCCCATTGTCTCTTCATGTCAAAAGAACCATTATCCATTGAATTGGTACTATAAAATGTATGTAGCAGTGCTATATTAGTTATAACTTAAAAGACTTAGGTTGCTAGTGGTGATTGGGTAAGGAGAAGTAAATCCCTTTAATCCTAGCACATGAGGAGGCAGAGAAGGTGGATCTTTGTTTGAGGCCAGCCTAATTTATACAGTTCTAGGATAGCCAGAGCTACCTAGTGACACCCTGTCTCAACCAGACAAAACAGGCTTATCTTTATGTTCCTATTCAAATGACTTCAGAGTGCTAGATTTGAGCTCTAATGAGTATGCCAAAGTAAGTGTGTACACTAGCGTAGAAATAAGACTCTGACTTTGCTCTTTTGATTTTATTCTTATTTGTAGCCATCCCAAACCTGAAGGCCTGGCTGCTGCCAAGAAACTCTGCGAGAATCTCTTACAAACAGTGAGTTTGTATGTTGCTGGTGATTGAAATCAGGGTCTAGGTACACAGTTGTGTATTCTAGCATTGACCTATGACCAGACTGGACTTTGACATGGTCTTTAAAAAGCAAATTAAGATATAATCGTATTAAATTTAGTGGGCTCTCTGTAACACATGATGTGAGAGAGTAGATCAACATTAAATGCAGTGATGGTGACTGCTGACTAATTTTATGTAAATTTGACACCATCTAGGGTCAACAGAGAGCAAGCCTCAGTTGAGAAAATGCCTAAGATTGGCTGTAGGCAACCTGTAGTGTATTTTTTTATTATTAATAAATTACCTATTTATATTCTGATCGAAGCTTCCCCTCCCTCTCTTTTCTTCACCTCCATCCATGCTCTACTGTCTCCTCCCATGGATATCAACCACACTTGGAGTATCAAGTTTCAGGAAGACTAGGGGCATCTACTACTAAGGCTAGACAGTGCATCCCAGATAGAGGAAAGGGGTCCAAAGGCAAGTAATGTAGTCAGAGACAGCCCCTGTTGTGCTCTAGGAATCTCACATGAGGACCCAGCTGAACAACTTTTAGACATGTGCAGAGGTCCTGGATCCATCCCATATATGTGCTCTAGTTGGCAATTCTATCTCTCTGATGCCCTTTGGGTTTAGGTTATTTGATTCTGTGTGTTTTCTTGTGGTATCCCTGACCCCTCTGGCTTCTTCAAGTCCTTACTTCCACTCTTCCCCAGGATTCCCCAAGCTCCTCTTAATCTTTGGTGGTGGGTCTTGGAATGACTTTGTGTTCCACATTGAGTAGCTGGTTGTTTAGAATTGTACTTCCTGGGGCTGGAGAGATGGCTCAGTGGTTAAGAGCACTGACTGCTTTTCCAGAGGTCCTGAGTTCAAATCCCAGCAACTACATGGTGGCTCACAACCATCTGTAATGAGATCCGATGCCCTCTTCTGGTGTGTCTAAAGACAGCTACAGTGTACTCACATACATCAAATAAATAAATCTTAAAAAAAAAAAAAAGAATTGTACTTCGAGCTGGTGTACTGAATTTATATACAGTTTAGTAGTCCCTTTAACTATTGAATCGGTGCATCAGCAGAAATATTTTAATTCCCTGTTACTTATCTTAGTATATAATCATACTCTATAAACACGAAGTCACTTGGGACTGGCCTTTATTAACTTTGTTTTATCCATTTTTCTAGGTTCATGCTGAGTATTCTAGATTTGTGAATCAAATTAATACTGCTGTACCATTACCAGGTGTGTATGGCTTAAAGTGCTAAGATATTTTGGTACCAATATTTATGGTTAAGTGTAATCCATGAGGTTAGACTAGTTGTGCCAGGGCACTGGTGGTGGTCCTTTCAATTTAGGATAATTTAGAAAGCCATTCTTGCCTCAGTGTTTATCTTCCTAGGTGTTGTTTAATAATCAGGTAAAATGTTTCATTCTGCTGCAGCTGATTAAACGCTTTTTTTCTTCCCCCTCAGGCTATACACAACCCTCTGCTATAAGTAGTATCCCTCCTCAGCCACCATATTATCCATCCAATGGCTATCAGTCTGGTTACCCTGTTGTTCCCCCTCCTCAGCAGCCAGTTCAGCCTCCCTATGGAGTACCAAGCATAGTGCCACCAGCTGTTTCATTGGCACCTGGAGTCTTGCCAGCATTACCTACTGGAGTCCCACCTGTGCCAACACAGTATCCGATAACACAAGTACAACCTCCAGCTAGCACTGGACAGGTAAGATGCCAGGATATGTAATATGCTATTGTTGAACTTAGGGAAAAAACTGAGGAAAGGGTGCTTTCTAGAAATTAAGTCCTATTCTGTTTCTTGCGCTGCTGTCTTCTGTGTCTCTGTGCCAACTCACTGAGGACTTTGGGATATATGTCCTTCCATTTCCACAGTTTTTAATTAGCTTCACATGTCCTGCTCCCAATTAACTGTATCAAATGGGGTCATTGGCAGACTTTCTATAAAGCACTCAAATGACAAATGTTCTGTACTATGGGGGTCTGCAGCCTCTGTCATCGTACTCTCGTTGCTGTACGAAAGCTGTAGAAAACACCTAATGAATGTGGTTGCATTCTTTAATTATGACATGAGTGGCAGGTCAGTGTTAGCTCCTGCTCTTAGCTTTGTGGTCTAAAGTTCTCAAGGGCAAAGAGGCTGGCATACAGTGCACACCTCTTGATGCTTGAAACTGAACAGGTGTTTTCTTTTTCTTTTTAATGTGTATTTGTTTGTGTGTGTGTGTGTGTGTGCGCGCGCGCGTGCATTTATGTGCCACATGTGTATTTGTGCTGTAGCGGCTAGAAGAGGGGTCAGATGCATGTGAGATTCTAGTTGTGGTTTCTGAAAACTAAACCTGGGATCACTGCAAGAGTACCAAGTGCTCTTAACCACTGAGCCATCTCTCCAGCCCATGATTATTTTTATTGTATGGATTGTGTGCATACATACCACTGCACATGTGAGGTCACCTGACTATGCAAGAGCAGAAGTGGGTTCTTTCCTTTAATCATATGAGCTCTAGACTTAAGTTCCAAATTTAGGTCATCAGACTTGGTGACAAGTGCCTTTCCCCCTGGAGACACCTTACCATTTTGTTATTTGAAGTGTTCTTATATAATCCATGCTGGCCTTAAGTACCTGAAATTCTTGTCTTCACCTCCCATGTGCTAGAATGACAACACTTGACACTTTGCTCAGCTCTGAGCTCTCTATTCTCAGTAATAAACATTTCGGGGACTAGGAAGAGCCCAGTCAGTCAGTCAATTACCTGTCATAGAAGTGTGAAGAAGTATGAAGATTTGAGTTTGAACCTATGTAAAAAAATCTGGATGTAGGACTGGGCATGGTAGTCCATACCTTTAATCCTAGCACTTGGAGGCAGAGGCCAGCAAAGGCTACATAGTGAAACTCTGTCTCAAAAATTTAAAAAAAAAAAAAAAAGTAAATCTAGGTGTGGTGGCATGTGTTTATGATATTAATGGTGGAAGGCAGAGACAGATTGATCCTGGCGCCCTCTGGACAGCTTAGCTTGATTGAAGAGTTTCAGGTCAGCAAGAGATTGTATGTCAGAAACAACAATGGGAAAAAAAAAAACCACTGCCAACTCCAACAAAACCAAAAACAACTCAAGGCATGAGAGATGGCTCAGTGGCTTTGAGTTCTTGCCAAGGATCTGATGTTGATTCCCAGTACTCATATTAGGCTTTCACAGCCACCTGTAATTCCAGTTACAGAGGAGTTTCAACCTCTTCCTACCTGTGTGTGGGACTCTACCTGTGTGTAGCATTTGCTGTGTGCGTACAGGTGTCTGTGGATGCTGTAGGAGCTGTGATTAGCTGGAGTTTGTTGACCAAGTTGGTCTTAAACTTACTGAGATCCATGTGCTTCTGCCTCTGAGTGCTGGATTAAAGGAGTGTGCCACCCCCAACAGCTATAGAGTACAGTCTGCAGAAACAGAATTGTTAAACAAGCAGGCTTTCCTCTTCAATGGAAGGGATATGCTTGTTGCCTGTTTTCTATCCAGAAGGCTGTGAGTGGAAGTGTTAATACCTAATACCCAAGGCAGTGGTGGCGCACGCCTTTAATCCCAGCACTTGGGAGGCAGAGGCAGGCGGATTTCTGAGTTTGAGGCTAGCCTGGTCTACAGAGTGAGTTCCAGGACAGCCAGGGCCACACAGAGAAACCTTGTCTCGAAAAACCAAGGGAAAAAAAAAACAAAAAACTACTGCTATTCTTTGGAGCCAGCCTTCACTTAAATCCTCCCAAAATCCTGAGCAATGCTCTTGAGTAAGTAGAACCATGTTTATGATTATTATAAATCCTCCCTCCCTAGGCTCTTATGGTCAATAGAACCCAAAGCTGTATTGTGATAATTGTCATCTGGGAACTTTTCCTCAAAGTTTGATTGTGTTTACATATGTAACTTATTCTACCTGTTGGAGATAGCTAAGGCATGTGTAAGAGACAAATGTCCAAACTTATTACTGTGCTCAGAACTGTCCTTATAGTCATGCAAAATGCAAATGCTTTACTTTTTTTGACTTTTACAAGCAAGAGCTTTATTACAAAGCAAGTAAGTCAGGCATAGTTAATGGTCCTCAAAAATCCGCAGAAACAATGTTTCATCTGACATTTTAACTGTTTTTGTTTGATGAAAGCTAACTAGCTTTATCATTTAAACAGCAGCCTCAACAAAATAAGAAATTTTACCTTTATTACTAAGACTTCATTTTTAAAATTTATATTCTTGGGCAACCTAAAATCTAATAATAAAAATGTAAATAAACTTAAGATGAATTTTTTAAAAAGGAGTAAATTAAAATCTAAAAGTAGTATGTGTTTCTCAAATTTGTTTGGAGGCCAAAGGGGCTCAATTCAGTAGAAATTTTATTATTTGAAGGTTTTCTTCTAAAATCACTTTTTGGTACAGGCTAAAATCTGTTAAACCAAACCAAATTAAATTAAATTAATTTAATCAATTAAACCAAACCATCTACATTGTTTACATTTTTATTTTATTTATAGTATCATCTGGATATATACTTTAACTCTTCCATAGAAAACACAATCCTTTTCTCTTTAAAGGATCTGTGATTACTTCTCAGGTACTTCTAAATAACCTGTCACCTAGTAAAAAGCTCTTTTTGAGCTCAAAATCAAAATTGTCCTTAATTTAAAAAGTCTCAAGTTATTCTCCAGAATTTCATTTGCAGATTACTAAGGAAGGATAGGAAATTCTTATCCCACTGGTAAGATATGGGGTTACAGGTACTGAATTGATGATTTCAAAGATTATCTAACTTTCCTCCCATTCAGATATTTATATTACTGTGTATAGGAGAGAGTCATGGTTCAGATATTCATCAGTCTATCAATACTTTTTCCTCAGTCTAACAGGGGGAACAACATGTTTTGATTCATTATTAGAGTTAGTTTATAAGCCCTTAAATATCATTTCAGATTTTGCTTATGTTGTAGGGTTATTTCTAGCAATAGGCTCATACTCACAAACACTCTAACCTTGTTGTTTTATTTCAGAAAGTAATAAGCAAGCTGATGCATTAACTTGCCTTACTATTAACTTCTACAGAAGAAAATTGGGAAGGAGCGTGCATCTGTTTGTGCAGATGGTCCCACTGAAACAGATTTCGCACGGCTCCTCTGGCCTTGTCTGTCAAAGATAAAGATAGCAGAAAGATAGCAGATCTCTAGCTAAAGGGCAAAAGGAGACATCAACTATATATAAAGTCATCTGGTGCAAACTTTTAAGGCCCTGTGCACCAGGGGAGAAGTTATTTTATGAAACACACACACAGAGCCTGTGTCACCAAAGAACCTTTCTGGCAGTGCTAGTTACTTTGATCTGTGCATCTGTGGGGAGTGCCTCTGAACATGTCTTTTGATGTAGTGTTTCTCATACTCTTGCTTCAGCTTGTAATTGGATGGATTCGGCTCCTATAATGTTCATTAATGACTCTGTATTTATGACTAGACCTTGGGACTATAATAGAATCACTCATTCTTCTGAAGGGACAGTGTTTAATTTTTATATGGGATTTGAATCACTTCCCATTTGAATAGGACATAGTAACATTTATATTTCTATTAAAGGCACATGTAGGCTTATGTTTTACAAGATACTAGACTACTAATTATATGGGTCAAGCTATTGAATTATTTTGATTTTTTTGGTCAATATAACAATATAAGCAATAGTACTGAACATAGTTTGGTTCTCTGTTCTTGGTGGCAGAGTATTTATTATATGCCATACTTGGAATCCAATTTTATCAAGTAAAGACAGAGTAGTAGTAGTTCAGCAGTAGTAGAGTACATGGCCTTGTTTCTAACCCCAGGTACCGTCAATAAAATAAATAACAAAATAGAATTTTAGGAGAAATTTGAATTTCTAGCCTATCTGTATATTATCTACAAACCTCAGTAAGGGAAAGACACATAGTAATGGATTAATGGTGGGTCCTTCCCTGTGGCATCCTTCTAGTGAACCCATGCCAGAATAAACTACAGCCTTAAACCATTGCCTAGCCATCTACCTGTGAGCTATGAGCACTGAAGGTTGTACAGCTTATAACAAAAAAGGTTGTTAGTGGCTGGTGAGATGACCCAGCAGTTAAGAGTTCTAAGAACCTTAGTTTGGATGACAGCTTTTGGTGAGTGTCTTTTAATTATCTTCCGCAAGAAAAGGTGTAAAAAAGTGTAAAATTTCTGCATGTACCTATAACTCCAGTTCCCCAGGAGACAGACAGAAAGATTTTTTTGATTTCTAGCTAGGCCACAAAAAACTTTTGCAGGTTCAAGGAGATACCCTGCTTCAAAGGAATAGTTGGGAAATGAGAGACACCCAGTGCCCTCCCTGGCCTCCAAGTGTGTGCACAGGTACATGCACTACATGTGTGCATATGTGCCACACATCTACAAAATTTAAAAGGACTTAAAAACTAAATTTTTATTATAATCCCTCGTCAGTATTTGCTTATATTTTTGATAGGGTCTTTATATAGCCTTGGATGACCTGGAACTTGCTATGTAGACCAGACCTTGAATTCGTACAGATCTGCTTCCTTCTGCCTCCTAAGTGCTGAAATTAAAGTGTGTCTTCTATCAAGCACAGCTGTTTTTACATTTTTTAACTCTTTTGAGATTATTTTGTGTGTATGAATGTTTTGCATGTATGTATATATTTATATGCATTGAGTGGGTGACTAAAGATGTCAGAACAGGTTGTTGGATCACCTTACAGACACTTCTGAGCTACCATGTGGGTGCTGGGAACTAAACCAAGGTTCTCAGCAATAGTGACAGGTGCTCTTACCCGCTGAGCCATCTCTGTAGCCCCAGGCTATTTACTTTTTATTCTTAAGGATCCAAAATTCCTTAGCTTTGAGTTACATATAGCTCTTTGTGCTTGAAATACAAAATGGCATAGTGGATAAAGCTGTGTCATTACTTGCTGTACAGAGACTCTGGAGATTTGTGTGTGTGTGTGTGTGTGTGTGTGTGTGTGTATATATTATATATAAATAAATAAAGGGGGACATAATGATAGAATCTCAAAGGATGTGAAGATGAGGCAAGTATATGTGTTAGTTTTTTGAGGCATGCTGTTCTTGCTTTGGAGCTTACTGGTCAGGGAGCGATGTATGTACTCCCAGTGCTCCTTATGCCAGGCTCAGCCTGAGAATCAGAGCACTCAAACTCTAATGGACAGTTCCGGAGTGTGAGAATGTTCGAGTCGTGAAACATACTCACTGTTGAGGTTTGTTCTCAACATAATTTATTCATCCAATGTCTCATATTTTATTCCTACTCCGTTTCTTTGGTCCTAGAGCCCGATAAGTGCTCCTTTTATTCCTGCTGCTCCTGTCAAAACTGCCTTGCCTGCTGGGCCCCAGCCCCAGCCCCCACTCCCAGCTCAGCCACAGTCACAGAAGAGGCGATTCACAGAGGAGCTGCCTGATGAACGGGAATCTGGACTGCTTGGATACCAGGTTAAATAAACACCCACTCTTCTTTTTTTGTCTTACCCTGCTGTGTTCTCCCATAAAATAAGAATTTGCATCCATATCAACTGTCTTATGAGATAGGCGTTTCCCTTCTGGAATCCAGTTAGCTTAGGATTTTATTCTTGAGGAATTAATTTGAAGCAAGAATGAATTTACTTTGCCAGGTTTTTGTTTTTGATGTCAGTGTGATAAAACAGTTTAGAGGGAAGTTTCCCGGTCACCAACACTCAGGAATTGTATTAAGTTTTGCACTTTTTCTTATGGGAGATAATTGAAAGCCACTCTCCAAAAGCTGTCAGTTTTCAAATTCATAATTTTTATTTAACCTGTGGCTTTCAATTTGCTCTTCTCTTTTGCACCGTTAAAAAAAGAAAGGATAATTTTTCTCAGCTCTAGCCTGCTCTCCCACCCCAGGAAACTCTTGTGAAAATGGAGTGATGACACTATGAACATAGGGTGACCTGCAGGAGGTGCAGTTCAGTGGCAGAGCATGTATAGTGCACACAGGGCTCTTGCTTTAATCCCAGGTACAGGAAATATGAGGGTAATTTTGATGCTATTTCATGAGCAGAGGCACTTTTGTGTTTTATCAGTCTTCGAGACATCTTCAGAACCGAGCATTTTGCAATTAATGTCACTAGGTTTCTAGAGGCTGTTTGGATTTAGAGCAGTTGGTTAAACAATGAGTTATACCACCCCCCTTATTAAGTTCTACAGAAACAAGAATCCCTTCTTGACTTCAGTTATTCTCCCAAATCCCAAAGACCATGTAATGTCTTTTAATTGATGGCAGTTTGTCAGAAAGATGAGGCACTTGACAGTTACATTAAGGAGCTAAAGTCAATGCAGCAGTTGTAGATTTGCTAATGCTACTGTATTTTTCTGCTCATAGCATGGACCCATTCATATGACTAATTTAGGTACAGGCTTCTCCAGTCAGAATGAGATAGAAGGCGCAGGATCGAAGCCGGCAAGTTCCTCAGGCAAAGAGCGAGAGAGGGACAGGTAAGTTCTTGGAGTAGAACAGTCCATTGAGAACTGGATGATACTGTGATAACCACTTTCTCTGTCTCAGAGGCAGTTATATTCTG
The DNA here is from genome assembly GCA_030674055.1 of Rhabdomys pumilio. Classification (NCBI taxonomy): domain Eukaryota; kingdom Metazoa; phylum Chordata; class Mammalia; order Rodentia; family Muridae; genus Rhabdomys; species Rhabdomys pumilio. The sequence goes on along the minus strand of JANHMN010000001.1, from coordinate 63,353,366 downwards.
GGTTTGGGGTATTTTCCTAAATTAGGCAGTCATAGAAGTGTTACCACAATCAAGCCGTTGTACTACTTCAGAATGATAGAGTCTGGTGTGGTGGTAGATGCCCTTTCAGGAGATAGAGGCAGGAAGATCAGGAGTTCAAGACCCTCGAGTTTGAGGCCATCTTGGGCTACAGGAGACACTCCCTCAAAAAAATAAAATGGGTTGGTGCTGGAGAGATCGCTCAGGGGTTAAGATCGACTCAGTCAAAGGATCCAGGTTCAGTTCCCAGTACTCTCATTGTAAACTCACAATTGTACTCCAATCCCAGGGAATTCATCACTCTTTTCTGGCCTCCATGGGAACTTGGCATGGGGTGCACATATGTGTAGGCAGCATACCCATACACATAAAAATAAAGTAAAATGTAAGAAGAAAAAGCACCTATATTATGAGTGGAAATATTTGAATTAGTATATAGTTTAGGATGTAATAAATGAATTCTTCTTTCCTGTTCATGACATTATCCTTCGTAAAGAGGTAGTGAACAGGCATATAGCTCAGTGGAAGAGCATTTCTTTAACTGTCTAGGAAAGAACTGAATTCTTCTTAACTGGTTTTGGCATGGTCGCCTTATTTAGACAAGCTTGATGATTAAAGTGGGTGTGGGCAAAGGCAAATGGTTAAGATAGCAGCAGTCTTTTGTGAATATCAACAGTTACTATTATTATTTTGACTGGGTAATTTAAAATACTAGATTTCTCTGAAAAGATGTGTCATGCTTTTGACAGGCAGTTGATGCCTCCACCAGCCTTTCCAGTGACTGGACTAAAAACTGAATCTGATGAAAGGAATGGGTCTGGGGCCTTAACCGGAAGCCATGGTGAGTACAACGTCGCTGGGGGTGGGATGACAAGTAGGTCGGTATAAACTATTAGTCTTCTGACCTGGTGGTCAGTCAGATTTGATCTAGACTCGGTTATCTATTGGCTAATAACAATATTTTTTTTTTAATTTATAAGGACAGTGTATAGCTTTCTATTTTTAGCCATTCTGTGTCGGGAGTAGAGTTGCCTGCTTTATATTTTATACATACCAGTGACATTAAAATCCTAGGAAATACTAATGATTGGGAGGTAATTTCAAAGTCCTGTTGATCGTTTTGTCTAATTGGAGTCATCTGATATAGCCGTAGGAAAAGTTAATTTTCCTGTGTGTTGGGAGCTGAGCTCCTCACCCAGCAGCTTCCTGGAACTCTGCGTGCTGTGCACGGGATCATTGTATTCCTTGCCTCTAGTTGATAAAAGTGAACAGAAGGAAAAAATAGGTTTTCTTTTCTTCTTTTCTTTTAGCTCTTTAAGAGGTGAAATGTTAGTCTTCAGAGACTCACTTGCTAACTTTCCTTTTTTCTTTTCTTTTTTTTTCTTTTTCTTTCTCTGTTTTCTTACATGGTTCTGGTGGATTGTCATTTGCTGGTGCTGGCTGTTTTCGTGTGATCATCAACATTATGGGGTGACCATTGACCCTGTGGCTACAAAATGGTGTCCAACTAACCACTTTATAATTAACATCTTTTTTTTAATTAACGAATTTATGGTATTTTTTTTTCTTGGTGGGGAATGGGGTTGGGTTGTTCTCTCTTCTAGATTATCCAGCCAAGAAGATGAAAACGGCAGAGAAGGCATTTGGCTTAGTGGCTTACGCTGCAGACTCCTCTGACGAAGAGGAAGAACATGGAGGTCATAAAAATGCAAGTAGCTTTCCACAGGGCTGGAGTTTGGGCTATCAGTACCCTTCATCACAGCCGAGAGCTAAGCAGCAGATGCCGTTCTGGATGGCCCCATAGGAAATAGTGGACAGAGCTTTGATCCTCGGTGACTCTTCTTAGCAATAATGCATGCACTTGATTAAACAAGACTCTGGGACCTGTTCTAGGGGCCATCTTGGACCTTCGAAGACATTAGGGATGCAGTGTCCCCTGTCATAAAGGGATGCCATTCTTTTTAAAACCCTATTTCTGCAGTGGCATAACATCCGTTAAATTTCACTTAGAATCACAAATTTGCATCAAGCTTTTTAACAGTTGATGAAATGTGCTTGTCCAGTGAAATATCAGGACAGAGTCATTGCTACATATGTTTGACCTGGTCTAGCCTTTTCCAAATGAATAGCCTCAACTCTGTTGTAAAGAAAGTTTTATTTGTATTTTACTACTATTGGGTCAATTTTGATAACTGGTTACAAACAAAGCCTTACTATTTATTAGTGGGAAATGGTTTTAAGACCCTTCCTTCCATACTTACATGGAATTCTAAGAGCACCTCCTCCCTCTTTCCATTTGGAGTCTTTGTTTGGAAAATGCTGTTTTACTAATCTAGAATGGTCAAATACGACTGGATTCTGAATAGGAAAATGAAGTTATTTTTGCATTGTTTCTTTATTGGGATGATCCAAAGCTGGCACCTTTAGGCACACTTGTTTCAGATAGCCATTGCTGTTGGCACTGCCCTTCTAAGCTCCCTGTTTTCAACTGGGTCAAAGAAAACGTGAAACACTCATCTGTCTCTCTGAGAACTGGTTGCAGCGAGAAGAGAGATGTGATGACACCGGCAGGACGGTGATTCTGACTGGAATTGCAACTTGTCTTTTTTTCTTGGCATTGCGGGGTTTGCCAAAAGAACTTTTTTGTATGAATATTGATGTATGGAAGTGAAGGAATTGGTGGTGAGCCAGGAGCGTCTGAGATACTGACTGTCATTTTTGCACATTTTTGAATACTTTGCAGGCTGGCTTTGTACAAACTTATTCTCTGGTTTCCTGTATGTTGTAAATAATTAGACCATAATTTCATTATAAATAAATGTATAAATATTCTGCTTGTCATTTCTCTTTTTCTCCCCTAGCCCATTGATACACTAATATCAATAAACTTTTTAATTATTTATTATTTATTTTTAATGTGCATTGGTGTTTTGTTGCATGTGTGTCTGTGTATCAGATCCCTTGGAGCTGAAGTAATATACATAGTTGTGAGTTGCCCTATGGCAAATGAGAATTGAACCTGGATCCTCTGAAATAGTGCTCTTAATCTTGGAGTCATCTCTCCAGCCCCTTAACCTTATGTATTCATAGCAAAATTGCAGTCATTTCCCTACCCAACAAAAATTTAATGGGCTCCAACATTTGCATATGCTCCTTGAGTTTGTAACTCTGCAAAGTATATCTTTAAAGTCAAAAGATGATTAAGTTACATGTTTTCTATTTTCTTATTTTTCCCCTTTTAATGGTTTACTTTACTTGTTTTTGAGATAGGGTCTCACTGTATGCTCTTCTGGCCTCCAGGGTGGCCAAGTAATACATAAAAAGTTACAAATAAATCCACATAAAAATAAATCTTAAAACAAAAAATTAATAAATGGAATACATTTTTGTTCCATGCTCTGTGTAGCTGTTGGAGGACATCCATTCACGAATGAATTCTTTCCTTCCACTGTGCTTCTTCAGGGTGTCATAACAAGTACCTTTAATTTCTGAACTGCCTGGCTGGAAATTTATATATAAAACAGGCAATTATATGAAAAACAGGCTAGCCTCATTCTCATAGAACTCTGCCTTCCTCTCTGTCCAGAATGCTGATTGAAGATGCCACTAGGCTTGGCCTTCCACCTAGTATTTAACATTGTGTATTACTGCCTGAAAGTGTTTTGTTGTCTCTTTTGTGCTTTTGGCATTTGAACTCAGAACTTTGTCTACACTAGATAAAATTCCACCACTGAGATACATCCTAGACACTTCCCCCCTTTGATTTTTGGAGATAGGGTTTCCTGTAGCACTAGCTACCCTGGAACTCTAATGTGTAGACAGGAATGACCTTGAGAGAGGCTTCTGCTTCCAGAGTGCTGGTATTCTGGGCACATGCTACTTTGTCTTAGTTTACTTGCTCTCTTTATAAATTTTGAAGGTTAGGCATAGAGGTAGATCTCTTAGGTCAAGGCCAGCCTGGTGTACAGTGAGTTCCAGGACAGTCGGTGCTATGTAGAGAAACCCTATCTTAGAGAAGAAACACCATGAAGAAGGCAACTCTAATAAAGATTTTAATTGGAGGCTATGTAGCTGGTCTTTGCTACTTTGTGGGTTTTTTTTTCCTATCCTTCATCTCCCCCAGTTTTACCCACTAACATTAGATAAAGAAATGGGTAGAGGGGAGAGAAGAATTAGGAAAATCCCTGAATCTAATTTCTTTTGTTTCTTTGACCACAGCTACTAAGAAACCACAACCAGCCTCCCCAAACCACCAGTAACCACCTACCCAGACTATTGGGCATTTATATACTCTGAAAAGTTCTGGAATTCCAAGTGTCACAGAAATTGCAGCTGGCAAAACCATGCCTCTGCTATAGCAGAAGGCAAATCATAGCTGCTACAGACAGTCCAAACCTCATACCCTTACACCTGGGATTAAAACAGCTGTCTGAGACCACACCCAGTTCTTCAAAAGTTGCAACAGCACATGAAAACATCCCAAAACTCAGGAACTGGAGGATTTTGCATTTAAGGTCAGCCTGGGTTAAATGAAACTCAGACCCTCAAAACAAGGTATATGTAATAATTGTACTTGGAATACTAAGGCAGGTTTTGAAGTCAGCCTGGTCTGTAAAGTAGAATGTTAAACCATCCCTTCTGTTTCTTCCTGGTCTCTCCACAGCACTCTTATGCTGAGACAAGAAAGATAGAAACTGTAGGCTAACTCAAGGCTACATCCTATCTCTTAACAGAAAAGGGAAGCAGAGATTAATGCAGGAAAGTCTCACAACATGTACTGTGCAGTGGATGAAGATAGTGCCCAGTTACACAACTGTTGTGGGTTGGGTTTCTTTTTTCTTTTTTTTTTGGTGGTAGGGGGTGTGTTTGAGACACACAGCCCTGGCTGTCCTGGAACTTAACTCTGTAGACCAGGCTGGCCTTGAACTCAGAAATCCACCTGCCTCTGCCTCCCAAGTGCTGGGATTAAAGGTGTGTGCCACCACGGCTGGTTTTTGGTTTTTGGTTTTTTGTTTTTTTTTTTGAGATTTTGTTTGTTTGTTTTGTTTTGGGTCTCACTATGTAGTCTTTATTTGCTTGGAACTCAAAAGAGACCCGCTATCTGTTTGTCTTGTCTAAAAAGACGATTTTTCTCTGTTTGTAGTCCAGACTGGCCAAAAACTCAGAGATATACCTGCCTCTGCCTCTGGAGTGCTGGAATTAACGCACGAGATACCTGCTTTTTAAAAAAGTATTTATTCATGTATTTGTTTTTGCCTACATGTATATATGTACACCATCTGTATTTCTGATGCCTGTAAATGGTCAGAAGAGGGTTGTGGATCCCCTGAAACTGAATGGCTGTGGGCCACTGTGTAGGTACTCGAGACTGAATCCAGATTCTGTGCAGAGGCAACAAGCGGTTTTAACTACTGATGGTCTCCAGGGCTCCGCTTTTAACACAGGGTCTCACGCAACCCAAGCAATGTGGAATTTACTATGTATCCAAGGTTGGCCCTTTAATTGCTTAGCACCAATACCTTCTAAATGCTTGGTTTATAGGCATGTGCTTGCATCTTATCTGACTTGTATGTCTTAATTTTTTTTAAGATTTATTTATTTATTATATATGAGTACACTGTAGCTGTCTTCAGACACACCAGAAGAGGGCATCAGATCTCATTACAGATGGTTGTGAGCCACCATGTGGTTGCTGGGATTTGAACTCAGGACCTCTGGAAGTGCAGTCAGTGCTCTTAACCACTGAGCCATCTCTCCAGCCCCTATCTTAATAGTTTTAAATACAAAATTCTGACTAGAATAACTGGATGCTGTGAACATCTGGTTTGGGTTTCAAGAGTCTTATATGTGATGATGGCTTTTTTGGAAAATGAAGTGCCGCTGTGTAGCAAGTACCATACCTACCCTAATTTAATTCTGTATTTTGGTCAGATTGAGGGGGTGTGGGTTGTGCTGTACAACTGGTGACAGATATTTCCATCCACCAGCAGCAAGTAGCCCCGAGTTGATCACTTTAAAAGTATCTGTTCGATTAATGGAACACCCATTTATGTAAGTGCAAGCTTTGAGATTTGTACGTGACTGAGGGCTTTGCGAGTTAGAGCTGGGCGTAGGGCGGAGCAGAGTCTCTGTCAGCTGTGGGGGCGTGGCTCCAGGGTCATGCCCCGCCCACCGGCGCCATCTTCCAGGACCCGGGCGGGGCCCTGGGCAGTGGGGCGCAGCTGGGGAAGGAACGCGGGTTACCGCCCGGACTCCGAACTGGTTTCAGAGGTACAGGCACAGGTGGACAGGGACGAGGGTGATGGTGGCGGGGGTATGGGGGAGGCACAGACACCGGGAAAGAACCTGGCAGTGTCAAGCAGCCCTCAGCACTCATCCGGCTCCTTCCTACTGGCACGCTGCCTCAATCTGAAGAGAAGTCCAAGGTTTTTTTTATTTTTCTGGAAAAAGTAAGTTTGGAAATCTATGATATGTTTTAGGACTGAGACTAACAGGGGAGGGAGAGGATGTAGACTTCTTAGTGTTCCGCAATGAGCAGAGTAGGCCATGGTGTTTGAGGACGTAGGAGGCTCTCAGACTGTGGCCGACTGTCTCCATCCTGGATTGAATGTTCTGTGACTTCTCTAGGAGGCCTTTCCCAGGGGCCCAGGACTGCCCAAGAGGACAATGGAGTCTGGAGCTCGCCCAGTTGGTAGCAGTTGTAGCAGCCCTGCAGCACTCTCACGGGAATACAAACTAGTGATGCTGGGTGCCGGTGGAGTTGGGAAGAGTGGTAGGTAACCTTTTCTATTTGCCAGAAAACTTTGAAAAGCAATACTCAGACCAGATAGGTTACTGGCTCTTGTGCAAAGTTGATAGTTAAAATACTTAGTGGTCACTGTCATGAGTTCCATTTCTTGTTTTGAAGCCATGACAATGCAGTTCATCAGCCACCGGTTCCCAGAAGATCATGACCCCACCATTGGTAAGTCAGCCTTGTTTATATTTCCACATACATTCTGGGAAAGTATCTTAGTAGATTTAAAGTGTAAAAAATAATATTTATATCCTAAGCTTGTTTGTGTATGTAATTTATCCTTTCTTAGAAACAAGAAAAAACATTTGAGTATTTTTTTTGTTTTAGACTTCATATGTACAATTAAGCTGTCTTTAGTCCTTCAGGTTACGTTGATAATAGACAAACTGACTTTTTTATTTAAGGACATATAATGTATTGTTAGATTAAAGAAAACGTTTAAAGGCTACTCAATGAAATCTTTTCTTGCTATCACTGTTAAGGGTCTGACATGAGACTAACCCTGAAGTATGAGTCAGCTGGTTTGAACTTCCACAAAAGGAAGAGCAGAAAAACAAGTAGAGCCAGCCTGTTGAACTCTTAGAACCAATCTTCCACCTGAAGCTCTTCACTTATTTCCTTATCCTTGCAGCACATTACATAGTAATGTCCTCTGTGTCTTTGTAATCTCTGGCTGTCATATGTTGGTAGAATGTCAGTATGGTAAATCACTCTTCCCCACCCCCACCTAGGGATTGAACCTGAGACTTTAGCCAAGCACACCAGGCAAGGGCTCTGCCACTGAGCTGCGTCCCCAGCCTTGTTTTGTCTTGTTTTAAGTTGTGTTGTTGTTTTCCTTTGATGAAACATAGAAATGCAAGCTAGCCTTGAACTCATGGCTCTCCTTTTTGCTTAGTCTGGGATTCGAGGTGTGAACCCCATGCCCAGTTCTGTGGTTTGTGGGTTGTATTATTGTTGTTATTAACTGCTATCTGCTATAGACTAAAAATGTTACTCATTCCTAAATCATAAGGAAGCAGTTTTGATTCTAAGTGATTATCTAAAAGAAAAGTAGGGCTGAAGAGGGGACAAAGCTCTGCCATTAGCTGGGAGTGATGACAGACATCTGTAACCCCAGCACTTGGGAAGCAACAGCAGGAGGAACATGAATTCAGCACCAGTCTTGATTGCATAAATGTTGGCCAAGAATCCATAGTAAGATCCTCTGTCACAACAAAAACAAAAGCTGCTGATCTCTGGCTGTGCTCATTCTATTCAGCATGTGTGTCTGCGGGTTTGGGAAAAATGGAAACACTTGTTGTCTTTTTAGCCAACGGTATGGGAGTTCTGTGTTTTTGTGTTAGGGATCAAGCCCAGGGCCTCACACAGGCTAAGTACATGCTGTACCACTGACCTGCATCCTAGCTCTGCCATATCAACTTTAGAACGTTGTCTCAGAGACTCAGCTGTGGTATGGGAACTCCATAAATAAAAACAACTCAGGGCTTAGGATCTACTTAGTTCCAGGCAGTATCATCAGGCTGCCCACCACTGGCTCCCAGTGCAGAGCCCAAATTCAAAGTTGTGTCAGCTTTAGTGAGCCCTCACTAGAGGGAAATGATCTGTGCCAAGTGACTGGGTGGGGTCAGTATCTACCCTCTGCCCTCCTGCACTGAGTGTCTGCCTCCTCTGCCCTGCACTGCTGGCTCCTGGGTGTGGGGAGACTGGCTTACTACACCCACCTAGTTATTCTGCACTTGTTTATAGTGAGAACTAGCCACACCTAAAGATTGGCTGGAAAATGTCACATGGTCACCTCAGTTGGGCTCAGAGCCCAGGCCTTGAGCTCAGGCCACAGGTCTAGTGGCTCATGTCTTAACTTCAGTCCTTGGTAGAAGGGTAGATAAGTTCTATGCCTCCTTTGTTCTGGTTTCCTACACAGGCTTTTAGAATTTAGGCAGAATTTTCTTTGGCCGTGTCCATGGTACCTGTCTGTTTTCTTGTGTTGTGATGTAATCCTGACCGACTGCTCAGAGCTCATCTCTACCTCATTCACAGGCACCACTGATAGTCTTTTATTTTAACATGGTAGCTAACATGCAGTATACTGAAGTTTTCTGCCATCATACAGTTTGAGATGTGAGCTGCAAAAATTAGTACAAACTTGGATGGGATCCTGGGACTTACTCTAGTGGGGGAGAGAGTTAGGGCTCTGAGCATAAGGAGCATGTACCATCTGATAACTCTTGAAGAAGAAGGAAATCTAACTTTTCCCAAATCTCTCTTCACTGAAAACAAAAATCTGTTTATAGGCCGGGCAGTGGTGGCGCACGCCTTTGATCCCAGCACTTGGGAGGCAGAGGCAGGTGGATTTCTGAGTTAGAGACCAGCCTGGTCTACCGAGTGAATTCCAGGACAGCCAGGGCTACACAGAGAAACCCTGTCTCAAAAAAAAAAAAAAAAAAAAAAAAAAAAAAATCTGCTTATATAACCTAACCATCACTTAGTATCTGTAGTAAAAATGTTTGCCCCAATAGTCTGGTGACCTGAATTTCTGAAAAACCCATGGAAAGGTGGAAGGAGAGACTTGACTCTACAAAGTTGTCTTCTTGGTCTTCTCTGCACACACACTGTGGCACATGTGGGCATGTACACAAACACACACAGTCAAATATATACATAATAATAATCTTTAAATAAACAAAATAAAACCAAAAGAACTCCAGAAGAAACCCCTCATTTCTTTTGTATATTTTTGGAAGTGACATTGAACAGTGCTTTTATTTGTGGTGCTTGGGGTTGAGCTTTGGGGATTGTGGTAGACAGGCACTTGGCTATCAACTATGTCCACAGCTTTCTTATTTTTTTTCTACCTTAAGAAGGTTTCATTGGAGCCGGGCAGTTGTGGCGCACGCCTTTAATCCCAACACTTGGGATGGAAGAGGCAGGCAGATCTCTGAGTTCGAGGCCAGCCTGATCTACAGAGTGAGTTCCAGGACAGCCAGGGCCATACAGAGAAACCCTATCTTGAAAAAACCAAAAAAAAAAAAGGAGGAGGAGGAGGTTTCATTGGTTTGTTTGCCCTGTTTTCAATTGAATGCAAGGCTGTATATATCTTCTGCAAATATTCTACTGCAAATCTATACCCCTGCCTCATAAACTCCCTTTCTTTTTTAAGATTTATATTTATCTTACGGGTATGGGGGTGTTTGCCTGTATGTTTGCCTATGCACCAGCGTGCCTGGTGCCTGCAGAAGCAGAAGGGCATTGGATCATTGGGTACTGGAGTTCTACAAAGGTGTGAGCTCTCAGGTGGGTTTGTAGGGCAAACCTAGGTCATCAGCAGAAACTCCGAATCAGTCCATCTTTTGCCCTATTCTGCTGCTCTCTCGGTATCTTGAGATTCAGCAGTCAGTGCACCTGTGTCTCGAGTACATGGTGGACAAAACAAAGCTACAACTACAGGAGTGACTGTGTGTACACTCCCATAGAAGCACACACGCACATGTGACTGAAGTTAAAATCCAATGTCAGTCCCCACCACTAAGACAACTGCAGAAGTGACTGTGTGTGTACACTCCCATAGAAGCACACACATACGTGTGACTGATGTTAAAACCCAATGTTGGTCCCAACCACTAAGTTGATTTTAAAACTTACCAATTTTAACAGACAGTGATCTTTAATTCAAGAAGCATTGATTAAATAGGCTTCTTTATCTCTGGGAGTCAGAAGCAGGGATTGATTTTTAAATGTTAAGGACCAGTGATAGGACTCAGACAGTAAAGGCACCTGTCACCAAGTCTGCCCTGGGTTTGGTTCCAGTAACTCATATAGTTGCTGCAAGAAAACCAATTCTTGTTCTCCTCTGGCCCCTGAAGCCGTGTCATAGGCTGGCAAGTTTGTTCAACTTGAGTCCTATCCTTCAGTCTCACAGGGTAGAAAGAGGAGCAGGGTCTTGAAAGCTTGTCTTCTGAAGCCCATGTGCACACACAACCAATTAAATACTGTAATGAATTTTAAAATGTGAAAGGGAAATATCTTGAGATGTATGAAACCAGTTTTTTGTTTTGGTTTCAAGATAGGGTTTCTCTGTGTAGCCCTGGCTGTCCTGGAACTCACTCTGTAGACCAGGCTGGCCTCGAACTCAGAAATCTGCCTGCCTCTGCCTCCCAAGTGCTGGGATTAAAGGCGTGTGCCACCACCGCCCAGCTGGCAGTTGCTTTTAAGTGATGAAAATATTGAGTAGGTTTCTTCCCTCTCTCTTACTTGTCTATAGTTTACAAGATTACTCTAGTAATCTACATAGAAGTCAGGTTTGATGGCTTGCACCTGTATGAGTATTTTGAAGTCTGAGGCAGTAGTATGTCTTGGAACCAGGAGTTCAAGGCCAGCTGGACAACATAGAGACCCCACTTCTCTCTCTCTCTCTCTCTCTCCCTTTCTCCCTCTCTCTCTCTCCCTTTCCCTCTCTCCCTTCCCCTTCCTTCCTTCCTTCCTTCCTTCCTTCCTTCCTTCCTTCCCTCCCTCCTTCCTTCCTTCCCTCCTTCCTTCCCTCCCGACGTATTTATTCATTTTATGTCTATGAGTACACTGTAGTTGTCACACTACAGCCACAGTTGTGTAGAGACACACCCGAAGAGGGCAGCAGATCTCATCACAGATGGTTGGGAGCCACCATGTGATTGCTGGGAGATTTCTGAGTTGGAGGCCAGCCTGGTCTACAGAGTGAGTTTCAGGACAGCCAGGGCTACACAGAGAAACCCTGTCTCGATAAACCAAAAAAAAAAAAAAAAAAAAAAAAAAAAAAAAAATTCTTTAGTATGTGCATGATGTGTGGGGTACTTATGCTATAGCACATGTGTGGAAATCAAATGGGAAACTTTGTGGGTTCTGTCCTCTCTTACTTTTATGTGGGTTCTAGGGATCTAACTCAGGTTAGAACTCAGGACTATCTCCGATGACCTGGCTTAATATTTTAAAAGAATTTCTTTCAGAATTCTAGTGGTGCTTTTAATAAGAATGATCTCACAGACTCGTGTATTTGAATGCTTAGTCACCAGGACTGAAGCTGTTTGAAAGGATTAGAAGGATTAGTAGTTATGACCTTGTTGACTAAGGGTAGGCTTTGAAGTCAAGCCTAGTTTGTGTTCTCTCTCTCTCTCTCTCTCTCTCTCTCTCTCTCTCTCTCTCTCTCTCTCTCTC